>JAWWEE010000162.1:25627564-25737560 GCA_035221455.1 Xenops minutus | reverse complement strand
GGGATGTCTGTGCAGGGCCAGCACAGCCGGGCAGGGGGATGTCTGTGCAGGGCCAGCACAGCCGTGCAGGGGGATGTCTGTAGCAGGGCCAGCACAGCCGTGCAGGGGGATGTCTGTAGCAGGGCCAGCACAGCCGTGCCCCGCAGCCCGGCCCGGCGCGGCCCCGCTAGGTGGAGCTCGGGGCTCAGGCACCGACGGGCTCCGCGCTCCCCCGGCCCCGCAGTGCCCGGGCGGTCCCTGCGCTGCGGGGCTGGGAGCGGCGGTGCGGGGCTCGGGGGGCAGCAGGGTGTTGGGACAGCGGGGGGAACGGTGTGGTGGGGACGGTCAGCGTGACAAATGTCAGCGTCGCTGTCAGACACCCTTTGAAGCGCTGCGGCAGAGATGGGCGTAAGGAGAGATGCGATGGTGCAGGCTGAGGTGGCCTGGCAGGCACTGAGCTCCTGATGCGAAGATGTAGGAGACAAGAGAAAAGCTTTGCTAGAACGCTTGCTTTTTGAATGGATAATTTAATCAGTGACATTAAGTCCTCCCAATTATTTCTTGCCATGGCTACTGCCTATTTATTAATTTACTTCATATAAAGCCATCATGCAATTGTCACGCAGCAAGTAAACAAAAGCACCCCATAGTTTTGTTGGGAAGGCATAAAAGTAAATTAAGAGGTTAATTATCACGGTTAATTAATTGCTTTGCAGATTTGGTTGTGCACAGCATCCCCTGGTGCCCTTTGTGCTGGGAAGGCCAGGGGTGATGGCAGCAGCAGGGGCAGCAGGCAGGGTGCCAATGGCAGGGCAGTCGTGGGGGATGATGGTTGGGTATCAGCATGTCCCCTCCGGGGCAAGGAAGTTTTGTGGAAGCCTCTGGATACCACGGGTGTGACCAACAGCTTGTTTCCTTACCTTCTAGAGTGATTTGCTTAATCAGCCTTGGCTTCCTGCTCAATCAAGGCAGCTCCTTTCGTGGGGAGAGTGGCCTGAGGGGCTGCCAGGGGCTGCCCTGGGAGAGAAGAAGGTTTAGAGGCTGGAAAACTTTCCCTGGAGGGCGCATGAGGGAAGTTTAAACTAATTTAGCATAACAAAGGAAAGGTTAAGAGGTGACTTGGATCATCATCTCTTAAGTACTTATTTAGGAATGAGACTTCTGGGAGCAGAGGGCTGTTTAATTTGGAGGACAAAGGTGTCACAACACACAATTCCTGAAAGATGACAAAGGTAAAATGAGGTGACTCCCTTGTTAAGATTACCTACTAATGTGCTTGGGGATAGTAAAGTTTCCATCCTTTAATATCTTCAAATCCAGATTGAGGATCACTCTAAAAGACAAGCCTGGGGTCAGACAGAAATTATGGACTTGCGTTTCTGTGGCCTGTGTCTTGCAGCAGTTCATATTAAATGATTTTATCTGATTCTTTAGCCTTCAGATCTATACATCTCCCTGAAATAGCTAACAGCTGCCACAAATCTGCTAAATCCATCTGGTAGTTTGCAGATGACCATGACGTGATGCACTTTGTGTCTGCCTCACCGCAGAATATGGTCCCAGTGTACAGCTGGGACCTCTGGGCCATTACAGACTGCATTGAGCCTTTGTGAGTCCCTTTTCCCTAAAACGGATTTCAGTGGTGCACCACTGTCTCATGCTAGTTTTCTGTCCAGGAATGGCTGAAAACTTGTTGCTGCACAATCTAATGAAAGTATGTTTCATGGTCCAGGCTCTGCTGCTTACTGAGGATGACTACATTATCCATCATCTGCAGAGGCCATAGGACTTTATGTCTGCTGAGCTCTGGCTACTCTGAAAAATGACTGTCACTGAAATAGTACGGACCAATACCTGCTTTCACAGAAGACTTTATGGTTTGGGAGAAGAAGTCCCCTCTTGCCCCCCAGAAACATTTGGGTTTCTGTTGAGCAAGTCCAAATTTGCCTGATGGGGGCATGAACCTAAAGCTCTTGGCTTCCAAATCTACCTGATTTAAGGCTGCTGCATGGTTTGAATTTTTTCTCCTTGGAGTCCTTGACTTGCTCAGCTGAGCATTGTGTTAATGCTGGGCTTTGAATTTGCTATTCCTCCCTTGAATTGCTATGCTCTGTTGCCCAACCGTGCAGTAGTTCCTCAGCTGATGTAAATCAGTTTAGCTCCACTGCCTTCGCTCCTCTGTCACATACTGGGCTTACACGGTCTCCCCACAGCCCAGTACTCCGACGCAGCCACCTCAGCAACCTCACTTGCTCCCACGGGCCCTGCATAGAAAGGTGAGGTTTAGCTGGAGTTCCAAGTAAAGCCCAGTCGGCTGGGGCAGAGCCTTGGTGGAGCAGTGCTCTTGTCATCTCGCTCCTGTGGCCAGAACTGGACTCTCTTATCTCCCATGCTTTGGAACACGCAGGTGAAGTATTGCTGACTGTGAGCCTCCTTGGTGCTGATGGTGTGGAGGATCTGCTCAGTGAATGTTGCTACCAGCAGTAAGTAGGAAGGCAGTGACCCTGTGCTAGGTCCTTGACTTCAGCAGGCTTCCTGGTGGATTCAAACTTCCAGCATGACTCAGGGTATTGCAGTGAATCTTTAAGATAAAATCTTTTGCTTGCCAACATGTAGGCTGGCTGCCAAAGGTGGGGGAGGAGATCTGTTGTGAGTCTTTTGTATGTGCTCATAGTAAATAGATACATGCCAAATTGATTACACTTGCCTTTCTATTTCTCCATGGGGAATTGAAAGAAGGTAAGTAGTCCCCTGTGGTTTGCCCCAGACCATTGCCACTCACCACTTGGTTTCTCGGGTGCCTGTAGCTGCCTGCTGCTCCTGCAACCAGCACACACCACAGAAACAACAACCTTGCAATCCAGTTTTTGCAGTCTGGATGAAGATCCACTGACTAGGATGCGCTCCCACTCCATGTCTGAACATACTGCTGGGTGAGAGAGGTGCAGGTGTCCCTCCCTGGTGATGGGTGAAGGGAAGCAGAATGCAGCGAGGCAAAGTGACATGGGGTGCTGATGGCTGGAGTCAGAGTTGCCTGTGGCAGGGACACCTTGCCTGGCTCAGCCCTCATCCTGCAGAGCTGAGCAGCATGCTGGGCCAGCTCAGCCCCACGTCATGTCCGTGGTCCGTGCCTACTTGCAAAACCCCAGGACAGCATCGGTTTTTGATTTACTGCCTCATTGCCAAATCATTAATTTTTCCAGTTTAAACGCTTAATACAATAGCCTTATTTCGAAGTCTGCCAGCTGAGCTGTCTTTGCTTAGGACTATCATTTCCAACTGTTCTCTGGCAAGAAATGATTCCTCAAATGATTTAAAAAAAATAATCAAAGTTACAACCACATCTGTGGCTGTCTTTATCTGTGAGAGCAGAGAAAATTAGCTCAGAGGCCATCGGGTGCTTTCTGAAATGGAAGTCTTCTCCTGGAGATGACACAGCTCCTGTCGGTGGAAAGACCAGCCACTAATGTGGCTCTTGCTGAGATTTCTGGTACCTGTGTTCTGCAGCTGAGTGAAAAGAGCATCCTAAAAACCACTTGATTTAGGCTGTTATTCTAAATCAGCTGTGGGTTCTCTTCACGCACGCCATCCAGCTGTGCTCATGCATTGGCAGGCTGACCTGGTAAGGAGATCTATAGTGTTAGTGAGTGGTTTTACTTAAACGCTTCTCTTTTTCTACTAGTTCTTCCTAGTCTGCAATACTGGTCCTCCACCCTTTCCTAGCACAGCTGGCAGAGGAGGCAGCAGCGCAAATTTTTGCTTTCATGGAAGAGACTGGCTAAGGCACAGAGTGCATTTGGAGCATTCTCTGTGACATACCAATGAGGTTCCACTGGTTTACTGCAGCTGAGGCTCTCTCCCTGTCAACTCTAGGAAAAGTTGATTAAAACCAATGGATTGCTGACTTCTTTTATGAAGAAGCTGTAAAAGTTCCTTTCTTCTGCTAGTGCTTTTCTCTAGGGAGTTGTTGGCAGAGAGAGGCGAGTGTCTCAGCAATAATACATTTCAAAGTTATTATGCCAGCAGAAAAGAAACACAAGGATTTGAACTTGGTAATATATATTTTTTTATGACAGGACAGAACACTAAAGTGGCTCCCCTGCTGTGCAGACCTCCCTGGGTCTGCAGGTCTTCTGGCTGGCTGCACTGTGGGGCGACGGCGGCTGCAACTGGGACCCCATTTCAGGCCTAATCCTGGGGGGAGGTTCTGCCATCGAGCTGGCTCCTGTTCTGGCTTGGAAAGATGACAATTTGGATGGAGCTTGTCTGGCCCTTGGGCATGTCCCTTCTACTGGTTGTGGACAGACAGGGACCCTTCTCCCTCCACCTACCAGTCACAGTGATGTACTCAGGTAGTGAGCAGAGCCAGTGAGCCCAAATCTTCATGGTGCTGTGGTAATGATAGTGCTTTCACAGAGGAAATGAGTGAATTGTCAGCTGAGACCTCTTCTTTTTGTAATGATTAACCTTCCGCTAATGATTTGATATAATATTGGGTGACACTGAGTGCTGCAATATTGATGTTTAATGTGTTCCGAAGCAAGGGCTCAGGAAGCAATAAAGATTTACTCCAGCTAATGTGTGAGGGCCGGGCTGTCCCTGGGCCCTGTGCTTGCTGCTGGCCTGATGTGTTTGCCGTGGTGTGGCAGCATCGTCTAACAGAAGTTGAATTTCTGGCTAATAATTTAATGAAGGTTTTGCTGTATCTCCAATTACTGGAAAAAGCCATGATTTTTTTTCTGATACGTGTTATAAAATCAGCCTTTCATATTCCATGGAGCCAGGGAAGAGCACCTCATATCTCTCTTTTGGCTCCAGATCAGTCCTGCAACAAAGCCTGCCTGCCCCACAGCAATATGTTGGGCCACGCAGAGGTGCTGCCCACAGCGCTGGAAGGTGGCTCCCACATGGAGGAGAGCAGCAGAGGCAGAGCACCTCACTGGGGCACCTATCCAGCCCCAAGACCCTTCATGCCCCATGCATGGCTGAGGTAGATGGAGCTGGCACAGACTGACACCGCAAATAAGATGGCGTGGGAGGAAAACTTGGAAGGACAAATTACTGTGAGTATTGATTCCCCTGGTTGCTTTCAGAGGGATTTCATTTAGCAACACTGCCAATGACATTATGTGCAGCATCTTGTCCATGGCTGGTTCCGTGGCATTAAGAGAATTACTTTGGCCTAATGAATAGGAATAAGAATATTTCAACCTCCTCCCTGGAAAGTAATGGTGGATCATCAAGTGTGTAGCCAAGTTCAGATCTAGTCACTTGCCAAGTGAATGCAAATGACAGGTTGTTTTATTTAATGGAGGCCATGGTGTGTTGGCCAAAACTGTTGTCTCTTTTCTCTGTGAATTGGTTTCCCCCCCTTTCTTGTAAATCAGACTCTACTCTACTCCTGATTGGCTTTTTTTTCAAGCAGAAGAAATTTTTGCTGACTCTTGCACTGAAATCTGTCTGTAGATTGCACCAAAACTCCTCTATCAGCTGTATTTTATGCTGTGCTATGGGAAGAGTTAGAAGCTGGCGTGCTTGTCGTGGTCACTGCCAGCCTACAGTGGGGCCAGAGCTCCCTGTCTCCTTCCAGCTCGGAACTGGTGAGGTGCTCCACCGATGTCACTGCTGCCCCATCTCACCGAGGCCAAAGGGACATTGTGGAGCCCCATGCTCTGGCACTGGGCCCTTTGCTGGTACAGTGGGCTGTGATGCCCTGTGTACAGACCCCTCACTCTTGCAGGGCACCAACCCCTCTGCTGTCAGCTGCCATTCAGCCAGGCAGCCACCAGCTGCTCCCCTCCGAAGTCTTCCTCCTCCAGCACAGCCAGTGGAAGTGCTGCTTCCCTCAGCTGCTGTTATTGACAAGAGGTTTGAAGGGGTGAAGTCCCTGTGAAGGACCAGCCCCTCAGCTGCTGCACATACACCCAGACCAAATGCCAGGCGGGTGCACTGAGTGGCAGGGTCTGGGTGGTGCTAAAGCAAGGCTGCACCCTCGGCCCCGCACAGGGTCCAGCAAACAGAGCCCAGGGGTGCTGCAGATGGGGATTTAGTGCTACACATACAGGGACTTATTAAACTCTTCAAAACCAGGCTGTGCCTCACCACAGCTTACAAATTAGATTAGCATGAGACAAAATCATGAACTAACATTTTCAGATGGGACGTGATGTTTTGCTTCATTCAACAGTGATGATTTGCAATGGCTGAGGGTGGGCTTTTCCCTCCTTCTTTTGTAAAAAACCAGAAAGTGTTTGCAAAGTAAACTCTGACATTTCAGCTACAGACCAGTCACCTTTCAAATGATATGGCCATGACTGCTCACTGCCAGTTAATCCTTGCATGGAGGTTTTTGCTTTAAAGAGCTGAAGAGAGGTGGAGTTTTTGCTTATTTGTTCTGAATCAGGGTTCTGTCCTAATTAATTTTTTAGTTGACAGGAAGAACAGGTTTCTGCTTTGTTTTGCCAAGTGTTTTGATGTATGAGCAGAGATGTCGCACGGGATGTGTGTTTGCAAAAGAGGCTGATGGGAAAGATCAAAACTGATTTGTTATGTTTGCAGAGAAAGAGGCTCCATATCCAAGAAGCAGAGCAGGGAGTGACTGAAGGCCCCAAACATCAGTATTTTGAAGCTGAAATTGTGTCTGTAAGCTGGTGACCAAAGACCTGTTGACCTTGCAGAAGCCATGATTTCGTGCCAGCTGTCTGTCATGTCCTTGTGCCCCCATCCCAGTCCCAGTCTCTGACCTGCTCTAAACAATGTAACTCAGCACAGATCTGGGCCCTTCTCCTGTGGGATGAGCCCAAAGGCTTCTCCTGCTCCAAGGCTGAGCACAGTAGGGGCTGCTGAGTGATTTGGGAATGAGCTGGTCTGAGAGAGATGCTAGACAGGTTTCTGACCATTTGCAAACAAGCTGCAAAATTGTGCTCACAATAGGGCTGCAGAGCTGCCTTTTGGCTGGAACCATGCCTGGAAAATGTATTTCCCAAGTGGGACTTCAGCCATTACAAAACCCTGACTGATGTGGTTGAAGAACATGGCAAACACATGACCCGTTACCACGATCCCTCAGACTGGATCCCACTAATGTGCTTGTTTAACCCTCTCTGACACCACCCAGAAGCTTCTGCCTCTGAGTGTCACACCAGTGTCAGCCCTTCCTGGTACACCACCCCCTCCTCCCGCCGTCCCCCCATCCGCACAGGCACAGGCAGATGGAAGCTCCCTGGAGGACTGCTGGCCTGGCTGCTGGGAAAGCAGCACTGGAGAGCATGGGAACAGGCAAGGAGCTGGCTGCATGGCTCCCACAGAGCCTGGGAGCAAGAGTTTTCCGGGAGGGCTCACTGGGCAGTGTCATCAATGCTGCATGCAGTGGGGCAGGGGATTGTCCCCTCTTGCCTGGCACCTCACTGCTTCTGAAGGTTGTTGGTCCCCTTGGCTCTCGTACTGCTGCCTAATTGTTTGCTTGCAGCCTTTGTCCTTCCTGGCAAGCCACTGCCAGAGTGGGTGGGCTGTGGTGTGGGATCTATGCTGGGATGGACAGGGGTAGGATAGCAGTTGTGTTTGGGCTCCATAGCCAAAACCTATGCTTTATGGGCAAGGTATCATAGCTTTGGGGACCCTCAAGGGTTTGGGCACCATGTGGGGAGCTCCCTGTTCACCCTGCTGCTGGGGGAGGATGTTCATTTCCACAGGCAGACAGCAGCATTGAGATGCTATTGTCCTTCACAAGCTGTTCTAACTTGTCTCTAACACGTCTCCAAGAGCACAGTTCACCTGGACTGATTACCATCCACAGCAGCACTCTGCCTGGGTCTGAAGTTGATGCCAACTGAGGCACCTGGCTGAGATCCACAGGCATGAAGCTGGGTGCTCTCAACTCTCCAAAGAGCTGTGGCACCGTGTCCTGACACTGGCATAGGCTGGCACGGTGCTTGGTGAGTTCAGATGATGTTTTTACACAATTTGGGCTGGGAAGGATTGAAGAGGGTTTCTTTTTCTTCATCTTTTTAAGCAATAGATAACAGCAAAATCCATCCCTTGCCTCTTTTAAAGACAGCTCCTTTTCCTGATGGGTAGATAGATATAATGAGATTCTCAAACTCATAAATCTGCTGCGACTTTATTACCTGCATCTGTTGGAGATGATGTGAAGAGAACTTCATACAGAGAGGACTCTTGAAAGGTTACAAAGGGAACCAGCAGTCTTCAGAAAATCTTCATCTAGAGAATACAGCCAAGAAAACCCATACAGAAAAAAGCACTTGAGCTGGATTGGTGTCAGGGCTGAATGCAAGTGATACTGGCAACAGGGTACTTTGTTGTGAAAGGAAACCGAAGCCAGTCGCCTGTGTGGGGCAGCTGTGGTGCAGCAGCCAGGCTGTGGCTGCTGTGCACAGCCCTCAGCCCCAGCACTGGGTGTGCAAGGGGCTGGCCAGCACCCTTGTGCTTGCACACCCAAACCCCCTGTGCTGGCAAGGGGAAGGCACAAACAGTGGTAGAGCTGAAATGTGCTGTTGCTTTTTTATTTGCCCTCTGGTGGATGTGCCCTCATTTCAGCCTCTGCCCTGGGGCAGTGACAGTGGTGAGAGGCAGCCCTGTAGCTCAGACCCTGGTCCAGGCTCCTGAGTGTGCCACACTGGACAGCCCCAGGGGCAAGGTGATGGTACGCACACCACAGCCTCATCACATCCCCATGCTAGGAATGGGAAGGGGTGAAGGAAATGGGCACAGAAAATAACTATTTGTTCAGCTGGTCAGTAAATCAGTGGGGATATTGCAGGTGAGCTGGTGGCAGCTCTGTGCTTGTTGTGGAACCCTGGTCCAGGGACTGGCAAAATCCTGGAAAGATTCCAGTAGCTTCTGAGCAGAGAGGCTATTTCAAAGGTGGGACAAGTACCTGCTCAATGTGTCCGTGGCCAAGAGAGGTGCAGAAAAATTAGGATGTCACAGTCTGTGCCTTGCCCCTGGACCAATGTTCAGGGAGCTGTGATTGCCAGGCAGGGCACTGCAATTGGTGAAAATGGGTTGGAGAAGATGCAGGAAGGCGCAGCCTGCTTCCAGAGCACAACAAGCTGTCGTGAAAAGTCATGTCTGCAGTGTGATGCAATGATGTCTTCACGGTGTCATAATGCAAGCTGGCAGCTATTTTAGTGGCAGGGATCTAGGCTTAAACCTTTCACTCCCCTTTGCAAGGGAGATGTGCTTGCTGGGTTTCCTGCCCCAGGTAGCCTCTGCTCTCGCTGACACCTCACCCTTGCTTAGAGAGGGAGGCAATCCAGAAAGCAGAGCTGCAAGCAGGGAGAGAGAAGATGACATCTTTAAGCTGTGATCATTGAATAATATTAACCACTCTTGGGCTTTGTGATTGCCAAAAAGTGATGCTTGAGCAATGTGGCGCCAGGAATCCTGAAGTCACTTTTGTAGCCTTGGAAAATGCAGCTGCTTTGGGATTTCAGCCCAAGACGGCTGTTATTATCCACTGTGCAGAATGAAGCTTCTGTTGGGAGCTTTTACAAAGGCCATCAGTCTTCCCAAATAGTGGTTGTTTTTATCACCTGGCAGTAATGATACTCTCTGGTCCCTTTAATATCCGAGTGTGTTCCCAAAGTGCGACGGGGAAACTCATTTAGGGCTCACCCCCTCCAAGGGAAACAGCTTACAATTTTCTGCCAGGTAGCCATACTGTTGTGAGAATGGGCATGACTCACCTAATAAAAACCTTGCTGACAGACACGACCTCCTGGAGGTTTATCTAAGTCGTTTGTTGCGGAGCAGAGCAACATATATCAGGGCTGAAAAACGTGCCAAGCAGCAATCCTAATGCACACAGTGTCTCTTCTGTAATTGATTCTCAGACAGGACAAATACCCGACGGAGAGTGCAAGGGGCCCTGCCTACTCTCCCAGCTAACATGTTACAGAAATGGTATTGCTGAAGCCCCTGGCTAAAATCCTCCTTGTGGGCTGGCTGGCTGTAAAACTTCATCACCCAAAATAGCCCCAACTCTGCTTGCGTTGGCTGGCGCATTTGAGTTCCAGTACAGAAGGAAACGCATTAGAAAATGGATCAAAAGTAACGACTCTTGCGAATAATGTGTGTGCAGCATTGCATGGGCATTGACTTTCATTTTTTGGCCAATGCTGTTTTATTGTACCTCCAGGTAAATGTTCAATGAGGAAAAACCTTGTCCAGCTCCTTGTTTCGGTCAGTAAATGCCATGTGTGCCATCTGGGACCCTCTAGAGATGGAGTGAGTGTTGGCACTGATGCCACTTAAACCACAGGGAGTTATGAATTTTAGGGATGGCTTAAGTTCATGGGGATGACTTTGTGTGAGAGTGTCGTGTAAAGAAGATGGTGGCTCTTTGGGAACACACAAATTCCCCACACTAGGAAAGGGCCCTAAATTTTGTTGCTTCTCTGGCATCTCACACATACACGTGGAGGCAGCTGTGGTACTGCCTCCCTATTACTCAGCGACTGGGGAGCTTGCAGTGGAGAGGTCCCAGGAGAGGTGTGAAATCTTATTTGATACCCCTAAGCAGGCTCCTCAGAAATACAGGCTGGCTGGAGGAGCAGGCAGCAGAGAAAAGCTGCTGTCTCCTGCAAGCTTCTTAATTTCATCAGCTGCACGGGGCTGCTTCACCACTCATTTCCCCCCCCTGCCCCTCCCGCATGGGATCAGGTGGTATTAGAGACTTGATCCTTGGGAAGGGTTGGGGGAATATCTTACGGTGCAAAACCGGAGGAGCTCAGCCTGTTTATCTTATTAAAAAGAAGATCAAGAGGTGACTTAATTGTGCTGTGTGAGGTACCTTCATGGGGAGAGAAAGGCAGGTATTAAAAGGCTGTTTAATCTAGAGGAGAAAGGCATCACATGAGCCCGTGCCTGGAAGCTGAAGCCAGACAAATTCAAATCGTGAATCAAACAGACCTTTTAAAAAGTGAGTGTTAATAAAGATTAAACTACCCAGGAGAGCAGCGCATTCCCTTGCCTTTGATATATTTAGACCCAGACAGGATGCATTTCTGCCCCATACACTTGAGCCAAGCAGGAGTTACTGGGCTTGGTACAGGAGTAATTGGATGCCAGACTCAGCCCTGCATCAGGGAAGGTCAGGCGTGATGATCTAATGGTCTCTGCTGGCTGTCAGTGCTCCCATGCCTGGCATCTGTGATTTGTGTGCCTGTGGCCAGTCGGCTGGCAGGGATGCAGCTCCACCAAGAAAAATTGGTGGGAAAACACTAGGATCGTGGTACTGTGTCAGAAGGGACAAGAAGACAAGCAAAGACTGACACATGTGGGGAGAGTAAAAATATTAGAAAGGAAAGGCTTTTAGCCAGAAAATGTATTTTTATTAAAAAAAAACAGATTAACTCTTTGAACATTAGAAGACATTAATTTTTTTGTGCTTAGCTATCCCTAATTTTCCTCATAATTCAATAAAAATAACATCACCCCTCAAGTTTTATGTTGACCAGAAAATCAAGGTTTCAACAGGAAAACTCCATTGGGGGAAAGACAAAGACAAGTCATATCCCAATTTCATGTAAGTAGGGTACAGTGAAACAATGCCTGAAAACCTCAGTGAGACCCAGGAGTGGCTTAGGAACCACTGCTCATTTGACAAGGTTGAAGTATGTTGTGAACTTATTTTCCTCTTTATTTTATGAGCCACTGCTGAGGGCTGGCTGGTGAGTTTGGCTGCAAAGAGTAGCTGCTGTGGGGGGTCCCTCATAATTTTTAATAATGCGGTGATTTGGCAGAGCTCATCTCCTACTCAGTGCCCCAAGTCACTCTCTCAGCCCTGTGGGACAGCATTCCCAGAGCAGGATTTTGAGACATAGCACAAAAGTATGGGGGGATGCACTGAGCTGGGCTCCTTCAGCAAAGGATGGAGCCTGTGGAGGGTCTTGCTGAGAAGTTGCTGTTCAAGGTGATTTTCATAATATTTAAAAAATGTGTTTGCTTCCTCTTGCAAATGTTCAAACATCTTTAAAGTGTCTGTGATGCCAAGCTGCTTCTCGCCCTGTTTTAAGAGAAATAATCTTTCTTTATGGAAAAGGAGCCACAAAAAGCGCAGCAAGCCCAAAGTTAACAGCAAGCAGACCGAAACTAAATTAACACCAGCAAGATTTCAGCTGCCCCTCCAAAATATTGTGTCTCACGGCAAAGGGTCTGGGAAAAGATGGGAGAACAGATTGCTTTAGCACATCTTCATGGTGTCTCTGCGGCACAGATGAAACTCAGGCTGAGTCTCCTTCCCCTTGCCAAGCCTGCAATGGGGACTCACAGCCCCCAAAAGTGGACAGTCAGAAGCACAGGCTCAACAGTGCCTTGAGGACCCATGGGTGCAGCTCCACAAGGGGATGCAACTTGGGACATTGTAGCCAGATGGTTTAGAGCAGCATAACCTGGAAAATCAGAACATGAGCCCAAAAAAGGAGCAGTGAGCAGGAGGCAAGGGACAGGGAGGGAGAGAGCCTGGCCCTTCTCTGCTGCCATAAAGGTGGGGGCAAGAGGATGGGGCTGTTAGCCATTGGCTGTGTTGTCACAGCTCCATGTGGATTACGTTGGCCAGCTTCAGTGATGAAAATAGGCAGCTAACAGTGATTCCTCTTTGTAACAGAAAATAGTCAAAACAGCTTGAAAACTATTCATAACGAGAGCTCTGAGAACAGCCAATGCTACACAGACAGAGTGAATACTGTCATTAAGCGCTCTTTGGATGACAGTCCCAGCAGTTCATTATCCCCCATCACTGCACGGGGAGGGTGATGGAGGAGAGAGAGGGGTGAGGGGTTTTTTAAATAATACTTATTTTTCTAAATTAATCCCCACTGTAAAGCAGAGCACCAAAGGAGCAGTACAAAGGCAGTATCCTGCCTTGCCAGTGTCCTCTGAGGCTGGAGCATGAGGTTTTTGCAAGAACTAATGCCACTAAAACACAATTCCAGCCTTGATTCTATTTGATTTGCTAATGGATTGCATTTATCTCCATGCTTCTCTTTTTTTTTTTTTTATTTTATATTTTTTTAAGATATGGTTTCTGGGTATATTTTCTTTCTCCAGAAGTGCAAACAAAACTTTACTTTTAAAACCCTGGCTAACATTTCTGCCTCACATTAGGCAGCAACTCCAGCAGACATCAGCTGCAGCCTCACCACCCAGTCACCATGAGTGATGCACCAGGTGCTGGAAGCTGCCTTCTCCATGCAAGGATACTCCCAAGCTGGTTGTGACTTCCTTGTGTGGATGCAGGTGGGCATCTTGGGCTGCGTCCCCAAAACCCCTCCACATGGTGGGGTGGGGAGGCAGCCAGAGGGAGCAGGTCTCCCAGCTCTTGTCCTGCAGTGGATCAAATCCGCTCATTACCTGTGCTTAGGGAAGAGGCGCAGCATGCTGAGCCTGGTATGGGCACGTGTTTGCAGATCGAGCCAAAGTGTATCCTGCCTAGGCTAGATGGGGACATAATTGATGGTGTTTTATAATTAGCCTCCTTGTTTGAAAAATAAGTTGTTTGTCAGGGACAGTGTTATGATGCAGATGGGGTCTTCTGACCAGAGGGCTTTTAGGATGTGAATATCCTTGTATGCCCAGAGGAGACGTCTGTGCCCTTGCCTGGTCGCAGGAGCTCAGCACCCTACCACTGCCATCCTAATTCACCGGGGCATCCCTTGGGGATCTGAAGGAACACGGACAACAGGGCTTGTTAAAAGTTGTGCAAATATTTCTCTAGCCTGCCAAGTCACCTGGGCAGCTGTGATGAGTCACTGTAGTCGTGCTGTGCTTCATCAGCATTATCTACCCTTCATCTCCAGTATCTGGGGAAAGCATCATCATTTAATCCTGAGGCAGAATGCTGAATCTCTTCAATTCCAGCAACATCGCTGCGTTCACAACCTTGTCATTATCCTGAGGCTGATAACCTCAGCCAGAGGTGTTCATTTTTTAAGTCATTGAGCAATGTGGTGTTTGTGACACTGTGGAAATCCAAAATACAAGATACCCTGGTACAAGTAGCCCTTTGCATCCTTCCAGTTCATCTGCCAAACCCTCCACCACTCAACCCAGCCTCCTCCTGGTTTAGAGCTGCTCAGCTGCAGGTCCCATTACGGCCCCCTCCTCACATGCTGCAGTCTGACATCGGACTGCAGATCGCTGTTGGGATGGTTTTATCATGACACCCAAAGCAGTACACAGCTCATTCCCAGGTGTGGCAGTGCTCTGGTTTAATAGCTTTGGAGATGGCATTGGCAGCACTGTGCTGGCTGTTTGATGGCGGTCAGTGGAGCTAATTAATCCTGTGTGTGCCCAGAGCCCCACCCTGCCTGTGGCCTTGGCTGGAGCAATGCCAACAGCATGAGTGGGCTGCAGCTGAGATGTGAAACTGCCTTAAAGGGGCCAGCTCTTACTCACCTCTTTCTCTTAAATTGAGGATAATATTCATTTGGATCTCAAAGTCAAACTTCTTCCTTTGGAAAAAAAAGAATAAAATTGCTATTGTTTTGAAACAGCATCCAAGTGAGACTCTGTGACTTGCTTTGTAACGCCACCAAACCCACTAGGGTGCTCCTTGCTGGTACCTGTGTCTGTATCTGGCCTCCACAGAGCTGGCAGTGACAAGGTTGGTGTTCCTCGTCCCAGGGAGATGGGCTAATGTGCTTTGCACCACTCCCCTCCCTGAATCCCCAAGGCACACAGCTCCATGGGGGTTAACTGTGCTGCCACCTTTGCCCTTGGCTGCTTCAGCATGTTTCCCCCGTGTTTCCTCCAGCCCTTTGGAGTATGTTGCTGCTGATGCTAGAAGGAGCTGCATGAATGGCGCTGACGTGTTTGTGTATTTGAAATTCAGAAAAGCAAGAGTTACTGAGATGGTTTTCCATTTCCAGGAGCAAAGCCAGAACTGGGACTGGCCTTTTCTTCCTCCTTCTTTCCCCTAAACCAAAACAAACCCAAGTTTTTAGCTGCTTCAGCAGATAATTACTGCCTCTGTGTCAGAAAGCCATGGAAAATGCCCTTTGCTTCATAAAACTGAGGAGGCACATCTGTCACCCTCCTTGACACAATTAACCTGCTGCATGAGAAGTGACATGGAAGTAGCATCTTCTGGACACTAGGATTTTCTTGCAGTGGCAGCAATGGCCAGCAATGATGTGACAGTCTGCTGCAGGAGTGGCATGGTTCCCCTGCCTGTCCCTATCCTCATCCCTGTCCAGGCTGTGAGGGATGGGTGGCCTCAACATTGTGCTTTTTGCAGAGGGCAGGAGGTGTCTAGGTAGAGCCACCACTACTCTGGGAAAGTCCTCCCAGCAGAGGACCAGGCTCCCACCACCCCCTGTGTGGGTGCAGGAGAGGGATGCAGTGAGGATGAGGATGGGTGCACATGAGCCTGGCTGAAATGGCGTGTGTCCACCCATAGGAAGTACCAGACCTTGTTTTCTACATGTTTGCAGGATGCCTTCTCATCCAGGAAAATAAATAAATGGATAAATAAGAATTGCTGGGCAAGACATTGTGGCAGGGTGCCAGTCCCAGCCCAGCCAATTCATTTGCAGTTCTCATTAATTTGGACTGACCTTTGCTCACATTTCCACCACAAGTACGTTCAAAACAAGGCAGACATTTAACTCTGTTTTGGGCAACGTTACTCTAATGTGGGTTTTTTTGCATAGCTCTCTCTTTTATGGTAAGCAAATGTACTGCCAACTTTTCTCTTGCTATGTACACCAGCGAAGGGAACCAGATGCTTCGTGTTTTCCTCCGAAATGTATCTGAATGTTGTTTTTTGTTTAGTGTTACGGAGGGAGGGCTGGCTTACAGACAGCATTTCATAAATCCAGTCCTCACTGCACGCTGTTTCCCAACTTACGGCGGGTCCTGGCTGTGGCTCCTGGCTGGATTTGCGGTCTCTCCTCACACAATGTGGCAGCAGCCCCTGAGGTGCTGAGGGGCCGATCCCCAGTAGTCCCACTCTCAGCAGGGCACAGCTGCCACCAGGGGAGACCCCACCGGAGGGGTCCCCAGTACGTGCAGTGAAAGGTGTGGGGATGGGCAGGCTCATCCCACTGACTTCTTGCAAAACAGAAGGTCTTCAGCCTGGCCACACACAGTGGCCACGGCTTTCAGGGAAGCTGTGGGATCAGCCCAGAGACACACCTCAAGGGAAACAATCCCCAGTTCAGGGATGTGTTTTGCTGCTTGTGGAGAACAGCATGTGTGGATTTGTCTGGCATGTGCCAGTCTTCCTCTAGAAACGGAGGGGTTTCTCTCCATCACGCCCAAGTACACTGGGGCCATATGGGCCTGCCTCTCTTTGCCGGGTGGCTTAGAGCTGGTGTTCTCCATGCTGGGGGCTGCTCCTCCTTCTGTCCATGGAGGGTCTGAGCTGTTGAAGCCCACCCAATAAATTCTGACTATGCAAAAAAATCAAGCAGTCTTGGGCAAGATTGTCAAAAATACCCATGCTAGCAGGGCACTTATGGCCATTTAAAATAATTCTTTTCCTCTACCTCCATTTATACTTCTGCTGCCATTTTTATAATCACTCTACTGCTTTCAACTGCTTATCTTCCTTAGCTTTCCCTCTTCTTTTCACACTTCATGCCCTAAAATCTTTTCATCACTATTTTTTTCTTTTTTTGGGAGGTGGGTTGATTGGGCTTTATTTCTTCTCCTCTGCCAGATTTATGTGAGTTGTCAAGTCCAGCAGCCGTTCGTCTCTGCCTGATGACAGACTTGCTTTCCCCCACTCCCCCCCCATTCGCCTAAAATCAGATTCATGGTTGTTCTTTAAGGTCCTTTAATATTTTAATGCTCTGACTATAAATTCCATTTTCCCTAAGCTCCAATCCTTCTGTGGGCCTTCCCATGGAGGGCCAGCAGCTGCCTCCCCCCCGCCAGCGTGATTTGCGGTGTGTCACAGGCGGTGTTTGGGGTGGCTTTGCTCCATGCACAGGAGCGGAGGGCAGAGGAGGGGAGTGGAGCAGGAATTCTCTTTTCCTTAAGCTCAAACGATTCTTCAAAACTTGACAGGAATTGACTTTTTTTTTTTTTCCCGCTTTCAAGACATGATTTGTTGTGGGCTTGTTGTGCTTTTTATTAAAATGCTCTCGTGGAGTGCTTAGAAAGGTTGGCTTTGCACAGCCCCAGCTTCCTTCTTTAATAAATGCAGCCTCGGCTTACAGTTTTTCCCTCTGATGTGTCAGCTGGGGGACTCGCTCTCCATCTCAAATACACCCAGACTGCTTAAATCATCCTTATTTCTCTCAGAGGGAGAGAGACTTTTGCTCTCCAAAACTTTTCACGCCCTAAGTTAATAAAACTTCTCCGCTGAAAGGGATGGATGTGACACTGTGCTGAGGATTTCACGGCCGAGCGCTGGATTATTGCTGTGGTGTAAAGGGCTCCCCAGCCTTGGTAAGCACATTGAATGTCTTCTTAAAATACGAGGTTGAAATGCATTTGGCAATAGCTGTCCCTGAAAGCTGCTGGAAGAGCTCACCCCCTTTGCTGGTGAGGAATGCTTCCCAAGGGGCTGCACAGCCCAGGGCTGCCTGTGTTGCTCAACACATCCCACTGGTGAGGTGCCCTGTGCCTCTGCTGAAGGCCACTCTGCTTGGGAGTGTGCTTTGAGGGCTGCAAAGCAAGCTGGGCTGGAAGCCAGGGCAGAGTTACTCTGTATAAACCCGAGAGACCAGGGGGGCAAAAACAGTGCTAGAAATCTTGACAGTGTTTGTAAAGAAGTCAACTCTGTTATTAAGTATGAGATTGGCAGCTGGTCCGAAGGGTGACAAAGCAGCCCTGCACCACACCAGGAGGGAACTGATAGGAAATTACCAGGAACATCTGGGACAGCTATTTCCTCCACGTTTGTAAACATTTAACCAAGGACATCTTAGCAAAATCTTTTGCAACAAACAGTCCTGAGCTACCAGCCCCTGCTGGCTCATCCCGCAGCCCTCCACCCACCACAGCAGCGCAAGGAAGCAGGGCTATATTTCTTCCCTTGATTTTTGGCACCCAGGCCAAGGCGGGGGTAGAGCTGCTGAGTGTTTAATTCAGTGCTTTCCATTTCGAATATTAGTGGTGCAACTGAGTTATGACAGAGGAGCCTAGAGAGGAATCATTCCCTCTCAACACACTCAGGATTAGTTATTTTCCTATTAAACTGCTTTAGACATGGTGAGTTTGTTGCCTCAAATGTAGCAGGAGTTGATAGCAAAGCCTAATTCTACCTGATCAGTGTGTGTGACAATAGGGACCTATTGAATTCAATGCAAATTCTGCTATAGATGCATACAGACAAAAACTCAGTATCACCCTCTATATTTACACCACAGGGCTGTGCTGAGCAGCCAAAGTAAGGCTGAGAAGACACAGCAGGGACCCAGCCGTGGCAGCACTGGCTGCAGCCAGGGCCCCAGTGCTCAGCTCACCAGAAGTCAACGCTGGGGGGTTCACCAACAGTTCTCATGGCTTGGTGGGTTTGGCCCATTTGGGGTGTAAAGCGGGAAGGTGTGAACTATTTTGGTGCAGCTACAGTAAACAGGGTAATGCAGTGTCCCTGGAGAGTGGCCATGGGGAGCTGCTCGATGGAGAGAAGGTGCCTTTATGAGTATTTGTTGTCGTGGTCTGAGCACAGGGAGCCTGAGAGCTATGGAGATGTAAGGGAACATACTGCAGTGGACAGGCTCTCCGTGGTCCCTGCAGAGAGGAGGTGGGAGCACCAGCCCTCCTGCCTGCCAAAGTCACTCTCCATGGCTAAGCTGGCACCAGGTTTCACTGAATCCTGTTGGATGGCTGGTGATAGTGCCAGGCTCCAGGAGACAGAGGAGCTTTTCAGAACGCGACAGAGGAGAGTGAGGCAACGGGAGGCTCCACTTGCACCTGCCCGCAATTAATTAATTACGAATCCACTCATTAGCTCAGCCCCATGGCTCCCCTCACTGCCAAGCCCCCAGCTGTCCAGAGAGCAAGTCATTATTTGAAAAGATTTCCCATTAAACTCGAAAGCAAAGGAATATTTCAAAGAAGCAGGGGCAAGGGAAACAGCAAGGGTGCGCACACGATTGCAATCAGCTCTTGAGGATGTGCTGGAGTGGCTGGATCCGCACCTTGCAGCAGCCTGAGAATGCTGAAAGCGATGTCATTAGCCTGCTCAGCCCCTGATTACTCTTGTGACACATGGAACGCACCCGTGGCCCCCACAGTCCAGCCTCTGCTGGCTGTGGGTACCCATGTGTGCATGGCAAATGCACCGAGGCACGCCAGGTCCCACCCCATCCTGCCGCCTACAGAGCAGCCCCACCCAGGTGCAACCCCAGCTCGCTCGGAAACAAGAAAAGCCCTGAGGATTTCAATTTCTTGAAGCGTGTGCCTGCCTCCCCTTGCTGCTCAGGCGGCAGCTGCAGCCCAGCTCGCAGGCTTTTAACCTCAGCCGGAGCACACTTCTGCTTTGCCGCCCATTTTCCTATTACCTGCTCTCTGCTCCTCACGTTAGCGGGGGCTCCTCTTAAACCGCAGTGATTTACAGGCGGTGTTACGGCAGGACAGGTCTGACACTGATTGAGTCGCTTATCTGCCGTCTCCGTCCTGCTCTCTGACAGCCTTTCCCCCAGGTATCAATCTGCACATCAGTTCTTTATTCCTGGGTGAGGGGAGAGCTGTCAAGGTTGCAGCTACACTGTCATCTTCATCTAAGCTGCCAGCTGCCCTTCATCACTTAAAGACCCTCTTTAACACACGGGCGCGTTGGGAGGGGACCACCGTGTTGGAGACAGCAGCAAAATTTCATTTGCTCTCAAGGTGCTCAGGGCTTGATTGATTGGCTCTCATTTGTCAGGGTAGCCATAAATAAACAAGAGTTTGCAAGCTATAGGTTCAGCCCCACTGCTTCTCCCTTCTGCAGCCTTGCACTGGCTCCTGGCTGCCAGTTGCAAGGAGAGGTGTCAGGATGCTGGGACCCCTGTGAGACTTGAGGTTCCCTTGGGCCTGGGTCACCATCAGGGTGGTGGCACAGAGCAGAAAGAGGGTAGAGAAGATGTGTGTGGAGCCAGGTTTGGCACTGGGGTTTGCCAGGGGTTCCTACTGTCTTGTGACACCCAAGGATGGGGCTGAAGCAGAACTGCAAAAAACCACACCATCCAAGGCACTGCTCCCCTTTGCAGGTCCAGGGAAAGAGGACAGGGATATGCTGGGATACCAGCACCTGCACCCTAGTGAGGTGGGCAAACTGGGACAGGCTGGCCCCCACTGTGTGCACTTTAGTTCTAAATTATGCTTTTCTTAGTCTAAAATCACACTCCCCTCTGGCACCACTGGCTGCACTGGGCAGTGGCACATGGTGACAGGAAGGGACTTGTGTCCACTTTTGGGTTTTCTCTCAGGTGCTGCTCTTGGGCCAGAGCAACTTCCAGCTGTCCGCAGCTCTGAGAGGCTGTGTGAAAGCCCCGTGTCACTTCAGTGTAACAGGCAGCCTGGGGTAATCCAAAGGGATGGGCAGTGTGCAGCAAATGAGGCCAGTGGGCATGGCCCTGTGTGCCTCTAGTGGTGCCTTGTTTCCCTGGGGGTTCTGCCATCCACAGTCCTCTCAGTTTGGTTTCCTTGTTGCTGCTCTTTCATGAATGAAAAAGCCACTGAAACATAATTCTCTACCATAATGTTTATTAAATAGTAATTTTAAAAGGTTTTTATACAAATCATATAAACACAGGTTTGTTTGTTTTGTTTTGTTTGTTTTTTTTACACCGAAGAATCACAGTAAAAGCTCTTTAAGTCCATAAGTCCTGGCTCAGCCAGTGAACGATCAAATACCTTGAACTGCAAACCTTGGAGAAGTTCCATTTCTGCATATAAATTCTTAATGGTTTAGTTCCCATGCTCACCTCCGGCACCTTCCCACAAAACGAAGTCACCCAGTGCTACAGCCCATTAGCAACATGTCCTTGCCGTAGGAAGGGTGTGGAGGCAACAGCCCATTTAAGCAAAGGCATTAGCACTGATTTGGTTTTTTTTTTCTTTTCTGAATTTCACAGAGGGAATTGTGATCAACAAACCTAATCTATTTGCAGAGGAGGATGCAATGAATTGAATGCACTGATGACTTCCCCCCCCTCCCTGTTGAAGTTACAATCAAACACAGTTTTCCGTAGAACAGTAAAGCACCCGGCAGAGGTAAGTGAGGTATTGGCTGTGCAGCATTATCGGCCTTCTCCCCCCTGGCAAGCACACACGTGGGCCCTGCCCATCTGCAAGGGGCAGGCGGGACACGCAGGGTGGGCGCTTCGCTGGGCCCGTGCCACGTTGATGCCAAGATCAGCAGTGCTCTCCTGTCTCAGATCAAGAGATACATTAACACGAGTCAGTCCCACAGAATAAGTCACATACACGATACATACAGAGAATTCACGTGCGTGTGCAAACACACTATTTCTGAATATATGTATATATGAACTCTTCTCTCTGTACGCCTACTAGACACCATAACATCACCTTTTAATTATATATTTTCATCTATTGTTTGCCTAAGTTGGCTTTTCTAGTGTATGGTCCTTTTCCATTCATCCTTCCCCTCTCCTGTGATGTGAAGGGGATAAAATCATTGAGCAGCAGCAATCCAGCTTTGAAATGGTCTGGTACATTTCCTCTCACTGCCTCTGATTCTTTTGTACAGTAAAATAACACCCCTGTGGAATTTGTCTGAGAAGAATGCCAAAAGAAATAAGGTGATTCAAAAGGAGAATCAGAGATACATTTACTGCTGTTTCTGTCGGGTGCACAGTGTGAATTAAAAACCTGAAGGCCTTTGTGTGTGCGCGTCTCCGCGTGTGTGTATGAACCATGGATGTTCTGATGATGCAGCTGCTGGTGTCTGCTCCCCGAGTACACGTGCCTCTTTCTTACAGCGGACAAGTCTTTTTTTTCCCCCTAAAAACTTATTGTCTGAGGGAGCTCTTCATGAAACATGAGACAAATGTTCCTATTCCCACAGTACCGAGGAGCAGCTGGAGCACTGCTCATGTGTCCATGCTCATCTCCTCTCCAGATGTTGCTCCTCTCCCCAAACACCTGGCCTCCTGCACAATGTGTTTGCAGGGCTGAGCAAACTGAGCTTCACAGCACATCACACCTTTGTCACTCTGCAGTTAGTGAAGAAAAAATTCCATCACCAGCCCCTACTATTTTCTCAGTAAAATGTAAAAATCAAGACATGTCAGGTATTTCCAAGGGGCACCTGGAAAAGGAAACCCAACATGCTGGAAAGGTTTCACATTTATGTATGTGCAAGCTGACAGGGGTGATCCATCTATACTGAATTGGAAATGAAGACATTGGTTTGGGGCCCAGCGTTTGAATTCTTTTTCTCCATTCAATTGTTTTCCTAACATTCCTCTCCACAGCACAGTGGTCAGTGGAGAGGTTATCAGCTGCCAGATGACATAGCCAGACCACTTGACAGTAGAAGGACCAAACTTCTGCTGGGCTCTACCCGGCAGAGACTGGTGAAGAAGAGCGTTTTGTAGGGAAGGATGAAGGCCTCACTTGCTTTTTGATACAGCACTGGTCATCACATGGAGGAAAAATACTTCTTCTAAGGCACTTGTTCAAAGTAAAAAAAAGCACAGCTCATAAATAAAACTTGGGGGTTTTGCTACTGATCAGGAGCAGCTCAACTTTGCTCCAAAGGGAACATGGCAGCAGCCATTTGGTCCAGCGGTGCTGGTGGCACCCGGTCACACCCCCAGCTCCAGGGAGAAGGGGAGTGCTGTGACAGCGAGGGCGGCCAGTGGGCACCGTGGCTGGGCTCCCTGGGGCTGTGGGCACGACTCCAGCCTCTTTCCCTACTCATTTTCCCTTCCTGGCACTTTGGAGAGGCCTTGGCACTGTACCTCAAGTCAAACCCCAAGTGAAGCCCCCTTCCCAAAGCCATTGCCTAAGTGCTGGGCACCTGACAGGCTCTATCTTTCGTTTGCTGCAATTTTCTCATAGCAAAAAGAAAAATGGCAGGTTCAAGAGGAGTGGGAGATTCACAGAAAGGCCTTCCTAATGAAGGCCTCAGTTGATGCAATCAAAGATCTGGATTTAATAAATGGCTCTTATTCACAAATCACTTTAAGGCTCTTCAGCTTCTCTCAAAGAGGTGCTTCTACACATAGGGTTTCCTTTCTGTTTTATTTCTTAATGATTTCAGAAAGCGCTGTTGTTACCATTGGCACTAAAGCCAGTATCCCACCTTTCCCTCACTACCAGGAGAAAGGAAGTTGAAGGTAACAACATGCTTCCATTTTCAGGAATGCAGACTGCAGCTTCCTGTTCTTAGTGTGAAGTGCACAAATCCCTACAACAATATCTGGATGGAGTCTAAAATGGACAGGGTCTCCATGTGTGTATGTGTCTATGTTATTTCTAAAGAAATCCCTCAGCCTTCTCAGCAACTCACCAGAGAAAGGAGGTGGGAAATAACAATCAACATTTAGTTTCTCACATCCAAAAGGTAAACCAGTCTCCCTCACCACATCCCAGCCACTCTCATCAGCAGAAAATGAAGATGAACCAACAAATGAGGGGCTCAGTACCCCCTTGCCCGGCACAGTCTGGTTTGCAGGAAAACCCACTTGGTCCTGGCAGAGTGTAACCTGCCAGCAGGACCTGGTGGCAGGAGCAACAACTCCCCTCACTCCTGCTCCCCTCACTCCCTGTTATGGCATTCAGTTCCCATAGAAAACAGCAGAAAAAGTACCCCCTGCCAGCCCACCTCATGGGGCACAATGCCAAGGGTGATCCCAAGGCACCCATCAGGCCTCCGAGCAGCACTTCTGGTGGTTCATCTTGACCTTGTGCTTGATGCCGTCATACAGTTCAAAGTTGTAGTTCTCCAGCGTGGTGGAGCTCCGTGAGGACAGCCCGGCATAGGAGCACGTGCAGTAGAGGAGCAGACCAGCACAGATGGCCCCAAGGAGGACGCCGAGGGAGCTCATTGCTATAATGGTCACCAGGATGGGATCCAGGGTGTATAGCCAGCTTTTTTCTTTGTCCAGCTTCGGGGTTCCTGGAGAGTTAGTAGAGAACAGTGTGTCGTTCCTATCCGATCCAAAGTAATCTGCAGTGGAATGGGCACTTATTATCCAGGAATCACTTTTTATTCCTCCTCACCTCTATAAATTTCTTACTTGGAATTGTGATAGCTTTAAAAGGGTATAAGTATATATATGGGAATAATTCAGTAGGATTCACTAACCCAGGTCTAGAAATACTGTGAAGCACCAAACTACCAAAAAAGTTAGGCATTCTAATTCTCTTTTACACATCAGACTATTTACATGGCATGCTAGCAATTTACACCCACTGCAACTCTGGCCCTTCCAATGCCACTAGATTCAAAACTATGGAAACAATCTGTCACAGCTCTCAGGCTTAATTTTCTTCATTTACAAGTCAAAATGCCATGCAAGCAGCAATTAATGCTTGAAAGATCAGTTTCACTTGTCCTAACACAAATACAATATATTGACTTTGCAAGGTTGCTGGCTGTTGTGAAAGGAAAACAGGAAAACAAAACTAGTATCTTTGTCCAGACATTAAGCCACCACTTCAGTGTATATTCTGAAGTGTGTTCTAGCTCCTTACACCCACTAAAGCTGAGGTTTGTGAGTAATCGTAGCATCTGATACTGAAACACAAGCTGCCACAAATGCTCATTTGGCATTTGGGTACCAACCTGGATCATTGCTGTCTTCAAAGTCTTGCTCAGAGCTTGTAAAGTCATCCTCCATTCCTGGTAAGTTCACTAGAACAACAAAATGGGAAGCACTGTTTGTTAAAAGAGGCCTTTTGGCGGGCATTATTCCCACTGGTCACTGGATTGCGAGACCAGTCAGAAGAAAGTAACAGTTAACAACTCTGGCCAAAGGAAGAAGCGTAAGAGTTCTTCCATGCGGAAAAGTCAATGAAGGCTCTTGCACCTTTGAGAGAACAGGATCTTCCCACTACATCCCATTTCATGACCACCAAATGACCAGCTTTTAAGAAGAAAAGAGAGCGAGCGAAAAGCAAAGAAACCAGACAACCTGAATAGCACTACAATATTGTCACTGGTGCCTGCATAATGGCTATAATTCACTATTAACATGCTCGAGGATATTACCCTTAAAACTTTGAATAGGATCTCAGTGCCTCTCATTACTTGCCACTAAAGCTGGACCCATTTAGCACACACTCTACTTTTCATCTTTTCCCATACATTTTACTGGATACAGAGCTTCAATGATCCAGTTCCTTTTTGGGTTTCAGATAAATTCATAGTAATTTGAGGAATTCATGTATCATCATTATATGTTTTAATGCAAAAGCTGTTTGAAACTGGGAGAGAGGCAAATGGGTGTCCATATCCAGGCATTTATGTTAATATTTCTCTGATCCAAATTCCTTTTAGTGATGACATTTCTTTTATTGTTCAGCACAGACCAAGGACTAGTAACCAAATGCACATACTATGTGAGCAGTAGTAAGCTATTTTCCTGTGATGTCTTCCTAGCATTATCTCTATGTACAGTTACCATGGCTCTTTTTCACTTTTCCAAAAGAAAATGTCTTTTCATTTCAATCTGCCAAGATTTTTCAAAGCTGACTGTAACTTGGGGTTCTCAGCTGAGAAGGTGTCTTGAAATGATCAGGAATGCAGAAAATTAGGGACTACCAGAAAGTGGTCACACCCTTGAAATAGTTGTGGTTGAAAACCAAGACTACTTTGCATCCTGTGCAAAAATGGCAAGAAGAGTTTAAAGAGGTTGTTATAAACAACCAAAACCAAAGAATGTAACTTGTGACTAAAAAAACCAGGTGCAAAGAAATGATTCAAAACCTTATAAGAGAATATTTCTGCATATTTGCATGGATATTTAGGACTTGAAAAGGCCTCCTGAATTTTCAAATCCATTTTTTTTGCTATTCCAGGCAACCATATCAGGCAATCCCTGCCAGCAACATTTCAAGGTTCACTTCCAGAGCGGGGGGCTCCACTGAATGCCATGCTGCCCCAACACCACCTTACACCTGCTTGCAGCCATCCTTTGTGCTGGTACTAATGACACCTTCCCAAATAACCATTCCTTGGAGAGAATTGTAACAGCACTCAAAGGATTCTGGGATTTCTTTGAATTTTTAAGTGAACTTGGCAACAGGAACACACAATCTTCCTGGTGATGAGTTCTGCATTTAGTGAGTCAGGTAGTTAAGCTGACTCAAGGCTGTTGGTAGCCTGTTGAAGAAACATAGGTGCACTCTTGTCTTCTGTAAATCCTCACTTTAGCAGTGAGTTCACATGATTTCTCAACATTTTTCGAACTGACAGGCCCAGATGGCAACATCTTAGGGCTGGGAGAACTGCCTGAGGGCCTCTTGCAAACATTTAGAACCAAACATGTGGAAAAATAACTTGCAAAGCAGTTCACACATGGAGACATCTCCATTGCTAGTCGTTCATTGGAAGACAAGCACTGAGATTTGCCATCCGTGTCACCCACACAACCCTACAGAAACTGTATGCTGCTCAAAGATGAGCAGAGGTCAAAACCAGGCCACAGTCTGCCCATGTGTGGGGAAAGACTGTTGGAAGTCATTTTCCTTTCCATATTGTAGCTGTTGTAACTTTTTTTGTGAGAACAAGCTAGCAATTTGGTCCTTTTGTTATTTCCTAGGGTAACCTTGAGGGAAAAGCCAGGCAAAAAAGTATTGGTTAATCAACACTTTCAAAAGAACACCAGTTCTTCCAACCTGAAAGGAAAGAGCACTGGGAAAATTTGAAAAGAGAGAACATTTACACAAAAAGCCCAGCCCAGAATCTATTTACTCTTCTAGCAATTTGCTCAATTCCCCATGCTAATATGACTTTTAAGTCCTGCTGAAATGATATCTTCCTCCTTGCCCATTCTCCTTTCTCCTCAGGCCCTCATTCTTCTGTTGCTCACATGCCGTTTCATTGCTATTTGACTGCATGTTATCATGCAGGGCTCTACACCAGCTTTGGAAAAATATAATTTGACGTTTCTTGTTCCATCCTGGGGTTTCTCGAGTCATTAACCGAATCAGCTGGGGCTGTGTGGGTGTCTGTGGGAATTGAAGCTGGTGGTCTCAGTTCAGTTCCTAGTGGAGATGATTTGCAATCTAGCCTGTCATTGAATCTAGCCTGCTATTTGTCATCAATTAAGCTCCTCTGGAACAAGTCTCATCAATACTGTCACAAGCAAAGCAGGCCACAGAAAGTGAACCCCTTGGAAAGGGGTCCCCAGAACAGCCCTGCAAGCTGCTGGGCAGAATGGGAGAAACATGCATCGCTCTGTGTTGTGGAGAGCTGGTTTCTTTAAAGGGCAGCTTCCAGGCATAATTTACTTTGCATTTTAAAGGGAAAAAAATATATATTGGAGAAAGGGAGGCAAGAAAGTTAGGGGAAGCTGTATTTAAACATGAGGGAGGAATGCTCCCTCTTGAGTGAAAGGCACTTTTTAAAGCTTGCATGCTGAATGATGGCTGTGAGCACCTAGCCAGCCATGCCCAAAAGATGATGTTAGCAATGATGCTGGAAACAGCCGGATGCCAAGAAAGACTGTTATCTGTTGGATCTGAGAGCACTGCCAGCTAAAAGGTGAATTTATGGAACCTGAAAAAAGAAAGATAAAATTCTAATCAAAGCCAAGGGCTGACTTAAGTACCATGCTTGTATGAACTCACATGGAGCAGGAGAGCAGGAGTGCAGGAGAGAATTAGTATTTCCAGAGATTAAAAAGCTTCAGTGTACATCTGCTTTAAAGAAGTAGCAGGGGTGGGAGGGATTGAGCCAGGGTGGATGAGGGAGGCACAAAGGCAGACAAGGTTCTCTGGTGTCCCACCATAGATATATAATGTGCTTCTTGCAGGAAAGCTTCCCAAACCTGCACCTCACCTCTCCAACACTCAACTCAGCATGTCATATGGACTGGCATGTGCTTCCCACCACCACACGTGCTGTATGCCCGTCTTCCTGCATGGGCTTACCAACAGCACGCACCACCTCAGGCTGAGACCTCTGCACCAAGCCAAGAGCTATTGCTTTGGAGAGAACACCCAGTCCTGATTGCTGGAACCAGGACACATTCTTCCAAGGCAAATGAAAACCGCCAAGAAAAAGAAAAAATGCTGTTTCTTTCTAGACTGACTTTGACTGGTTTAAATTCAGGCAGAGTGCTGCCTCCTGCTGGGTGCCTCCACGCTGGGGCAGAGCTCTATCACCCTGCATCTTTCTACACACAGGCATTTGCGAATGGTGGCCATGGAGCCTCTTGGACTCTTCCTGGGAGAACAAAATGAGCATCTCAGCAAGAGGTGTCTTTCCCAAACTTGCAGCAATCTCCAGCTCTTTTTGTTGCCTGCCCATAGCCTCTCTGGCACAGGGTAGCCTTGCCTGGAGAGAACCCAGGATGTACTCCCACCATCCCTGTGCTCCTGCTCCCCGCTTTGCACAGGGGTCCATGGGCTCTGGGGCTGCAGGGCATGCACCACATGATGGTGGCTTGTGAGCATTGTTACCTGCCATCTTCCACTCCCTAGTAACATCTGTGGCTGTGGCTGTTGGTATAAAACAACAGAACATGTAGCAGGAAGGAGGAACAACAAATTGTTCTTTCTGGGTAAGTGAGCAGCACACGGTTGTTTCCCCACTGTGGAAAGGACCAGAGGGCAGCCATCCACGTGCTCACCCCTCTTTTCTGCTGCTACAACATCCCTCTTGGCCAGTTGCTATCTGGCCCAGGAAGGGATGTGTAGGAGGTGCACCACTGCTCTGCTGCCAAACAGTGCCCACGAGGGCCTGAAACATTAAATGCAGCCAAACCCAGGAAAACGGGGTCAGAAACTGCCACTTCCCAGCCTTGGCAGAGACAGACAGAGCTTCATCTCCACTCTCATCCTTGTTTTTCTCTCTTTGCTCATTCCCAGTCCTTTCCTCTCTGCAGCAATAGCGTGACTCCAACACACATCACTTTGTTTTGACACAGCAGAGCAGCCGTGGTGGCCTCGCCTTGACACCGCTCTGCTTGGCGGCGCTGCAATGTTGCTCCTCTGGCTGGGAGCCCCGGGGCTGGGGGTGACACCTCCCACCCTCAGTGAGCAGGGAAGCACTTCTCAAAGCAGCAGCACAGGCACCAGGCAGAAACACTCCCTCTGAATCCCTCATTGCTCTATTTCCAGATGAAAATCCACCTCACTTCTGTCTTCCCCACTTCTCCAGAAACACAGAACTACTTTAGTTTACAGAAGGACTAAATCCCTGCCAAATTTCAAATTAAAACAGTGCTTTGGCTACAGTTGAGCATAAAAGAAAGCAAACAAGCAGCCACTCCCCAGCCTGGCCGCCCTCTGCAGCGCAGGAACTCTCAGACCTCGCCCTCAGATTGCTTTTGGCCAATGGTGCACACCACAGAACCATCTCGGGGGCACCAGGAAGCCTCTTGCCCTTCTCAGACTTCTCATGTATGGATAAGTTGGGGAGGTGCGGCTGGGCAGGTGAAGACCCCCAGCAAAAGCACTTGCAGGCATGGAGCCAGGCTGGGTGCTTGGTGTGGAGGAGGACACGAGCAGGCAGCTATTTCCAGCCCTGGTGCTGCCCCCCAACATGTGGCACCCTGCCCTGCTGCATGCATGGCAGATGGCCAAGGTGGCTGCCCAAAACAAGGACCCTGCCAAGCCCTCTCTGCAGCAGACACATCCCCTGTTGCAGCCTGATCCCTTCTCCAGTGTACCCTGCTTTTGCACCTCTCCTCAGCACCCACCCGGCCAGGGAAACAGTGATGGTGGCATGCATGCAATGCAGCCTGACAGTAGCTTTACACAGCATGGTTTTCCTCTCCCTCTCTCTGGACAACCAGGCAAGGAGGTGACACCCAGGTTCGGTTCCCAGTACCAGACCTCCCCAGTCCCAAACCGAGCAGCCCCTTGGTGCACGGGCAGCGCTGCCAGCCCAGTGCCACTGTGCAAGGGCTCGGAGCTGGGGGAGACGCTGGCAGCTCTGTGGCATCCTGATATGTTTATCACCCTCCCCGTTGTTGCTGTTTGTTGTTACAGCGCAGTGGCTAACGACACGATTCCTCAAACTGGCAGTCACGCCTGCAGTCTTTGCTGAGAGCCGCCAAAGCCACTGATGGAGGAGCTGTGGCGGAAAGCCAAGCGGCTGTCCAAGCTTGCCTCGGGGCCTTGCCTGCTGTCTGTGCGCCTCACTCTGCTGCCCTGACACGGGGTAAGCGGGGGCCAGCCCCCATAAAGTCAGTAGGTTTTCACAGGGTTTGTAGAAGGGCAAAAATCCAAACAAATCCCATGCACAGTCTGGTTTCCACCGTGTTCCCTTGCACTCACCAGCAGAGGCATTTCAGCCCTGCCAGGAAAAGCCAACCTTGTCCCCACAGCCCAGAGGGAAGCAGCTCTGCTGTCCCTGTGCCAAGTGTCATCCTGCAGGTGCATGCCCTGGCAGGAGGCTGATCCAACTGTGTGGCCAGTCTCGGCTGGTGAAGGAGCACTGGCTTTACAGCCTGCTCCTGAGCGATCAGCCATCTCGGGCACGCTGACATTGCCAAGGCACAGCACACGCCACAGCGCCCTTTGCTTTGCCAGGCCAGTGCTCCCACACTCACATCTCCATTAAACACTGGCTTTGCCCCATCACTTAGAGAGAGTGCCCATGGACCCCCTTCTGACAACTCTATAGCATCACTTTCCCTACAACACAGCAGCAACTCTAAAGATAAAAAAACTGACACCATCACCCCACATACCACTAGGGAGTCATGCCCACAGGAGTCATCAGGCTTCCACCCCTAATGCCACTCCCTGAAATATGGAGCCCCTACTGCTACCCCAGAAAGTTTACCCGCTTCTTTTTAAGTAGACACTTAAATGCCTGAAGTTACTGACAGAAGAATTTGCATCAAAATCACACTAAATTGTATTTATTTCCTTAAACAAAGCAGCTAATTTTAGCTGCTTTCTTCCTTAGGATGTGCTGCAGCCTGAGCAGCACCCAATTCTCTGGTCAATCTGTCTGTGGCGCACGTACGGAATAATTAGACCCTGAACGATTCCTCCCCTTTCGTCTGTTTACTTAACAGAATTTTTTTCTTCCTTGTTGGGAAGCCATCAACCAGTCTCTCCCTCCCTGTTTTTCACATGTGCATATTTGTTTTGAATTTCGCTTGAACAGTCGCTGAAGTGTACAAAATGCAAATTACAAGTGTATGGGCTTTGCTGTACAATTAGAGCAAGAAAAAAAGCCCTCCCCCAGAAAAGCAGCATGTGTCCTCAGCCTTGCTTGTGTTTGAACAGCCAATGTGAAGGATCACATTTAAATTTTTTCTTTTTTTTGGGTGGCCTGAATTCCTAGTAAAGTCAGGAAGTTTCGTTGCAAAGCTGAGCTGAATGCCAGGGTAAAGAGTATGATAGAAGGAAAATAAATGAAGGAGGGAAATAAAAACTTCTCAATCTGTCAGCAAAATATATTTCACGTGAAATGTGATGCTGCTGACTCTGCTGAAGGGGTGAAAGGTGCACCTAGAGAAGATGGGAAGTAGAACTGCTGCAGCAGAGGTGCCTGTAACTGGTTGGGAGGGCTCAGGTGGGGGGAAGGCAGGGGACACACACCTCTCCAAACACTCAGTGCTGTGGCACCCGGGACACTCCCATGGACATCTCTTGCACAGTCTGACATGCAGAAGCAAGGACTGCACAGAAAAGGAACGCACTGCTGTTTTCATTATTCATTTTGGTAATGGCTTGCCCACCTTTTGCTATGCTCAGGGACAGTACGTGCGGCTCAGCTGAGCTGGCAGCCAAGCCAGCCCCAGGGGCCCTGGGAAGTCGGATGTCCTGTCTCCAGGGGCTCCGCTGGAGAAATTCTGCATAATCACATTGATCAATTTAGCACTTAGGCAACGTTAGTGAAATCCCCAAACAATCCCAAGTGTCAGTCCAGCTGCCCAAAACTCCCACTAAGGACTGATACAAGTGTAATGGATCTAAAAGCTGCTATTAATGGCCTGATCCTGAGTGCAGCAAGGCAGGGTGCACACAGCAGCTGTGCTGCTGGGAGCTGGGTCTGCACAGGATTGCAGCTTCACTTCATTAAAACAAATGGCCCTGATGCTCCAAAAGAAAACATGGAGTTTTGAAACTCCCCTTTGCTTCAACCAAGTGTTCTCATTAGCAAATAAAGAAGAAGAAAGAAAACCCCAGATATTTGTATAAAAATATCATCATTTTATTACATTCCACACAATACATCTTCAAAGAATTTCAAATTTCCACAAGATATTTTTCACACACAGGCAACTGGGCAATGCTGGGGATGTCAGGGCTCAAGGAGCAGGGGAGAACTGGGAGTAAAAATCTCGAAGTGACCTTCTGTTTGTCTTTGGTGATTTTGGTTTGAAGGACAGGGTGCCACATTCTCCTCTCTGACACACCAACGCACACTTGCTAAGTCCATGAAGGTGAACTTGGTCAAAGTGAGGAGATCGTCTGAACTAGGGAGACTGAACTAACTTTGGAAATGTGACAATATCATCTGCTGACATGGCTTGGGCTCACTTGATAATGCAGCAAGTGCATGCCAGTATTTCACATCTGTTTTAATTTGCAGCTGGCTGAGGGGGATGGGATTTCACATCCCAAACCATGTACACCCCAACACCAGCGCTGTGTGATGAGGAGGCTCATGGTGAAAGCACCTGGCCCTGGAAGCCCCTCTCCAGGGACCCTGAAATGGTACTGCCTTCAAAGTGACAGGAGCTTCCCAGGTCCCTCCTGGCCCTGCTGGGACAAGCATGTCCCTGCTGCTCTTGAAAACCTTGGGGAGCCAGGCCCGGGTGCAAGGCTGCCCTGAGCACCCACCAACCCTAATGTGCTAACCATGGCGTATCACCCTGGGTTTTTCTGCACTCCCTGCACGTTTTAGACACTTGCTGCTGCAGCTGAGGGGTTCCCGCTGAAATCTGTTGTGGAAACAGCATGGGGAACTGAAACTGGCTGCATGAATTAAGGCAAGGAGGTGGGGAAGAGTGACACCCCCATCGACAGACATCCCTTTGGGACAGGGCTCTGCTGCCATAGGGGCCAATACCACTTATGCACAGCACCGCTTTTATTTCTACTTTTTACCCAGACCAAAAGGAAGCTCAAGACTGCAGGGAAGTTAACAGAGCTGCTCATTCACTTTATGCAATATTCATGGGCAAAGGAGGGGTGGGCACTAGCAAGTTTAGGAGAGGAGAGGGAATCTGATCACTGATCACAAATGAATACAAACAAGATGGAGAACCTTGCTTACTGGAGGTACTTTTTTGCCTGCAAACAGATTAGGGTTAACGATTCAAACCACTTTTGCATGTCATCATTCAATAATTTATATAAGGCATTTCCACTACAATATGCTGGGCCCTTCAACAGTTGGAGGCATGTGGAGGCTCCTCCTCGCCTCCCCGGTTAAGCAGCAGCAATAGCTGGGCCCTCCAGGTGCACTGGATGGGCTTTGCTTGCTAGATGTTACTGGTGCTTTAAGAAGCAGAACATTAGCAAACGCAAAACTGACATTCTAGAAAATCAACTGGCAATTTTTATGATTCAGCAGCTATGAATTGGGCAGAGGAAAAAAAAAACCAAACCCAGAAAGGGGAACTATGTGTCTTGAACATTTCTAGCAGAAAGACAAGGAGGAGCCCTCTCCCCCTTCCCCCTGTAAAAGCAAAACCATCAGCACCCAGAATGAGGATACTTATTAAATAAATAAACCTTCAGTTCTCAAGAAACTACAGTATTTAGCATCCACTGAGACCTGCTGAAGTCTATGTGTTACCCTAAGGCTGGCTTTAACAGATACAAACAAAACATTCATTATGAGCTTCTCTGATATAAGGCAACTTTAAATAGATTCACTTATGGGTGGGGGAAGAGGAGGGTTTCCCCTCCCTCTTCCAAACAATGGCTGTGTTATCATGTTGGCTGCAGAAAGAATAAGATGGAGAGATCTTACTTTTTGAATGTCTATGGACCTCTCTGGATTCTTGTAGCCATCTGGGGTGGACATTCCTACTGTCCAGCCCGGCCTCTTCTTCTCAATTTGCACCCAAGACATAAACACTATCAAACAAGAAACCCAGCCAAAGCTAGATAAGGCAACAAAAAAGCATTGCTCTCTTCCCCAAGTAAACAAATCAGGGCATTCACCATAAGCATGTTCCAGACCTTCCAGAAAGGAGGTAGGAACAGGGTGAGGAGGGGGGGATGGAAATTAACAACAACAAAAAAGCATTCCCTGTGCAAGTAGAAGCAACAATAAGCAAATTAAAAAGGGGCTGTTTCTAAATATACATTCAGTCAGTCAGACGTATGCACTCACATACACACTCACACAGATTTAGCACACATGCACACAAGCCTCACACACAAGCTTCCAGGCTCGCCATCAAGTTCCCTTGCAGGTTGCCTACCAGGAGGAGAAAAACCAAAAGAAGCTGACCAAAAAAAAAATATTCCCCAAACAAACACAACAAAACAAACAAACAAACAAACAAACCCCACCCGACACCCCAAGACTCCGTGAAAAGTAATCAAAAGGGAGTATTCACTTCTGAAGTGAAGGGGCGGTGTGCCTCTTCTGGCGATCCAAGATGCAGCATTAGTTTAGAGTTTGTAAAAGATTCGGGAAGGGCTGGGGGACAGAGAAGGGACAGAGATGTCTAAGAGTTCACACGTATGCTAGGTAAGGAAAAAAGTGCAAAACTGAGGCAACGTATTTGAAGTCTTAGTTTCTGTCTGTCTGTTTTGTGTTTTGTTTGCTCTCTCGTTCCTGTTCGGCTCTCAGCAGCGCGAGCTGGGGTCTTGCTCTAGTTTTATGGTTAGAGTGGGCTCCACGGCCACGGGGGCCCCGTTGGCATAGTGGGAGGTTTTGTAGGTGATGGAGTGATCGCTCTTCTTGGCCGCATAGCGGAACCGGTGGTAGTGGAGCACAAGGGCCAGCGCGACGGAGACCAGCACCACAACAGCACCTCCGGCGGCAATAACGTAATACCAGTAGGCTGGGATGGGCTGCACTGACACCGTGTCCACTGTGGGCTCGGTCCCTGGCAGGAGGGTTGCCCCTGGGGAGGAGACACAGAACAGGGTTGCTAGGTGGGAGGCATGCAGACGCACAAAAAGAAACACACATGCTTTCAAGAGTACAGCACGGAGCAACACGAGGTCCCACAGCCGCCTCTGGATACAGGGCGTGCTCCTAGGGGAGGGTATAGCTTGGCATTTGCTGAGCCCGCATATTCAAGGGCCTTCTTCTTCCCTTTTAATTAATCAGGCTGCCTGGATCGCAATAGAAATTCCATATGCACGCTATTATTACTGTTATTTCTGGCATCAACAAATGTTTTTTTCCCTTCTTTTTTTTGGCCATCTCCAGATCAGCCACCTGGTTTTGTCTCCACATGGCAGATGTTGTCAAGTGGTGACAAAACACATCATGTTCCTAATTAGAAGAAAAGCATAATCTTAGATGGCCAAGGAAATTACCACAGAAGACTGGGAAAGAGATTACAGGGAGAAGCATTTGTCATTGTTACTGAAAAGACAGAGAAGATCTCTGTCTGAAAGTGCTCTACACACAGATCTAGTCTCAGTAGGTGCCCCATTCACAGACCTACAGATTTCATTATTTTTGAAAGAGAGAAGGGATGGTTATAATTATTTACATAGCCTGGTCTGCGAAATTCAACCCAACACTCATATAAGAAACTCATGCTCTCTGCATCTTAAGCAAGCCAGGATTAAGAATTCATGCTGATAAAGCAACATGTCTAGGGAGGACTGGAACGCAAGGGCAGGCAGTGCCCATGCTCAGCCCAGCAATGGTCAACCCTTCGTACTCTTGCAGCTGTAGCATGTTACAGGGCATGGCTGCAAGGTGCCGCTCCCCCTTCCCAGGTCATCCCAGGACAGCTCAGCACACATCTGTTGATCGGACGTGCCGGGCCTCCCCACCCGTCCTCAGATCATGTGCACACAGGTGGCTCTGGCAGGCACCGAGCACCGGGGTCTGCTCACGCCCACAGCCTGCGACCGGCTCTGCGCTGCTGCTCCTGCACACGCTGCTCTCACCTCCCCAGCAACACCCGTGGGAGCGAGCTGTAAATAACCAGGGAGAGATGCGTTTTCGCACCACATTTATTTACTGGCTACTTCAAGGGGACTGGAGTCCCCAGGGAAACTCTCCGAAGGGTTCACTCTGCCACTGGACACACTGGCCCCCTACTCTGCTCACCCTCTCCTCTTGCCACTGGCCGGCTACCAGAGACAGCCCCCTGGCTAGGTGCTGGGAAGCAGAACTTTGTGGGCTCCTGAGTTTGGTGTCAGCATATCATGGAGCTCTGTGCTAACCAAACCCCAGCTGGCTTTCCTGAGCAGACTTGGAGGATACCAAAGAGAAAACATGAAACAGTGCAGCACGCACTCATCTTTGCTAGCAGCAAGGGCATCTTGCAGCACAGTCTCTGCCCTCCCCTCCAAACACTGCCCTAACAGCAGAGTCACTGGTTGGAAATTTAAGATGGCAATGGCTTTTCTCCTGCTAGTGGCACAGGACATGAGGCAAAATAATGGTACCTCTGCCACTCACAAGGCTTTCCTCCTCTCCCCTTTCCAAAACTGGGCACAGAGAGTAAAAATAAGAATGAACACTTCACCCAGATGCAGAGCTACAACAAAAATCCCCCCCAAAACCTAGAGAAAACCCCCACACAAGCAAGACAAATCCTGTTTTTACAGAGCAGGAAGCTGGGAACCATCCACATATTTGTCATTGAAGGCAAGAAATTTGGATGTCTCAGGAGAAACCTCACTACCAGATATGCCACCCCCGACCCCAGCTGCCCCTTGCCATTGGGAATGGGGGTGGCCCTGTCCCTCCTGCCTCACAATGGTGCCTGCAGAAGGGAGATACAGGCTGGGCTGAGTGTTGGGATGACAAAGGTAGAGAGCAGGCAGTCCTCTGACCTCCTTCTCTACCTTCACTGGCCACCCTGGTGTGGGGGAATGAATGCAGCACATCCCTTCGTCTCCCCAGGCAGCTGCCTCTCACCATCTGTATAGTGAGTGGCAGTGTGGGACATCCCATGGGGATTGCTGCTGACTCCCTATGAGGCTGAACATGTTCAGTGCTGCCTTAAACTTCACTGATAATCCACCACTGTCTCCCGCCACAGATCCAGCTGGCCAAGCCACCACAGACCTGAACGTGACCCACCACCATCCCTGATGGATCAGCAACACCTCATCTGTGGCTGACAGCACTGGGGCGCAGGGCTGACCCCCAGGAAGATCGTGGCCCTGCTTGCTGTGTAGAGGCCACTTGTGTTTACACTTGGTGACAGACTCTGCTTACATAGCACCTTACTCCAGCAAGAGATTTATGGGTGAACAGCGTCTCACACCACTGATATGCACCAGGCCCCACCACTGGAAACTGGGGTGGGGAAAGGGGGCAGGTGCCAGAGATGACAACAGCTCCTGAGTCTCAAGACAGCAGGAGGAAGGTTTCCTCCTGATGGCTGTACATTGTCCACTGGAGGGCTTGGAGTACAAAGGGTGGGTCTGGCCATAGCATATGCCATGGTACCCAGCTTGCAGCCCTTGCCCCTTCCCCATTGACCTCTGCCTGCCTGGGGATGGAGGGAAGCAGCATGATGTGGCCCAGATGATCCCGCTTGCGGGAAGGATCCCTGAGGGACATCAAGGTGGCTGCAGCTTCAGGACAATCTCTACTTGGCCCTGACCCACTCCAGATGTCCTCATGTAGCAGCCAGGGCTGCAAGTGTGAGAGGTGGTGCAGAGCCCTTCCTCGGCCCCCGTTTCCGCATTGCATGGCCCTGCTGAGGAGATAGCAGAAGTCTGGAGAGTTCATTTAGCAACTGAAGTCATTAAGGAATCACACTCAGTTGTCTCTAAGCCCTAACGAAGCCAATTCCCAACATTAATGATTGTTCTTCCTTACACTGCCAGCCACTAAATATAGCTGCCCATCCACTCAGCACACAGCACTGATGTTATCTGCTCTGTTTTTACTGGCTCTGCTGCTCTCTGGAAAAGTTCGGTGGAAAAGTTCATTGCTCAGGGAGATGGAAAAAAAATAAATCCATCTTCTTAACTTAATAATTTCTCCACTCTCTTTTGCCTTCTGACACACACACACACACACACACACACACACACACACTCTTGCCCTTCCTCATTTATTCACTAGTGCTCTTGTCTTAATAAAGAACTGCTTCCTGCTGTTGCTGTCAAGTTTGTGGCTGCTGTGTTTATGGCACAGCTTGGGACACCAGTCAGTGGAAACCCAATTTAATCCCTACAGGGTGGGTATTTCACGTGGGCGTGCTGCTGGCACTCAAACCTCCCACCGGGCCAGGTACAGCACCATCCTCTTTCCAATTGGGAAAATTCTACAGAGACCAGTTTTGGAGCTCTGCAACAAGAATCAAAACCCAAAAAAAGGAAAAGCAGAAGTCACCTGGGGAAGGAGAAAATCCTTTCCAGAGAGCCTCCTAAAGGGCTGGGTGCCTTGCTCTGCCACAGCCGTGTCACAGCTCATATTCCTTTCCGAAATCACTGACATTAACTGCTGTGGACAAGCAACACAGCTGGACTTTTCATAGATGGCAAAGATGAAAGGAAGTATTACATTCATCTAATCTGAATGCCACAAAACCAGTGTCAGCCTCAACCACACAACTGCCACCTGTCATTTCTCCAGGAAGATATCTCTATCTTGATTTCAAGATACCTGATGTGAGAGAATCCATCAGTCCCAAAGGCAAATTCTTCCCATAGTTTGTCTCCACGTTCTTTGGAATATGTCTCCTATTTTTAGCCTGGTATTTATCTAATTCCTTGCTTTCAGACACTTGTTATACCCTTTCTTTAAGGGTGAAATGCATTTAACTCTCAAATGCAGCACAGTTTAAGCACACTTTACTGGTCTTGTAAGATCCCGACCCACTAGCTGAAACATATTCCACCTACACAGTTCTCATCTTATTATTTGCCTTGTGATTCTGGAACCTGTAAGGTGCATGTTTTCAGCTTTGCTCCCAAGACAGGAGAGACAGGGTTTGCTATTACTTTTAATGGCATCTGACGTTTTCAGCTCATCAAGTAATTGCAGGAGTGGGGGCTACAGAACATCTCAGTAATTTCGGCATAGTCTTTCCTCTCCAGCTCCCTTTTTTTCTCCAGCCAGGGATTTCTTCCCCTCATTTTACCCTATTCTTCTACTGGGCATCTCTGTCCTTTCCTTATTATAATTATTATGATGTAATTGCCTCCAGTCTTCACTTCTTCATGTTTTCCCTCTGCATTTTCCTCTTTCCCAGGTCACTCCATCCCTCTGTGCCATCTATTCCTGCCTGTCACCCAGGGAAACCTTCTCAGCTTTTTGCTGCAATTGTTCTCCTGTTTTGACCAAAACTAGGATGTCCTCGAGGGAGGCAGGAGTGGGCAGGAGCCACGGGAACAAGCTGGCAAGTTCCAGTGCGAAGGGAAGGTGTTCCTGTAACAGCATCTGCCAGTGGTCCTCAGGGACCCACTGTTGCTACCCAGCCAGTGTGCCCTTGAAGAATATGATGGGGAAACAGAGGTACACAGGCAGCAGGGCAGGGAGTGAAAGGGAAAAGAAACAACGGGAGTTAGCAGGACTTTAGAACAGACTCAGTGTGAGAACTCAGAGGGAGGTTCAAACTGAAGATAACACACGTGTAATAAGCCCCAAAAGACAAGGATGGTGTTCACAAAATAGATATCAGAACAGGCCCAGGAGAATACAGAGCAATGGTGTAAGTAAGGAAGGGTTGTGAGGCTTTAACTCTCAACTGAGAATATTGCAGCAGCTTTTCAGTAATACCACAAGCCTGAATACCAGATAAATAAACAGCCTATAAACAAACAAACCTAAATCCCTAGTTGTTACAGTACGGGTATGACTGTAAAATAAGGTGTTACACCCTGCACTTGTGCCTCATGTTGGTAACACTGCACAGCCTGCATCCCCAGGGATGGAGTCACAAGCACGGCTTCAGTCGCTTTGTCTACTTTTCCTTTACTGCCACAGCTCCCAGTGCATGTACCTATGAGAGACAGCTTTGCCCACACGGAAATGCAGCTGCTTCTAGGGTAGAGTCCAGCCATATCTTACAGTTCACCAGCACAGTAGGGGATGGAACGGGTACAGACATCATGTTCAAATGAAAGCAAAGGGCATGTTGATTGAATTGACAAAACAACTTTAAAGTTAAGGGGAGCCCCAAGTTTGCTCTTCATCACAACACAATTCCCAGACACATTCCTGAAGAGGTAGGCAGGAAAACAAAATCCCAAACCAAAATACAGTCTCAGACTAGACTGATCTTCTCTGCAAAAGTAGGTAGCTTTTTCCACCACAGAGCAAGACAAACAGCATCCCCAGAGACTGCTCAAAGAGGAAGGCAGTTTTCCTGAGTTCCTCACCTTTTCTCTTACTCTGTAGGTTTAATCAGAGAAATGCTGGTTTCTATCCTCCAGGCTAGTATTAAGCTATTAAATGCACCATTTCACCTTGTTTTCCTTTTATTGACTGTCACCTTCAGAGCTACTCGTGGCAGTTTGCTCTCCCACTTCTACCTCCCAACTCCCTTCCCCTTTCAAGCAGACCAGCCCCACCTTCTTTCACCAGCATGCCAAACTCCACCACTGCCAGAGCATTTATGAACTAGAGAACACCTTCCATCACAATAATGTGAGTTACTGCCACCAGATTTCATTTTTAATTTGCTACTCTTTTTTTTTTTGCTTTTAATCAGTTGAAAACTACTCCTCAGCCTTCCCATTTTGGGCTTAGCTGCTCTTCAGGAGGCTAAGCACCTGTGGTGATGGCAGGTTTCCTAATGCTATTCAGTCCCAAGACAGGGGGACTTGCCTGCTTGCCTGCCCTGTCACCTAACTGGAGTCAGAGGGTACCACCTCCGGCTGCTGTGGAGGGGGAGATTTAGTACACACTTGCCATTTCAGTGCTCAGATCATTTGCTCTTTGTACAAGCACACACACTGCTTTTCCTTCGATGTAAAAGCCCATGCCAGCAGAACAAAACCACCAAGAGAAGTGCAGTTTTACCTGGAAAGTAGGAGTTCTCACCTGGGAATGCTGTGATGGGTTCTGCAGAGGAAAAACAGAAACTAGTATTAGAGAGGGGAATATTACACACAAGGCCCCTCATTCATGTCTCTGCTGATCCGCAGTGGCCAAGTGGAACAGGCGTGTGGCTGTGCCCCCCAGAAGCCCCTCGCTGGGAACAGTGCAGGGTGCCAGTCAACCTCACCATGACAGGGAGGAACCCAGCTCAGCTGGGGACCAGCCAGATGCAATAAGCTTCAACTCAGACATAGACTTCAGAGAAAAATATGTGTGAGGTTGAGGGTGATTTGGATTCAGCTTGGCTGGCCTGAGTCATCCAATGACAAAGCCTCACCTGGCCCTGTGATGGAACCCTGAAACACCCTAAATTTCCAAAAGTGGTTTGGTTTCTGGCTCAACTCTGGCACTGTTATTCACATGGGAACTATGTTACTTCTGGGCAGTGATGTCACGCTCCTCGCTGTCTCAAGAAACAAAGGCAAGTGATTTTTTTCCTTCTATCAAGATACTTTGAAGAAGTAATCTATTACAAATTACTGGATCTGAAAAGCAATAATCGGTACTTACTACTGATTACTTTCTCACAGAAGTAATAGACTTCTGATTATTTTTAGATTACTTCTGCATTATGCCTGTGAGTCACAGAAGCAGAGTCTGGCTCTACCGAGTGCTATGAAATCATCACTTGGGTTCAAAATGCGAATGACATATTTGCCAAAGGAAAAGAATTATTGTGACTTATTAGCATTCTTTTATGATAAAAAGTAATCAGATTACTTCCAAGGATTATGTTTGAAAAAAATAGTAGCCTGTGCTGGAGTCAGCTATTCTCATGGCTCTGACAGAGAGCAGCACTGTATCTCTACCATTTCATTATTATTTTGGTGATATCGGAAATGACCCCTAAGCGGTGTTAAAGTTTGCAGTGGGAGTCCTTTGCTGGAAATTATCTAAAACAAATGTTCCTTATGGGTTATAAGATCCATATTCAACTTCCGAGATTGGGAAAAATAATTTGAGCAGCAGTTTGGTGTTATTTTTAGGGCTAGCAATGTTTGAAACTTTATAATTTATTAATGCTTTTGTTTTTGAAATATTACGCTTTAGGTTCATGAGGCCCAAGATACAGTAACGCTGGAGGTAGGTGAATTGCTGAGCTCAAAAGAAGTTAGATAGGAAATGCTATTAGTGTTAATCATTGATCTTGCTTCTCTTTAATGCCATAGAAGGCAAGGGATTAAAAAACCACTGTCAAGCCTTAAATACAGGGAATTGAACATAAGAAGTATTAGCTCCTTTGGCAGATGGGAAACCAGCAGAGTTCAAAGCATCAAAGAAACTGGGACTGACGGCACGAAAGAGCATTTCTGGGGCAGTCCTAGTCCTCTGTTCTATTATCAGTGCTGGTTCCTGCACCGTCTTCACCATGGCTTGCCTGCACAGGGTGGCAAGCGATGTGACCAGCCCTTCTCAGGCACAATTTGTCCGGTGCTTCCTCCCCCAAGAAACGCCCCTTTGAAGAGAGCATTTGTCCTGCTTGAGTAAGGAGGCATCGGGATCCTTCCTTGGTGGGGGAGAGGAAAGCAGCTTCACTGAATGGGGCCTCTCAAAGGCCAAAAGGGAGAAGGGCTCTGCTCCACTGACTTTTCCCATTGGCTTCAGGATGGGTCAGCCACTTTGCTGGTGTTTAGCAGTAAAACATGCTTCCCTCATGCAGAAGAGCAGGACCTCCTTACTCGGGGTGGCTCTCAGCACAGAACCCACTAATTGAATACTGCTGGTCCCAGGCTGAACCGGGTTACCTCTGAGTCCACAATCAAGCTAGATGGTGACCAGAGCCATCAGAGTGCCTGCATGGACATGCCAGCTAGAGAAAAAGGGCAAGGCAACAGATCCACCAGCAAACTGCTGGAACACACCTTTTTTGCTCCCTCCCCCCCTCTTTTTTTTCCCAAGTCCTCTCTGTCTTTTACATTGAATTATTCTACCTGGCTTTTGGCCTGGTTTGAGGCATGGTGAATTCTAGGACAAAAATTTCTTTTGTTATTCTGTTAACATTGCTGCAAAACCCCTCTGCTATTTTCTTTCTTGTTAGAGAAGACTCCTTTTGAACTCAATGGCCCCTGTAAGTGTGTAATGCTGACTGACAGCTGGTTCCTTTTGTCCAGCACTTTCCTTTTAAATTTGGTGTATGTCCTTATCACATAGAATAGTCCTCAGTAACTCTCAGTGCTGCTCTTTTAGCTTTGCATGGCAGAGACATGTGCTTCCTTCCTCCCACACCAACGAAGGCAGAATCCCCATCCCCCAGAGACTGAGTCCCCCTAATTTCTTTAATGGGCAAGGGAAGTCCCAGCTGAGATTCAGAAACTCCTGGTAACTCAAGCACAGGAGAGGTGATGCAGTGACAGCTTGCAAGCAAAGGCTTTCCATCCCCAGCTGCCCCCACCCCTGACCCCGTGGCCAGATGCAGCACATACCCATGCAGTTCTCCAGAGGGATGTCAGTGCCTAGCCGGATGTCATCAAGGGCGAGCTCTCCTGAGTGGCCATTGCGTATAAATCCCTCAAACACAATCTGTGAGAAATCAGAACAGAAATGTCAATGCTGAGCTGGGAATCAGAGTGGTTGCTGCTCCCAAGGGAAAGGGCAGGACATCTGCTTCTGGCTTTCCCTGCACACATGTGGATCACCTGAGTCTAGTCCTGCTTCCTTGCCTTGCCTCTGCCACCCCTTCCCCAGGGAAAGCTGCTGTGGAGGGACAGGTTCAGCAGAGAGATCTTTACCTGGCCTGGCAGCACTTGGCTTAATTTTGTTCACTTAAAATGCTTCTCCTAAGGAACAAAGACTCAGTGAAACCCTCTGGCCCTTACACAAACAGCACAAGTGGCATAAGACTGAGTTACAGCAGTAACAGCCTTGGCCCATAGTATCAACCAGGTTATGATCAGAAAAAGGAAGGGAAGGATGCAAAATGCACAGCTACATTAACTGTAAAGTGCTGTTCCCATCAACATTACATAAGAAGTATTGAAATGTTAGAGGAGAAGGGTCAATTTATTCCTACTTAATCACAGGCAAAATATATTTACAAAAATAAGTAGTTAGGTCTAAGAACTGCTGAGTGGAGACACTTGCAATATTTACATAATGATGCCATTATTCAGCTAATGCTGGTGTATTCACATTTAACACACAAAGTAGTCAGCTGGTGCCCATCATTCTTATATGTAGGCATATTGTGTTTACTGATATTCTATTAAAAAGTCAAACCCATACTGGAGCCACGCAGCTCCAGTGCAAAGCTTCTGCTTTATATCTCCCTGCCTACTCTCAAGGCATTGGAATAGGCTGCCAAGGGAAGTGGTGGAATCGCCATCCCTGGAAGTACATGGATGTGGCACTTGTGCATATGGATTAGTGCTGAATACAATGGTGCTGGGTTAATGGTTGGACTTTTAATGGTGGTTAATGGTGGTCTTTTCCAAAATTAGTGATGCTGATTCTAAGAGTCCAAATAATTTTCTAGGGCTTTGTATTTCACAAACCATCTCTCCCCAGGTGCTCCCTTTCATCTGGGGTGCCTGGAATCCCTGTGTGCTTGCCAAAGACATCTCCCTGAAGGGCTGGGCATCTGATTGTGCAGGGGATGGAGTGTCTGAGCTATGGGTCCCAAGCTCAGGCCATCAACTCACATGAGAATCAGCAATTTTGAGGAGTCAGTTGCTTGACAGCTGCAGCTCCCTGGGTCAGGGTCAGGGCTGGGAGCTGGCTAGACAAGGCTCCCCACCAGGGTGGTCATTAAACTGCTGCCTCAAGCCTGCAAGTACATGTTTCCTTCTGTGTTGGAGGGTGCTGGATGCTGTGCTGACGCTCATTAGCAAGTGACAACAGTAGCCCTGGCTCCCTGGCACACGGCATGCTGCCCAGAAAGGCTCACCATGCCAAAGACACTCCTGGAAGAAGCAGCAGCCTCTCCACGGGGTGCTGGTACAGCTGTGCCAGAGGGACTCAGGCAGCTGTGGAGAGCAGCACAGCCCCCTTCCTCCCTTCAGCTCATCTCTTCCACTGATCTTTCGGACAGTGAGACAGGGTCTTGATCCCACAGTGCTGCACCCAGCCCACTGATCTCGTCTAAGGTATCCCAGAAGCAGATTTACAAACAAGCCTGCATTCCCTCTTCCTTCTCCTATGTCAGCACTTGCAGCTGAGGCTGGAGAATGGCTGTTTGCTACCACCTTTAAGAGCTGGCTGTGCTCCCTCCCAGCTTCCCACTTCTCCTGGCTGCAGTGTTTGCTCCCTGGAGATGAACGCCTGCCTCTGGTCAGACTATCTGATGACCTTCAGTTGGAGGGGGAGGAAATGCACAAAACAAAATGAAAAAAAAAAGGAGAGTATTTGCAAAGTGGGAGATCTGAGGAATATAAAAGGCAACAGGCTGAACAAAGGCCCAAGTCTGTGCAGAAGACAGGCACCCTCAGAATAACAAACAGTGTCGTTTAGTTACTATGGTAACTTGAGAAACACAATGAAAACAGCCACATTCCCTAATGATGAATGGGCCCTGGCTTTGAAACACTGAAATCAAGATGCTGGAGACAGTCTACCTGGTCCAGCACACCTTCCCATAGCATCTTACCCGGTACTCCATGTCATAGCTTGGCAAGATGATGCGACCTTGCCTCCACTCCTCCCCTTGGTCCTCCGCAATGACCCACAGCGCCTTGTGCTCCTGGCTGGCTTCCCGCCACACCCGCAGCATCACCCCGTTGCTGCCCCATGCCTGGTACTGGAAAACCATGCAGACAGCACTCTGGGGCAGATAGATGGCGGGGCTGATGAGTCGGGCTCGCTGTCCTTCCCGCCTTCCATTGCTTTGCAGCTGCAGGTAATTCTTGACATCTGTTCAGAGAGGAAAACACCATTATATTATTTTCTGCAGCCACTAGCAACAAGTGTCTCACCTCCTTCAGGTGGCTTTGGCAGTGCTGGATGGCAGCGCAGCCTCATGTCTGCAGAAGTAGGACATGAGGATCTCACACTGTCTTGCACCCTCTACATGCTCCTCCAGCTGTGCCACTGCTGCACCCTGTGCAGCCCAGGCAAGGCATCGAGTAGCACACTTCCCTCACCAGCCACCACCCTCTGGTAGGAGACCAAGGTAAAACCAGAAAGCAGTAAGATGAAGACTGACATAATTAGGAGACGTTAAAGAGCAGGAGCAAGTTATTATCAGAAGAAGTGATGCCACGATAATTGCATTGGCAGGGGGTAAGTGTATTTATTCTACTGGGAGCTTGCTCAGTGAATAAGCCTGAGGTGGGTTCTAAATGCCAGTGCTGAAAACTCTTGCTGTTTTGAGGATACACGCAACAAAATTAAACCCTGGCTCTCTCAGATTTTTTGTAATGCAGCAAAATAGCCTCTAAATCATAGCACAGAGGAAGGACATGGTTCCAATGAGTGAAACATGCAAGGGTGACAACTGGGTGGTTGCAAACTTGAAGGTAGCTGAAATACACACAGCAGAGGACTCACTTGCTTTAATACTACATTTAAATTGTGCCATGCTTTTTGTCAATCCTCAGGGAGGAGATTTGATACGTTTGATATCCCAGGAGAAGTTCAAGGCTGAGACTGGAACTGGAGATATTTGATCTGAATATAAATAAGCAGCAAAAGCCCATGGATACAAATCCCTGGGCACAGCTGACTTCATCTGGAATCAGTGTTTTCCAGCCTTCTCTGATAAGAAGCCTCCTCAAGGAGTTTCGCATTTGCAGCTAGGATGTCTGAAGTCCCTCACCGCCGACTGAAAGCTAAGCTAAACTGAAGTGACCCTTACCTGTCCCTCCATCATGACCAATGTCAGGCCAGAGTCCCAATGCAGTGCCTGCAGTGCAAGGTGACACAGACAGGCCAATTACAGATATTGCTGGATTTTGCATTTTGCTCAGCAGAGCGATGCACACACTTGCTCTTTCTAGACAGTGGGCAAATGCCACTGATGCTTCCTGCCAGAATGAGCCAGCCCTCCTACAGCCCAGGAGAGTTATCTCTGCCCTAGGACCACAATGAAGGGTCTGTCACTTCCTTTCCCTACATCTTACCCTGCTGCGCTTGATGGGCACAGCTCTGAGCAGCAGCTTGCCTCCTGCTTGCCCTGCTCCCTCTGCGGCTTCAGTGCCGACAGCAATGGCAAGGAGAGCAGTGTCTGCACTCAGAACGTTTGCAAAGTGCACTCTAAACATCTTCAAAACTTAAAACAGAGAGACCTGAACTTGGAATCCATTGAGAGACAGGTACCATCCAGAAAATAGCAGCTGACCTCGCTGCTGCTCAGCAATCAGGTGACATCCCAGCCCAAGGGAGATCTATCAATGGCCCTGGCCCTGCTGCAAGTTTGTCACTGCCAGAGAACTGAAACCAACCACTGTGAGCTACACAGCTTTCTAAAATAAATTTAGGACAAGACAACAGGAATATTTGACATCACTTGACTCCTGGGATGTATGATCAAAATATTTCAATAGTGTATCCACTCCTATGAACTTTCACTGATTTTGCTGTGTGAAGGACAAATCTGTCCCTGACTGGCCACATAAAGAAAGAGCAACATTTTTCAGCAATATTTTCCAGCACCTGTGAAATGTACCTGGGCCATTTGGCACTTCATGCCAACAAACAGTAGCAGAAAAAAAGATGAAAGTGTGTTTGCTCACTCCTGTTTGAGTGAATCACTTGAAAAAGTACCATGCCGTTCTCTAATGGAGGAGTGTTCTTGTGATTTACCTCAGAGTGGTAGTAGTGGAGGAGGAGATGGGGGAGATAAACAAGTGGAAGAAGGAAAAAAAAGAACAAGCTGTACTCCATGCCTAAGGAGCGATAAGGCATAATAAGTCATCAAGGTCTCCTGAATTAAAATCCTCTTTTTGTAATTCACTACAAGCCTCTTCAAATATAAAAGCAACAAGAAAAAAAAGCAACAACAAGAAAAAACCAGCAACAACAAACAAGGGAGCAAATCAGACTCTGGTCATACATTTATCTCACCACCAAAATGGTCTCACAGGCAAATCTTTAATGAAAGCACCAGCCAGGCTCAAGAATTAATTCAGATCCCCAAAGTTCAGGACCAACCTTTGGTGCCACTGCAACCTTTGGCAGCCTGATTGAGTGCAGGGATGTGAGCCATCCTTGGATCCACCCCAAGCATGCAGCTGACCACAGGGGACTATGCTAATTGTGCAGTGGACACCTCCCACAGCCTGCATCCCGGGAGCTGGTGGGATCCAGTGTCACTGCCTCTGCCACTTCAGCAAAAGAGCCTGTGTGTCTGTGAGTGATGTCCCTCTTGCGAGGGTTAACACTGACCTTCTGTTTGTTCCCATTCCTATCAGACTGTGAAATCAAAGAAACTCCTAAACTGCAGCCAAAACCAATGTTCCCCTCAGCCACACAGGAGCTTTAAGAGCCCCAGGAACCCTCCATTGTCTGTACTCCCTTCCCAACTCTTGCAGGGCCCCACAGAGATCTCCAGTCCTGCTGGCAGTCCCAAGGGCTGTGAGGAGGCTCAGTCTTCAGGTGATGAATCCTGCTGCTCCCCTGCAAGTAGTACTGGGTCTGGGCACCGCATGCTATCACTCCTGTACCAGTTTCTGGAGTGGAAAGCAGAGTGCAAGCAGGCATGACTTTCTATGTCATTTGAAGATGAAATGGATGGATCACTCTAATGGCTAGTTGGACCTTCGGAAAAGCCCCATGAATTTGCTGAGACTGACTGAATAAGGACACTGTGGAGCTAATTGTTGGAACAGCATGAGGGAGCCTGGTGGTTCCAGTAGTCACTTTGTTTGATACAGTAGATGGAAGCCTTTGGCACAGAAAGCACCTGAAAGGCTGATTTTCCCTGTTAAAACACTTGAAGGGAGCTTTGCAATGATGAGCTGATCAATTCTTCCAGGATCAGAAATGCATTTTAATCTCTTTCCCAGAACTTTGCTTTGCAGTCTCTATTCCAACTAAAACGACAGCTACATCCCCCACAGAACTGGCACTGGTAGTTCAAAGCACCGGCTCAAAAAAGGCAGGACAAACCTGCTCAGGCATTTTACCACTATTTTGCAACTGATGCTATAGCATAAATCTCATGGAAGATTTATGGGATCATCTGGATGTAGGGGAGCCAGCAGTGTGAACATGGAACTACCCCAGCCAGATGATGGCAGAGCCCCTCGTATGTGTATGGCAGCGAGTGCCGGATAAATCACCAGCTGGGGGCTGCAAACCAACCATCTGGCCAATGCGGTTTCCTCTTGGCGCACCTGTCCTCTCCTGCTAGGAAGCCATCTGAGAGGACATTAAGGGCAGCAGGGGATGAAGCCTCACAGCGTGGGTCAGGCTGCAAGCAAAGCTACAGCAGCCGCCGTCTCTGCAAGGTCAGCCTGCCTGTGCTTGGGGCGTGCACGTTTCACCCTGTCTCCCAGGGAAAGCACCTTCCCTCATGGATCTCAGCAGCACATCTGGAGGTGTTCCAGCAAAACATGCTGGGCAGCAAGTACACAAGCAACTACTGAGATTTCAGATTCCCTCTGCATTTCCCCCTCACTGGATATTGTTGAATTACAGCTCCTGCTCCTATGGAGGAACCACGCTGAATTGGCTTCACTTATGTCCCTCCAAAGGTCACTGCACTCTTCTTCATTGCAGAACTTATTTCACGGTGTGCTTTAGTGGCAGCACCGCAGTCCGACCACAGCCACCTGGTGTCTCTCAAATCCCATAGGTGACAACACTGCTCCAAGCAGTGTCTGCTGCCTGCCTAGCCCCTGACTGTGCCGTGTCATGGCCAAGGGGACATCCCAGTGGGGCCTGCATCAGCTTTTGCCATTCCCAGGAAGCAGTTCAGCTCAGATCCCCTGGCTGCAGGGTGGTCTGGTAGCAAGGGAATGGTAGCTGCATGAATATGCAGCTTGAAATTGGATAGTTATTATATTTTTAATTTTTTTGGCAAATCATGCAAATTCACCTCAAAAGGCTGCCGCTGTAATTTCAGTGACAGGCCTCTCCTCAATGACAGACTTTCACTTATGAAGCAAAGTCAATCCTCCATAAAACTAATATTTATATTAACTAGATCACTGTGTCTGCTGGAAAATCCCCTCAATTTTGATTATGTGTTAATTAGCCTGCCAAGTCCTTGCCATTTCAGTTTCTAAATCAGTCCGTCAGAAGGCATAAAGCCCCACACTTGCCCAGAACTAAGCTTTTCACTAGCTCTCTGGAGCCTTTCTAATGGACCAGCCATCACATCCTCTCACTTAAGCCTCAGATCCTCAACAACACAGTGCAACTGTGAGTCCCACTACCTCCTCCAGGGAGCTCAGGGAGGGCACAGTGTCCCTGACAAATCAAATGCCAATTAGAGCCTGACATTTATGCTAAGTGAGCTGCCTGCCACCAAGCTGTGTCCTCCAGCAGGGCAGCCTGGCAGGCACCCTGCATGCCCTTACATGAAAGGGTGTGTGCACTCCCACCTGCACCCCGTGCTTGTGTGTGCACAACTGAGGGCATCAGCCACTTCCACTGCACAGCCTGCACATTGCTGCTTGCCTGTGCATGCACACACCTTCCCAAATCAGGCTCTGTGACTCACAGGCTGCTAAGTCACTGCTGCGAAGCGATGGAGTGGTGCACACAATAAGGTATGAGAGACAGTGTCTTGCTTTCCAGAGAGCATTCCAACCTGGCGTTCAGGCAGTGTGTGTCACTGGTGTTTGGGTCCAAAAAGTGACTAAAGACTCAGGCAAGCAGCGAAGAAATGGGTGAGCCCTAGAGGAATGGTTTCTTTTCCTCTGCCTCCAGACCAGCCCAAGCGAGTGGGAGCTTTGCTGGAAATGCAGGGACAGACCATGGCCATTTTTCTTTCTCTCATGAAAGACAGAATGGACACAAGGACAGCCACAGACTAGCCCTAGCCCACAGCCAAGGAACTCCCACAGCCCACCTGACACTCAACAAATCTGTGATCTGGGCGTTGAGGTGTCCCAGCTCTACCATGCTGCGGACAGCCAGGGCACGAAGGACTTTTTAGCATTTGCTGTTCTCACTGTGCAAACGAGAGTCGGGAGAGACATGTCCAGCTTTGCTGAGAGGCAATCTGCACCACACATGAGGGGAATGAGGAGAGACAGAGCTGGATTTGTGGTCTCCTTCCCACAGCGTGCAGCTGCTCACTCATTGCACAGAAGTGCTTAACTTTCACACCACCCCACATGTAAACCTCCCTCCTACTTCAAAGGAGACAGGATTGACCCTTGAGGTCAAAATGTGTCCCCAAGGCACAAGCCCTGAGACTCTCATGAGAGTAACTGCAGACCCAGTTCAGTCCAGCCCTGCTCTGTTAACACCATGACAATCTTTCTGCTGGTTTGGACACAGTAGAATCAAGTCCTTCAGGCAGCAGTTCTCATGGATTGCAAGAAAAATACGAAACTTTCCCTTTTAAAGATCCCATGGGAAAAACACAGGAATGGTAAGGGGTCACTATCAGCTTAAAAACAGCTCAACATTTGTTTCTCTTAAAAAATAAGCTCCTATGAAACTTCAGAGCACTACAAACACTCCTCTGCTGAAAACACTTTGAAACAAAAAAGCCTTTCCCTGCAGCGCCTGCAACCCAAATGAGCAGCATTCCTGACCCTCAAAGCCACCAAGGCCATGGCCCACAAGAGAAGCTCTCAGTGGGTTTTTGCAGCCCAGCCCAAAAGCTGTGTGGTCAGGAGAGCTGCAAGGTCAAAAGCACTCCCTTTTCTGTGTGCGTGTACAGCTGCCAACATCCGACCAACACGGGGTTCACGATGCTGCCAGGGCTCTGACCCTGACTCCATGCTCACCCAAATGAGAACCAGTATGAGGTAAAGCTGGGGACCCCACAGTGCACTTCTGGGATCACAAGGTATTTACTTAGGCACTGCAAGAAAAAGGAAGGGAAAAAAAAAGGGCAAAACACACCCATTCCCGCTTTTCAGTGCTGGCTTATTAGTGTAGCATCACTGAGAGGAGTGCAAGCACACCTACCAGCTAAGGATATCACCCTGGATCTTTACACCCTTCAGGATCAAGACTCCAGTGAAATTCAAAGATGGTGAAGAGTTGAGGTGCCCAAGTTATCAACTCAGATTTATTTTCAGGTCTTAAGACCTTTATCTTGACACCAATGGCATGCTGCCATTGCGTGCAGCAGGAGGGGGGATGAAACCTCATTGAAACCTGAACCTTGAAGATTGCTAGGTACAGCTAAGGGGAATCTTTCTACAGATAGGAAGCATCTGAAAGTCCATGGAGAGAAAAATCCTGGCAATCTCTTGTGGGGGCATGGAAAAGGGAGCCAATGGTATTTTCTAGGCTTGCAAAGGGCAGGTAGCAGTTGGAACCATGCTGGGCTTCTGCTGAGCTGGGCAGTTTGAGTCCACTTTCACCAATGAGGTCCCCAGACGTGTAATGGGAGCCTGCAGGAGAGGACGTTGGAGTTAATCCATGGTGTGAAGAGCCCAAGGAACACAGGGCTAAAAAAAGAAATGCAGAGCTGCCTGAAAGAGTATCTTGGAAATAAAAATAGTGGAATGAGAGCAGTGGGTGTCTTGTCAGTCTTGAGGAGTTCTCTGTGCCAAAGACAAGGAGGAATTGCATGCAGCGCATAAAATGAAATTGGGAGATATCTGAGGAATTCAGGCCTGTCTCTCAGCAGACTTTTCTGATCAAGTGCCTCACAGAGGATATTTCACCATGGTCATTTCCTTCCCCCTCTCCTTATGCAGACTGAGCCAGGGCTCCTCCTTTCATTATTATTTTTTCCTTTTTAATTTTAATTTTTGTTTTGCCATTTTCAAAAGAAGTAGAAACACATTCCACATGGCTCTTAAAGGCACAGCACATTTCCTTGCTACTGTGGAGCAGCCATGGTCTCTAGCCTGAGCCAGCACCTTTAAATCAGAGTAAATTGGGCTCCAGCAGCTTTGAGTTCCCATTAGCTTTTGCCCTGCCTCTAACCAAGTACAGCTGCTCTCCTTCACCCAACTGCTCACCCCAGGGTGGGGAATTCACAAGTAAGGACCACCCTGAACAACGGCTTTTCATTCCTTGCTCCCTGGAGTCTGAGCATGAATTTTCTAAGCAGAAACAAAGTGCTGGAGGGAGCATGAGGGAAAGGCAGGGGAAGAATGAGGGAGTATGAACCAAACAATGCTTTGATTCTGTCCCCGCTGAGGAGCTGGCATCGCCTCTTTTTCATATTTCTTGAGTTGCATGGGGAGGAAAAAAGCAAATAGTTTCTTCCTTTTGTGTCATGTCTTTCTAATTTCTAAGAGCAGGACCAAAGCAAGGCATGGAAGTGATGCCTTTGTATTCTGACCCCTCTGCAGCCCTGCGCTGTGTGGGCAAGGCAGTGGCACAGATGCCACCCTTGCCCAACCCAGCCAGGAGGCAGATCCCATGGCAGAGCACACGATGATCCCTCAGCCTGTGCCTGGTGTCTGCTGCTGACTTCTTTCACTGCTCCAGGCAAGTCACTTCAGCCCCCTGCAGTCACTACCTCCTCCTCTTCCTCTGCCTATGACTTGTTGGGCAGTGTCTGAGCGTCTGCCTGCACCCTATCAGTGCTTCGGTGCCTCTGCACAGCACTGTGAGGGAGAGCTCTCCACATGCACACAAAAACAGATCACTGAACACAGCAGGACAATGTTCCCCAGCCCCAGCAATGAGACTTTGCAATTCATAACTGAGAAAAAGGAGAAGAGTAGAAGAAGGGTAAAAAGCAAGACTGCATGCTGAGCTGTCTGAGGCAGCACCAGCCTCTCCTGGGCTACAACAGAGTCTCCTAAGAAACTATGGCCAACTAATTGTAGAGAGACTCAGGGGAGAGGAAATGAAATGAAAAATTGAGTCTGAGTTATAAAAATAAGTAATTTTTATCCTACTTGCAGGAGACTTATATTAATTAAACATTATTACAGCGAATGAGATGGGGAGGGTTATTAAGTCTGGGTCTGGCTGTAAGTGTTCTCTCCTGTTGCCTGAGGCTCCACTGAGCTCCAGATATTAATCTTCTAAAGCACTCAAATGCTGAAGAGATAAACACTTGAAATATGAAAATATTTTTCTCCATAGCAGACACTGTGTCCCTATGTCACACCAAAGAATTTGTCAGATGTCCATATGGGCTGTACTTACAGCATTACCGTGTCTCTTAGAAAAAAAGCCGAGCACCTCAGGAGTTGAAGAGAGAAATGATGTGTGCATTTGTGTGGGGGTGATTTGTGTGTGGAGATGTAGCAGATTCTTCTCTTTCCATATGTTTCTGGAATACATATTTTCCTCTTTAGCACTGCCTACCAGGTGTTGGCTGCATGGCTTTCCAACTGGCTGGCAGCACTGCCAATCTGGCCAGCAACTCTGCCAGGTGGCTAACAGGTTCGCCTGAATGTTTGCATCCTGAGACTCAACCTTACCAAGGGGAGGGCGAGGAGGAGCCCACAGCATGCACAGCTCCCTGGGTGCATGACATGCAGACACTGGAATCACCAGGCATCAGGGCAGAGACGAGGACAGGTAAGATCAGCCAGCAACCCCTGTGGGAGCCTTGAGTTTCACAGGCAATGACTGATAGTGAAGTGATGCTATGGTGACGCAGTCTACTGTTATCAGGAAACTGGCAAATGTTCTTCATGCCAGCCATGCCACAGAGTCAGTGAGGGATAAGGAAAGTGCACTAGTCCCGGGGTGAGTTCCAAGATGTGAAGCTGAAGAACTTGAGCTATCAACCACATTGCCAGAGGCAGGCTCCCTTCCAACCCATGCCAGCACATCTCTGTGAGGTCCTCCATAAATTAGGCTCTGACACACTCATGCAAATCTTCTGCTTCCAAAGCATGGAAGAGAAAAATAGTAAAAGTCAAACAGCAAGAAGCTGGCATTTACAGCATTCTTAGGGCTTAGCTAATCCTTCACTTGGAGGAGACTGAAATTCAGCCTATTCAAACCCAGAGTGCAGAACAGCTGAAGACTATAGGCAATCTGAGTAACACATGGGAGGATGAAATGCATTCTGGGGAAAAAGCATCAGATCCTACAGCGGACATTTGGGTCAGGATGTGGAACGAACCTTTACAATCACAGGGGATTCAAAGCCCACTGTCTGATTCAAGGCTATCTCAAGAGGACAGTTAGTATAATTCAGTGCCAGCGGTCACAGTCCTATAAATAAGTCATGAACCATAGAGCAAAGCATCTGAAAGCTTCCATAAAAGAAAACGCTCAGTTCTGCACAGCCTTCACAACTCATGATAGCTGTGCAATAATCATTCATACTGTTCACAGGGAAAAAGCCCCATCAGCTCCCTCTTCCCTGCTTTGGTATTAACCATCTTACCAGGCACAGTCTCAGGGCTTGATTCAGAGTTGCTAATCCAGGTGCTTGTAGGCTGAAAAGACCACGTATAACCAGTTGCCAAGTCATGTGACCAACCACAGAGGTCTTCAGGAAGATCGAAGTTGCAGTTGAAGTTCGCAGGGAGCTGAAAATCTTATTAAAAAAAAACCCGAACAAAATAAAGTTGGATTAAAAAATGACCTACCCATGAAAGGTTGTTACCAAAACCAGCCCAAAACTAAAATAGCTGGCAAGCCATCAATATTGAAGAAAGCCTGAAATCTCACTCATACTGATGGTTTTAACCAATCCCACATTTCCTCAGCTCCAAGGATCAACCTTAAGTTGTGCATCACCAAAATATTCACACCACGTCCTGTGGCTAATCCACCAAACTAAACAAATATAATAGCAAGTACCAAATGCTTCCAGACTCTAATCTAAGCACCTTCTCTTCTTCCCCTAGAGTGGTCAATATTAAATGCCCTTTTAAATGTCAGGGAAGAGTGCTTCCTGAGTGCCCCGTGCTCAGCAGTTCCTGCTCTGGCTCCAAAAGGAGAATCTCAAGTGCTCCAGAAACCCAGCTCCTGAGTGACAGATCTAGCCACTTGCACCAGACGGGAGCTGTCTGTCAACGTGGAGAGCTGTCACTCACCACTTCCTACCTTCTCGTGGAAATGCTACCAGGGAAAATGTGGGGCCACCATGAGCTCAAACTTTTCGATTGTGACTGAAAGGAGCCAGCCTCTATTTCTAGCTCTGCTATGGACTCACCACATGTTTTTTGGGCGAGTCATTTAACTTTTCGTCTATGAGACAGGAGCAGAGCTAATTCCCCTGTGACAACAGTTCTGAAAGCTCTGGAGAGCTTTCCTGAAAAGACTGGGCTGTGGGTAGGTGGGCACATGCCAGGGGCTGCATGTGACGGCGAGGCAGCTGCTGGCTCCTTTGGTTGAGGGAAGCAGTCACAAGGCAGGGAGGCTGCAGAAATGGTCTGAATTCATCCCAAGCGCTCAGCGGACATGCACGTCTGAGCCTAATTATAGGCCAGGTTTTTCCTGAGCAAAGAGGAAGTTTTAAATCACAGTGCCCACAAAGTGAGCGATAGCCAGAAGGAGGTGAGTGACTCAAGTGATAGGCATCAAGGGAACTTCGCTGTGAGGGGCAGAGGGCTTTTTTTTTACACGCACACACTCCAAAATAAAACAATGCAGATCATGGATCCTTTTATTCCAATCTAATCTCATACCCTGGAGAGCAGCATTGTTTCTGTTTGGCTGTCATAAATCTGATTGTCCAGAGAAACACACTCATTGTTTTATGGAGTATGAGAATGAAAATTGTTGCTCAATGTGAGGGAAGCTGACAGGGAGGCTGGTTCCACGCTCCACAGCATACTCCGCTTGCTCTCTTGCCCTGGACTGCACCCAGGAATCGTGTTGTTGCAGAGACTATTACTGGCCTAAATTTCCTCTCAGCAGTTTCCCAAGTGCCTCAATGGTTGCAGCATTGCACAGGCTTATCACTGAGGCAAAGCAATGAGAATCAGGCCCTTTGAGCTACTTCTGCAACTTGCATTTGCAGAACTAAACTACAGCAGAATCCCTATGGGAGGTGTGAAAAAGCCAATTAATGTTCTTTTTTAAATTTATTTATTTTGAAACCCATTAATTTTTATTCTGGGACTGAAAGCTGAAATGACAGAAGTCCTAGGAGCTATCTCAAAGCTCGTGAGATTCTTGTTGAAGTCCTTGTGTAAATGCTCCAGTGCTGAGGCCCAGGCTCTGCTGTCATGCCTAGGGGAATGCATCTCCTGTACACTGCACTGCGCAACTAACTTTGCACAGCTCTGCCAAGACCTCTTCTCTTCATCTGGATATTTCACAAGCTTTAGCTACTCATGTCCCCCTTGCAAGGTGCAGAAGAATATGATGTCTGCTTTTACAGGCAGGGATCTGAGGCAGAGAAAATTAGCCTCTCCCAGCACTGGCTAAGCACAGCATGTAGTCTAAACTAACATTTGGTCTCTTCCATAGTCAGAAGAAGCAGGCAAGTGCCACAGATACCAAACCATTTTCTGTACATCTGACAGCCACCTAAGACTGTTCAGATGAAATCCTGCCTGGAATTAGTGTTCCTCTCCCTGCTGACTGCACACGAAGCCCAGACCCTCCTCCTAAATTTTAAGCTAATATTAGGCAAGATGATCCTTAAACAGAGAAGTGTTCATGACATCAGTCTTCAATACATGTTGTGATTTACTCCCACAGTTGTGACTTCTGCGAAAGGAGCCCTGCATACCAGGCAGTCTGAATCTCCCCTCTGAATCACCTTCTGAATTTATGACATCCAGCCAAGGGGATCTGGAACGGAGGTGGCTCTAAACAGGGCACTAAGTGAGTTTCTTCGGGTCATGTAAGGAGGCTGGGAGAGCAGCTCTTCATGTCTTGTACCGCAGGGACCAAATTAGTTGCTATCTCTTGCTCTTCCATCCTTCCTTGATCTAACTTATCAGATTTTGGCAGGTTTTGTTTATGGATTGGTTTGGGTTTTTTTTTTATCCTGGCCTATCACTAATAATATTACTCAAAGCTTTCCAGGAATCAGCTTCATGTAAAAGAGCTAATAGGAAGATAAGAGTATTTGCTTAGCTCTTAACCCATCACTTATTGAGATATAGATGTGCTGCTCTGATACATACCCTCCTCATCTCCGCAGCTATCACCACACTCAGTTGCTTCTTCATCAGTTGGGTACGGTGTGGTGGTCTCTTCACTCTTCAAAGTGGGCACCAGTGTCTCTGCAGTGGGCTTTACATCTGAAAAAAATGGAGTAGAGATGCTGTTTGCAACAGACAGTACAAGAAGCCCAAGTAGTACAAAACAAGGCAAAAAAAAATATCTTTTTTTCTCATGTTCTTAAAATGGCAGGAAGAGGATAGAGCAAGAATGCCATGAAACTTCCACGTGTTACAAATGTCAGCATGGTTTGAACTTCAAGTGAACTGTCTGTTTCCATATGGGAGTTCTACGGATTTAGAGTTCCCATTGGACAAAGCTCTCCTCTAAACATATACACTACTTTTTCTCTTAATTTTTTAATCTACAATCTACACTGGTGTTGGAAATCCACTCAGCTGTTGTTACTGGATAAGTGAGATCACAGGCAGAACATCTTTTTCTTTCATAAAGGCACATGACACGTTAAAAAAACACACACAGCATTCCCACCAATTGTGCCAATTTATGAAACAAGTCACTCAAACCCACAAATTATGTAACCGCAAACGGACCCAGAGGATCCCCTAGTGTGCTCTGGCTCACTGCAGAAAGCATCTGGTTTCACGCTCCAGGCTCCTGACTATGCTTTCAAAGTGTCTCTGTCCAATTTCCCTTTCTCCAACGTGGCCCATGTGAAATAACCTCCAAGCAGGTGTCAGGGGAAATTTAAGCAAGAAAGGGAAGGATATTAAGATCAACAGTAAATGACATTAGGTTCCAGCAAACTCTCCTTTTATGGGTGCATTAAGTGGAGTACAGCAGGCTTGATTCTTTCCACTTTCAAAAAGAGGCAGCTTTGCTCAGTTATGTGTGATTGTGTTTCTTTGTCAGCACCCTTCAGGATATCATTTAATAAAGCCAGAAGCAGGAGGAAATGGCTAAATACATTGAATATTTTCCATAGGCTCCATTCTGGCCTTTTATTTTCCTGTTATTAAACAGTTTGTATATAAACTCTCAGGTTTTTGTTTGTTTTTTTCTTCTAGTGGCTGTCTTTTGTTCAGGATAAAATACCAAATAACCTCAAAGTCTTTTAATTTGTAAGTTCAAATTTGTTACAACCGTATAAAACTCCAAATGCAACTAAAAAGCAAATTGCAAGCAGCCAGGCACAGAAAAATGTCATAAAAAGAGAAAAGAAAGAAAAAGCAGCAGGTGAAGGCAACATATCAAAAGCTGCAAGTTATTTAGAGGCGGTACATTTTTTTTAGGTTGTTGTTCCTGTATATCGAGATTTATGGCTGAAATGTGACAATGTGGAAGGACCTTGAAAGCCAAGTCCCATATGGGACACAGATGCTGAGCGGATGTAAATCAAGAGTGTTGCATTGCCCTGGACAAGCCGCAGAAATATATCTTGAAAAATCAGTTACCATGGCAGAGCCGCAACACGATGGTTACAAGAGATAATGAAAATAGCAGGCAGGACAGCGTCATGTGTGAAATGGAAAGTGAAAAAGAGAGGTCTCACTTGCTCGCTTTCTCTTTCCCTCCCTGGCCCTGCAAGTGTCTGTGTGACTGGTGGTAACTGCTAATCAAAATGCAAAGTCACTGAGCAATTGAAACCAGATGTTTGGAACTTCAAAGGAGAGAAACCCAGCTGCAAGTGAACATTCATCATTCTCCACTCTTCAGAGGAAAAATTTTGGCAGGTCTTTGAAAGAAGCCAATTCCTGACTGCCTGCTTCCCAATTTTTAAGTTACTAGCCAACCAGTTTGTGAGCCCAGTTGTGGCTGTTACCTGTTTAATTCAGTAATTAAGATGTTTATTGCTGATAAAAAATAGAAACAGCTGGGTGGGGTGCACATTGGCTTAGACCCCTACTTGAAAATATTTTTAATCACCTTGTTTTAATCCATCTCTTCCCAAGTAAGTGCAATTGCCTGGGTTTTCACAGCTAGTTCTGTAACATGCCTGGGTCTTCCCAGCAAAGCAGGGCTGTATCTTGGCACTGTCAAGGACTGCTGCATGAAGCCAGCCTGGATTAGGCATGCAGATAATGCCATGGGCTATCTCTGCTCCCCAGGTTGCATCAGGGATATAAATGCTTTTTCTAACATGGTGAATCCACAAGATTACAAGTCCTGCTCTGATTACAAAACTGAATGCCTGTAGATTAATAAAGCTATGGATATTTATGATTTGGCAGTTGAGTTTTAAACATTACAATGTGCAAATTATTACCCAGACTGGGAAATGACCATAAAGCACCCTGCCTGGAAAAAACATGGGCTGTTGCTACTGATACTGAAACTGAGCATGGACACAGATGTAAAAGAAAATTTGGACCAAAAACAGAACAGGAAGTTGAGGATGACAAACACCTCTTATTCCCTAATTTGGAGGAGTGCAGTGGAATGGCTGACATGCACATGGTTGGAGGTCTGGTGTGACTGCCTCCCTTCATGGCAGTGATGCAGTGCTGTGATGCACCAGCCAGCAATGGCCTGCAGAGATCTGGCAGCTCCAGGGAGCTGCAGGAAGGAGCGATGTGGGACCAGCCCAACCCCTTCTGCACAGAACCTCAGCTCCCATTGCTTTCATGAAAACCACAGCACCTACTTCTCCCACAACATCCTAAGATGTTGTAAGATTAAATTAAGATCTAATCTTGATTTAAAGTTTAGACATTTTACAATGGATTCCCAGTCCAGGGGGATATTTACCACTGACTTCAAAAGTGATAAATTATCCCTACTAATAATGTGTATGCGTGCTGTGTGATTTGCTGTTGTTTGTAATGCTTCTTGTGGCATGTCACAGGAGGAAATGCTACTAAGGACTCCACAGAAGGGTAAGAAAAAGCTCTGTGTCCTTTAAGTTTCCTAGAATGGGAATTCTTACAAGAAAATGCCTTCTACAGATGTGTTTATAAAATGGAAATCATACCTCTTTATCACTGCCATCTGGACACCAGATTCAGATTTAAGCAGATTATTAAAAAATAAAATAGATTAAAAAAGGGGACAACTAGCCCCTGGCACTAGAAGTTAGCATCAGATCAAATGATCCATTGAGTGCATTTTTTGCTTTTGAGGATGGAACTATGGAGCAATCAATCACCACTGAGCCTCAGAGGCAAAACCTCTACTGATCCCAGTGACTGTATTAGACAGTTTTCATCTCTGTTTTAAAAACAATGGTGGCTGCAAGGCATACCATGTGTGAAAAACAGGTGAGCAAAAGTGAACAAACTCCCCTGGTCTTAGGGATATTGTAGGGAGGTCATAGAGTTAAACCCCCAACCTTGTCTGCAAAAGAGTTTCCACACTGGGTTCAAAGGAACTGTTGTTTTTACAGCAAAATCTTACTGTGGCAGCTCAAGATACCTGTACCCCTCTTCTGCACTTCTTCCCTTCTTACCTGTTATCTTACTTACTTGGACTAGAAAGCCCAAATGTTCTCTAACACGGAGACTGGGAAGGGCTGCATAACATCCAGATAAAAGATCAGAAAGGATTGTGAAGGGAGTTGGGGACAAATTCTGCATGGGGCTCTGTGTGAAAGCTTCGATTGGGGTCCAAATATTGCTGCTACATCCTGTCTCAAGGCCAATTCTTTTTACGGTGGAAATAAACAGATGGGACCAAGCCGCCCTGCAGGTCCTGCCTTCATGGCTTTAGTCTCCCTGCCATGGCATGGCAGCGAGGTAGGACAGCGGAAGAGAAATAACCTTAAGTTTGCACTTTGCTGGTTTAGTGCCTGCCATGGCCCCAGTGCAGCCAGTGGGCAGGGGCATAGGGGTTCCTACCTGTCCAGTCACATCCCAGTACCTCCAGACGCATTCCTATTCCCGCTGGGGACCACCTCTCTGGATGCACTCGGATGTACTGGGCAGGAACAGGGTCAAACCTCCGGACTTCAGGGATATCATAGTGGATGTTGCCTTCAAAAAGCTGCAGAGAGAAAAGGCAAGAGATATGTGTGTCTCACATGCTCTAAACCAGACTTGATATTTTGGGTCTGGCAGGACGTAGCCACAGATTGAAATAGTTTGGCTGTCCACATCCAGGCCATCGAGGCCAGCTGAGCAGAAATTGGGCTGCTTCTTCCCAGTTTCAAGAGAACCAGACAGGCTGTTTCTAGGAAACTTGCACAATCTCTCCTGGCCTCTGCTCAGAATCCAGGGGTCAGATTCTGATCCAAGCCATGCAGGCAAAGTCTGAGGAATATCCCCTAACTTCACATATAAATGAGATCAGATTTGTCCTTTGGTAAATAAGAAGCTACTGCATGTTCTAGGATGGCGTAAATGCTTGGTTTTCCTCACAGTCCAAGTACTGCTGCTTTTCAGCTCACATGCACGAACCAAAGTCTGTGAGGAATAAACAGAGGGCTATAGATAGCATCAGCTCTCATCTGTAGGATCAGGAAAAATTAAAAAACTTACCCAAATTTTAAGCAAATGAGTTCACATTAAAACAGAACAGGCAGTAGCAGAGAATTCATTTATTCCTCCAGCTCCCTACCACTCCCATACCACTAAGCAGAAAGATTATGGGGAACTCCAACAATATGAGAAAAATAGGGGGAATTCCAGGGTCATACCAGTGAGGCGAAGGGATTTCAGATATAGCAAATTTCCCAAAGAGGAGTTGTGATTCATCTTCCTCTTTCAGAGGTACACACCATGACAGCCACAGCTTTCCTCTTAAAATACATAATTAGTTTGTGTCAAACATAATTGAACACACCATTTTTGGGCTCTGACCTGCAGGAGCTGGGAGAACCAGAAGGTGATGCCCACATCCCCAGGTCTGGTCCACAATAGCAAATTAAGAGAAATTGCCATTCCTGTAGGTGGAACTGCCACCAGTACAGATGGGGAGCAGCACCAGGGGACACAACCTGGGATTTCATGGTGACAACCCAAACTCCCAAGGTCTCTGTGGGAGTGGACAGCCAATTTCCCAATACCCCACCAGATACACAGAAGCTAGTCAGAAACATAACCCATTCTGCAGCTGCTCCAGGCAGTGCCTACCTTGGCTTGCATCGTTTTGGGGTCCTGGATGAAGTCCCAGTCCTTTCCATTCATGCTGTAGGCCACCTTAAACTTCTTCACAAAGGAGCGGGACTCAGTGGTGGTCACACTGTCCCCTCCACGAGCCCCCTGAATAATGACACCTTTGATATTCTTCGGGACACCAAGGTCCACCTGCAGCCACTCCTCCCCAGGCTGGGCTTGGGGGACACGAGGAAACCAGCCTGAGCGGCTGCTCACCAGGCGGGCCATGCTGGGAGACCAGTCATAGCCTCTGATGGAAGAGGCAGAGATCTGTGAGTCAGGAATGAGGCCAGAAAGCATTCCCAGCAAGTTGGAGCAGGGTGAATCTGCAGGGAAGGAAAGGGCATGAACAGTCAGGGTAGTTGAAGGAAAATGCTTGTGAGTCTCTTCACAGCTTTAAACTCTGGACACTAACCCAACACCGACACTGGGCATTTCCCCCTTTGCATCTGGGACCTGGGTGCCTGTCCCTCCAAGCGCATCCCTTGCTATGGGTGCCTCCATGCTGCTCCAAGTGTCACCATTCCCACCCCAAGCCACGACAGCAGCAAGGGACAGCATCCCAGGACAGAGAGGAGGGCTGAGGCCAAGGGGAGAGGGAACCCTCACCAGTGATGCGGCAGCCATACAGCTCCAGCCTCAGGGCGATGCCATTGTGCCAGGTCTGGGGACGGATGCGCACGAAGCGTGTGAGCACGGGGCTGTGGATCTTGTTGAGAACCACCTCTGTGGCATCCTCATTGGCCTGAAATGTCTGCAAGGGAGAGGAGGTACAAAGACTGTTACATCCTCACCAGATCAGCAGTCAAAACAATCTCAGCAGGGAAAACCAAGGAGAGCCCTTCTGGTCAGGGACAGACTCCAACCAGGGTAGGCACCCAAGGGCTGGCAGGGAGACCATCCACTGGCAGGACAGCATGATGGATGGACTCACCTATTAGGCAGGAGACCCAGGAGCTTGCTTCCCCATTGCCTCTTAGGGCACCTTGAGGCACCTCAGACTATCAGTCCTCAGCTGCTTCGAGCTTGCCCCCAAACGTAGAGCTGCTCCAACACACAGGACGAGATGCCCCCCAATGCTGTGTGAGATCTTGCCTCCCCCCTCCACAATTAAAGAGGCTGACTGACATCCTGACACAACCTTACACTGAGCTCCACCATCAAACATCATGTGCAAGCAGTGGTGTGAGCAGGGAGGATGCCAGCCCCTCGCCTCTCCCTCCCCTGTGCACATGCAGCTTGCCACACAGAGACAGTCCACCACATGGAGACAGCTTTTCGGGAGAGTTTATGATCCCACACGGTATGAAAAGGCTGCTGCCTTACCAGATGGCCATAATCAATAACTACCAGATGGATGTTAGATCCACCCCTTCTGCCCATTTTTTTAATAGGTCGGACAAGGACTGCATACTTTTGTTTCTGTTTCAGGCTGCAAAGCCATAGCAGGGAAGAAAAGGAAGGCAAAGGGGAAATACTGAACCTGAGGGTAATTTGCAACCCTTTCTCGGCCCCAGCATAAAGCTCTAGTGCTCACAAACCGAGGCTGCAGGCATTGCCTGCTTTCCCTCCAAGCACGCAGGCACTTCAGGACAGGGCTAGAACATCTTCCAATCTCAGCCAGGAGCCACATCCACACTGAGATATTGGCTCGGTTCTTCTGCAGGCTCCTACCACGCATATGCGTGCTAAGCACAGGAGCTCCCACTAAGTTTATCTCAGAGGAAAGCAGGAGAGTGTAATCTCTGGCACCAATCTCCTGTTGGAGGCAAGAGTCAAACAACTCAACTGCAGATCCCTGTGATCCAGGACAGAAAAAGGGGTGAGGCAGTATCCTGGCCTCTTGCCTTGAATAGCAGTTAGGAAGTCTTTTATAAGCCTCCTGTGGCTTTAGGCTTGCAGATGGCATGTTACTGCTCTTCTCCCAGGATCCAGCAGGCCAGGACATGCAAAGGGTGTTTACAGGGAGGGACAGAAGCTGTTTGCAGCACCCCAGTTTGCTCTGGGCTGTCCCCGTGCATCACTGCCCAGCCCGGGACAATGGCACTCCTTCAAGGCAGGGAGCAGCCACCCCACAGAGGGACTTGGTTGCAAATCTGGCTGGTAATTGGGATTTCAGCTTGACGTGAACTTGAGCAGAAATGCTAATCTAGAGAATATGTATCATGCTGCTACCGTTTAGCAACACAGCATGGTTTATATGTTTTTAATATCCTGTTTTATCCTGTCTGACCCCACTTCCCATCCTTTTCCTTGCTCAGCAGACACCAAATACTCTTTTTTTTTTTCCAGCAGGAGGGCTATAAGAAGAGTCATTACTGTGAAACACTCTCCAGGCATGTGTGTCTGTGTGCGTGTGTGTCTTGTAAACCTGTGGGAGCACACACATACAGAGTCTGAAAGTATATATTTACACACCACAGCAAAGCCTCCAACTCTCTGCCAACAGAGAAGCTGACACACAACACCTTATCTCTGAACCTAACACCGGAGGACAGGAAATGTTTATCTGAGCTGGTGCAACTATTTTAGCACAAGGACCAGCATGTCAGGTCAGCCCAAAGGTCCCTCTGTCCCAGAGGGTGGCTCCTGATAGTGGCCCCAGCAGATGCCCAAGGGCAGCAAGTCCAGTGTAGTCTTCTCCTGGTAACCTTTATTCACTTCCTACAATCAGCAGTGTGAAGACTCCATGAGCCAAAGGTTGCATATGGACCAGCATGTTTAACAGTCACTGACAAGGTTTGTTGCTCTTTTTGATTTAACATATTTCAAGTTTTGTTCTTTTTTAGCTCACTTCGCACATACGAGCATCAGGGGCCAGAATCCAAATTTACACCAGCATAATTTGTTGCTGACTTCTGCACAGTTGAGCTTGACAGAAAGCAGAAGCAGGACTGAGCCCAAAAACTTTTACCACTACCACATGCATTGCTGAAAGCACCTCTTAGATGACGTTGGTCCCAACTACCTGCTTCCAAAGAGAGCAACCAAGGAGATCTAACTGCTTTAGATTTAGAAATCAATAATTTGCTCAGGCTAGATCATATGCAATAAGCTATGAACTCTGAATCTGGGCCATGACACTCCAGACTGCCAGTTTGTGAGGGCAGAATTGGCACCTAACTTCCAGCTCTAGCATCAGCCGCACTAGTGGGATCTGCTCCATTGAACCTTCCTTCTGAAAAGCCCCAACTCTTACAGCAAGTCATCGCTTCACACCCTGTTCAGCATAACAGAAAGAGGCCACTTTCAGGGGGCATGTGCTTAGTGCTGTAAGAGATCATGTGCCCAGTCTTTCAGCCTCCTTCCCAAGTGGAAATGCACTTGGGGCTGCAGGTCCTACTGCTGCTGACCAGGGTCTGACCCTGAGCGTGTGGTTTCTCTGCACTGAAAATACCAATCCCAGAGCCCCAGCACACTGTGGAGAGAGTCCCATTGACTTGAACAGGCTCTACATCCTGCCTCAAATTAGCACTCACAGCATAGAAAGAACTAGCAGGAAAATGTGTGAAATTGGGAGTGCCAAGAAAGCAAAGATTTCTTCCCTCTTACCAAAATAGAACATTGCTATTCCTCCCATTCTATCTGCTTCCCATCCCACTCAGCACATATTTTGAGCCAAGTCTTCGAATGGTGTAAATCAACATATCGCCATTGAAGTATAAGAAGTCACAGTAATTTACACCAGCAGAAAAAAAAATACCTGGCTGAGATCTAGGGAGATAGATAGATAAATAGATACACACTCAGCAGAGAGCACACATGCATATGCACATGAACACACACTGAAGGGTGACTGAGCCAGAAGACGGATGGGAAAACCATTAACAAATTAAAAGCACCTTCCAAGAAACAGTCAAGGGAACTCATTTCCACTGCTGCATCAGAAAGCTGCCCATCTCCTCCCCACATACTATATGTTTACTTCTGTTTTAGTCCAGACAGCAGGTCTACATGTAAAATTAAACTGATAATCAATGAGAGCTGACCTGCTTAATTAATTTGCTGCAGAAAGCAAGTAGTGGGAGATAATGTCTAGGCTAGAGGCAGACTGAAAGTTTTCCATGTGCATACATATACAAGATCTACACCAACAGTTACAAGCTATATTTTTGATGTGTTGGAACTGCCATAGGGTGATGGGGGGATTTCTGAAGTTACATTAGTTCCAGTGGATATGGGAATTGTGCCATTGCCAGTTTGGAGTGAAGGGAGTGAAGGACAGGGAGACAAAAAGTGCCATGAAGTTGAAGAGGCAGTGAGTCAGGGAGGGGGTAGGAGGTAACCTCTCTCCTGCTCTATTTATTATGCTGCTTGGCCACTATGCAATTTCTTGGGGAGCTAAAGAAAGCAGCTGAGAGAAGCAGAGAAGGACAAGGATGGCAGCAGCCCTGCCTTCGTCCGTATGTATGTGTCTCTTTGGACCCCCTAGATTTACTGCAGGATTATGTTACTCCTGTGGAGACAGAGCCCTGGAACAGAGCATGCTAACAGGATTAGGGTTTCAGGATTTAGACAGAGAAGCATGAAGGAGAAAAGTAGGGGAATTATTTTCCTTGTCAGATAGGGAAGGCATAAAATGGAGCATGTTTGATGGTAGGAGAATTCTGGCTCAAGTGGAGAGTGGATAGTTCTGGATTTATTAAATCCAGGAACAAGGAGTTAAAAGAAAAATGATACTTGGCAACACTCAACAAAGCACAGCGTCTGGGCAAGGCACAGTGTGCTGGGCTGGGCTTGCCAACTCCATGTCTTTGAGAGGCTCCACTCAGATTTGGGAGTCATCAGGGACAGGAGGAGTGGCACTATGTTAGCCTGCAAAGGAGATATCAGGCCCAGAAATACAAAGCTTCAGCCTTGCTAGGAAAGCCAGGGCTGTAATTCTCCCCTGGTACTGCACCAAGGGTGAATGCGCAAAGCTGCCTTTCCCAAAGCCTGATGTCTTTGTCCTGCCTGCTAAAGCAGCAGAAGCAGGCTGGGACCTGGATGCTTCTCTGGACCATGATATCTCTGTGCAGAAGCACTTGTGGCCTTCTGGTTGATCATGCAAGCTTTTCCTGAGTTTTCCAGATAAAAATCCCACAGGACTGAAAGCTTTCCATTCCCTCCCCAAGTAAAGGAATACAGGAGACCCGATTAAGAACTGAAAAGACAGAGAAACACTCCTAAGAGAAGGCATGAGTGTCTCCAAAGAGTCATCCTCAATATGAGCCTGCCAGCACCAATCACCTATGATGTTCCCAGCTTCATGTGCAGCTGAGATATTTGGCTTTTTGCAGCAATTCAACCTTTGTGCACCCACCGCCCGAACTACCACCCAGAAAGGTTAGCTAGTAACAAGCACAAAGCCGTCAAAATGAGTACAAAATGAAAACTGCACAGCTGAAGCTTGCTGCCATTTCTCATCCATTGATTTCTACAGGTTCTGAAAGCAAATGTTTCAGTTGCATCCTCTTGTTTTACACACAGAGCAATGGAGGCAGCAAGACCACTCATTGTGGTCCCAACCCCCCCCAAATCCTGAAATCCATCCCTCCCCCAAGTCCCTCACCACACTAGATGACCCCCATGAGTTGATCTCCACAGTTACTAAGAAAGAGCAGCTCAGACTACACAGGAGGTGGAACCTGAGACCTACAAAGAAGGAAGCGGATCAGAATGGATGAGCACTTTGTTTTCTGATAAAATGCTCATAGCTGTATCTGTCCGAAAAAAATGGACAATAATAAAAGGTCAAATCCTGCCAGGTGAAGAAAATGGCCAAAAACAAAAGGTCAAATCCTGCCAGGTGCTCTTTTCCTTCCCTGGGTTCAAGAAGAGTTGTTGTTTTCTAAAGACATTTGCAAAGCACTAGATAAGATCTCGGCACAGCACGAACACCAGGACTGCTGCCTGGAAGATAATCTCTGGGGCCATTCACCCCGGGTGACACAGAGGTGGATGCAAGAGGGAGGGCAAGAGCCAGACCAGCCTTTCTGCAGCAGGGTTTGCTGGGCTGTGCCCCGTGGGGACAGGCTGGTGAGTAACAAGGGGCAAGTATGAGGCAATATGTGGTGGTGCCCACTCTCATCCCTGTCTCCTCTCTCAGAGGACACACAGGAAGACAGGTTGGCACCTTTGCCCAGGTCACTGGGTTGGCCTCTCCCCTTGGTAGCATGCCCAGAGGGAAGGACAGAGCATCACCCCATGGACAGAGGTATATCTGAGGTGTGCTGGGCTGGGCTTTGTGGGGAGCAGGCTACCGGGCAGGGGGAAAGCCTGACAGGGATGGGGTGGGGTGGGAAGGGGTGAGTGTGAGAGTGGGGGCTCCAGTCCTGCCCGTTGCCTTCCCACTGCTTCCCCATCCCAGAAACACAGCAGCGCTTGGCACGGAAACAGCCCAGTCAGACATGTCTTCTGCAAGCACATATTAATCATGTTTTCCTCTGCTCCATCCTGCCTTTCCCGTTTCCCTCGCTGTTGACTGCCAACAGCTGGGGACTCAAAGGTGAGCCATCACCCTTTGCAGGGAAACACCCTGGCACAACTCTCATCTGAAACACCAGAGGGAGGGGAAGTGGGGGGCATAACAGAGGAGGTCAGAGCTCCCCATCCTCTTCAGAAAGCCTCATCCCCCCCCACTCCACTTGCACTCACTGGTTTTCTCTTGCTTTAGCTCCCTGATGATGTGAATGTTAGCTGACCCATCTATACATGGCAGAGCTTTGCTTTTGGCCCACAGAGCTGGCAGAAATTCAGAGCAGTGTTTGATACACCCCATATGCCTATGTGTGCATGTGCATATATATGTGTGTATGTGTAGATATACATATGTGTGTGTATATATGTATGTGTCTATATATATCTGCACATATAGAGAGGAGTAGAGAGTCCCTGTCTGTCCGCACCTTCCCCTCCCTCCCTGCTCCTTATGGCACCAAATCAAGCTGCGGCAGACTTGACAAATCTATTTGGCATGGTTTGTTCCACCGTTGCAGCCTGAACTGTGTGGAGCACTGCACTGACGCAGGGAGGAATCTGCACCTTGAATACAGACATCTGGGAGCTTGGTTAATGCAGGAACAGTGGGGATTAATGTGGCCAGGGAATGAGGGGCCAGAGCCCCTGGCACCAGACTTGTGAGCAAGTGGCTTTGCCCTGGCCCCACTGCGGCTCAGCAGCTGGTGGCCAGTTGTTTGGTGGGGAGGGAAAACAGACACCCGGATGGCAAGGGGTAGGCGAGCCACCAAAAAACAATTATTTATCCTCCAGCCTGGGGAAGTGTCTGCTAAATTGAGGCCAGAACATGGGAATTATTGAGACTGCAATAAAGGAGCAATAAAGGAGCAAAAAAGAAGAGGTTTGATTTTTCCTCTTTTTTTTTTTTTTATGAAAAGGGAAAACAGAGCAGAAAAAAGCTGACAGGATTCAAGGGCCAAATCCTGAAATGGTGGCAATTCATGTGGCTATGCGATTGCTTTAGATTGACACCAACAAGGGTTTAGGGTCTTGCTGGAGCAATGAAATTGGCTCAGCAGCACTGAAACCATCTGCGCTGTCCTGCTCCACCCTGGCTGAGAATTCACTGTCCAATGCCCAAGGACTGCAAGGATGGGACATTCATGCTCCTCTGCAACTAGAAGCATCCTCCATGCCAAATTCCTGCTCCAGTTAGACTCCAAAAGGTAAATTTATTGCCCATGGTTATTTGAAACACTGAGATGTGTATTTAGCCCATCTCTCTGCCCAGCACAATGCCAACCTCCTGCCTGTCTCAGCTTACAGAAATGGTTCCAATAAGACCTCAAACTCACCCATGAGCACAAGGTGCCTGGGTGGGGAGAGATGGCCCTGGTTCACAGAAAGATCTTCTGTGACCAGTGGGTCCTGGGAGAGTCTCCACACCACTTCATGGCTGCTGTGTTAGGGTTATACATGAGCTCTGCCGTGAGCTACTGCCCTGCAGCCAGCCCACCCAAGATCTGGGGCAGCCCAGCTGCTGACTCTCCTGTGTGGTGCTGGGCTGCCCTGTGCCTCCATTTCCCTATCTCTCAGATAGGATTAATGCCACCTCAATGGTATGTCAGGAGCTTAAATAGTCCAAATATTGGAGGTATGAGACCCTGATAGGGACCTCTGCAAAGGGAGGACTCATTCTGGGAAGCAGAGGGAATTTGAACCTGAGACACACTTGTGGGGAAGGGGAAATCACACAGCCCGGAAAGGAAGGAAATGTCTGGATGAATCCTGGACAAGGCAGGCTACTGCATTCCATGCCAGCAGTGCCTGTGCCAGCAAATGGAGGGGACAGCTAATTTAATAAAAGTGCTGAGCAATCAGAAATTAGTGGGACGTGCATGTGGGGGGAGGTGTGTGGGACCCCAGCCACAGAGTTCACACAGACAGACTATGGTACATTGATGGGGAAGACTCGAACATGGCAGCAGTGCTGGTGGGCACCACAGTGGAGCAGGGAAGCACTTTCGTACAGCGCCCTTGCCCAGGGACAACCACATGACAATTGACAGAGAAGGACCCAGCCGGCACCATGGCTGCCTTAAAACCCCTCTCTCTATACCAAAACTTCCGTGCAGCTCACACTAAGTTTATCTTTCCTGGCCACATACCACCACCCACAAGGCTTGAACACCCATATTTACCCTCCCTCCCCCTCGCTCCCTCCTCTGTGCATGTCCCAGAAACATAACAAGAGTGTGTGCAGCTCCCAGGGCTCAATGCACCCTCACTGACCATGCCTGCTACTGCAGATCCCACAGCTCTGACAGCCTGAATTGATTCTCATTATTTATTGTTCATTTTGTTCTTTGGGACAGTGCGATCGCCTCTTAGGATTTGTGCCCTTTCATTTCCAGGCCTCAGTAACTCCTGAACTACAGTTTCATGTGGTTTTGTGATTGTTAACCCAGCATGCAGAAGGGTGTATGACCATAAAAGCTCAATGAATCTTGTATGGCAAAACACAGGCTGTGAAAGCATTTTCTCCTTCATTTGCAGTCAAAGAACATACTCTCACCGCGAAAGATGCAGCAGCAGCCAGGTTTTCCAAGGAATAGTGTTTCCCCATTGCTGTGCAGAGGAGAAAGAACTATTTCTGCTCAGAGCATCATCAGTCTTTTAGCTGTCATGAGAAAAAGGGTCCCTCACAGATTAAACCCCCCAGGCCTGTAAAATTTTTCTGTTCTCTTTCCTCCTGTTGGCTGCAAGACTCACCACTATGCAGACAAAAGAGACAAAAAGGCCTTTACCTTGTGGTTTTTCCCATGTCGGTACATCATCCAGTCCTCCCCATTGGTGCTGACCTCCAGCTTGTAGGTACGGACATAATAACCCTTCTGGGTTTCTCTTGAGATGGCACCCTGTGTGGCAATGGCTGTGAGCACAGTCAAGAAGTGGAGATCCACCTTTCCAGGGGAAAAAGGGACAAGAGAGAGAGTGGTGACCACCTGAGGGCTCAGGGTGGCTAATTAGTTCCTCCCTCTGTCTCTGAAAAATGAAAAGGTGCAAATTCAGCCCATCTCACTCTATCTGTGGCTGCACAGTTCAACAGGCACAACTTCCCTAGGCTGACTGCAGCAGGATAAGAACCATGGGACAGGAGTAACTAAGGATCTTGATGTCCGTTCATATGGGACCACCACAAAGCCTTCTTCCTGCCTCAGAACAAGCAAAAGGATCTGCACAGAAGCTCATGTCCATTAAAGCAGGACAGAGACTGAGTTTTTCCATGTAAAATAAAAGCATGATATCCAATTAGCAAGTGCTGCAGTTCGTGGTTTTCCCTTGTTGTTTTTTTTTTTTCTTTTTACAATGTGGGTTGAGAAAGGTCAGCAGAGCTGGCTTAGTAGCCCTGCCATGAATGAAGAATGAGACGTCTGCTAGAGGCAATGACATTCACCACCTCCAGCTCCTAGTGCCCTTTAGCAAGCAGTGTCTCCCGGCAATGTGACACAGCCAGGAGCCCTGTGCAGACAGACTGTGGCTCTAACCAGCTCGCAGGGAAAGCCTTTGCTCTGTCAGCCCCCACCTGACATTAGCCTGCTCATGCTCCCTGCATTGCTCATGAGATAAATATTATTCTAGTATTATTCTAGTTGTTTTTCCATGCACCCCCTGGAGACTTTGGTCCTCAAGACCAGTGGCGGAATCAGTGGCCCTTGTAAGTGGTGGAGGTCTCTGTCAGTCTGCTGGAAAGTCCATCAAGGTTTTGAGCAGGAAGGAGGGGGGTAGGAGAGGGACAGTGGATTGAGACAGTCGTTGTGCAGGCAAGCTAATGGGAGAGCCAGCCCCTCACATTTCACTGAGGCACTGCAGCTCCCCTGCTGCTTGATCCCCATGAGCCACAGAGGCAATAAAAAATTCAACAAGCCTTATGGTCAAGGGGCAGTTTAATAGCATGACAGTCCATTTGGTAGGGGAAGAGGCAGGGGGGCTGGAAAGCATGCATACCTGGAGGTACTCTTTGTTGCTGTCTACATTGGGGGTCCAGCCATTGTCATCGCTGTTGAGCCGGCTCTGCTGAGGGGTCCATCGCCCATCTGAGTAGGTGGAGGAGGCACTGATCTGCATGTTGGAGATCCTGCCAGACTCCATCCCCAGAGGCACATTGCACTGGAAGTCTAGAGCAGACACACACATACACAGAGATCAGTTTACAATCTCAGTACTTCATCCCCAAGTGGAAGGCAGCCCTGAACTAATCTCCACAGCTAACCCTGTGCAAAGCTGCCTGTCTAGAAAGATGAACAGATCTGCACCATCTTGCAGGCTGTGTGTGCTCACAGATGGCACTGAAAAATTAAAGATAGGGCAGTTTTATGTTTCATGGCCCTCTGAACATTAATATAGTCCAGACCTTTCTCTCTTTCTCTATCTCCTTCACCTTTGCTCAGTTTTGACACAATTCTATCCCTTTCCTTCCTCCATCTCCACCCAGCTGTCCCAAGTCCCCCTGTCACAAAGTTCCCATCTTCTTGAAGGCTGTAGGTGAAACCTAAGCACTGACAAGGTAAGGAGCACACACAGACACATCAGGAGGGTGCTTACTACTGTGCTGATGGCAGCAACATCAAGGACTGGCATGGGCAGGTCTAAAGGTTTTGCACGTATGTGAGAGTAGGGATGAGTGTGTGTATGTGTCTATATGCATGTGCTATATGTGGTATCAGGCTCATAGGAACTAACCAGACAAGACTGTGAAAGACTCTGGTATGCTTTCATTTGGATCTCCTGACTTCTAAGGCTTTAGAAGTCACAAGTAGCTCAATTTTATGGCACATCTCATATATTTTATGGCAGCTGTCCTGTGAAAACAATAGCAAAGGAAACAGTGATTGAAAATACTGCATGGGCCCGAGCACGCTGGTGCTGTAAACCAATGGGGCTGTACTGAACTGCCTGTGTTCATAACGTGGCCAAGTCAAACTTGGGTGGAAATGATAGACCAAGTTAAGATACCAGTGGTATTATTAAAGTTTCAATTTACACCACCATAAATGAAAGCAGGCATGGCCCTTTAACAGCTCTTGTCCTTGCAGTTTTTCTGTTTAACATCTTATTCCCAAATCCTTTTAAAGAACAGAATAGAAAAGGGATTAAAGAACAGATCAACTGAGTATGGCAATGGGTAATGGTGAAGAGCTCATGTGTCTCTCTAACTCTCACTGCCTCAGCAGAACATCCCTTACTCAATCACAGAGCAAGAGCTTGTAACCCTACTGCCCTAATGCTGCACAACCCGTACTCTACCCTGCTCTCTATCACAGGCTTTCAGTGGCAGGTCAGGGACTCCTTCTCTGTCTCTGGGACTGAGGAGTGTCCTGAAGGCTTCTTCTGTTGTATCACAAGTTCACTGTGAACAGAGGTCGAGAACAGTAGCTCTGATGCAAAAATACCATGGGAAAACAAATGGAACCTTTCCTTGCCTGCAAGTGTTATCACAAAGAATCAAAACACTCTTCATTCTCAAAACACACAACTTACCTCCTCACTCCACATCAATTTACCTCCCTTATTAAGGGTTATAAAACAAAATTTGGCTTGAAATTCTTAGAGCTTTAAGCATTTTTTAATTAGACAGCCAAGAAACTCCAATTTGTGGTTTGGGGCTGTGAATCTTTGGAAAACTAGAGAGAGGGAGAGCGTATTTTCCCTCATGCTTTAATGAATCTGCTGCACACACTGGGCTGAAGTTTTCCCCTAAATCCTTTGGGCTGAGCACATACATGAAGGATTCTAGCTTAAAAGGTATTGAGAAGACTTCACAAGCAAGTGAAAAGTCAAAAAAAGGTCAGAAAGCGAGATTCCTACTGAAATCACTCTTCTATCAGAAATAGCGTACACACCTAAGTGAAACTGCACTGCTGGTGGGGAACCTGTCCCTGGATGCACTGCTGCCTGCACGTGCCAAATGAAACATAGGAAAAACAGGTGACACAACTAAGCCATACACACACATTTCCAACTTACTTTCTGGAACTTCCTGATGGATCAAGTAGTACTGAGCAGAGAAACCGTCCTTAGCCACTGCCAGGTCCGTGTGGAAGGTGAGAGAGAGGACGCCAGTGGTTGAGTGGATGTCCGATGGCATCTTAGTGCCACAATACCTGCCTATCAAGGGGCCAACTGCAAAAGAAAGAGCAGCAAAGGTAATGCCTGCTTTTCCACTGACCTCCTGGATCACCAGCAGATAGGCATTACTCCACAGGGATGCCTTAGCAGGACTGATCAGGATGAAAGAAAAGCTTTGGGGATGGGCTTTTTTTTAACATCCACTGGCCTGGTGCCCATGCAGAAATATTCACTGCAGGAGACACTGCTCTGCAGTTGCTGGGAAATGCTCCAGAAAGCTCTGTTTCTCAGTGGTACAGGGTAGGGAGGTTCTCCCATCAGTGTGTGAACCCATTGCCCTTCCCTGAGGGAGGACTAGTGGTATGTTGGAGGGTCCCATGGGGCTTTTCAGATCAGTGGTTACAACAGAGCAGTAGCTGGCGGTTTAACCAATGTAGCCTTCTGCAAGCACACTGTCCCCAAGCTGGCCACGGAGTGCCCTGATGTGAGGTTGCATGCTCCATCTGCCTTTGAGGTCAGACACCTTCGGTGTTCAGACACAGACTGCACAGTTTTGGAGCTTTGTGAAACACCAGGAAGGGCTGAGGATAGCAGTGCAGCGCTCCATGGCTTACCATTAGGGATGCCATCCCAGATGTCCAGCCAGTCGTACTTGCAGTCTCCTTCTCCTGCCTGCAGTGGGTCATGCTCGAGGTCGAAAAGCAGAAAGTGGAGGAGGATTTCTGTCTTTGGCTTGGCTATGATGGTGAAGACACAGTCCAGATTGTGTGGATACTTGTCAGGGAAACCTGGAGACTCAATAGTGCCGTTGGAGGCAGTGAAGTTTCTGGAGCAGTCCTCAGAGCCTGTAGCAGCAGAAAAAACCCCAGAGCCTTAGCAACAGGGCAGCTTAATGACAACAACTCAACACTCTGGAAACCCCATTTTGAGCTTAGCGTGGTTGTGTATTCACTTCTGAAAATGTCCTGTAGCTCAAGAACTATGTAAATTCTTGACAGAAGTGAGAGGGTGATTTTCTAAGCTTTCCATAGGTGGAGAGACCAGGTCCACGAGGTCACTGTAGTGGACAGCATGGTTCTAAATCCCTCAGACAGCTTTGCAAACATAACCTGTACACCACTGCTGATCCTTCTAGCAATTAGCTCAAAACCAGGACTAGAAGAGTGATCCCATCCAAAGCCATGGTTGCAGTTTGGCAGGCCAGCACCCTGCCACATCCCCCATACTGGTAGTGGTGGAAAGGGAGGCCACACTGAGCTGGCCTGGCTTCCCCAGCTGGCACGCTCCACTGTAACCCAGCCCCCAAACAGGGACCTGCTGGTAGACCTGTGTCAGCTGTTGAGATACCAGCCAGCATGAAGAAGCTGACATATGTAGTCCTCAGTGACACAGCTGCCACCTGCAGCCATGCAGGTAAAGGGCCACAGCTGTTCCAGGTCTCATAGAGGAGGATGTTCAGGGAGTGGGATGCCAGGATGGGGCAGAGAGGAGTAATGGGATGTATTCTTTCTGGAAAAGCTGTCTCCAGAGGCCAGTCTCCTGTAAACTCCACTCTGCCCACACCCACATCTGAGCCTCATCTTCCTTTTGAGAAAATCAGAAAGCACAATATTTACCCAGTGAAAGGGCTAGGGGAGGGTGCCAATGTCTCTCCACTGTTGCTGTAAACCCTCAGGAAGTGCACAGTTAGCCTGCAGCCCCAAGACTCATGCAAGGGACAGGGGCCAACTCCAGCATACATCCCCACAACGTGGCCACAGCAAGAGTGGGGGTAACAGGGCTGTGGCAGAAGGGGTCTCTACTGAGAGCAGGAACAGAGCCCTCTTTTTCACAGAATGAGCCATCCACACCAGAAATGCAAGTTATTTCTATCCTTAAGGAAGACCTTTGCGTGGTGAGGAGAGCACACAATGTTGCCTCTTATTTACTGCTGACCTCAACACTGGCCTCGGCTGCAGCCAGGCCAGCTCATTGCCCCCTCTCATACAGCCAAGGTGCCTCGGGGTGGCTGGGGAAAGGGGAATTTGTGCTGTATTCATACCACCGTGACTTTGAAACTCTAGCTGTGGACAATAGACAACAGAAATATGCAGCCTGAAGCTATGAGAGGGGAAAGGGGATGTTAGAGAGGCTGCTGGCCACCACTGCAACCCGGCACTAGCATTTGCAAAGGTTTCTGCTTCACTTTTACTGGGACACTCTCCGTCTCCTCTACAAACCTTTCTGCTCCAGCTCTTCCAGGCAGCACAAGCCTTCCCAGGACTAATGGGAGACTTGTTATTCAATTCAGCATTAACCTACAGGAGTCAGGCCAGCAGCCCGCAGTAATAGCAGGATCTCGCACTGCATTATGCAGTGCCTGGCTGGAGAGCTACTCAGGAGAGGCTCTTAATTGACTACCTAATGAAGCAGCCAGCTTTTCTGGTGTGAACCTGTGGGGTAAAATGCAGAGGCAAAAAATAAGGCCAAACACAAATCACAGCATAATGCCATGAACAGGGATAAGGGTGTACTTCGTTCCAAACAACTTAAAAGACAAACAGATAAATAGGGAAAATAACTCAAGCTCCGAGGTAGGGAGAAAATCAAAGGCTAAACCGAGAGTCAGGGACTGTCCTCTAGAGACGGGAAAGAGATGTAACTATGTCACCGAATTAGACAACAGTTTTCTCATGTGGGGCTCGTATCGCATTTGGCATCTTTGTCTACATTTTGGCTGATAGCAGCAAACACAATGATTAGCTTTTTATAAGGAAGCTGCAGATAATCAACGGGATTCATGCTGGCTTCGGCAGCAGGACCAGCCTGAGAGAAGACTTTGATGCCCGGAGCTGGAGAGCTCAGGCCAGCCCTGCCGAACTGACTCACAAAGGGAGCAGCAGGGAGGCTGGACCAGTCAGGGCAGGCGGCTCTTTTGTCAGCCCACAGACCGCTGACTGATACCCATCAGGGGATTCAAAGACTGGTATGCGGTTGTTTGTATGCAGATTGCTCCTCTCTCACACTGTGATAAGGGAAATTTAGCACAAGGTGTGGAAATAGATGCTCGATTGAAAAGAGCTGGGTTTTTTAGGTCACCTTTAAGAAAGAAGGAATCTGCAGGCACTGCTGCCTTTACTGATGTGGACAATGACAATCTGATGACCTTTAAAGCTGGTGACACCCTTGCTGGTTTCCTTGACAGCTCAGACAGAAACTTGGCCCGTGCCTGCCTGCCTGCGAACAAAAGGCAGGGTTTGCTTGTACTGCAGCAGCCCTGCAGCCAGCACTGTCCACTGCCCCCTCTGGGAGCCCCGGCAGGGACAGAGGCTGGGCAGATGTGGGCTGAGTGCTTCCCCATCACAGGCTCACCCACGCTCCTCTGCCAAAGCCTGCCTTGCCAGGCTGGATTTCATGGGCTGTGGCTGGAAGAAAGAATGGCTACTTCTGGAGAGGATGGCTGTCTCCAGGGAGTTGGAGGTGGCAAAAGGAGGGCCAACATCACTTCAGACCTGAGGGCAGTACTGCAGAGACTTACAAACTCAGCTCCAGCCTCCATCAATACCTGCTCTCTTGCAAATCAACCGGTCCTTCCTCTCCCTTCCTACCTGCAGAAACATCTTCTTTCCCCATGAATTTGGTCCCTTGCTGGCTCCCATCTAGACAGACAGGGTTCCTGCCTGCAATTCCTTCCCACAGCATAGCCTGACCACCTCAGCTAGCTGGACCATTCCACACTGCCCCATCTCAGGCGAGGCACAACCCAGCACAGTCTGCTGGGCTCAGTGTGGGTGTGTACAGGGAGTGAGAGGGATGGGGTGAGGCTGAGGTGGGTCAGTGGTCTTCCCACCTGTACACAGGCATTCTTTGCCATTCTCTGTGCTGGCAAATAGCTTTAGCAAACCGCAACAGCCAGCTGAACCACAAACTCTTTCAGGACTAACTCAGAGCAGCTGTGAGCCAGCTGCATAACAGCTCAATGGCCAGTTATGCAGCCCAGGCAACCACCAGCAATAGCCCCGTTCTCATCCATCTGAATGTTCACACACCTCTCCTGACCATTTCACAATGAATTTAGGGAGTCTCATTCTCTTGCAGCAAAGACTCCACATTCACATCTAGCTATGGCCAGGTTGTGGGCTGTCTGCACACAACTGCCTGCTGCACAGCTGGGCCAGGGGCCCTGGGCACTGGTGCCTGTGGTCCTGTCTTTTTTTTAAAGAGGCTGGATAAGTAACTATGTTGTGCTCCTTTCTACTTCTTCACCGGACAGTTCTTTCATTCTGGATGCAATGATGTGAAAGCTGCATGTATATTTGCTTCCATTACACCACCAAAGGAATGCAGGCACAGGGCGGGCGCCCACATCCCCGTGCAAAACACACTCTTATTCCCTTGGCATGCAGGCACACCTCTCTCATGCACACATAGAGAGGGTTTTATTTTCTCAAGCCTCCTTCTTCCCAGACACAAAAATTCTGGCAAATATTTAGACAGAAACACTATTAAAAGGCCTTTGAGCAGCTTTTTGTTTCCTCGGTAATAGCTTGGTATTAAAAAGAATTATGAATAGTTCCTCTTAGCTCTGCCTCAGTCCTTGACAGCACTGCTGACAGCAGTCACTCAAAAACCAGAGCTCCCCAGTTACAAACCCCACTTCCATGGAGAGAAAACACATTGATCAGCCCTGAATCGCAGCTCCACAGGAGGGGGAGCTCCATGCACTTCTAACAGAGGGACAATCCCCTAGCCCTAACAAGCTCCACATGTGCCAGGGAGAAAAGATATATGCTTCTAGTCCTCAAATGCAAGAGAGCACTTAAGGAAGAACCCTGCTTTCATTGCCACACTGTGATCAAAAAAATGCACTGTCATGTGCCACTAACATCTTTACCATTTTGGAAACATGATGCACAGGTTTGCTTAAAAAAAAAAGTCCTTTATCTCTGGAAAACAGTGTGGAAATCACATTGAAAAGGTGGTCAAAGACATCTCCTTGAGAAGATAATTGTGACAAACAGCCTGGAAGACAGGCACTGACTCAGACACTTACCTGTCTTGTAGATCTCATAGCGCAGAGAGAAGCCGGCACCTTGCCGTGCATAGTCTGAGGTGAACTTGATATAGAGAGAGGGGCCAGAAGAGATGATGGTGGGAGGTGCTATGTTCCCACAGTGCTTGCCCAGCAGGTCTGCCGCTTCACTGTCCCCATCTCGGATCTCGATGTAGTCGTACCTGCGGAGGCAGGTGAAATGGCAGTGAAACCATCTGTCAGGGAGATGCTTCAGGATACCAGGAACAAACAAAAACCACTTCTTAGTATCTGCATATTTCACAGAACATCTTACAGACAGGCACCTGGGACTCTCTTATTCATACCACACCACAGCCCTACAGTACATTTTTTCTCTGTTATCTGGCCATGTTTAATTCCCTTGCTCTATTGCAAATCACATCATTTATTGCACATACATCCACTTCAGAGCCAACATGCAAAATTTAGGACACAATTTACCTCCCTTTGGCATGGGAGAAGCTCAGATACAACTCTCCTGGGGCTACTCTCCTCCTCCTATCTCTCTCCTGAACTGCCATTGTGCTATTTGGCACAGCTCACTTTATTCCGGTATCCATGTGGGATTTGGCCAAGCATGGACCAAGTGTTAAACTGTCCATGTTCAATCCAGGTGAGCAGGTAGCTACTCTGTGCACTGACACCACACTGGTCCTTTAACAAGCATGGCCAGTACGCTCACTTAGCCCTTGGACAGTAATATTAATCCTCTTCTATTAAGTGCTAACAAAGATTTTCTGTGGATGAGAAGTGCTGTGTAAGAGACGGGTAACCGAACTCACTACGCTAAACCTACTTGGAGATGTTCCACCTGCTCATTGGCATGGTTCCTGGGTATCTGACTGGTCTGGGGGAGGAATATGTAGGATTAGAAGAATTGCCTCTTGGTGAAGAGAAAAAAGCTTGTTGCAAAGTCTGGCTGGAAGGTGAAACAGATTCCTTCATATTTTCTGGGCCGTGACTAGGCAAGGTAGTAGTATCAGGCTCTGCATGCTGTGAAGAAACAAACAGCTTTTACGTGTACATCTTGTTCTTCAGCTGCTTTCTAACACCCACGTTCTCCCGCTCCTCTCCTCCTCTCTGGCCAGCATGCTGCTGTTTACAGAAACTGCCCATCTCTCTTTGACTGTTTATTCACTCTGTAGCAACCTGTTTGAACAACATGCTAGAGCTCTTCTCATGGGGCCAGGGAGGGAAAAACCATTTCCAGGCTGCCAGGAATCTGCCTTTCTTCTTTGTCACAAGATCCTCTGTTTGGGAACGGAGAGTTGAAAGGAGAAGTAGCTTGCTGGATACAGAATGATCCTCATGTGACTCATTCCTGTCCCGCAAAGCACATATCAGCAAGCAACAACCTCAGAACAAACTTTCAGGGACTTACTGTGCTCCTCCACAAAGAAAGATGGCCTGGACAGCTTTGGTTTCACTCCTTTCTGGGACTAAATCAGGCTGAGAGCCAGAAGCAAAATTCCTGCAGATAAAATCCTGCCTATGCTGGAGGGAGCCCTCAAGTAGCTGCAATCACCCAGCCTTTAACTTCATTACAGACTCAATTGGCTTGGCCAAGGTGAAATCCAAGCAGTCTTGAGAAGTGGCACTCGAACAGGAAGAGCATTTGGCTTAGCTGGTGTGCAGACACACAGCAATGCAAATGCAGGTCCGCTCCCTCTGCTCTCTCTTCAGCTCTGCCTAGCTCCCTATCACCTCATGACCCCTTATTACCCTGACACCATGGAGCAGCACCCCGTGCGACCCCACTAACGTCCATCATGTGTGGCTTGATCCTACCATCTCCCCGGGGAGGAGGAACATGCAAGGCAATGTTAGTGCTTCTTCTAAGTAGATTTTTTCCTCCTTGTTTGTCTATTTGTTTAAAGTAGTACTGAGCAAACAGCAGGGACATTTTGTTCTTTAAATAACTACTTTTTTTCAGCATGCTTGCAGCCACATCCGAAGTACACAGCTGTGCTGGAGGACTACTGGCTACTAGTGAAATTGTGAATATGTGGCAAAAAATTAATTTGGCAAAAACATAAATGTTGGCAAAACACAGTTAATGGAGTGGATTGTAAAAGCTGCCATTTGCATGGCACAGGCAGAGGTTAGCTGCATCCCAGGGAATCACATCTGTTTGTGTCCTCGTGGGGTTGTAACTCGCCAACACAGTACATGGCTTCAACTACTTGACTGTAATGATCACAGCTTCTGCTGGAGCCAGCACACAAACATCCTAGCGCTGTCCACATGGCTCCTCAAGACACCCAGTGCTGTAGGAACACTGCAGTTTCAGAAGCAAGTTCTGGACGAAGAAATATTTGCTTAGTGAATGGGTGAATGACTTCCAATAATACATACAATTTGGGAATATTGCAATCTGCTCATGGGCAATCTGCAAATGGAAAATTGAAAGAATGAATCTAGTAAATAAATCATCAGGAAATATTTGCTTCTCTGAGCTAAACCCTGTTTGGCTTCATTCAAGCATCTAACTGAGCTTTCTCATACTGGAGCTAATCCTTAATAAATCAAATGTTAAAAACAACGAAAAACAAGCCCTTAAGAGAAGGTCAGGCAATCATTTTTGCCAAATATAAAATGAATATAAATGCATAAGAGTTTTCTTCCCTAATTAAAAAATCTTGGCCCAAGTCCTTTGCTCCTCATGAGGCAAAACTCTTTTTCTTCAGGTCAAATAAACAGAGTGTGAATTGGGGAAGTATTACACTCAGGAGACAGCTCCTGCCCAGATGATCAGGAGCACCTATTTCTTTTCTATCACACCAAATAAGCTTTAGGTTTTCAAAATGAAACACCAAAGACATCCAGTCCAACTGTTAAACTTCCAATCTTCAGCAAGAATGCCAGCTAATACCCACCACAAATTCTTTTGAAGGCATGTGCTTCAAACATGGCCATGACTTAGCACTCAAGCAAACAAACTGATGAACCCCACTGTCCTCATGTCAGTTCACTGGACATGTTACAATATAGTTTGGCCAAACCTTTGCTCCCGTTAAGCTTAAGCATGGTTTCCGGATTTTCTTCTTCCCGTGTGAAAAAGACGAAGAAAGAAAACCCAGCCCTGGGGGTGCTTTTTACTCTAACCATTTCATTTTCAGATAATTATAGATTAGGCCACAGCTGGGTGGGACACATGTATGCTGCAATGGCATCCAGACTGTCTCATATAGTGCCCAGCAATTTGCATTTCACTCATTTAACCAAATCCATTGTTCCAGTCAACATGCACCAACATCCTTGTGGCCTGACCTCTCCGGCATTACCTCCACTGGGCAACCCGCCATCTCCAAGCACATTTCATGGCCACTTCTCCCCACCTAGGCATTGCTCCAACAAGTCAAGCATAAATATGTGAGGGCAGGGCGCAGCCTCTGTAGCCCACAAGTGTAATCAGTGGATTAACCAACTCTTCTTTTGCAGGGAAGGCGACCACAGTTGGCTGCTCCTCCAGTAGCAGGATATTCTCAGCTGCTGCTTGAGCGGGAAGGCGAGTGAGTTGGTTTGAAACCACCTCAAACAGCTTTCCACAAGGGAGTTTTGAGGCAGGGAGGCAAAGCTGAAGTGCTTTTAACTGCCCAGACAATGGGGGCTGAGAAAGGAGGGAAATACATTGCTCAGATGCTCTTCTTGGAGCTGTTTAACAGAATTAAACAGAAAATGTACAATGCTTACAAATATTGCTGCGTTTTTATTACAGACTTTTAGTAGAAAGTGCTTTGCTGATGTTAAGAGAGCTTTTATAAACTAATTATAAAGCACTTCTAATGCCTGTATTACTCATGCTTGTTTGCTTGCTTTTTCCCCCAGTCAATCTCTCTGCTTCCTTGTTTTTCCTTTCTGTTTTCCCTAAGTCACTTTGCTGCTGTCTCTGCAAATGAGGTGCAACAAAGGCAAACAAGCCCCAGTTGTAGGGATTATGAGGAGGCCTTCACCTTTTCAGTTCTTTTCTGTTGTGAAATAGCTAATCTGCTCTCTGGCCATTGAGCTGTGCTCCACGATCCCCTGGGGCCAGCAGAGACCTCTCAGATGCCCACGCAGGCACTGCTGAGTTCCAGAAGCACTACAGCCCACCTGTGGAACAGCACCAGAAAGCCTGCGCCATTCCTCTGGGTGCTCCTCTTCTGAGGGACACCACCCAGCACAAAGCAGTTTTGTGACTCATACTAACTTACACATAATCAGCAAGCCTGTTGCCCTTCAGCCCCAGGTCCTAAGAGATGCTGAGTTCTTCCCCACTGAAACACGCTTCAAGGGCATTACAGGGACATCAGCTTAGGATGGGGAGATACACAGACAACAAATTATTTACATGTTTACAGTCCTATCACAAACTTGTGCAAGCCTTGCTTCAAAACCTGAGGAAGGCTGGCTCCCCAGGCCAAGCTGTGACCTAGCTGGCAGCTTTCTCAGTCTCTTCCTAGAGAAGATGAGGACCTGCACTCAGCAAAGCCCAGTTTCCAGTGCTTGCCAGGGCTGCAAGAGTTGCAAGGTTCTGACCTGAGCTTCCCCAATGTTTAATTTGGAGCTATTATTTACAGGCGTTTCCATGGGGCTCATGACTGCAGCTGGCAAACAGAAGTGATGGGATTCTCACGAGACCCTGGGAGGTAGGAAGGCAGAGAGAAGCAGTGTCTGGCCCCAGGTCACACAGGAAGTTCACAGCACAACCAGGAATAGAAGCCAGCCTTGATTGGACAGATTATATTATATTGGAGAAATCTGGCCTAGATAGACAGAGAGACAAATAGGTACTGACTCCATGCCAACAACCCCAAACTTGGGAATGCCCAGTGCTGACTCGAGCCTTCAAGACCCCTGATCTGCTTGAGCCATATGTCACTGTCTTGAATGCATCTGCTGAGGACAGGAAGAGAAACTGCTATTCTAGTGAAACTGGGCAGGTGTTAATACTCTGCAGGTAGCTGGGGAAGGCAGTGCTTAGCCACAATGGCATCTAGTAAATGCAATTGCTCCCCCTTTGAAAAGGTGATGGGTGGTTTGTTTCTCAGAAATTGTTACAAAAAAGCATAAGGGGTTTTAAACATCCTCTAAGAATAGGCCGTTTCTTAAAAATTAAATAGCAGTTGCAGTATAGAGATAGTTAAAAAATGGTGAACCAACATCTCTGCTTGTTTTGCAATCAAGAAGTGGCTAGAATTAATGTCCATTACATGCTAGCTGGCTTAGTCGATTTTTCTGTGTCACCAACCATCTTCATGCTCTTTTGTACACCATCTTCAAACCAAACACTTATTTCATGGGTGGTTACATTGCAAAAGACAAGAAAACTTTTCTGTGATGTTTACACAATCCTGAGCAACTGCAGGACATACCCTTCAAAGGTTAAATTATTCCAGAAGCTAGTGAGGACTTTTAAATTATATTCTTTTTTATAGCCATGATAGCAGAGACAAGCACCACTGTTGTCTGATGAAACAAGAGCAATGAAGTTTGATCTTAGCTGCCAGCCCTTAATCAGGGTAATTAATTATAAATACAACAGATGAATTGGATTCTCCTTTGACTTGAACTGGTTTTACACATGTGTAACTCATCATTTTAAGGGTAATCACTCTTAATTTATCCAGTGAGAAGAGAATCAGTCCTCATAGACACAGACCCTGATATAGATTTGTGCACAGACCTAAAGAACCCTGTATCACATTTAGCTTTAGCCAACTAAACGTTCTCTGTTCTCTCAGTGGAAGCAGACTTCTCACACCCAGCTTGATGTGGGATTATCGTTTTTCTGCACTGACAGCACAGGTACTTTAAATCATTCTCGGTGACTGGACCTGGACTTCGGGTGGCTGAACATCGGAGAGATGAATTGGGTCTCAGTCTGCAGCTTTTGGGGCCATTTTTGCCCATGCTCAGGCAAAAGATGCTCACAGAGCTTACCCTTGTTTTGCCCTGATGGAAGTAACTGTCACTGGGAAACACAGAAACAGGCTATGATTCTCTGAATCTTAAGGGATTTCACTGGATTTCAGTGACTAAAATGACAAAAATCCAATGGCAGCAGGGGGGAGCCAGGCTGGAGGGGTGGGGCGAACGGCACAGGCATAATTGCTTAGGATTTCTCGGAAGTTTGTTGTGAATTTGTTGCATCCAATTACATCTTGTGTAATCACGGTATTGTGAGGGTTTGTAATCATTATGCTGTGCTTTGGATTATTTTCTTATCTCCTCAAACAATCTGACCAGAAATTCTGAGAAAATCCAGTTATCCAGTCAAAGAGAAATGAAGGAAAAAAAAAAGAATAAAAGGAAAAGGAAAATAGAGAGAGTGAAAGAAAATAACCCTATCAGACTAGAAAACTTCTTCAAAAACGCCTTGAAGAAAACAATGGAAACTACATATAGTCTCTATTTATAGTCTTTGAGTGGTTGTTTTTACCCCCTTACACTCATCACTGATGAGAAGAGTCTTTCAGCAGTTACTGCTAACTTAAGTAACTGGAGGGGGGAAAGGTAACCAGCATATATCTTGCAAAGGGAGGAATAAAACATAGCTGTAAACTGCTCCTGTGGCAAATTCTGATTCAGGAGGGCACTTCAGCTCCTAGCATGCTGCTGCCCTTCCCTGAGACAGGAGAGCAAAGGCTCCCCCACGCTCTGCCGTTCATGCCGGGGCTGCCAGATCATTGCAGAAAGGCGCGTTGGAGTAGAGCAGTGCTCTCACCTGGGGCATGTCTGGAAAACCTTTCGTTATATAAGAGAGAGAGATGCGCTAATGTGCAACTCTGGGGGTTTTCTGCAGGCTGTTGTTCAGGAGTCACACATGGCTGTTTAATTTTATTTCTGTCTCCAAAACCACCTCTATAAATTCCTCACCCACCTATCTTTAGCTACAGGGACCTTGTGTTGCAAAATGTCTTTGGTATTCTTTGGGGGGGAAAAAATAATGGTGAAATCAGGAATAAAATACATAAAGCATGTTGAGAATGAGCCTCCTTTCCATGGCATTCTGCCTTCTGTTACTGCTCAAAGGGAATTGAAGCAACTCACAACCCTTTCATACCCCAAAATGCAGGACACTTGAGAAAATGCATTTGCACTTTTCTCCTTCTGCTACAATCCATCTGTGAAAAAAATTAGACTTTGGTTTCTATGTCATCTTACTGTCACCACTCACAGGTACTCGATCACCAAGAGAAATTAAAAAACGTATATAACAAACAGTAACAGCCACAAAAGGAAAATTTACTGCCAAAAAACAGCAGAGCAGACAGAGGGCAGGAGCAAATGCTCACTCTGCAATGAGGCAAACAGGTTTCCCTCTACTGAAGGGAACCAGTGCCCAACAGCCCAGATAGTGGATGGATAAGAGCTTAGACTAGGCTGGCCCTGATGGCTGAAGGTCTGGCATGCTGATGAGGATTAGGGAACGCTCACATGGTCTGCTGTGCCAGCCCTGTTCCCAGAGGAGCAAGTGATATCCCATCACACCTCTCTGGTGTAGTATCAGTCCTGGCCTTAGACACAACATGCACTGAAGAACGAAACAAAGAGATGGTGAAAACTGGGATCAGAAGGGAGCTTTATAGCTGGGCTTTCCACTATCACTCACTTTCACTGGCTTTTTTTCCAGCACAAAACTGAAATAAACACCTCATTAAGCAGCAGTTGTATAAAGGAGGTTGTAAGAACAGAGACCTGACCAGCCCACCCTCACTCTCCTGGCGGTCTACATCCCTCATTAATGATGGATGGTCACCCTGGGACTGGCCCACCAAGGGGTGGCTTTCTGACCCCACATTTTCTCAGACAGAGACTGTTCACAGCCTGGCTCCTGCCTTAGCTGATGCATAAGTAAGCAAAGCTTTCCTGCCAAGACTGGCCTTCCATCTCCACTATCTGGGTATTTCCACAACTTGACTGTGCCAGCTCACAGTAAGAGCAGTTTCTGAAGCGAACAGCACACCAAATCTGCTGACCCCTCCCTGAATGCTGTATAACTAACACAGCACCTCCTACACCCTTCTCCCCTCAAAACATGGGTACCTGCAGCTCAATGGCCATATGAACTGAGCAGCACTGAGGGTCTGTGCACAATCAATGCCTGGACAAGGGCGAGTGCTGTGCCACGCACACGCCACACCCTGCTGTGTGCTTGCAGCAGCAGTGACCTCCCACACATACCTCAGAGGCAGCAATATCTATCTGGGGCTGTGGGAGGAATTAGCCACTGGCCTGGGCTCGTTGGTACCCCTGAGGTGAGCTCAGCTCTGCCTAGGACAGCAGGTCAGAGAGGCAGCCACACCAAGATGGAAGAGGGAGACAGACAAGGGAGTGGGATGCTGTGTGAAGCTAGTAGGTCCCTTTTCTCCTTAATGTGCTCTCAGAACAGGGGGATGGGACCATCCCTGTTTCTCCCATAAACAAGGGCCCTGCCACTGCTTTGTTCAGAAAGATTTTCTTTCAAGCAACCCTTTGTGTCACCCTCCCGTTCAGCCGTGGCAGTGCGACTGCTTTGTCCTGCCAGCTCAGCCATGGAGTGTTTACAAGCCTCCCTCACCCTTCCAAGCTGTGGTTCAGCTCCATTGACACCGAAGGCAACAGACTCCTCTCTTGGCGTGTGATGAATCAATTACTTCCTCTGACACTCTATTACTATAGCCCTTACATCTCCAGATTGCAGATGAAAAGACAGGCTGAGAAGGGGGACAGGGAAGGGGAGAGGTCTCCTGAGGTCTCCTTCAATTGAGTTGTTGGACATCTGAAGAAATCCCCATCTGCCATATTTAAAGATACAGAGAGATGTTTTGCTCCTGAACGGCAGAAAAATCAGAGGGTTTTCACAAAAGAAAACCTAAGAAATCAAATGGGTCACAAAACTTCAACCAGATGCAGTGAACACAGATCAATGGTGAGTCAGTCCTCTCTGCTGATGGGGATCCCAGACCTTGTTCCTGCTCATGATTATCAGCCAAATATCAGTATTACTGAAGAGACAATCATTACACCTTCCCTTTTCACTGCAGAATAACAATGTAAATGAAACCTCATACCAACACTCACTAAAGAGGAAGGAAGCTGAGCACATGCCTCAAACTCTCGTGCTGCGGGGGGGAGGGGGGAGGACCCTACTTCTTGTTGGACATCCATCAACAATCCCAGCTCTGAGGGTTCCCTGGAGGTTTCTAATGTGTTGAACACTTCCCATGCAAACACCCTGCATGCTGTACAGCCTCAGTAGGCATGGGGCTGAGTGCAGGGGCTCTCCCACCACCAGTGGGCAAGTGTTGCCTACCTCAGGAAAGGGGAATTCCACCTCCAAAAATGAGGGGTGCACTCTTCCTCACACAATGTCTTCTGTACTGCTGCAAGAGACATTTGGGGAAGTCACAGAACAAACATGGAGCAGCCACCCTGCCAATTTCCATGTAATTTGTAATAGGATAAAGTCTTTGGCTTAGGATTTCTGCTGTCAGACCCCACTGCTTCAGGCTCTGCTTCTAGGAATTCATTAAAAAATAATATCTCTATGCTTGACCCAGTGTTACTTTAAAACCACAACATACAACTGTACCGCGATTGCTCAGCAATGCTGCACGTAGATCCCAAAAAGTCTTTGGGATTCAGAGGCTGCAGGTTAAAAACCCCACCAAAACCCTCATAGGTTTTACACTCTTTCTAATGATCTACTCACTAAGCCAGCATAAGGAAGGCTTTCTATGTTGTGTTTGAACTGATATATCAAAGACAGTTCCTTAAAACATCGTAGCTGTGATTAGTGGACCATGACTGCTGTTAACTTATAAGGAATTCCAGGATCACCAGACTGTGGTTTGCAACATATTATTACATTGCCATTCAATGGTGGGAGTTAAAGAAAACGGAGAACTAGCCTCAGACTAAAAGCTAACCTCACCCAGTTCTTTCAAATATGCTCTCTGCTGAGCTCCGGCCAAAAACAAACAGAAATTTCTTCTGTTTGTCAGTCTGCTCTTTGCAGTCTGTTCTTTTTATTTTGCATTCATATTTAATTGCAGAATTCACGCTCAGCCAGAAAAGGCTGGGAACAAACCAGTTGCTGTCTGCAGCAGTCTGACCTGTGTGATGCTCCAGCAACCTTTGGAGAGGAGTGTGCATTGCACTGTTGCTACCTGGACTGAGGTTTATGCCTTCAGATGCCCAGGTCTTCTCTCTAAAGCAGGGAATTTAAAGTGATTCACCCATGCAGGAACAGTAAATCAATAGCAGGGAAGGGGAAGAACCGAAATCTCACAGCTCCCAAGCCTGGTATTTGCTGGTGAGTCTGCCACCCTTGTTACAGCCTGACAATAGCGATGTTATCCTTTTAGCTAAGGTAAACAGTTGCTTGTTAAAAGACTAAGCTAGTTCCTACATAAATCAATGTAAAATCTCACTTTGCTTTTACTGAGCTTTGCATCTGGTCCTTAACAAAAAAAAGGGACTTTTTTTTTTTTTATATCATTCTGGCAGGGTCCTTACACTCACTAAACCTTTTAACTCCCACATCCAGACAGCAAACCCATGCCATGAAAGAGCACTGCTAACCCCAACACAAAAAAAAAAGTGTGCAACACAAAAAAAAAGTGACCAAGACTCATATCCCCAGATATTTATTTAGGCACCTGAAACCCACCTGTCTGAGATGAGCCCCTGTGAATGTTGCCGCCTGTTGCCACACAGTGTGTTGGAGAACTGTTGCAAAGACAGTCAAGGGCCTCAGGCTCTGCTGAAAGCATGAGTGGTTATCAGGCCATTTCAGTGGGATTGCTCTACTGCTACCCTATGGTATCTGTGCTAAGTGGGGTCAGCAAAGATGCAAGGGGCTTAGGGCTGGAGTGTGGCTTACAGCGTTCGCTCAAAAAAGGCACACATTTCTGAGATTTTTAGCTGGATTCTAAACCTACTTAGGAGTCACCAGGACCAGTCCTGTGCTTGCTCCCTCTCCAGGTGCTGTGGAGTCCTGTTTTCTCCCTCACTGTACAGAGAGGCTAAGAAGGGAGTACACCACTGCCACCGCCTCCTCCCCCGACAGCAGGAAGCAGGGGAAGAGGTCTCTATCTCTAGTGCTATTGTTCCCAGTGTCACCAGCTGGCCCTCAATTTGTCATCATGCCAACAGGAAACAAGGTGCAAAACGAGATCTGACTCCTACGCACCGGATGTGAGTGAACTGGCGGGACTTAGGAGACCCCACGAGAGTGCATTTGGGGCCACCACCTCCTGCAGAGCCTGGACTTGCTCTGTCCCCTTCAGGAAAAGGCTCTGGGGCACAGAGAAGCACAGCCACAGAGCAAGCAGAGATGGGCAGCAGAGAAGAGAGATGTGAACAAGTTTGAGCCGTTAACTCATGCGGCTGGTCCAGTGCCGTCAGAGCTAGCCCATTCATTGATGTTCCATTTCGGAAAATGACCTGGGCTTGACGGGAATTATGAACCATATAGCGGATGCTGGATGGAGTTAAAAAACAGTAGAAGCTCATTTGAAGACAAGTTGAGCTGCAGTGTCATGTTACCCAGACTGAATTATTTCCTGTACGTTAGAAACGTTGCTTCTGGCTACCCATGCCACAAATGTATGAGCAAGCAAATGCCTTCCTTAGCATCTCATCTTTGACTTCCTCTCTCTGCAAAGGCAAAGCTTCACTCCCCCAGTGCTGCAGGAGATGCAGTCACTTCCCCCTGAATCCTAGCAAAGAACACCCCCAAGCACTGGCATTCTGTAGCGCTCAAACATATTTCTCTTTTTAAAGCATTTTCCCAATCTCAATATGAACTGCATTGTTTCTAAAATGTTTACTAATAAGCTAATTATGCATACTTTTCAAAGCGTTTACTAATTAGCTGTCCATAATTCCTGCCTTGTCTACTCTCAACCTTCGCTGACAGAAGGATGACTTTTTGCAATATTATGCTCTTGTTTGAAGGAGATTGCAGGCTGAATGCTGTGGCAACCAGCTGCCTGCCTGTCTGTGGGCACTGGGTCTGGATGCAGCTCTCCCCACCACCTGAGCAAAGATTTTGAGTGAGTATCTCTGCTGCTCTCTAGGAAGAAGGCAGAGCTGTTTTGTTCCGATGCCCGGCTTCCTGGAAGCTCAGGAGACGGCTGTGCTGCCATAAGAGGCCTTCACTGGCTAGCAGAGCCATGTCTCACCCTTTGTACTGCAGCATGGGAACACCAGCGCATTACTGCCAGTGTTCCCTGGCAGGCAGTGCTCTGCAAGATGGGCGCTAGGAACATGGTATTTCCCTTGCCAGATCTGGGTTCCCTCTGCCTTCCAGGCTGGGAGCAGGAGTATCTCCTGCAATGCCTGCCCTGTATCCAACATACACCAGGATGCTGAACTGGATTCAACTCTCTTGGCACCACCGTGGCACTTACAAGGTCACAGTGACAACTGCATAAATTTCCTCACTACAGTGGCCCCAGTTCCTGTTTCTGGAAACCCTCAGGGCTTGACAGTGGGAGCCAAAGTCAGGAGGAAGAGCCTGACTGCAGCTCTGGACTGTTTCCAATTTGCCATCTCCTGCCTGTTTTGGGAGTCCCCGGCCCCCGTCTCCAGAAACCTCTGCCAGCATTTGGCATGTGCCACCAGAGGGGGCTGCACGCCACGGCAGCGGTCCCCCAAATCCTTCCCAGGCAGGGATCCCACCGACTGCAACCCAATTGCTGCATGTGTTGGAAATGGCTACAGAAAAAAACCCTGGCATAGTCTGATTATCAGTCAGGCTTTTTTTAAGACAGCAGCGTTCCTCTGAAGCAGATGTTATGACTCAGCCAAAAGGTCTTCTGCTTGCAGAGGAAGCACGAGCGCATCCACTGCAGCCTGGAGGGAGTGTGGCTCTGCTGCGTGTGTACAGCAACATCCCAGCACTCAAATGCAGCACAGCCCAGCCTAATCCTCCTGCAGAGCCAACCGAGTGTGGCTGGGGGTGGCAGAGTCAGGAGCCAGTCTCAGGAGGGAGGTTTTAGTGGTTCAAAAGAGAAGACCAGCAGCGGGAGGGTGGCACAAATGGAAAAGGTGGTTGGTCATAAATGCAATGATTCATTCATAGCTGAGGTTTTCTGACTTGGATTTTCCAAGCAAGCTGTGCAGACAGAACGGCAAAATGGCAATTAAGAAAGAGTGGACAGTTCAGCTGTCTGACTGCACAACCTGGAGGACAGCCATTCCTGTTGCACACCTATTGCAAACGGTTCAGGTCACTTCTGGGATCACAAATAAACCCTGGAATGCACAAGGCTGCCTAGCTACCACCACGCCACATAGGAAGTGGAAACATTTCACCACAGCAGCAGCGTGCTCTTTTCCACTGGATGCCACTTCCCTGTTCAGGGAACACATACTGATGACACAGGGCTGTACTACCCAAGCAACAGCTGCACTCGCAGCACAGGGAGGAAGAAACAGCAAGCAGACAGGCTAGTACAATTATTTCCAAATAGTTCGGCAGATCTTTTATCGGAGTATCAAACTTCCCTTTTGGCTCTGTCATTACTGCTGTAGCCCCACAGCTGCAGGACAGCACAAACAATGGCCTGGGTCCCATATTCTCTGTCACAGCATGCCCACCCTCCCTGCAACACGGATCCCTGCTGGCACACAACAGCCACAACAGCAGGAGGAGGCCAATTTTCTTAACCTAGTGAGCTCCCAAAGTGAGACACTTCCTCAGAGCACAGATAAAGCGCAGAGAGAGAGATGTTCCGGGGCTTCAATTACACCAAATTACTTCTTTCATGATGGTGGTGGTGGAATGCAGTTACTTCTTAATGCAGCTGGACACAGCTGAAAAATAAAAGCCCAGATGTGCCTCCAGAAAACAATACTGACAAGCTGCACAGAGCAGCCACCCCTGGCTGCCACCTCGGGCATCCATCCCTGGCTGATGCTCCCACCCTCCAGGCTGCTGAAGCTGCTCTCTGCAGCCAGCTCATGCTCTGGCATCCAGGCAGCACCAGGTACACAGGCCCCTTCCGGACAGCTGCTGGCCGAAATCACTGACCTTTCTGCTGAGGTCCCTAGGGTGCCTGGCACTGTACAAAACACAGGAGGAAATGCCTCCCCCCATCCCAAAGGGAAACCTAAAGCAGACACAAGGAAAGCCAGAAGGGACACAGTAAAACTACGAAGACTTCTGCAGATATTTTTGTAGGCTTTTGAATGGGTTTTAGGAATGTAAATGTTATGCTTTATGAGAGAGAAACTTTAGCCTAATAAGGTAAAATGAAATGTTGAAAGAAGAAGCAACAGAGGAAAGGGTTATGGTGTTTACCTCTGGCAGCTGGAAGCACAGACTGGCCCCAATGTTGCTCCAATAGCTGCCAGGTAGCAACACCAGAGCAGGGGAACCTTGTCTACCCAGAGTCTGAGTGTCACAATGACATTCATCATCCTGTCACCTTTGTGTGAATGTTCTCTATATTAATGATGAGATGTCAAAAGGAAGGCCCTGCCCTGAGACTGTGTCTTTGATGCTGAACTCCCGTTCCTGTTAAGGTTCCCACCTGCAGCTGCAATGAGGGTTCTTCATAAAAAACCCTCTGACACTCAGATGAGATTTATTATTAGATGGTCACCTATTAGTATTACTTAATGCTCGAGCATTACACAGTGTTAATATTTGTCTCCTTCTTGTAGGTCACTTAAAAAAAAAAATCTCCCTACTATCCATTTCTTTCAGACAGTGTTTATTGTGCACTGTTTTCACTGTTTTGCTATGCTTCCTAACAAGCACTCTCCATGAAGCTCTTTAAAACCCACTCCTATGCAGTGCTAGCTTGAGGGAGCAGGCACCCTAAGGCAGCTTGGCTCTCAGCTCACAGCTGTGACCAGCAGAAGCTCAAGTGCACAGTGGATGAATCCTGTTTCACTAACAGCTTCCTCCTGCATGTACACATAGAAAGGGAAAGGAAGAGACCACATAGCAGCCACTTGGGAGATTGCCACAGTAAAGTAGAAAACAGCAAAGGGACAACATCTCCAGTGCTCAGGCAGTACTCCAGCATAACACCACCTGCAGCTTGGGACCCAACACTGCTCTCTCACAGGCAGCAAAACATGGCAAAACTTGTCCACAATGCTCAGAGCTAAAACCGACAGCTTCCTACAAGTAGAGGAAAAGCCACATGCCCATAGGGGTTTCTGTCTGTCTGAGTAACCTGGCTTTGCTTGCCTAAGACCTTGAAGAGGCAGAAGGTAGAGTACCTCCTGATCAATACATATGGAATACTCCAGACTACAAATATAGGCCTATAAAGCTTTCATTATTGTGAATTTGGGACAACTGCATTAGCTATGAGAAGGCTATGCAGTTCAGCCTGTGCAAGCAATAATAAAATCTGATAGCAACCATCATTTTCACATGCACTGTGAGGCCTTGTTGTGTTCATCTATGCCCACATTAAGTCTTTCTCTACCTGCTCCCTTCTTTATGCACAGGCCTGATCCTGCGAAGTGCTAAACGCTTTGCACACACAGTGACTTCAGGGAGAGTTCACGGCATTCAAAGCCTTATTAGCCCAGTCTCTATCTGTAGGGGGTGACGAAATCCCCGATGACATCAATCAGCACACCTTAATTAGAGTTCGAGGAGCTATGCTGATTTTTCAATAGCTGAGGATCCAGCTCTGCACTTCATAACCTTCAGTACATCATCAAACCCATGCTGAATGCTTTGTTCTCCACAGGACTGATTCTGCAGCCCCATAAACACTTCCTCTGTCCTTTTCTGCAAACAGAGTTTCCCTCTCCATATATAATCCCCTTATAATCAACAGCACCAGTGCACCTATCAAGACTGCTGTGTCAGGCCTGTTTTAGGAGATCCCAAGATTCCTCATGCTCAGGCATCCCTGTAGCGGTCTGTGGAGTCCAGATTAAACACACAAGTTTATATGTCTGCTGAGACCATGTTATTAACTCAGCCTTTTACAGTGCCCTTTGATGCCATTAATTATTCTTTACTAGTTGTTAATTGTTTTTCCTGGACATCTAGTTTCTGAATCACTTCTTAGAAGATAAAGGAAAAAAATAACAAACAAACCCAACCCCCCAGTTTGCCAAACACAGCAGGAAAACCACGATGGGAAGTCAGTTCTAGCCCATGCAGCTCATACCCCCAAGCCTCCAGCCTCACATGACCCAAACCTGAGTCTCCAGCAGGGCTCTTTCTGCCATACCTCTGCCTAGTTAAACACCAGGAAATTGCTCTGCTCTCCCAGCATGGTTTAAAAGGACAGTGAAGCCACCTTGACAGAGAAAAACAAGCAGGCTTTAAACCAAAGTCAAGCTCAGGTTGAAAGCCAGGTGATTCCTGCTTTCAGGCTATATCAGGCTAAATTAAGAACCACTGGTTCAATGCAGAGTGTCATCCTATGTGTCTGAAGCAAGCATCTTATAACCTCACAGTCAGTAGAGGCAACTCTTGCTCCTGAAAGACAAGGAAATGCTGTGCTATGGGGACTCAGGATGATGCTTGATTTCAAGTGCAGGGAAGCACAAGACCCACAGCACTAGGCAAAAGCAGGAAGAGGAGATGACTATGTACTGGAGAGGAAGAGGAAGGCTCTTACTTGCAGTCATGTTTTTCAATTTCAAAGTGAGGGTTGAAGTTGAGAATTATCTTCTGGTTGGATTCAGGAGCGTAGATGACCCACTCACAATTCTGGTGGGAGGGGTAGTCATTGGGGTACCCCGGGGAGGTGATGTACCCGGCATCCTTGGAGTTCAGGCGACCCCCACACGGCTGAGCTGCAGAGACACAGAAAAGAATAAGGCATTGAAACAGGTTCTGCGCATCAGCTGTACACAGTAGGTCCCTCTGGGCCACTGATAGGGTTGGTCTGATAAAGACCATTCTCCAGACCATTGACATCCCTTTGGTACTCTAATATTTGATATTAATCTCTGGCAAGGACAATTATTCTACAGAACAAACATATTCCTTTCACTTCTACCTCCTGCCACACTTACATACCACATTTCACACAGACCAGAAAAGAGAAATGAATGCTCTTGCCAAGGCAATTACAGAGCCATAAAGTAAGAGACAGATTGATATCAGATCATCTGGAGCTGCCTCATTTTATCCCTTCTTTTGCCTCCTTTGCAAGCTGCTCTGTGGCAGTCTCCCACAGCTGCCTCGGGAGACACCAGAATTTGGACGTTCCAAATGTGATCCAACTGCAGGAGTGCAGAAAGCTTTGCTATTCCCAGGGAAAGAAATGAAAGCACATCGGGGGTGATGGTGACCCAGCCCCACTCACACTGTGTGGCACAGCTGAGGACAACATCCATCCCCCCTGGCCCCAGCCTGCAGCCCCATGCCAGCCCTTCTCCACTTGCTGTGCTTTCCCTCCCCAACAAAGCCATCTCAGCAGACTGGCCTCCTGAAACCTTGCAAGCAAACCCAGCCATTGAACTGCAGACATAGATAATCAGCAGTGGTGGTTTTGTGGGACTAGCCCACAAATGGCTGGCAAGAGCTGCGTGGTGAACAGAGGAAGCTCTCTCAGCTTTGGGCTAGAACAGGCCCTAGAGGGTGATTTCATAATCAAAAAAACATTTAATCTCATGAACGCTGCAAATCAAATTTATTATTACATTACTTGCTGAGAGGAAACTCTGCATCACAGGATCACTTGATAACGCACTACAAATCCCAACAAAGTCCCTTTCTCTATCGCATGTGTCCTGCTGGCCCCTCTCCCTGTCACTACCCTGTCCCAGCACCATGGGTCTGCAGTCTGCAACAGCTGCCCACAGAAGACAGCATTACCATGTCAAACCCAGCAAAGCAGGCAAAACCCACCAAAAATGGGCAAAACCCACCAAAACCCTAAGCCCCTCCATAGGGCAGACTGGCAGGCATACAGGGTGATGACCCTGGTCCCATGGTATGGAAAGTGTTTCCCCTCCCTGACAATAAGCAAAGGAGTATAACATGGGATGCAAACCCTTGTGGGTTGTCCCCACAGTCCTGGAGGACTCAGGATGTGCAGGAAGGTGCGAGTGGGTGCTCCCAACGCCCACACCTACATGCCCTGAGAAGGGGCCTGAGGCACTTCCCATGCCCCCAAGGGATCATGGCACAGAGGAGCATCACCCTTGGTGTAGGACAGTAATCCGACAACCCACACCTCATCAGCTCTGTGAGCCAAGGGTCTCCAAGTGCTCCCCATTGCCTTGGTCCTGTGGGACATTCCTGTCCCTTCACAGCAGCACTCACTGCAAAGCCCCAGGACGACAAGGGAAAAGCAAAGTAGTGCAGACTCATACAGGCTCAACCCCGCTCTGCAGGTCTGGCTCTGTTCCTCTGCCATGGGGTCTGACAGGCCCCACAGGTGTTCCCTAAGCAGGCTGTCAGCAGTCCACCCGCCCTCGGTAGGGACATCCCAGCCTGCCTTCAAACTGCCTTCTTGCCGGAGCCAAGGCGAGCAGCAGGAGTGAGGCAGGACCCCTCAGCAGTATTGCTTCCTGGAAAAAAGAGCACTTTAAATAAACAACGTGCTGCCTGCAGAAAATGCACGTGTCCTGTGCGAAAACAAGGGCAACAGGAGGGCTCTTCGTGGGGCAGCAGGGCTCCCTTTGACATGAAAAAGCACTGTCTCAGTTTTCCCCATGTTTTTCATGCCCTCTAACACATTCATTCTTCAAAATAACTTTCTTCTCACACACCCAAAGGCAGCTCTGCAGCCTTCCCTTTTTTCTTAAAATAATCCTGCAAGTATCCTGAAAAATGCGAGAGGAAAAATCGCAACACTGCCACGAAGAGCTGAGAATACCAAAAAACATCTGGTTTTGTTCCACAGGAGAGCTTGCTCAACACACAAACATTTACAAACCTACATTCTTGCACAAATCTCTTCTCTCAGCAAGGCATATTTGCCCACACATGTGTCTGTGTGGGTTTGGAGGGAGGGAGAGAAAGACATTCACGTGGAAGGAAGAAATTCATGGACTTGTTGACATCAATGTACAAACAGACGTGTAATTCACACTTCACTCATGTGCGCACTTTCACACCTTCTCATAAAAATTCACACCTCGTTTGCACACATGTCCACCCCCTCCAGCAAACAAAAATATTCAATCTGCAGATTATTTTTCTTGAAAAGGGCAAAGTCTCGAAACAATGAAAATACAGTCAATCCTTCCACACCTCATCATCCCCTCCAGTCTCTCCAGCTTTCACACACATGCTACCCGCTAGGCTGATACCACCAACATCACCCACCACTCAGAAGCTGCTAGCCCCTTCCTCACACTGGATACCGTGAATACCCTGTGAGCCCTTGCAGCTCAACCAGTTGGAGGGGAACTGCCATGTGAACAGAGGTGTCAGGCTCCAGCTTGCTCCAGCTCTTCCCCAACAAACAAACTCAGGAGTAGAAACACGAATTTACCCTGACCTCAAAACTTCTCCCTTGCCTTGCAAGGCCATTGCAGTTCAGTGGGACCAAGCTAAGCAAAACTCTAGGCTTGATCCTAATTTCAGATCAGCTTGGTGCCCAAATTAAACTGTTGGTGCCAATGAGGACAGCCTGAGTGAGAGGGGCTGGAGCCCAGATCTCTGCAGCTGAGATCTCTCCAGCAAAATGGGACAAGCAGGTGAAACCACGGAGTGAACAAGAGCATCAGCCTTAGGTGTTCAGATACCACCAGGAAAATGTCACTATCTTTCTGCAGCAGGGAAAGTCTCCCACCACCAGGAAAGCTGTGTCTGTCAGAGGAACAGATCTGTACTCTTGTTCATCCTTCCCAAGAAGGTCCAGAGAAATGAAGGGGGCTACTTCAGCACAGCACTGCCTTGCCCATGTGGTGGGCAATAGCATACCAGGGAAGCTGGGGCTTCTTAGAGTTCTCTGAAGAGGAAAAATTAATATCTCTGTAATTGTTCTGTCAGGCTTTTTCTCTTTGGACTCACTGGCATCTAGTAGATGAACACTTGCAACAACAACAACAAAATCTAACACCGTGCCCACTGATGGGCAAAGAGTTTGCCTCAGCAGTAATAGCAACCACTGTCTTTCTGTATAAAATACAACTTGTTTTGTACACAGTAGAGGGTGAGTGGCATGGCTACTGCTCTGGAAGCAAGACGTGTTCCACAGCTAATGGGCTCTGGCAGCTTTTGCCAGCCTTGAATTCACTTAATAAAATTAAAATTAAGTTCTGAAGTACAAGCCAAGTCTGCCAGGTGCGTGGGACATCCCATTGTTCAGTAAGCAAAATGCAGACACTGAAAGCAAACTGCTGGGGCCCCTGCCAGTCCACATGGTGGAGGGGCCAGTGGAGACCTGTGCCAATGGCAAGGTCACAGGAGACCAGCAGGCCTTCTCAGTGGAGGCTATGGAGGTCGACACTCACAGGCAGTGTCGGGGCAGTCTATGCTCAGGATGGAAAATCTGCAGATCCCCTCTTTCATTAGGGCTCACCACATAACTTACATTATCCCTGTAACTCTCTCCTTGCAAGACCACCCCAATAGGGTAACTACACCAGAGGATGACAACCAAGTCATAGGGATAGGAAAGGAAGACCTGGAGAAGTTCACAGGGCAGGGACTTCTGCAAATGCTACAGTTACAGGGGGCAATTCCAAATTTTCCCATGGAGAAGGGTATCAGCAGCTGAGTTCCTTACCCTTTGCAAGGGGCAGATACTTCTTTCTCTGCCTTAACCTGCTGGTGACAGGCTGATGACATCTCCTCCTGCCTCCTCCAAGCCACAACAAGCAATCATCACCCAGGGGACCCAAAATATAACATCCAGGTCTCGGGAACCTTCACCCACACTTGGGTTTTTTCATCTCTGCAGCTCATCAGGGGCATGCTGAAACCTCAGGCCGGGAGCAGGGCATTCTCCTACTTGAATTTCCTGCCGATTAAACCCCTCTGGATTTCCCTCACCCCAGGAGCGCAAGGCTCACTGTTATTGTTGGACCTTCCACACAGAAACTAAAGCCAACTCTGCCTGTAACAAAAATAATCATCACCAGAGAGGTCCATTTCACAACAAACATATACTACAGCCTCTCAGAGCTTGTAGTGTCCAGCACAAAACTATCACGTGTTTTAATCTGCTGAGTTCAGTTTACTTTGTGGGATGCAAGTCAGGGCTGTGCACAAATTTTAAGGTGCTCTGGTTGCCTTAGAAGCAAGCAGCCACATCACTGTCTGTGCTGCTTGAAAAGAGCAGCCTTTGAGGACAGCAAAGGAGCAAGGGAGAGAGATCCTAGGAGCTCCACAGTAGGTGGATGCACCACCTAGCCTTGTCACTTCTCTTTCTCACATGAGGCCCTCCAGCTCAGCTCTACACTCTCATTTGACCACTGGAGAAGATTTCTACATCCCAGGATTCAACACCAGGCAGAGGAGATGTGCCCTGCCAACCCTCTGAGAGTACAGCAAAATATGGGTCCTGGCATGCACAACCCGATGCTCTCAGAGATGCTCAACTTGGCTGGAGCCCTTGTGCAGGGAACCCTGTGTTTCAGTCCTGTTAGAGTCAAACAGCTCTTCAAGAAGCAGGGTTTCAAGGTCCATGATCCCAGTATGGAGGAGACAAACAGACCTCTTCAGCATGGATTCCTTATCGTTAATGTTTATCCTGCCTCAGTCCCTGAGCTTTGACCCTGGCTGGACACAGTTAATGTGGCAGGGGCTCTCACCCCAAACCACACAGCACAACTTTGGCATGAGGCAGGAACACAAATATGAACGCTCAGATACAAATGATAACAGCTTAGCCATTGGCCAAGGAGAGAGACATAGTGCAGAGGAAGCTAATAAGATTAGATATTTTATCCCCAATAGTATAGATCATTTTAGCAGAAGCATGTTTGCTTTGGATTGTGTGATAAAGCTTCAAAGGCTTCCTGAACAAATTAATGGACAAACACACCCAAACAACACAAAGCACTTACATGCACATTTCATTCCAGAGCACTACCCACATCCACATTTTGGGATTTTACACAACCAGGGAAAGTCCCCTGAACATTTCACTGAGTACCTTTACCAGATTAACTAAAATTTCACTTAAAAGTAGAGGCACAGCAAAGCAGAATTTAAAGACTGCTTTTGTGATTTGAACTAGGATTTTGTTCAACTCAAAGTGTCTCAAGCCTGTCACGAGACAAGCTCATAAAAACACTGACTGGGCTTAAGCAAGAAAGGAACGCGCCAATCCATCAGTTGAGGAATGCAGCCATTTGACCGCTTCCTAAGGCAACTGGGAAGGGATGCAATATATTCATTTTATAGCGCTGGACAGCAGCGAGAGGAGAACGCCGGAAAGCTCAGCAAATGGAACATTTTAGCTGTGAGCCTTTGCAAAAAGAGATTATTTTAAATTATTTTTAAATAAGAAGGGAGTGTTGGAGCAAGGAAGAGAGAGGAGGAGATTTGGAGACTTCTGATACCTGCACTTTTTTTGCCATGTTAATCCACAAAAGAATTAAGTGGAAACCTGAAATAGAGACCTACTTAAGCTTCACCGTGGAAAATGAGAGGGCCAAATCCTGCATGCAAATCCAGGTAATTCGCTTTGAAATGACTGGAGTTCAGCTGATTTCCACCCCTGCAGTTCTGGATAGCCTTTCAGGGGCTGATATTGCTTTGTACCACTTGAGCCAGTGACAACCTTGACCTTTAAATGTCCATCCTGTCCACCCCTTCTCTTGTATCTTTGATGAGATTTTATATGCTGTTTTTACATGGTGCCACCTTCACTAACTTTATTATTTGTCATCTTATATCACAGGCAAATGCAATGCCAATAGGGCAACCAGCTTAATAGTGTTAGTCTTTACATAGATACATGTGCACACAATTCTCCCAGCTTGCCTGCAAATGTAATCGGTGGGTCTGGAATTACAGCTCCTGGCTACTCTAGTAATCATTCCAGAGAGCATGCAAGTGTGTGCACATGCAAGGGAGGCGGATAAGTGCATTTTGAACTTGGAGGAATCTTTCCTGCCTCTCCTCACTCTGTGTTAGGCTCCCAAGGGTTTGAACTCTCATGGAAACACACTGCCATCTCCCAGGAATAGGTGGCAGCTTCAGGAGACCTTCAAGCTGCAGGTCAGGCAGTTTCTAAGGAAAACTTTGCTGGTACTGCAGGCAGGGAAGCAGATTCAGGGAAGCTTTCAGGCAGCCTGCCACTCTACCTATAGGATACATTAGGAAAAAATAATAAGGATGAAACAATTTGCTGAGCCAACCCTGAGAATGCTGCCAATAACAGACTGGTTAGGCGGCCATGGAAGCAAGAGACATTTCTGGCTGCACACATGAAAAAAGGATTCACCTAGGACTCCTCTCTAAAGACCTTCAGGCTCGATGAAAGGTGCTCAATGCCTCTGAAATACCAATTAGTTTTAGTATTACAAAAAGTCAAAGAAGACAAAAAAGCTTATCTCGTCTCTCATCTCCCCCCTACACCCACCCAGCTTTCTCACACTTTTTGAGTCACCTCTCAGGGTCCTGACACTCATCCACTCTGAAACTGAATCCTGCTTCTCCCCACCAGGCAATGGCACTTTATTCCTGCCTCTTCCCAAAGCACCTGTCAGAGCCTCTCTGAATTCCACAACACCCCTGCCTTGGCCCTCCCTCCCAGGAGCCCTGTTGGAACCCCAGAGCAGAACGCAGCACTTTGCCTGCATTCAGCCCCACAGATGGGACGGGAAGGGAAGCAGAATCTCCGGAGCCACCCAGGGAGAGCCCTACCGAAGATCCCTCCATGCACGCTGCTGAGCAGCAGAGGCTTCAGCCTTTTGACAGCTTGCTCAAATTCAGCTAATGCTGAGCCTCACTACTAGCACCGAACTTATTGCACATTCTGGCAAGTGTCTTAAACACATTGTTACCTGCTGAGCACATATTCAGCAGTCAAACAGAAAGAGAGGAAAGTAGGAGCAAGTTTGGGGGTGTGCATGAGGGAGAAAGTTGCCGAGGGGCTCTGGGTGTGTCAGAGAGAGCACAGGGAAGGGAAGGACGAAGAAATGTGTGTGTGGCAGCAACAAGGCAGTCCCCCAACTGGAGGGCCTCTCTGTGTAAGAGGAAAGTAGAGATCTGTGTGTCTGTGAAGAGAGAGGAAGAACCAGGGAGATTTTGTGTGTGTGTGTGTGTGTGTGTGTGTGTGTCTACATGCACAAGGGGCTGGGGCTTTCCTCCCTCCTCTTCTCACATATATCCTTTTAGAACCAGGGCCCAAAGGAGCCTTTCAACAAAATGTAAGCAAAGTAAAAGGACAGCATCCTTTTGGCTTCATGATCTCCCTAGGAGGGACATAGAGAAAGGCAGGTGTTCAAGCCTTCCACAGACAGCATTTCACAGCTAGGGGTGACCCACCAGAACAGCTGGGCACATGTTCTGCCTTTGTCTCAAATACACGGGGAGAACTGAGGGCAGGTTTCTAAGACTTGGAGCCCAGCACTTCACCTCTGGAGCCCATTTTCTTTGACTTGTCAAGTATGAAGAGAGGCAAAGAAGCATTCAGACAAAGTCCCTACAGCCATCCAGCCCTGCAAGTAATACTTCAGGCTATTCTGCATGCCAACCTGCTGCTTGTACCCTTTTTCCCAACCTGTCGGGGAAGAAGCCTCACCAAGGCTGTGGTTGGAGCACCAGCCCCCCAGAATTACCCTAGCTGTCCTTCTCAATGTGTTTCACAGACACCACTTGCACATAGAAAGGGTTACAGATCCAAGCTGTGATTTCAAGTGTTTGGCCCTGTGCCTGCCGACCTCGTGCTGACAAACCTCTCTGTGTCTATGCTTGTGTCTTTTCACTGCACAGGCATCAAGCCTGGCTCAGGATCTGGCCTTCTGAGATTGCGATTTGGCTCAGGCAGGGAGCAGGCTGACCCTTTGATTCTGAGTGTGATTAAAACCATGCTACTGTAGTGCTAAGCCATGTGCAACACTGTTAGCAACAGCCCTGATTTATGTTGTTGCTAGTATTGCGGTTTCCACCAGGGTGTAGACAGGGATTTAGAAAATAGCCCAGCTACCTCTTTGTCTGTGCGTGTATTATAATTAGAAATGTGTCAAAGGGCTGTTACAGAGTGAGGATAGAGCTGGAAACGTTCACACCCCACTTCTGCCCCCACCTCCACGCTGACACCATCAGACCCAGCTTGGGTGTGTGCAGGCACATCAGCTCTCCACACTTCCCGGATTAGACAACTGTATTCCTGAGACCCCATGGGGACACAGTGGTGGTGACTTCACCACACAATGGAGAGCAACTTTAGCAGCTTCCAGTTTGCTCTCAGGCTGCTGCAATCTGCCCCAACCATTGTGGCTAAGTGACAACTTTTTTTTCTATTTCGATTCCAGATAGGATCACAGGTCTCAGATGCAGACGATTTATTTTCCTAGCACAGCTGGTCTGTCAGAGGTCATATAATTTGGCAGCAATCCCAGTGCTTAAAAATTAATTTTTCCTTATTAATACAACTGGGGGTCCCACAGGATAGGATCCCAGCCTTATCTGAACCTGACAGCTTCCTAAACCCCATGAAGGATGCTTTCTCCTCTCAGGCTATCTGCAGTACAAGGCCACCACGTCCTGGAGCTTGGCGGCACGGGAGGTTTCTGCTAGGAAACCCACCCAGCTGCCTGCCCGGAGCAGCATGCTGCTGGGACGGGAAGCGCTGCCTTCTCCGGCCCAGCAAAGCGGGCTGCTTTCTCAGTTTAACCTTCTAAGCCATGCACGAGGTACCAAACACAGAGTAGACACTGAGAAGGAGGCTGGAGGGAGGGAGAGGGGGAGAAGGCGCAGGGCAGGGAGATGGCAACCACCTCTGTAGAGCCCTCTGGGACCAGCATGCATGCCTGTCACTCCAGACACCACACACCACGATTTTCTGCAGCAGTAAAATTAGGAAAACAAAATGCAGCAGCCTAACCTGGGTCAGAGCCCCCCACTGAGCTTGTATCAGTCGTTTTCAGTGATGTTCCTGACAACTACCTGATTCCTAGTCTAATAAAGCTTTTGTTCCCAGTAAGAGCCGAGTTCACGGCACACGGACATAAGGCACTACACTCAGTGCTTGGCGTGGGTGTGTGTGTGCATGTTTGTATGTGTGGCCGTGCGCCTGCTTGGCAGCAATTTGTTTTGGTCCCTCTCCCCACCTTGCTACATATCCTAACTCATTACTAAAAATATCAGCTTTTAAGTAAACTATTTGGAAGGCTTCAGAGTGAGCTTTGCCCGAAGCTGCATAAACATCGTCTGAACGGCTCAGTACTTGGGTCACTCATATCTGTTACTTTCTTACTTCATTGCTTTTTACGGGAAAATGAAAAACACAGAGCCATCCAGCCTTCAGATTTATCTTCCCGGGTCTCCCACCCACTCTCCTCCATGGTTATCTCAGGGTTTGCTCGGCTACATACAAATTGGCAGCTGCCCTGTTTATCTCTTACTGTAGAAATATTGCATGAGGGTTTTTTCCATGTGGATTATCATATTATTGTCTATTAAAAACGTCTCCCCTCTCTACTAACCTCCCTTAGGGAACCTAAAGAGGGACTTTCATAATGGGGGAAGGCTTTCAGATACACCAGACTGAAACATAAATCCATCTACCTCTGGCATGTTTTCCTTACTGGGCTGGCTAATTTACTGGAGCTGAGTGTAGCCTGATAGAGGCTTGTGTCCCATTACCCCGTACCTTTGCTCACTGGGCTGGCAATCCAGTCATTTGACTGGGTTTACTGCCACACAACATCTCGGCAAACAACCGCTGGTGTCAGCCGCAGGGAGACAACTTCCTTGCTGGCTCCAACACCATGTGATGCTCTGCTTAGCCGGGAAAACCCCGCGTTCAAATAAATACTCTTTACAGCGACTGAATGGCCTCAGAGACATGGCTGTCTCTTAAAACCCTTCCCAGTTAGAAGTCCTGATGCCTGACTCACTCCAGGCTAGAAGGAGGTGCATGGATGGACATAAGCACACACACTCAGCTCAGCAGCCAAAAAGATCGCAGCCAGGCTAGCCAGTGAACCCTCAGGAACCAGCCTCAGGTTGCAGCCCGATCTGCACAATACCCACTCCAGTAGACGAGACACTGCTTCTGCAACAGGGACCACCAGACTTGCACTCAGCAAGGGCCTCCCAGGGCACTGCTCTTTCTCTTCATCCCATCGAGTGCCTATTCGTTTTCCTACTTGAACAAAAGATGGGATTTTTGTTTTTCTTTCCTTTATAAACATAAGGAACAAGGTGATGGCAACCGAGTGTATGTCGGGAACGTCTGTGCTTCGCTGCTGCAGAAAAGAGGGATTTTTTTCAGGCAGCAGAGACTCTCCCACTTCCCTTTTCAAGGGGGTGCTGCTGGCCACGCAGCTCCGGGGCAGCAGAAGGCAGAGAGGCAGAAGGCGGCACACCACACTCTGCCATCCTCTAACACTGCCCGGGTCAGACTGCGGCTTAGGGCCCTGAGCCATGTCCGGAGGCCCCGACTAACGGGAAGGCAAAGCCACAGCTCAGCAGCTGCTGGCTTGTCACTACCGTCCTGCCAGGAAGCTCTTGGGCTGCTGAGTGCAGAAGGAGCCCCGAGAGAGCAGGGGACGGCACATCCTTTTCCTCCAGGGACTACTTCAGGTCGCTACTCTGTTGCCCCCATTAGCCAGACCCAAAGTCAGTGGCCGGCCAGCACGGGGTCCATTCTCAGTCCGCTCCCCTCCTGTCCCCATGCCGAAGCAACGCAAAGACCGGGGCTTCATCCCAGGGCCTCCTGACAGCCCAGCCTAGCTCTTCAGCGAAGACCAGAGAAACACACTCGCGCCCAAAACCTTCCACGAACCCGGCCCGTCCCGGGACAGCCCGGCGTTTGCAAAGTAAGCGCAGGTCCTGCTCGTCCGGCGGGCAGCCGTGCCCGGGGGGCTGCCCGAGGGGTGCCACCACCGCCGCCGAGCTTCGCCCGCTTCCAGCGCAGCCCTGCGCGGCTCCGGCGCTCTGCTCCCTACCACATGATTTTGATTCCTCACCTAAAGTTTCCCGAGGTTGCGGCCGGCCACGGGGCCGCGAGCATCCGGGTGCGGGTGTCCGAGATGCGGCGGCTCCCTACCCCTTCCCTGCCATTCCCCGCAGCCCCCCGAAAAAACCAGCACGCAACTTTCCGATGCGACCCCTCTTCCCTCACGCCGGGCGATGGGAGCGGCGCGGCTCCAACCCTGCGTGCCTTACCGGGGGCTGCGCCACCCCCGCCCCGCCACACGCGCGAACCCCCAAAAACCAGGCTGCGAAAGCTGCATAGTGCGGCTGATCCCTCATGTATTTCCTAAATTTATTCCCACGCAAAGCCGCTATGCGTGCGCCCGGGACCGCGCCCGGGCACCCGAAAGTTGGGCGGACGGCGAGGGCTCCGTCTGCCACCCGCGGCTCGGGGCATCCCTCGCCCCGGAGGGCGCCTTACCTGTCTCTGCCGTGCCTCCGGTGCCGGGCAAGCACAGCCCTAGAAATCCCCACGCGAGTAGAAACGTATCCATCCTTCGGAACAAATTATTTAAAAAAAAATAAAATCAAAAACCCACAACACAGGACCCCGAGGCTGCGGGGCCAGGCTTCGCCTCCCTACCCCGGGCGCGCCGCGCCGCGCCCCGCGTGGGCGCCCCACTCCGGAGCGGCTCCTGCGGGGCTCAGCGAGGGGCGGCGGCGCCCCCCGGGCCGGGGCTGCGGGGCGGGCGGTGCCGATGGAGCGCCTCTCCCCTAGGGCGACCCGCGGGGCCGGCGCCTCGGCATCCCCCGGGGCGCGGCGGCGGTGCGGGCTGGGGCGCCGTCTGCGCCTCCTCTCCCTCCCCGCCGGCGCCTCGCAGCCTTTTCAGGCAGGGCGGCATGTGGCTGTCAGCGCCGAGCGCCGGCACCGCCCCAGGCTGCAGCATTCTGATGAGAGCTCCTAGCTGATGTTCCTTTCCCCACACCTCTTACTGCAAGGA
>JAWWEE010000162.1:25403177-25620171 GCA_035221455.1 Xenops minutus | reverse complement strand
CTCAGTTGCAGATTTTCCTTTTTCCTCCTCAGTGTGCTCCATTTATCAGCATCAACCACGAGCCCAGCACAGTCAGGGTTTCCCTTGCTCTCAGCACCTGAGAGCATTTGGGTTCACAAATCTTGCTATTAATAATACATTGTGCAAAGTTGGTACAGACCTCAAAGTTTTCCATGTGTGCACTGCAGTTTGATTGTAACTGTGAGTATCATTATCATCAAAGAGACTGAGGAATGGCAGCTTTTAGTTAAACAAATGGAAAGCTGTATTTAGTCTCTTTTGCCACATTGTGATAGGAAAGAATAAAGGCTTTTAAATATATTTTACAGCTGCCGTTTCTTAGGTTTTTCTGCCTTACAATAGTCTTCGTGGTTCTGACTGGGAAGTTGTTGCAAAAGCTTTTTGTTTTAAAGCCTCCTATTGAAATAATACATATTAATTGTCTCATTCCTGAGTTTTTTGTTGTGGTGGGAATTTCAGATGGGGGGGCCGAGGGACGAGCTGTAAAGCATCAACAGCTGAGAGAGGATGCTCTGGGCGAGTAATGAGAGAGGACGCTTAGATAACACACTGTTAGCAGAGTGTGAAGATGTCTCCTTACGAAATGAGAAGACAGTCAGCAAAGGAGCCCCGAGCTCTTTGCGTGGAGCAGGGCAGAGGCAGAACTGGGAAAGGGGAGCTGAAAGTGCTCAGCAAAGAAGCCAGGTGGGAGCAGGGACAATGCTAGAAAGGAGCAGCATGAAAGCATAGTCTTTGATGAGAAAAAAAGACCTGGGCTCATCATACTTCGGTCACCAGAAATGAATATCAATGAAGCAATTAGTTCTGTGAACAATGGGACAAATGAATGCTGCTTTCCTAGAGGTGCTTAGCATGTGTTTGGATCCACAGATGTATAATAAAAGTTGAACTCAGGTTTTTCCTGGTGTGATGGCACTAACATGGTCCCTCTGTCCTCTCTCCCCAGCTGTTTTACAAATCTTGCAGGAGATTTGTATTTCTGATGAAATTGCCCAATGGTCCAAAAGTTGCATGGCAGCAGCAGAGAAACACATGATCATATACCATATATAAGCCTCTCTCTTACACACTTAAGCTGAAAGTATATCCTATTGCTTGCAACACAGTGCTATCCCAAAGGGCTACACATAGTTTAGGAAAGCCATAGTGTTTGCAATTACCCCATTTTACATGACACAACACAGAAATACTAGACCCATTCCAGGCAGAACAGAGGTCCCCCTGCTCCTCACCACCACTCACCTTGTTCCTCTGTGCTCTGTAAAACATTTTGACCTTTCACCTGCTGAAAAACATGAAAGCAGTGGCTTTCTCTTCCAAATGCTGTAAGACATTTGGACCAAAGGAGCCCAGAGGAGTCAATGTGAGCTTCCTTCTTCTCTTGGCTCAGTCCCACAGTACAGCCACAGGTCCCATGCACACCAGGTCCTGGGTGGCAGTCACCCAGCTGAGACTGGTTACAGTGCTGATGCCAAACAGAAGGTGAGCAGCAAAGAAGCCCCATCTGTTAAACAGATGAAAGGTGAATTGACGTGAGTTCAAGCCGAGTACTGAAATATAGCTGTGAATCTCAAAGCTTTGTTCCAAAGAAACAAAGTCCCACTTTAAAATAAGTCCAAAAAATCCCATCCTGCTTCCATTGAAGTCAATGGCAAAATTCCCACTGGTTTAACCAGGAACAGGATCAGGCCATTTCCAGACAGATTTACAGCCAACACATGCTGTAACGCTTGCATACTGCGTGTGCTTACTTCTATTTCCAGCCATGTTAAAAAATTATAGCAAATGCCTATGGATTTGTGTGTATGAGTTATTGTGCTGCTAATGAGAGGAAGAATTACCCGAACATGGTTTAGATGGTCATCCGTTGCCAGCACAGATGAAATTGCTGGGTCATTCACCGGCCTCGTATTACTGTTCATCCCATTAGCATTTCCATTAGAATTATTGCAAAATGTAACTCAATTTCTTTTTCTTTTTTCTTTTTTTTTTCAGCGGATGTGGGGAGGGACACAGACTGTGTTTGCAATTAGTGCTCCTAAGGAATTGGAACTGGAGCTGAAGGCACGCTCTTGTGCCACAGTGCAGCCACTAACGAGACACTCCTCTGGCAGGAACACTTCTGCCTAACTGGGGCAGTAGGAGAGGTTCTAGGTATAGAAACAAACCAAAATGACTTCTCACAGCTGAAGGCCTCTACACATAATGCACACGTGCTCACACACTGGAGAGTTTTGTCTAATTCTTTCCCACATGCTCCTTGCTTTGGGCAGCTGAGTCTGCCCCTCTTAAATGTTAAGAAGTTTGCAGTCTAAACCTCACACAGATCTTGTTTTTCAGAAGTGCTGCCTGCAATGAGTGGGTTTCTCAGAAGATGCTGTTTGCCAGTCCCTAGGCCTCATGTTCTTTGCAGCTATCATTACAAAAAAAGAGAAAATCATCTCATGGCTGAAGCCTCCCTCCCCTCACTCCTCCCACTCAGAAAAAAACACCATCTATTGTTTTCCTGTAATTGATCAAGCATAAACATTCAGCTCTACAGTTTTACGACTAATCACTCTACTTCTAAGACACGTGTTCGCAGCTATGCAAGGCACCAGCTGCTGTCATTCCAATGGATATTAATTTATATTGTCTCCCACTCCCGTCCTCCCTGTGAGGATGCACAAAGGGAGTGGGGTGGTGGCGGGGGCTTTAGATGAAGACATCTGCTTGAAAGGCAGACAGTAGCCGTGCTGCTGAGATTGCACCTGGACTTTCACTGGAAAATCAGACACACTAGTTGCTTCCTGGCACTCCAGGCTCCAGTAATCACACAGGGTTTTGACTACAGTTATTTACTTATTTACCTCTCTCCAAAGGAAATGAAATGTCTGGACAGAGGGAGTGAGGCAGATTTCAGGAGCAAAACAAAGCTGATTGAAATAAAATATCACAGACATGTAGTGCAGCAGCAGGGGGGCGAGGAGGGGGAAGAGGAAAGCTGGAGCCTCTAATTTTGTCCCCTAAAAAGGTTCTTTCATGATGGTTGGCTATGCTGAGCTCATCTTGGCTAACAATTACCTGGGCTTGTATGCAGGATGAACTCGCTATCTGCAGCCTTGAGACGGGGACGTGGAGGAGAAGAGGACTTGTTGGTTGTCCTGTGACATCCCACTGAGACAGACAGAGCTCAACACTGGTGGCCTTAGCCAGTGACCCTGCTGCAGCATACAAGATTCATCTCTCCCTCATCCCCCAGTCACCTCCCAATAACCCAACATAAAAGCACCGCACACAAATTCACCAGCTCTCACTATCTGTGGTGTGAGGGCCACAGCCCTGCACACAGTGGGCACATGGGAGGCTCACAAATCACCACGGAGTGTGCCACTGGGACTGCTGTGAGCTGCTTCTCCTTCTGTCGGCACCCCGGGTAAAGTCCTGTGCACAGGGACGTGCAGGGGGCTAATGTGCTTTCGTAGATCAGCCTGTTCTACTAAAGCATTCAGATGCTATCTCCCAGCTAAAATAAAGCTGAGGGATTGACTATAAGGGATATGAAAGATTTCTTTCTCCTAAGGACAGGGCTGTTTCCCAATCCCTTCCTGTTTGCTAATCAAATACCAATGTCACTGGGGTCACATTACACTATGGCTGTCAGCTCTAAGTGCATACTGTATTTTTCATGTCCCATCCTGGTCTGCTCTGTTGTGTTGCTGTTTCACCCCCAGAGGCAGCACTAGAAGACTTTAGAAGGCCTGATTGAGGCTTGGACCTCGTGCTGTCACATCCCATGCAAATGACTAGTGAAAAGTTTACTAAGCAAATATGTTAGTTAAGCAGTTGCTCTGCGGCGTTGAATTACACTAGTAAAGAGCTGAAGGACAGTAAAGTGCAATTCAGAGGTGAGGTGCTGTTTGCCCACCCTTCCCGCTGCAATTTTTCAAAATAAAGAACTCAAATTGGAGACATATTTCACTCTTTTTAAGACTTAGATGGACATCAGTTTGGCATTCTTTTTTTTTGCAGTGTCTGAGCTAGCAGGGTTTCTGAGACAAATCTAAAAATCCTTTCTTGTTATTACATTACATGCCTGAATTCCCACTGCTGTATACCACATGAAGTCACTTACCCTCTGGGAGTTGGTATAAAATACTTCTTCTGGTGCAGAATTCATATCTAGGCATGTTTTATTTTTGCCCAAGGTAAATGAGAATGTGGGTGTGAGATCTTTCTTCCCTGTTTGCTTCATTAGCTTAAGCTGAACCTATTGATTCTTTTGGTAATTGCCTCAGAGCCTGTAGTTATGGGAGGTGACACAAGTATCTCTTTTTGCTCTGCAAAATTTGCTCCATTCCCTGGGCTCATGGTTTCACCTCTCTACTCTCCCTGCAGGTCTCCAGAGATTCTGCTTCCCCAGGGATGCACTGGTCACAGGGCACCAGCCATGTGAAATATTAGTGTTCCCTCTATATATACACCTTCAAATAAGCTATTTGGGATAGAACTGTTATTTTTAGCATCCCTGTTCCTTTGCCACAGCCACTGCGAGGAAGAAGCTAAAGAGCACTGACTGTTGTGCCATTAGACAGTTTTGATTGACTAGTCCCACCAAAATACATGACTCCTCAAAAATGATGCTGGGAAGTAAAACATTTTAACAGACGCTCACCACCCCCTTCTTTTCTATAAACAGAGAAGACATCTCGAAGGGGCAGGCTGCAGATGGTATTGTTTGTCTCTTAGTGACACTCATATCCCAGGTTGAGGTTTCATGGGTAATCGTACCCAGGCCACTGGTAAGTCAATATCTTTGATGTAGTGTCCATTTAAGGGGCTGCTTGCTAGCTGCACTCCTAGGCAGAGACCTAAGGTCTCGAGGCAGATCAGGGAAGAGTCATATCTTGCAGTCTCATGTTCCCCAAAATTCTTCCACTGGATTTCCCAGTTCATTTACCCACACTTTCTGTCAAGGTTGTCCAGATTCCTAAGAGCTCTGAGTCAGACGATACTGAGATGACTTACTGAGGGTGTGAGATGACAAACTGACTGGCAAACTTTTCCTTGTGGCCTTGGCCACGCAGACAGCTTGGAAAGAGCTTGGGGAGTGAAAGAGGCTATGAAGCATGCACAGCACAAACTTCCACTGCTCCAGCCTATGCCATCCATGTCAGCACAGAAATCCTCACAGAGTATGCACACATCAAGGGGAGAAGCAGATTTTTTTTCTATGTATTAGATAAACTCTTAGATGTAATCTGGGATCAAAATCTCAGAGCTTGCCCACACACTGATCTGTTTACTGCACCTATGCAATACAACTCTGTGTAGAAACCTATATTTGAAACAACACTTGCTTGTTTGGCTTTTTTTGCTTACCCTGTTTTTTTGGAGTGCCAGTATTTTTGCGTGCAATCAGTGCTCCCATCCATGCAGGAGATAACAAGGGTCTCTCTCTCTTGAAAGGGTTAATTGTGTTGTATTTGTAAAGATCTTGGAGAGCTCCAGTCTGCAAGTGCCAAATCATCTCTTTCTTGCTGTCACTTCCAAGGACTACGATTCTGTGGGCCAAATATGTTACTTTTTCAGATACTGTAGCTTGGTCCAAGGGAGAGTAAAAGTGCAGCTTAGATCTCCAAGCCCTTTTCTACACTCACATGGTGCCTTCATGCTCTGACGCTCTTCTGCAGGAGGGACTCACATGGGTCTAGCCCACCCATCTTCGGAGGTCACAGAACATCTGTAAAACAGCTACACTGAACACTTTATCCAGCCTCCATGCAGGACCATGAGTTAATCACAGGCTCACCAGTTGCTGGCACTACTGAGAACAATCCCTTGAAATGCAGAGTCCCCAGGGCCTCTTATTGCAGAGGTGAAAGGGGAGAGCTTGACCTTCCAGGGGACAAGAAAATCCCCAAGTGCCCGTGACTATGGCCAGACTATGCCCAGGAGAAGTGGAATTGAAAAATGATCCTCTCTGCCCTTTCTTCCCTCTCCTGTCTTCCCACTGCTGCCAACACCTCAGCATCTCCCCACTTGCACCTCAGCAAGAGGGGTCACAGGGGACACAAGGAGCCTCTTTCACTGGCTTATCCCAGGAGATGCAGAGGAGTAAGTGGCAGAAGAAGAAGGATGTGCTGTGATGCCCAGCACTGCAGGGCTCAGAGCAGACATGACCCTGCTGGAGCCAGGAGAGGTCGGGAGGCAGGACCTGCCTGGGGAGGCTCCCACATTGCGCCCTAGACGGGGGTGAAAGGCTGCAGAAAGGAGGAGTGGAGGGCTGGGAAGGGGCCAGGCATGAGAGTGCAGCGGGAACCTCCTCCTAGGCTGTCTTCAGCCATGTTAGCAGCTTGCATGCTTGACCCTGGCTGATCAAAGCCTCAATAGGACATTGCCCTCATCTTCCTGCCCTGTCACTGCCAGCAGGGGCATGAGTTATTCATCTTTTGTGTCTGAGGCCCTCCTCCTGGGGACCTCATCTTCCCTCTAATCAAATAATCAGATGTGTTTATTGTTGTGGAAATCATGCCCTCCCCTGAAATGCCTGAACTGCAACAGCTTCCTGGCTTTGTCTGAAGCCTGGATCTCACCTCTCTCCTGGTGTGGGCCTGGGGGGCTCCATGGGGCAGCCAGAGCTCACACCCAGCTCAGGGGGCTGGTCATCTGTTTGTTGTGCCCCTGAGGGAGAGGATCTCTGAGGGGACCCCAGCACACAGGAATAAAAATGCACCCACATGAGGGTTCCTCTCTTCATGAGCAACCTCTGCCAGGGCAGAAAATCAGTCACATCCCAAGGGGAGGTTTGCATTTGGAGAGGATACCATGTCACTGGCATATAGGAGTGAGGGAAAGGATAGTCATAACCATGGAGCTTCCCCTGCCTCTGCAGAACAGGCTGCAGAGCCTGGAGACTCTTCTTGTCTGGCCACAGTGGCCGTGGGGCATGACATGCCAGCCATGGACACAGCTGGCCCTGCCGTGCCCCCCTGCCTGTCTGCAGCCCTGTCTTGGGGACACTCTGCTGCTAAACTGTCCCATCTCACAGGCTCTGCCACTCAGCCAACAATGGGCTTAATTTGTCTGCTGACCCCCTTGTCCCCCAATACACATTTCATAATGCATATTTTTAACTCTGATCCCATATCCTGTCAGGAAAAGAAACGTCCTGACTGCACAGCACCAGTCTGAATTTTTTGGGTGTTGTTTTTTCTGTTGAGTTCTTTTCCTGTGTTTACAGTCTCACAGCGCAACATTTATTAATCTGAGGATAAGGACGACTTAAAACATCTTGGCTTGTGAAGGCTGACAGCAGGGGTAAAAGCAAACTGAGCCCATGCTCTGCTTAATAATCTGCCAGTGCTGGCACAAAGCACCAGGGCAGCCCTGGGGGCCAGGGATCCTCACAGGCAGCCCCTGGCAACCCCGCTGCCCTCCCCTGCACACAGACCCCCTTGGATGTGGCAGGAGTCTGCATGCTTGTCCACCTGCAGCTGAATCACTCTGTCTGGAGTCTGCCCGCCTTGCACAAGCACCCACTCAATGTGCCTGTCTGTGCTTGGCATTTGTTTGGCCTATTTTATGTTTTCACCCCAATCAGTGTCCTGGCTTGTGAGCTAAGGCTCTGGCTGTAGGAGGTGTGGGAGAAGGACAAGACAGAGGTGAAAGGAGCAGAGTGAACTAATTGGAAATGTGAGGGCTTTTAAATAAATAAAGGATTTCTTAAAATAAAAAGGCTTAGCAAATTAAAGCAGACAAGCAGGTTACTTTGCAGCTAGAGAATAAACTTGAACATCCTAGGCACACAAAGCATCAAAGTGTTCCCTGAAGCGGAGAGCCCTGAGAGCTGCCCTCTGGGCTTGGTACCCTGACCCAGTCCAATGAGGCTGTTTGCAAAGCCTGGTTTCATTCCTGCTCCTGAGAGCACATGGACATGCATGTGTGCCCAGGGTAGTGTAGTCCCCAGGCTCTCTCAGGATGAGGCTGATGATGGGTGTGTGGTTGGCTCTCTACACCTAAAGCACAAATCCAGCTGGACCCAATGTCACTGAAGTCAGTGAGAGAACAAGTGCCTCTTGTTCAGCATAAACATCCAAGAGGAGATATGTAACCAAAGAGCCAAAACAAAAACTGCATGCCATGAAACACTGTCCCAAACGCTGCCCGTGTGGGCCAAGGGCTCTTATTGTTCTCCCAGAGTCTGCAGGGCCAGGGAGGACCTGAAGCTCAGCTGGCAGACAGGCTTCTCTCTCATCTCTGAGGCTCAGGGAGCACCAGCCAAATACCACTGCTGCTGGCCAAACCCATGACTGATACAAACCATGTTGCAGGGTGACTTGAATAATTTGCTGGCATCTCTGAGCAAACCCCTGCCAGCAGGACAAAAACACACAGAAAATCCACTGCTGACAGAGCTGGGGCTGTGACAGTGAGCACCCCGACCATGCTTTGGGACCTGGTGGTTGCTTCCTTGCTGTCCCCTGTGCTGCTCTCACAGAAATCCTGGGCAGCAGCTGCCTGAGCTGAGGAAGCCCAAGCAGAACCTCAGCACGCCCTGCACAGCTGGGCTCACGGCTGTGTCACCTCCCTGGCACCCCACATGCCCAGACCATCGAGGTGATTGATGTGTATGTCACCTCCAGCCTGCAAGGGGGGCAGGGGTCCCAGGCCTCCCCAGTGCCTCCATGTGTAAGTGATCCCAGGAAGGAGAAAACCCACAACCTACGTGAAACCTCAAGTTTCCCCCTCTTTTCCTAATGCTAAACACAGAAGAAAGTCCACAGGCGAGAGTCTTAGGAATTCAAACTTGGTGAATGCTGCCTCTGCTCTCAGAAACTTGGCCAGAAGTAAACATGCAGAGGAATGTAACTGCTGCAGAAGACAGTGCTTGACTTTTCAAATCCAAACCCCTAAATACACTGCACTTTGGCTGTGATTTAGCATTCTCCTTTCTTTTCCTTTTCTGTTTTGTAGCAACAGCAGTCTAACCACTCTCCAAACCATCCTCACCCCCCAGCCTTCTTCCCTTCACCGTTCCATCCACTCTGTTGTGCCATCAAAGCAATTTAGGGGACTGAGTTGGGAAACGATCCATGTCAAAAACACCCCAGCAAAGAAAAAACAAGTCAAGTCTTTTGTTCAATAGCAGCTCAGTTACCTTTGTCCTTTCACACCAATGAAAATCCCTAGAAGTGGGGAAGGAGTAAGGACATGGGGTTGGGGTGGCATCAAGTGCTAGGAGGGAGGGATGGGGGAAGAGAGGTAGCCTGGCAGCACAACTGCATTAAATGCACATTGGACTGAGGCCTTATTGTCCTTTTGTTATTTATAAAGAAAAATGACTGGCCTGGAGGGCTTATATACAACAGAGGGGAGAGAGGAACAAAGAAGAAGGGAAGCAAGAAAGGACATTCTCCGTGGTCAGGAGGATGTGTGCATGTGCCTCTGTGAACAGACCAGGAACACCCTTCTTCAACCTAACATGCCACTAACTGAATTCGTTGTGACTTGGTGAAATTTGAATACAGAGCTGGAAACTGGGCATGCTTAGAGTGCCTTTGATTTCCTTTTCTTGCTGAAATAACCAGTAAGCTGTCAGGCAGCTTCACACAATCTTAGAGCAGCTCCATGACTGCTCTAACTTATGCTCTGGTTTCAGTCTCCCTAGAGGTGCCACCTGCCCTTCCCATCTGGCCAGGCCAGTGAGTGCACTGCCATTGCCCCATGGCCCCAGAGCCACTCCAGGAGTGCTCACCACTGCAGCAGCCATACAAATCCTTCCCACGGCTGGGGCAGGGACCTAACTGCAAACTCAGCTCACCTCTGGAAGTTGTCACTTACAGGGATACAGGCATTGGAGCAACGTGTAGCATGTGGCAATGCTGCTCAGTCTGGAAACTTCCTCCTCGCTTTGCTGTGCGTGGCTCAGCAGGTCTGGACATTCACCCACTCCCAAACCAGCTGGTCACTGTTTATACCCCTGTTCTCACATGCACACATCGCTGTACCTACGGACTCCTTCAGAGAGAGGGGATGGCAAGAAATAAGTTGGAAAAGTAAACTTGCTTTTAGATCGTAAGTGGCAATGTCTAAGTGTGTCTGTATATATATATATATATATATATATATACATACACATTCATGCATGTGCATATCTATACCTAGGAGGAAGGGCTGGTTTATTTATTTTGATTTACTTATGAACTAGTTTCTTCATATTTGCTTTATTTTTTATTCTCTTTTCTTTCCTAGAAAAGGTATAGCAGATGAAACCTCTTAAAATGGTAGCTGGTTTGAAAATCTAGGCTGCAATTTTTTTTCTCCTTTGTACTCCAGATTGAAGGATGTGATGTATGAAAACTCCAGTTTAACAGAGCTTAGAGATTAAATCAGATTGTGTAGGTAAGGTTTTGGCAGAGAAGCAGACACTTCTTCCTAACCAGTACCAAGAATTCAGAGAATGGGGTAGGTTTTAATGTGAGTTTATTTTCTTGCAATGAATTTTAATGACAGTTTTCATGACTGTTTCTGTGATTCATAAGAGAAAATTAAAAACCTACACCTTGAAACTTATATGACAAAGCTGCTAACATCTCACAGCTCCTGGCATTATCTTGGAGAACCCTTCACTCCTATTTCTATGCCACATTGTTTTCCACACAAAATGTATTTTAAATATAAAACACTGAATGTTCATTCCTTCTTTATATCATTTTTATTCATTACCTGCTGGAGGCAAAGGGCACATTTTGATATAGAATCTTCATTGAATGTCTTATTTTGCAATTTTACTCTACTGTACATATTTCCCAATAAATTATTTTCTTTCAGATGCAGATATTCTCCTGGAAAAGTGAAGCGGGGCTGTTTCCCCTGCTCAGAAGGGTTTTTTTTACCATGAGCACAGCCAATTCATCTGGCTTGGGTTAGTTTGTCAGGCATATTTTGGGAACAGTTTGAGAATTAATTCTGTTTTAAAGACTATAATCACCTTTTTGGCCCTTGAAACTCACTCAGGATTTTTATGCAAGGCCAGCAATAAAACAGCTTTTACACATGCCAAAGGCTTGTTCTAGTCAAGCAAAAAGATGGTGGAGATACAATCTGTATGTTTCTTGCAATCTATATCCACAAAGCAGCTGATTCCAAAGTGGCTGCAGTGTCTGTGAGGACGGCACAGCCCCAGCCCGCACTGTGGGGACACTTTCTGAGGGTTTCATGCCTTGACTGTGTATTGCTTTCAGGTGCCAGTAAAATATTGGTGTTGGTTACCTACGCACACAGATGGTGCAAAGCTCCTCAGTGGGGAAGGCAAAAGTTATGTTTGAAGGTCAGTGTGGCTTTGGGGACATCAGGGGGACCTGTGGATGAAAGATGCAGTTAGGAAATGAGACTTTGTAGTGTCAGTGGTACCCAGGGAGGTGAAGGCAGGTGTGTGCAAGAGCAGGCTGTGAGATCTGGGTGCCAGGATGTCATCTAGGGGAGAGGGTGATGATGTGTGAGGGGTGTCTCTCTCCCCACATTGGTTGATGGGTTTCCTCACAATTCCTACTTGCCCTTCTGCTTCCTCCCTCAGGCATGGGTAGCTTCGTGCTGCAAACTGGCTTTGACTCTGGATACAGTGGAGGGGTGTCACAAGCCTGGGATGCAAAATGGAAACTGGGGAGCAGCAGTAAGTGTATCACAAAGGGCCAGCTTCTTTGTTGGTGTGTGAACTTCACATATCAGGGACAATCCCCTCTGCTCCCCACCAATTATTTCCTTTTCAGGTCTGACACCCTTCCCAAGCCCTCTTCCCCTTTCCAACCTATTTTAATTTCTCATCCTTTTTCCTTTGCTCCAGTTGCCTCTCCTTGTCACTTCCTACTCTCTTCCCCCTCACCCCTCCTTCGCCATTCCCAGAGCAATACTGTCTCTCTGGTTGCCTATATCAGACATTCCCTTCCAGCCCACTGGGAAAACCATCAGCCAAGATGGCCTCCCTGGAGCAGATCCTATGCTTGGGAATTAGAATCCCTTCTCAGTCTTACTTGTTTCCACACTTCCCCAAGGCATGCCTCAGTGCCTCCACACCTTCTCTGCAGGGACAAGCACACCAAGCATAGGGAGTCTGAGCAACTTCCTCAGGAGACCTCCAGAGCCTTTGAGCCAGAGGCCTCTGGGACTCATTAAAAGCCCTGAATGCCTCCTGGGAGGCTGCAGCAGTAGCTCCGCTCTACTGCAATCCTGATAGCGGTGTTTTGCCTCCTGGAAGCCTCCCCAGCAGCACAGCTGCCATGCTCCCCATGCCTGAGAGGCTGCTGTGCCCTGCCCTGGGTATTGCTCAATTGCTGCCCTGTGGCAGCAGGTCACTGCACTTCTGCTGGGGCAGCCCAGCTCTGCGACCCTCTGGGAGGAAAGGCACTACATCCCACTCTGCTCACGGCAGAACACAGGTCTCAGGAGGGTGCACTTTGGTTCGTTAAAATTAATTAACAATCAAATGGCTCCACATACTTTGTTATGCAGTGACTGCAAAAGAGATGTTAACTTGAGCCGAGGTCCCAGGGAAGTGAGCGCTGTCATGGAAAAACCATGGGAGACCACCGCCAAGGAAGAAGGACCACCATCTGAAACCGTGGTCACTGAGTTTCCAGCTTCTAATACGCTCCTACTTTGCCTTTTGCTGCTCTCTGTATAGCTCCAGCAGGAGAAACTGAGATATCATTTTTATTTGTCCAGTTTTCAGCTGTGAGCGCAAGTTATGACCTGATAGGTTCTAAAATTGGCATCTATGCAAATTATAATTTAATACATGCCAAAATTGACTGACTTGCCCATGAACAGTCTTGGCCATAAATACCAAGACCTGCATTTAAAATGTTTGGAGTGCAGTACACACATATTTTATTGACCCATTACTGCAATTTCTGTTATACCTTGTGTTGCAAACCTGCACACTTCATTCTGTTTGGTTCTCTTACTCTTTCCTTTGTAGTAAACCAAAATTTCCATCTCAGAAAGGCTTTGGTTTTCCTTCTCCTTGTACTAGTGACTAGTTTCTGATATTTTGAAAATTACTACATCTAATGAAACACTCTTGCATGAATCTCAGTACGACTCATAGCTCTGATCATACAAAGATTTATGCTTGTGCATAATCTATGAGAAGTAAAGTCAACAGATTCAATGAAATTACCTACGCACCTCAAGTGCCTGTGCAGAACTTTCAATGAGTGCTGGATCCCTGGCAAGGCAGTGCTGCAGCCATCTCGGCTGGCTGGACCCGGTACCTGCTACACGGCTGCACGACACCTCGGCCAACACCAACAAGAGAAGAGCTCGATGTGAGATGAAGCTGTCTGAGGAACTGTAGCAGTGCCCATGCAGCTGCCTAACCTGAAATTCTCTGAGATGGCAAGGGACTTCTCTTTCGCTTCTGTGTTCATTCCTGGCTATGCAATCTGGATTCAGGCTCTACAACTGAAGACAATGCAGATTTGAGGGGGATCAAGCTAAGCCCTGTGGTGCTTTTTTTTCCTACAAAACAGCGCATGGCTGTTGTGTTTTTGTTTTTTTTTGTTAAAAAAGTCAGCTTACCAATTCTGATCCAGCCTGGATCACACATCATCTTCTAATATCAAATCACATCCATGGTGGAGGATGGCTTTGTAGACACAAAAAAAGAGAAAGACTCTACATACAAATACATAATTGTATATAATCTTAAAGCCTTTATTTTAATGCAAAATAAAACAGGTAAAATTTATATAGCCATATGTAACAAAAGATCAAAATCTTTGATGTGGTACTAGAAAAAACTTCTCAAATTATGTGTCAAATTTCTCCCCCAAAACAATCACGCAATTTTTAAATCAGTTTCACTTAAACGCACAGGTATTGTCAGGATCACACCTCTCTCTCCCTCACAATAACAGAATAGTGTCTTGCAAAGCCTTCTCTTCTATGCAGAAGTAGTGAACAGCACTTCCCATGTTGCACAAAAGACTTAAGGACCCTGCAAAACAACTGTGACGAAGAGCACAGGTGTGGGGCCTTTTGGAAGTGCAAAGCAGCCCCTGCTCAGAGCAGAGTGTCAGGATGTGGCCCCGGCAGAGCAGTCGGCAGGATTCACTCACAGCATTAACTCTCTGATAAACAAATCTGTAATGGCTGGGAGGAGGAGGTAGCACAAGTCATCTGTACAAAAATTAGGCAGCATGTGAAGCTATTTCTAGATCAGGAAGCTGGAGTGAATTGGAATTCAGGGCTGCATGCACTTTTTCAAGGCAGGAGCCTTTTTTTTTTTCTTTTTTGATGCTTAGTTCCCCCTCTTTTTTCTTTTTCCTCCAAAAGGGCAATTGATATTTCTTTATGCATTCAAGGGGTGCCTAGAGACTTCTGCATCATAATATATCACAGTGGTAATGTTGGCTTGCAGGCCAAGATCATGGCTCAGTAGTGGGTGGTCACTCAGAAAATCCACAGGCTCTTTTTCTATCTCTTAATCTTTCAACTGCTGGGCCTAGTTGGCCCCATGCCAGATGCAGAAAGGCAGGCTGCATGCCACCAGCTCAGGAAATCAAAGCTTCCAGCTTCACATGAGCAGGGCCCCTCTCCCCCTTGTCTTGACTCCTGTTCACACGCACACTTACAGCACGCTGCTCCTGTGGCAAACCCAGCTCTCCCTTCACACCCACTACGTCAGTAACTTTACTGCTGGACTGGCACATTTTGGATGAGGGAGTGTGAGGCAATTACGTGTCAAGAGCATTTCAGACTCATAATTTTCCCAAACATATGGACATATGGGGAAAAGAACAACTTGTTACTTAACGGCTCTTTTGGATTTTGCAAGTGTGTATTTTCAACCGTCAGTTGTAGCACCTCGTGAATTCTGCACGGTACATATTTTTCCACAATATGGTGCTAAAATCATACATTTTACACTGCAGAAAAGCTGACTATATATACTGTAGTTACACATTATACTTTTGAAAATACCGTACCTCTATCAGATATTAACCAGAAAATGGCAATTTTCTCCCAGAACAATGGCACCAGAGACTGATGAGATGCTCTGCAATACTTTTTGGTCTTGCTCCCCCAGCTAGGTCACACTGTTCTTCCTCCTTAGCTCCTTACCTGCAGGATGCATCCATATATTATACTTACAGCACTTTTTTTTTTTTGATTGGAAGAAGCTCTCTACTGACTTCTGCTTACTGAGCAGAAGCATCATTTAATAACCTGTTGGGTAAGATTAACAGCTCAGAAGGTGTTCGTTTGATCTGTCTGCCTCTACTGAGTGGAGCCGATGCAGTCAAGGAGAGCTCTTAAGGAAATATTCGGGTTACAGGGAGACAATTGCACAGGTCCTTCAAAGGCTATAAATAACCCAGGAGCTGTTTTCATCCAGATTTTATTTGGCCCTGGCTCATGAAATACTGTAAATAAGTTCTGTTCACTGTGCTGCGATGCCATTTGAAGAGTTAGTTGAGAATGATTTACAAAGGCAGTAGCTTATATTCAGAGCTGTTCTTAATTGTGGCCTGGCTTGATAAAGCCACTGTCGCAAACGTATTAGTTTCTTTACAGCTGGATCAAATGTATCAGGGGTTATATTTCAAGGAGGGAAAGGAAAGTATTTTAATTTGTTTTTGCTTCACTTTCAACAGGCCTTTATAACACCAGCGGCTATCCTGTGGCTGCCAAGTCCTGGCTGAGTATCCTAGAGCATTTAAAACTCTCTGAGAGAAGTACAAGGCTGTGTAAAGCACGTACATGACAGGCAGAGTTTCCTTGGGGAATGCGTCTTATTTATGGAGGGTACTGAGACACATCCAGCTTTACATCCAAACCTCCCTCCAGAGGTTTTTCCTCCTACATTACTAGGGAAGAGGGCAGAAAGAAATGGAACAAGAACCAAAGGCACTTGCTTCATAATCGGTTGCATTCCTCTCCCTCTCTCCCTCCCACTAATGCTTCTTCCTGACTGGGTTTAAAGCTGTGCCTGCCCCTACCCCAGGGAGTCCAGCCTTCTCTCTGTATCACGAAGGTGCTCCCCCCTACCCTACTGTCTCCTCTCCCCTGCTTCCCAGCACAGCTGGTGGGTAGAGGCTGGTGTGAATGCAAACACCAGAGCCTGCTGGTCAGTGAGGCAGCTGCAGGTGCTCCCTGTGCCTCAGGGTTATGCCAGTATCTCACCAGCATCAGCAGCAGGGAAGAAATGTGGGCTGGGATTAAATGGTGCTTCTCATCAGGGCCATTACCTGCTGGCAGGACACACTCCTAGCAGGACAAACTTTCTTGGTGATATTTAATACCTGGGAAGTGACCTATGTGATTTAATCTGTTGCATACTAAAGGTGTCAAAAAGACATCAAAGAAATCCATATCCTTAATCCTTGGCCAGGTCACAGTCTCTTCCTGATGAGGAGAGGAGGCCCAGTGGTTTAGTAACATTCCCAAAAGGCAGAAGTTGAGGAGTTAAGGACACTTGGAAATGGTATATTTCTATGTCACACGACTGCATGGTTTCCCTGTGAGAAAATCCTTGAGACAGCTCTCTAAGCATTTACAGCCCTCTTGGGCCAGATGACACAGATCCCTGTGGCTGGGCCATGCATTTCTGACCTCTGCCCAGGTTGGCTGGCTGCAGAGCAAGCTCAGGCTGTGTGGGGCAAAGAGCCAGGCATGTATCGTAAAATGCCCTGTCCCCACATCTGGCTCTGCTGCACTGCTGGCCCCCTCTCCCTACCCACACCTTCTCTCTCCCTATGCACTGCTGTAAATAACTTGCTACAAACAGCTATTCTCTCCTCTTCCTCCTGGGCCCCAGGGTCTTGAAGCCCTCCCTGTTGCCTTCCTTGTCTTTTCTCCAAAGCCTTGCTGTGAAAAGCCCCTTCCCTCACTGACCTGATGGCCTCTGGCTGCAGGAACTCGAGTAGTTTGGCACTTGGCACGGTAGGGCCATGTGCTGCCAGAGGCTGAGCTTCACTTGTGGACTGAGGGTGGCCCCACACCAAGAGGTGCCTTCCCGTGGCAGCAGCAGCCAGGGCAGGGCACACTGCTGGCAGGCACTTCGCTGTAACACTGGCCAGAGAGGGCCAGGAAGGGCTGCCCTGATGGAGTCAAGGCAGCACCTGATACAGATGAATTATGGAGCCCATGTCCACAGTCACCTCCTCAGCCAATTCTTATAGGCCAGCTCCACTGAAACCCCAAGAATGACACTTCCTGACAGGAGCTGAGGATCTGATCTCCAGGGTTTATATTTAAAGAGTGCACACTATATAACTAAGAAACATTCACAAGCACACACACCACACCCCACTACAGACACAGTTCTCAGGTGGCTGGCTGCCTGTCCTCTGTAGCCTGCCCAAGCATAGAGGACAAAGCTTTTTGCCTTACTCCAAATGCAGCAGGCGCAATAAGAGCAGACTCTTTATACACAGACTGCAAAAAAATAAAGGCTACAAGATAAACGCTGCCACCACCAAAAAGAAAGAGGAAGACAGAGACCAGATTACAAATCTGGAACTGCAGCATCCTTGAAGCACAGAGCTCCTGGAATGTGGCTACTACCTCTGTGGTAGTCCCTTGTCAACTCATGATCACACACTGGATCACACAAGATCCCCAGCTCCGCATGAAGTCCGTACCGCATGCTGTGTTCGCACTTAAAAGGCTCTACAACAGCACTCTGAAGTAAACCCTGGTGACTCCGCTGCCCTTACGCAGACAGCTCTGTACTGTATAGGTGTAACTGGATTCAAAAAATAGCCCTGAGGTGTATTTAGTGTTGTTTTTCATTTCTAGCAGCCACTTTCTATTTCTAAAAGGAATTAAAAAACACACAACTGTCTGGTACCTCACATATTCAAAACACATCGTACCTCACGTGGCTTTAGTTCGCCTGTTAGAAAGCACCTACGCTGAGCCCAGCTCAGTAAGAACGACTCCAGGTCTCGTGTGCCATTCTTACAGGCAGCTATGCTTGGGAAAAACTCTACAAGGATGATGTCCGATGGCACTCCTCCTGGGCTGTGCTGGCAAGTCCAGTGCATGGCTATACAGCTGCAGTCATGGGGTTCTTCTGCCTGGGATCCTGTTGCCTGTACTGGTACTGGTCTGGACTGGTCCCACGGTGTCGGACAATTTCATTATAAGCTGGTGCTCGGTGGGACTGAGGAGGGGAAGGTGGCACGTCCTGCCGGAGAGGTCCTTTATGCTGGTTTGTGATGGGCTGGGCTGGGTAATACTGGGGGTACCTCAATTCTGCCACTCTCGTGTCTGGCGTGCGGATGTGGTTCCCCTTAGATGGGTGGATAACAGGCTGTCCTCCTTGGTAGTAGGGAAGATCTCTCTCTTTGTATGTTATTCGTGGCCCTGTTAAATATTCTAGTGGTTCTGCAGGTCCACGTCTGAGGAGAAAAAAACATAATAAAGCACATAAAAAGGCAGTCTACTAGCCCAGTGATACAATATTGTTCTTACAATCTATGTTTATTTTGGGAAAGGAAATGCCACCTCAAGCATGACAGGTCCCAATGAATCAAAAGAACTTCTGAAGGATAACAAGCCTCCCACCTGCATGCTACAAAAGTCAGTACCATCCAGGACACTGGAGGAAGGGTCCAGCGCACATCACAGCCCTTTCACAATGGGGAAGCACTGGAGCCCTTCAGCTCCTGAAGTCAGCCTCCTGTGATCCATTTGCTATAATGGAAACAAAGCTCCTTTAAACAATGCATGTTTGACTGAATCTTATCTAGCCTGAGGATAAACAGATGAGTTGGGTCTGCAAGTCTGCAAATCCCATAAGCTTTACATGCTCAAATATTCGCATTTTCGAAGCCATTTCCCACTATTTTCTCCTAACATGTCAGACTGTAAAACTTTCCAAACACCGTAGTTGGAAAAACTGAAACTCCTGGAAAAAACACTGGGGATGTTAGGCTACAATACCTGTGTTTACTGGGCAAACTGCCAATGGGATTTCAAAAAACCTGTGAACTAGAAGGCTTAATATTACAACAGCCCTGTAACTTGTGTGCATCAGTATGGATCTGACATCCTCTATTTCACGTGAAAAGCAACACGTGAACATGTCATCCCTGAGGATGTGCCATGGAGCCCTCTCTGTATCTTAATTTCATGATTTGCACTAATGAAGCATTGATATTTTTTCCTAGTACAACTTAACTTGTGATACTTTTGAAATGGCAAAAATAATTGTTCTCATAGACATGTCACTGGAGCATCCTCAAAAGTTCAACTCAATTAGGAGTTTTTGCCTGTCTGACTGCAAATGTCTTTGCACTTTGGGCAAAGCCTCCCATTGAGAGCTGAAGGAGGATGACAGGATTTTGACCCAAAACAGAGGCTGAAAGTATAAATCAATTACACCTGCTCTGTGGCTTTGGAACTGAACTCATCAACTCTTTAAATATTCTTTGCATAGATTATTAAAAAGTCATCATTTTCAATACATCAGATCAGGTGTTTAAAATTTGTCAATGACTCATTCACACAGAGATTTTACAAGCATGCTCCTCCTTTCTAATCTGGGCTCCCAGACTCCACTGGAACTTGTTTAGCATGTAGTAAAACAAAACATGTGGTTTTCTGCTGCACTCATTTAAGCCCATGGGGTAAATCATGGACACAGGCAATGAACAAACATTATCTGCCTTGAAATGAACCTACAATTCTCCTCCTGGAATAACTTAATGCAAATGTTTCCTGTTTAAAATGGAAAGAGCAAAAGGAAGCATTCCAGGCCTTGGACTTTTAGGACCCTATGCTCCCCAGAGACTTTCTGCTTTAAAAACAGAACATTATAAAAGACAGGCACTCTCAGCTTCCCCCCCTCACCTCCTGCTGAGACAGTCCAGACAAAGTGCTGAAGGGCCCGAAGCCACCCTGTGAGATACTAAACCACTCTTAGGTAGATGTATTGAGACAACTGCTGTCGCTGCTCACACACCTACGCCTTGCAACAAAGGCTAATTTCCACAGAAGGCCAAAGAGCTGCTCCACATATTTCTGCATGAAGGCTTGTTCACTAGTCAGTCCCATCACACTCAGCTTTAATCCCTCAGTGCACAAAAATGTACTTCCAATCATAAAAGCCTCTGCAGTGGTAGGAACTGCTTTGTGTCAAGCAGCACACCAACAGGAACAAATGTCAAACCTACATCCATCACCTTTTAGTACAAGGATAATGCTTAAAATCCTGTACATTAGGTTTTATAAGATGTTCTCATCAGCAGCTATGCTCAACCAAATTCTTGTGAATCACACTACCTGAAAAGCTAGGTAGCTTTTGGACAGATCTCTAACTGCAAAACTGAATTACTCTAAAAAAAACAATTTGAAGGTTAATTGGTACCAAAACAATGGTTGAGAACAGGACTGAGCTACCAGAATCACGTACTGAGCCTTCGGTACACAGCACATGCCTCAGCTGACAAAAGAGGTTCCGTGGTACAGGGAAAAAGAGAGATTTGTTTTGCCATCCAGCCAAAAGAGCAGTTTCCAGGAAAGCTCAGGCACTCCAGTTCTAGGAATCGGTGTGACACTGCTGCCACAGAAGCTGTGACTGTGCAGGGGGTAGTGCATTCAGGCTGCCCTGACCTAGGACTGTGCAGTGAAGACGAGTGAGCAATCAAAGTGTGCCAGACACGAGAAATAGGCCCAAGCTGCTTGAGCTTGTGCCATCAAGTCTCGATTGGCGTTACCTATCCTACCAAACTAAATTCACCATCAGTTCACTTACAGCTAACACAGTCTGTAGTTGTGTAGACAAACCACAGATGAACATGTGGGAAGGGCAAAATCTTTCTTTAAAAAGTAAAGAAACATCCAAGTTGCTAACTCTCATCACCAGTTTCCCTTCTCTGAGGGTGAAATGTCCACAGGTGGTATAATTCTTGAGTGTCTTCCCCAGAGCCAGGGCTTAGCAGCGGGGGGGAGAGGTTGTACACAGGGATCATACTCAAATCCACTTCAAATGGATCCTTTAGGAAAGCCCGAGAAAGACAGAAGGCTTGTGAGGTTTTTTAGCAGCCTTAGAGTAATACAAGCAGTGATCTAACCAGTGATTACCAGAACTCTCACATGGGTAAAGCTTTGGGAAGCACTGGTAGCTGTCTGAAAGGCTGACCCTGGGCAGTGTTGACTGAGGGAATGTCTCCAGAGGTATCTGCACCACACTCTCCAGCTCACTTCCCCTAGTGATCCCAGTGAGTATTATGTGTGCAGATACACAAGCTGCAATGACAATTCTTCCCCTTTATGACCAGCACAGCGTGTTGGAGACAAATTATTTCCAGAGGATTCATTTTTCTTCAGTCATGTCTGGTGAAGTCCATTCTGAGGGAACTACTTACAGTGCAACCAACTAGTCTGAGGAGTCTCCATGAACCTCTCTCTGACAAGTCTTAAAATACAGGAAAAAACATCCCTTCCCTCCCCCGGTGTGTCAAATTAACCATAAGAAAGTCCATCTTGTTAAGGTTGAAGAAACAGCTGCAGATACCAAGCTCTGGCTGTAGAAATGCTGTCACCATTAGCAGTAAGTCTGGGCCACTGGGGGCAGTTCCCAGCAGGAAGAGCAGTGCTCCTCTGAACCAACACCCTTTTCACTTGATAGCTCATGGTGTAAAAGTATATGCTGTTGTTTATCCTTGAAGAAATTGCCATAACAACTCAAACCAAACACTTTCTATTTGGCAGCCCCTAGTAGATGCTGTGCTTGTTTCTGCAAGACGGAAAACAAGTCCTGCCTTTTCGCTCGGCAGGCACTACCACCTCTGAGAAGGCCCTAATGAAATCCTTCTCCCCTCTCTCACTGTTTTTGTAGGCTCCTGATGAGTTCAGAGTTCACAGGGCCATATCACACCTCCCAAGTGACCCACGGTGTGGGGGTCAAACCAATAACCTCAAGTGGAAAATCAGTGACCCAGGGGAGTGATCAAAAATCCACAAATTGGGTCAAGCAGGTCCATCCACTCAAAAGGACCAGGCCAGGAGCGTGCCCTCTGAAAGGACATGCTGAGTAGGAGCTGCTCTGACCGTCAGCTGTTTTCCAGATTTTTGGCCAGTTGTTTGACCTGGGGATACAGTGCGACTAATGGCAGGCAGAAGGTAGGGAAGCTGACACAACATCCTGGGAAGGAACTGATCTCAGAGCTCAAAAACTGGTTTTGCTGATAGTTCAGCTCTGCTGGCTCCTATTAGAAAGTGCATTATAGATGCAGATCTAGCTAAAAGCAGAAGCTGCTGCTGAAAGAAGCAACAGAAGGAAAAGAAGGAGAAGCACCAGGTTCCAGAAAGGAGTGAAACTGGTAGCTATCAGAAATGTGAAAACACATTCCTCAAAAATGTCTCTTAAAATGTTTGTTTTATTGTGAGAAAACAAAATCTCACCTTCCCCTGCACAAAAATTACAGTTCACACACATAGGTGGTTGCAAATGTGTTTCACCATATCATTTATATGTTGGTTAGCAGCTCTACTGGTTTATCATCTAAAATTATTCACCAGGTAACAACTGTGATCCATTTGGAGCATTAAGCGCACAAAGTAGCCTTGTCCAAATAAAGCAGGTAACTTGTGACTGATGTTCAATTAATATGTTGTTATTTTCTCTAGGCCTAAAGTAGTTTGTTTTTCTATCTCTGCATTATTTATCTTCCAAGCACAAAGAATATAAAATCGAGTATTTTCTGGCTTTGCTGCAGAATTTTTAAGAGCTTTTGGGTTTATTTAAAACTGAACAACAGGATTTGGAGTACTTAAGAAAGGCTTCTTTTACCCAAAATGTTATTTAGTCATTGAAGTTAAACAGGTATCTGTAGGTTTCAAAAAACCTAACTAACCTTTTTGCTTTCTGCAGTTCCTTTTTTTTTTAAACCCTCGTTTCAGTAATTCTTCAGTTGTAGAAAAGCTTACAGAGTATACTGGCCTAAATACCCAATGCTTCAAAAAACAATCAGGAAAGAAGTAATTAAATTTCAGGTTTACTGCATTTCATGGATAACCCCCATTTGCAGGTCACCTTTAACATCAGCCAGGAGACACATGCTTGGGCTATCTAAAAGGAAAGGAAAGCAAACTGATGGCCTGGCTGTTCGTGCTGTGCCCCATCACGTTGGGGGTTTGAATTTCATCATGACAAAGAGATTTTCTTCCATCTGTTGTATAGGGAGAGTCACAGAGGTCACCCTCTTAGTACCTGGTAAAAAGCAAGGAAGGGAATACTCTCTTCTTACATCACTGTCTCCTCCTTGCTGCTAAGGGAATATTTTGCAAGGGATATAATCTCACATGAAAAACTGCCTTCTTACTTTGTCAGGGAGTACTTCTGGAAATAAACTTCAAAGACAGCCACAGACTAAGTGGCAAATGGAAAGCCCCAATTTGGCTGCAGTCTCTTTCATGTCTAAGCAAGACATACAGAGACTCTGGGTGATGGCATCAGGCAGCTCAGGATGTGATTAAAGAACAGGAGAAAGCAACAAGGTCCTATCTGGGTACAAATCTCACTGAAGAACTCTATTGTATGCACTGTGATTGTGTGCTGTTTGTTCTCAGCCAGGAGGGTCTACTTTTAAAGAAGAAAGGAGAAGTTGATGTAAGAATTAAATTATGCAAGCAAACAATCTTACAGTATCAAATACATTACACTGTGTCTTTATAAAGCTCTTCTCAACATGCACTAAAACCAGCTGGCTGAAAAGACCATGTAGTTCCTATCTCTCCAGATACAGTATTAAAGATACCACAGTGCTGTTTGTAGTCAGTGGCACTAAGAACTTCTATTGCTTAATATTCAATGTGCATATAACATAAAATAAATAAATAAATGAAATTTTAAATCACTGCAGGTTTCAAAAAAAATCACTGCATGACTCTGAGCTTCATTAAAGGTTGTCTCTGTATCTTAATAGGTGAGATGGTACTGTAACAAATATTCTTTGCCATTTTGGATCAATACTTCCCATAGTCAATGAGGGAGGTTGCATTTAAAATCCACTGGGAAACAAATTTGGTATTTTAGCGCTGGGAAGAATCTGCAGAACAAGGAAGTGCTCAGTGGCTGCAGTCTGTGAGAGAGGCCTGAACCTCTCAGAAGGCAGCAGATGTCTAGCAATGTCATACTAACCTCAAACACACCATACACAGATTATTTATGGGCTGAGCTGGTGGAGGTGTTTCCTTCTCCTGTTCTTTTATCAACAATACAAGGCTAAAAAATCAGATAACGTAAATGAATACAATCCCTGGCTCTCATGTAGCACATGCCATGCAGAGAGAGCTGTTTTTAGTTTGAGGACTGTGTTTGGAATTCCTTCAGTGTCAGGTTTCCAGTTACCAGACCCTCATCCTTAGGCCAGGCACGACTGTGGTTGGACTGGATTAGCAGAACACTCCGCAATGTATATTACATAGCTTTGACTTCTATAAGCTTTGTAAACCCATAAAAATAATGATCATTTTATGACCTGCATTTTGGGGGTGGTGGGGATGGTGAGTGCTGGGTGTAAGAGTGGAAAAATTTCTTTTCCCTTTTGAAGGAATTCCTGTTTGATTTGGATTTGGAGAAGGAGGGATCCATGTAAGTTTGTTTCAAATTCAAGCAAGAGTACATTTCAGGTGCAATGCAGGCAGGCCTGATTCTCTTCCCTGGCACACAGTTTTGCAAAATTTAACAGTGGCACTAACTGGCCCGAATATACCAGATTATATGCACAGTTTCTCTCTCTCTCTCTCTCTCCAGCAATACAACTTGAAATATTTAGAAACAAACAGTTCAAGCACCACAATCCCAGCAGGTAAGTGCATAGATATGTTTATATTACTCTAGCTGAAGTCTAGCCTTAAAGCAGCTGTAGAACTAAGTCCTTTATTGTTTGCAGAGGGTCTCATTTTGAGAGGTGTTGGGCTCCAGCTGCTCCCTGAGCAGTTCGTAGCAATTGGAAACATTTAGATGTCACACTTGCTTTTACATCCAGAACGAAGCATAAAATTTAATCAGCTACTAGCTTTCCATGCAGATAAGCAGACTGAAGAAACAACTGTAAGACAAGAAAACAGTGTCTGACAGGTTTAAAACTTTACTGTAAGATTATGCAAGACTTCTTATGACAGCATAAACAACTTATTTTGCCTGCAAGCAAATAGACTGTTCTCAATCCTTAATGGAGCAAACTGCGTCACAGATTGGTTAACATCAGAATTTAGAGTGCCATTTAATTAAACTCCCTCCCATCAGCAACAAAACCATAAAACAGTGTTGCTCCTTTGCTCCAGCATTAGTTTATTTTCCAGAGCAGATCTCAGACTAGCTTCTGATAATCCAATCCTGCAGGCAAAGCTCCCCTTTCTTTCCTTCCTTCCCTAAATCCAACCTACAAATGTAGGAACTGTGATAATCAGGATTAAATCCCTCAAATCAACAGCAACAAAACCCAAAATATGCTAGCTCGTGCTCTGTAAATGCCCAATAAGCATTCAGAACAACTAGTGCAATAATCCTTCCTACTCAATTCCTCACTTGTTTTGTTCATATGCTCTCAGGCATGGTACATCTCTTCTACCAGGAGGCATAAAATAAAGTAGCACCTATTGAACAAGACATCGTTATTCTGTGATCTCTTTAAGCTTTAAGGGATCTTAAGTAGATTGGTACTTTAAGTAGCGAGTTATTACAACATGTGTCATTTCATATGTTACTCATTATTCAACACAACATAATACCATGTGAGTCATTAACCTCTTGGCATTGGTAACCTACTCTCAATGCTAAGCAGTCATGCTTGTTGCTCAGGAACTCCCATGCTCTGTCACAGAGAGACCTGGCTGAGACTTTAAGGTCCCTTTGGTCTTTTGTTTGGCAGATCAGTGGGGGCCAAAAGCTCTTCCTATAGACTAAAAGATTTCTTGGCCTTTGGTCTCTTGAGTCACATTTCTGAGATGATGTGAGCCAAGTTATATTGGAGGGGAGAAAATTTTTTAAAGGATGTATGCCCCCGAAGCCAGCAACAGAAGAAATGCTCAGGGTGCTTAGTTGAATTTAGCATTTCAATGCAAACTCAAACTAATACAGTATTCAGTAAACTAATACAAAAATTTACTGAATGCATGCAGAACTGCTACCACTGGGGGCAAGATGCCGAAGTGAAAACTCTTGCCGTGGTAAGGTTCGTACTGTGTTACTGTGCAGCAGCTCTGACAAACATGGGGACCTGCTGCCCCTGCCATGAGAAGAGCCAGCTACTTCCCACAAGAGCAGACAATCAATGAGAACGGAGCGAGATGCAGAGGCAAGACCCCAATACGGGCCTCAGCACTCCAGCAGCAGCACAAAAGACAGAAATGCTATCTGGATCTCTGCCTCATCCTATTGCAGGTCTCCGCTTTTTTGAAGGCTATCAGAGTAGAAATTAAAGGTCCTGTGGTGGTACAGAAGCTTTTAATTTGATTTAAGAGAAATTCTGTTGCCATAGTCAAAATGCCTCTTCAGAAGGAATCAATCACACTCCAGCAGAGCTCCTCCTGAGCAGGGAAGCCTCCGCCCTCTGCCTGTCCACTCACAGCAATACTGCTATCCATACTGGTTTTGTGCTTTCACAGATACAGAGACCCAAATGCTACCCTGCTTTCATTTTTCACATGAAATGATTCTAAAACATGAAGACCATTCAGCTGTGCTGTTCAAATGATTTTCAACAAATAACAGAAATCATTAAAAGAATCTTCCTAAGTAATAACAACCTGGGCCCAGGTCTTTACAATTCAGCCACTGGGACCTTAACATGCTGTGTGATCTTTAGTGGGCTAGTAAAAACCTGTAAGAAGTGGTTATTAATGTTATTACCAAGCTTTTAGGCTTTTTACTGTTTGTTTCTTAGAGCATCTCTCATTTAAATTAAAGCATTCCTTGCAGCATTTTCTCCCATTGGCATGATGAAGCATGGCTGTCAATTCTGCCTCTAATGGCACAAACAGGGTAGTTAAACCATACTTCAATAAAAAAGGAAATTAATTTTTGAAACTGATTGTAGCTGGTTATTTTTTCCTCCATTTTGTTTCTTTCTGGTCCAGACATTCTGTTAAACTCACTGAGATGTATCATTCCCTTTTTTCCCCTGAGCAACAAAGTCAAAGCTCAAGATCCAGAGGACAAGGATGGCTAGTTTTTTGGGGGTAGAGGGACCCTAAAACCAAGCAGCTCTTATTTCTTTCTTCAGGCAGTATTTCAGTCCCCCATTGCTCCTCTACTGCTCATGTACTGATTTGCTCCTACACAGCACAAACAACCTGCCAAGTACATCCTCCCTCCCTCTCTATGTTTTCTTTTGTTAGAACTGTTCATTTCTATACAGGCATTAGATTATACATTTCCTGGCTTGCCGCACTCCATTAACACTCTGCTAAGCACCTATTTTCCAGCCAGCCATTAAACGCCACCTTTCATAATTGAGATTTAAAGGCTCAGGGCATGATAAAGGGCTGAAAGTTATAACTTTACAGCTGCATCTATAGAAGTGTGTAAATCTCCAGATTTGGATAGGCAAATCAGTTAATTAGACTTGCATTAAGTCACAAACTTTGCGGGTGCTGTGACAGCAGATGTCCTGAAGCTGAGCTTTAAATAACAAGGGTCAGACCCTCAATCCCACGGGGCCAGGGGAGAGGGACATGTCCCACCCGGTGACCAGAGAGCAGTAGCGCTGAGTGCAGCTGCTGTGACTTGCAGACGGCCACAAGCGCCCGTCCCAGCTGTGTTTATGCTGGCTTCTTCCTTCAGAGCTCCTAGAGTTACACGAACATCAGTGCAGCTGCGGCGAGCACAGGGACTCCGCACTGGACATGCTCTACCTGCCGCCCATGGTGGAGACAATCCTTGTTTTACTACCCTGCATTTTCTGCCTGCCAACACACGGGTTGCTCTCAAAGAGGGACCCACAAGCTGCAGGACTGAGCGCAGCTTCGCCCTGTGGCTGAGGAAACTTCATGTGGATGACCACAAGTCACTGCTAGCCAGTAAATGTTCAAAGCTGCTGAGATTCGGAGCTGCAGGGGCATGCTTTAGGGACATGGGGAGTAAGAGGTTAACCTTGGGCATGAGGCCCAAGGGCCTGTGCCCCTGCATGAGTTATCTCCCTGTTGCTGCATTTAAACATACTGTATGTAATTAACTGTTATCAGGTTGTTAAGCAGTGTGCTGAAATGTGAACTTATCATTCAATTGTTTCCTTTATTTACAAAGTCCCTGCCATTCTCTGGGGCAGCAGCCTGGGACAGGCTGTTGACTTGCTCAGATGAAGAGAGTTTAATACACCAGATCCTGGGAGCAGAAGCAGATTCTGGAGAAGTGAGACACAGATGTGAATCTGCAAACACTCCCTCAATATACCCTGCAGAATAGTTATGCCTGAATGAGACACAGGCACATACACCAGCCCTACCAAATACATCACTGTAAGGTTCCTTTGAGACTCCAACCGCAGAGCATGGAGGAAACGAGCAATACAGCTCCCAACTGCTTTATGGACACAGGTGGAGTTTTTACTCCCCAGGTCTGGATTACCAGAGCCCATGCACACACCAGGGGTTTAACCACTATCTCCTCCTGGCCTGCCTACTGTTCACTTCTTTGCTTTCTTCCCCAACAGCGCCAGGCCTGCCAATACCAGCAAGGAGTCCAAGAACGAGACATCATCAGATCTATGTGATTTCTGTCCATGGTCTGGCCCAAATCCTGGTCTGGGGCAGCACCACACACCCAACAGGACTTACTAGCATGGCCCCTGGGCGTGCAGTATCCTTTGCTCTTTGGGAACTGGTGCAGTCATCAATATTCCAGATCTATGTACATCCTCCCCAACACTTGTAATAAACAGGATGTGTAGCTTCTAAACAGATTTCTTCTGTGCCATCTGCACGCTGTGCTGCATGACAGATGACAAGATAAAATTTGCAACAGCAAAGTCCTTACAACACAACAACCATTTAGAGAGAGCAGCTACAACCTGTTGCAGGAGTTCTATCAGCTTAGTCATGTATCTAGAACAGAACACATCAGGATCCTGAAGCTGAAAGAGGAGAACACAGCAGAAGACAGAAAAAAAGTGCTTTATGGACATATCAAAACACTGCATCCTTGGCAAAGCAATGCCCACAGCTGGGAATTAGTGGTACCTTACTGAGGTGACAGCACAACAGTTGGAACACAGAGGCAACCCAGCATTGAGATGAAGTGAGGCTTTGGACAGCACCATCTGGTATAGGCTTTAATTTCTTTTGAATGCTTACATACATGCTGTATCAAAGACTACCACGTGCAGTGGACTCTTATGTGCAAGACATGATACTGCCAGCAGCTTCAGCTGACATTACAATGAACAGAACCACGATCAGAGGGGCATCCCTACTCCACCCAGAAAGGCTACTATGTGCCACCAGTGAGAAAAAGAGAAGCAATAGTGCTTCCTGGTATGAAGCTGGTAAGAACCTGGCAAAGATTCCAGATAGCGTGTCTCACTTTGGTCGGGGGAAAAAATTTTAAATAAAATCACCCTCTTAACTTGAAACAATCTTTTACATAATGAATCAATCAATTATCTTTGCTCTAGTATGTTCAAATCAAGGTAATCATCATTGAAAATAACAACCAATTTATATAGCTCATTTAAAGCCACAGTAAGCTCGGCTGCTGATTCACTAATGAACAATAAAGGTCACTACTATAATATCACTCTGAGTATTTTCAGATTGTGTGGTGTGATAGACTTGAAGTGGCATGTTCATAAAAAAAACATCAAGATACTTTGCAGGAGGAAGATGGAAATAGATCTGTGTTCTACATAGATACCAGATTGAAAAGAGGAAATAAGTTTGATGTGTCAAACTTTGCTCCCCAGACTCATCCAGCCTCAGCCAAAGCCTCTGGATGTCAATGGAAGCATTTCAATGATCTTTGGATTAGGCACTTTTATAGGAGAATGGTATCTGAAAGGGGAGGAGAGGGCAAGGAGAGAATGAGACATCTGTATCCTGGAATGAAGTCAGGAAGTTAAGGCCTGACAGGCTTAGACCTCAAATAAATAGCTTGGGTGCTAGATGTGGATTGCTGAAATGCCTCACTCCACATGGAAACATTCCTTTTCAATTGTGTCTTTCAGGTACTCAGAAAAAAAGACTGACCAAAATGTTTTTGTTTTTTATTTCTTGAGTGCCCATGATCTAGGGAAGGGTACATGTATGCAATTACTAAGAAACAAGACATTTTACCAGGTGAACAGCACACCTCTGCTACATGGATGTCACATCTACTTATTTTGCATATTAGTAGCCGGCAAGTGGGGCACTGTAGTGGAGTCTGACCTAATCTGCAGCATCACTCTGTGACTATTACCAGAAGCAGATGTTTCAGAGGAAGATGCAGTTAGTGGACAATTAACAGTTTGCATAGGTCTTACAGCATAAAAGCAACCTCTCCTTTCCTCCTCAGATGCTAACTCAAACCAAAGCAACTATTGGTCTAAGTCTGGGTTTGCAGAAAGTTGCTGGTTTCAGAAACACACAACACTTGATGGCACTTCTGTACTTGCAAATGTTGATACAAAACCCCCAAACATGATAATATTTAACACAGTCAGACCTACTATATGAAACCCATAGGAATAAAGCACAATATAGTAGAGAGAGACTATGGTGGGTTGGGAATGATCTCAGTGTTACATCTTTAATGCTGGCTTGGGTTCCTCTTAAAAAAAATACATACAATTTTCCAGTAAAAGAGGATTTTCTTTAAAAGAACTTCACAACATTTCAAAGACCCCTCATTTTAATGATTGAAAAGTAGAAGGGAGAAACTTCATATTATATCAAGCGGCTACAATATAAACCATTACTCCAGAACATCACTACAGTTTCTAAGTCAAAAAAGCACAAAGCAGCAATACCATTCTGAGGATGCAAAATTGTCTCTGTATACTAAACTCCCTTGAAAAACTTAACTTGTGGTATAAACTAGTACAACTGAAAATGAAATGACTAAGGAGAAAAAGACCAGGGTTAAAGGTTCTGTATTGATTTTCCCCCCCCACATTGGGATTAAAGTGATCTCAGCTGGGATCCAGAATTACAGAGGTAATTATAATTTCCATTTATATTTTTAGACTGTGTACAAAAAAGTGTAATAATGGACAGCTGAAAATTTTCCATTGTCCATTAAAACCAAAATGTTTCTGATGAAATCTCTGTAAGCCCAAGTACGACCACAGTAATCTCTCAGTAAAGGGGCTTGCTTCAGATGTTTGGTGACAAGAGAAAAGGGAGAGCTGTTACCCCTTCATACAAAGAAATCAAACCAAAATGACACTAAGGTTGTTATTCTCCTCAATAATACTACAGAAATTCCAGGCTAAGATTACTAACAAGTCTTTTCAGAGAAAAAGTCAGCTCATTTATTAAATAACCTTTCTTGATATTATTTGCAAGGTATTTAACAAAAATAATTGCATTAAGCAGGCATTATTTAAGGCACACAAAGTGCAGAGAGCAAAAAAATGAAATTTGTCCAAGTCCTGTTGCCTGTCTGCCATCCTTCCCGTTGAAGCCCAGGATTCCTGGAGGTCTCTCAGAGCGAGGCAAATGACTGCTATTGAAAAGCAAAATTCAAGGTAAAGCTGGTGATTAAGTGCTCTGATGGATCTGGGCCTAAAAATTCAAGTGTAAACCCCAACTCAATTTCAACTGACTAATTGAATTTGCCCTTATTTTTTCAATTTTAAATTCCCTTTCGTTGCAGCCTGATGTGCTCTGTGCCTGCTGCCATACAGCGCGGTGCAGTCGGTACTGCAGCACAGCCTGGACCACGGCGCTGCTCCCGCTGGCCGCTCCGGAGGGGCTGCAGCACACCGTGTGGTGAAGGCATCCGTACAGAAAATGCTCAAAACCAGCACTGCTGTATTCAGGCAGCCTAAATTCAGCCTCATTCCCTAGTCAGTGAGAAACCTAGATGCCTTCAGAGACCCCTACAAAGCTAATTAGAAGACTACCAGAAGCCTATGTACAGTGAAGTCACATGGGTTTTCTGAGCACAGCTGCTGGGATCCTCAAAGCTTTTAACTGATTCTGGAAATTTTTAATCGCTGAATGTGTAGTTGTAAAGTGTGTTTGCTGTCTGAGGATCTTTGGAGGAAAGACTGTTACCATCCTTTTTTCTACCTGTTTTGTCCCAGCTATTGTGTTGGGTGGTTGAGTTCAGTTCCAGAGCGTATCACTATTACCTCCTTAAAGAAGCAAAACAAAGGGAAAAACTAACCATAGCATGCTGCTAAAAACATATTCTTTCTATACTGAAGACATGTCAGTTCTCAGTAAACAAATATCCCTTTTCCTTAAAGCATAGTATCTCAGATTGAACCAAAATTCACAGCAAAAATGCTAAATGAGGGACCCAAACCTGGTGACGTGGGTATATACAACAATACGCTAGCACCTAGATCCAAGCAAAAAGCCATTCACATGGATTATCAACAGTGAAATCCTGCTGAGATTGGTTTTGATTGCCAAATTTTGCCACGATCTACAACAGACTGTTCTCAAAGTATCTCCCTTCACCTGTACAAGGGCTATTTTTCTTCCTTAAATGAAGAAAAGTGCCAGCTACTCAATATCCAAGGACCCCTGTTGTCTCAGGGTTTTGCTTGATAACCTGGGCTGGGTTTTGTTCACACATATCCTGCCCTCTGGATGGAACTCTGGCTGCCAATTTCCAAAGTGCTGTCTCAGACTATCTAGTGCACAGATCCAATCTCCTTGCTGAATTACATCTGGGGTGGAACAAAAATGGCAGATAATTCACTTTCTATTAAAGTTAACACTCTCCTCCACTTGCTTCCCACGTATATTATACAGTGGACGTGTTTGCATGTTCTGCTCTATTTTTTCAGCTGCTGCAAGCACATAAGCTATCAATTACTCTCCGTACAGAGAGAAGACGGTGATTTGAGGAACAACTTCCAGTTTACATAACTCCTCACCTCATCACTGCTCAAACATTTAAATGAATGCTTTTGGGCAAGAGGCCTGAAGCAGAGAGATTCCTTAGGTGCTCTCTCCCCTGCCATTTCCCCCCTCATTGCATGGTTAATCAGAGTAGCCTAACTCTTTAAAACTAATATTTATTCAAACAGCTGTGGGATCCCATTTGCTTATGCAGAACAGAGCACAGAACCAGTGGAGGCCACAGCAATACCAGGCAGAAGCCAGCAGAAGGTATGAGTTCTGTCAATACCTCCATAGTCAGCCTAAGTTACATTTGGCAGACAAAATTTTTGAGTACAGCAAAGATACTACCATCACTGTAAAGACGTGGTTAAGTTTTTAACATATGCATTATGATATTTAATATGTTTCCAAAATAAAGCTTGCTGAAAGCCTGATTAGTGGCTTATATGCTATTTAACACCAACCACGTCTACAAAGTTTTGCTGGTGTGTTTCTGGCATATCCACAACATCTTTACCTGTGGTAAAGATGCTCAGTAGCTTAGGTAGATTCTCCTAAATAAGCCTCAACAAAAGAACAGAATCCGTGTGCATCTTATGCTTTGTTTATGCCATATTTGAAAGAACTGTTCTCGTAGAAAATTTTGCACAGGTGCTAAATGACAAAGTGCTAATTTACATAACTATCAAATGCTAGAACAATGCAATCTTTTCCAAGCTTGGAGATGTGGGTAAAGATTCTTAAGAAAGTAGGAATTAATCCTGTCTAACAGGGTACTACAGGGGCTTTAGCTCCATGTCTGCTCTTAACAAAGCTACTGATCCACAACCACTAGTGATCTGAACATTTGCAATTCTTAACCTTGAATTATATTAATTTTTAAGGACTACTTTTACTTCACTTATATTTGTGATGATAAGATGGGCTGAAGAACAACATATAGAGCAGGAAAAGATATATTCCTTTTACTGGGATCTCCAAAATCTGGAAACTGCTAACATTGGTGGGCAAAAAACCAAATAACCCAATGACAGTTTATCCAATTGCTACCAGACTGACCCAGACAGCAAAGAAATCAGAGAATACACCCTAACAGTGGTTGCAATTCAGTATAAACCTACGGCTGACTGCAATCATTAGGAACACGTCCATGGATTGCAGTGGTTCTGGACCAGGCTTGTACTAGGCTCTACAACATTTCTAGTTGTTACTCAAGCTGGAACAACACATCCAAAGCATGACTTTCTAAAGCATCATAGTTGAAGAGCAACATAAAAGCCTCTGATGAATATATGAGCAAAGAAATTTGGACAAAACCTTCTAGAATTTAGCCTATTCTCCTGATACGTTTAAGACTTCTGTGCAGAGAAATTAAATATGTCACCTACTTATGAAATGGAAGCAGTTTGGCTGCCAATTGTATGAATTGTGTTGAAACAGCTGCTCTAGCAACTGTTTTTACTATTAAATTCTTCAGTGATTTTCTTATTCCCAAATTAGATACCTCTTTCCTTTAATCACCAGTTCATATATAAAAGCCCTTTCCTCACAAGGCAGGGTTTCACCAAGGATAACAAACAACGGCAGGTCTGCTTAAGGCACTGCCCTTGTGTTTCTGTGTTGCTCGCATCTCCCCTCCCCACTCCGCTCCTCTTTCTCAGTGGGTGGCACGCTGACTGCTCACGACTCTGTCCCCTATGTGTTTGTAAAAGAACACAGAAGTATATTTGAGGTCTTAGGATTTCACAGCCTGTCATTACCTTGCAGCATTGCAATTAAGACTGTCCACACACAATTCGCTTTTCTACTTCATCATCATAATTGCCCTTCCTCTTTCCTAAATGTGTACATAAGAATACCTACAACTGACCCACTCTAAATGTTGCTTGCTATTAGAAGCCTGAAATTTGCCATGGTGACAGTACAACTTCCTCGGTCTTTTTAACATGCTTTCTGTAGGGTGGCGGGGGTTTTTTTCTATTTTTTTTTTTCTTAGCATGCTTTGCAAAGACTGGATGGAGACAAAGGAATTGGCTGGGAACTAATATGGAGAACTAACTGCAGTCTGCCTCCAAGCGCAGGGTGCCATCACAAAGCTGCTGTTTGCTCACAGGAACACCGCTGAGCAGTGACAGAACACACAGGAGGCTCATGCACAACACTAAGAGCTGCAGGAAGCTCACTCAAAAATTCCTGATCCAACATCCTCAAAAATAATACATATTTATACCTGATACTGTTGCCTTCCTGCATTTTTCCTTTGTTAGCTGTTTTTAAAGCACATTTGCTGACAGCCATCTCTCAGCCGCACCTCCAGACATGTTTATCAAGGAAAAGCCAAAGCCAAGAACGGCAGTGGAGTTGCCTCACTTCGCAATGCACTTTCTCACCTTTGCAGCCCAGAGCTTGTATTTTTTGATCAGTTCTGAATTATAAACCAACATAAGCAGCAGCATTTTTATTCCAAATATCCATACCTACAAAGCAGCCAGCTGAGCTTCCCAGTCTGTTGGTCTCCTGAGCAATTTCAATATCCATCTCAACAATGCAATGGATGCATTTGCATTTTGGAGCACACATCTTATTCCCCAGGTTTCACTCAGCACATCACTCTGTTGATACATTCTATGGGATATATCCTTTTGGTTTTTAATTTAATCTTCTTTTTAATTTGCATCCACTTATCTTTTTTCCACAGATCCTTCATCTCAACCTAACCATTTTGTACTGACACTTCTTTCTTTCATTAATATTTTGTTCCCTAACAGTTGTTTTGTTCTTTTACTCACTGGAGGCATAGTTAATACAGCTTTCTTTTCTGCGGCAATGTCTCCATGACTTCATTAAATTTTACAACATTAATTCAAGCCCTTTTGTTCAAAGGCAACATTTTCCTCCATCTCCAGTATTTTAAAGCTGAATTTGGTGCCCTTAGTTTGAGTGGGAGGTCCTTATGCCTGATTATACACTAAAATTCATACCAGATCCATGTTTTCTGTAAATGTGACACTTGAAAGTATTTTTATTTACTATGGATAGCATGTCCTTGCAAAAGGCTGGCTGTTTAGTTTCAAAATATTAATTGACTTTTAAACTATTCCATATTGCATTAACTGGCTTTTTGCTATGAGGAGTTGACTGACTTATTAGGAAAATTGACAAACCCCATCCCTGTCTGCCTCCATCTACACTTCCAAAGTATTCTTCTGAGACATCTGGCTTTCAATGTTTTTTCAAGCTATGTCCCAGTTGTTACAGATATTTTCTTTGGTCAATTTTCTTTAGTTATTCCCATGGAAGTTATGGAGGTGGCCTGCCGGCTGCAATCCATGATTTGATGTCATGAACCTTGACCTTTCTGACTTTCTAAAGTATACTTTTTCAGTATTTAGACATACTTGGGCTTGGGTAGAGGCATCATGTTCACTTCAAGTGATATTTCTATTTCATTAGAAAGCTGGAGGTATGTTTTACAACCAAGTCTCCTTTCTTTTGTATTCAACACAGATTTCTGAAATTGTGATCCAGGTTATTTATGAACTCTGCACATTTTTTGACAAATGTGTTTTGACACCATCTATGGCAAAAAAAGCCTTCAAACTTCACCAATGACACGGAGGTGATATTTGCACCCCTGCACACCGCAGCAGAGTCACTGAGACGGACATGAAACAGAACAAGTTGCAACAGAGCATTTCCAGCTTTGTGCTGCATGTACCTATCACAAACCTGCTGTCCTGCTGTGCATGTGGACTCTGTCCTTCTTGAAATACAATGACATCCCTGAGACACTGGGCAGTTTGCACCACAATTAGTTTTATCATCTTCCAGAGTTAAGAAAAGTTAGTTAAGCAAACCTTAAACTGTTTGAAATTGGATTTAAGCTGATCCTTTAATGAGCACATCAGCTTGGTTCCCAAGCTTGGGCTCTAGTATGTAAGAATGATCTTTTTTCTTTGCCTGTATTTCATCTTGGCTGGTTTATTGCAACATATCCTTGAGGTCCTTGAGTAGGACCAGCATTTCCATTAAAATTGATTCTAAATTCACCTGCCAGCACTTAAAACCCAACTAAAACCATACACATATTTCATTTATAATGAGATCACCACACTGGAAGATACAGACAGACAAGATTTTGCTGCATTTTCAATAAAAGCACAGCTGTCAAGATAAAAATTATATTTAAAAAATATCCCTGAGTTACTGATGCTACTTTAGTTGATTAAAACAGAAGAGAAAGTTAATAATCAAGTATACTGGAGAATATACTGTTTGAATATTATTTATATTTCACATGACCAGGGTGATGAAATTAGGTGGGCTATTCATTTTTTTCCCTCAACTTAGTTATAATCCTATTTAAGACTCCAAATTATCAAGTCTTAGTTTTGCAGTTATGTCTGGGGAATATTAAAAAAAATATGATTTATGCAAAAAATTAAAAAAGACCACTTAAAATTGGTTCTCAAATATTTGTCTTGACAGTCTTATTCTAATCAGAGAGAGAGAGAAATGAGGGAGATATACATTTTGTTCAGCTACCTGGAACAACAAAATATTTTCCCATGTCTTACCCTTCACTGGTTTCTACTCCTTTGGAAGGAAAATCCTGGACATTATTAAAAATATTGCGTATTACATTATGCCTCAAAAGTTAAGAGGCTTGCTTTGTAGCTGTGCAACACACGTCCAATAACATGGTTTCACTGACACACTAGAACTTGGGTGATTCTTGATGGGGTTGATAAATTATTTCACTACCATTAAAGTTTTGGGACCCTCCCACCCTTTATGAGAATGTCTGCAGATGCTGTTTTTTTAACCAGGTGAACAATGCTTCAATTTAAACAGTACCACAAGGCAGCAATGGTATTCCCTGCAGTCTGCACCAGCATTGTCACCCTCTGCCTACCATAAAGTGAGATTCTGGGCTGAAAAAAAAAAAAAATAAAGGCAAATTCAGTAAGTTCAGTAAGCCATGTAATGAAGTCAGCTGAAGAGAGGAACAGTGACAAATAGAGAGGCAGGCTGTTACTAAGAAGTGTCTGAGCATCAAGAAAGTTCTCTGGAAAATCCCTTGGCAGAACAGCAGCTGTTTTATGGGACAGAGTAACACTGAGAACCACTGTGGCTACAACCATGACTGCACTGCTGGGTCAACAAACTCCTGGACACAACGGAGGAATGTAGACGAAGCATACAAAATAAGAATGGGGATAGAATTTTTGCAACATGAGATGAAATAAGTTAAATCAAAGTGAAAAAAAAATAACTGTAATTTAAACCAACAGGCAAGGAATTTTGATTTAAATAATTGATTTTAAACCTTGCTTTTTCATCTGTGGTCCTTGGCTAGTCAATTCCCAGAGGCTAGGAATGCTCTGACAAGTTGATCTACAGCTAATTACAGTCTGCACTAAAATTGTGATTTCTTTTTTGCTAACCAGGAGAATACACTATATACATATTTAAGTAATGTCAGTATATTAATTTCAGATTCTGCTAGACAATGGTGAATGATGAGCCTTATTTAATAGACAATTAACTTTTTCTCTTGATTTGTGTCAAGTCACTTTCTGATGATGTTTTTGGGATTCAATTAAATTACAGAAATCCTGCATTTTGACATAAACTTGGTTAGTAAAACAAAGGCTCAAGTGCAAGAAGAAGATAATGAAACCTGCCAAGTAATCCAGTCCTTACAGTTGAGGAACCTTATCTCTTCATGACATCAGTATTACCAAAACTTGCTTTTGATCCAAAGAGCTGGAAATGTTTTTGACTCAACTCTAGAGGCTACCTCATAAATTGACTGCAAGGGTACTCCGGCTCCTTGAGTCAATGCTGTTTTTTCATGCTCTGTAGTGTAAGACCTAAGTGCTTAATCTATTTAATATATTGAAAGGGAGGTTAAAAATACTCAAGGGGAGGCATTTTGCAGGCTTGGTTCTTAAAATCTGGCAGAAAAAATTTTTACATTAGTATCTAGAAACTGAAATTGGCTAATGTCAGACTGGGAGAAAAAAAAAAGGCATAATCTCTTTAAACAGTAAAATAATTAACCTCTGAAGAATGTAATGAATTCTCCACAATGTGACATTCTAATTCCAGGTTAGATTCTTTTGTAAATACGTTTACAAAAGTAATGCGATGGATCAAGATTGAAATTTAGTCTGATGCAGAAATGCAGAAGGTCTTGGAGGGCTCACGCAAGGTGATCAAAATTGTCCTTTCTGGTATCATACCTAGAAATGGAGAGTGTGCTACTTTTGGCTACTGCCTTAAGAAGTGCAAGTTGCATGGTTCAATCTGAATAGAAGCTTCCAGCATGGCAAGACTCCCCACTGCCACTGTACGGCAAGGCTGGTTCCTTAACACACTTCCCAGTTTCCCAGTGCATGTTACATTTAAGACAGATATTGCTGTGAGACCATTAACCAGTTTGCTCAGCGGTCTCCTCCCAGCCACAGCAATACAGCTGAAGCATCTACACAGCCTGAACTCATTTTTCCATGCTAGCAGTTATTTTTAATGCTCTCACACCCCTCCTGGTCCCACTCCTTTTCTTGACAAAAATGCATTCTTCAATAATATGAGGATTCCAGAGAAAGCCTGAAGTACTAGTTTTCCGTTGGAATCAGCATTCCTTACTGGGAAGATGGCTGAGCTTTCTAATCCGCACTCATCACATCACCAGTGTGCCGTCTCAGTGTCTGTCAGTCTGCTTTTGGTCACAGCCAGCTCCTCCATCAACACAGAAATGAACGTGTCCTCGAACATGAGATTTCTCCAAACAAGGCTGCCATTAGCAAGACTGTGATTTACATTAAGACAGATTTCCATAAAAGCAAGCTCAAAAATAAAACTATGAACAAACAGAGCAGCTTCAGTTTCATATCTGTTCCATAGCTCCATCAGGAAAATATTCTAGATTACATCAAGAAAATAGGCATTAAAAATAGTTTAAAAGATACAAATGGTTTTCTGGCTCCCACAGCCTGCCTTGCTCTTCTTCCCAAAAGAAGAGGTTAAGAGGTATAAGAATCAAGCCATTTTCCTCCTAAACAGGAGGATTTACCATTGCTTAATACTACTACTCAGCACTACTTAGCCGTAGCCTCAGGGCAACATGTAAGCATTGAGTGCAAAGAACTGTATCTCTCTTGCAAAGCCTTCCATTCTGTCTTTCCCACTTTGTTGCGTTTCTGCAGACAGAACAGCACAATGCAGTGAGAGATGAAGACCTGCCACTCTCCTGCCACAGCCACTTATCATCTAATTCAAATGTTTGCCTCTGCAGACATTTCCAGAGCAAGTCTACAGGCTGGCATTATTTTACCTAGACACTTAACTATGTACCTCAGCTCTCCACTCCTTAGGCCAGTCACATACAAAGCCCTTCTCCAAAGGCTGCTGCCTCCTGTTTGTAGCTGTTAATTAAAACTGTAACCTTACACAGGAACAGATCCTCCACTCAAAGGCAAAAAGGGCGTCGCTGAGTTCAGCGAGACCAAGACACCGAATTTGCTGCTGCAACTACTGAAAAGGCAAACACACATGACAGCTGAATTCCTCAAACACAGTTAATACAGACTTACATACCTGAATTTGGCCCATAATATATAGACTTAAATTAGCAGCCTCAGAGAAAAACAGGAAAATACAACAAGAAAAAAAAAAGGCAAGGACACAATGTTTCAAAGCTTAGCTTTTCACAACCCAGCAGCAGATATGTTCAGATTGCTGCTGGCAATCTGACTTCTCCTTCGTGCATGCCTTTGCAGAGGAACGGGACAGTGCCTTGGGGGCATGACACATTCATAAAGACACTTGGCAGGTGAACATTCCTCCTTGCCCCACGGGGAGGAAAACCAAAGCTCTCTTACTCAGTTTGTCTGTGCCCACACGCACTGGCACGAGTCCTGCTGGATTTCAGGTGAACAGCACAGTTTCACTGTGCAGGTCCCAGCTACTCTTGACAGAGCACAGATCCCCTCCTCCCTCCTCATCCTGTGAAACTGGATGCAGTCCAAGCGCTTTCCTTGTGTGTGCCACACCAGAGCAGCAGGCAAAGGTCATATCCTCCTGGATTCAACACAATATTGCAATAGGAATTTGTTTCCCAGCACCTACAACCCTCATCTGAAGCCTCTTTAAGTATCTCTTATTAAATTTGGCTTAAATGGCTAAGTATGCAGACTATTATATACCAAATGAGGCTCGGTGGTTTCACCACAGTGACAACAGGACAAAACAAGGAGTGGAATAAACCCAAGGGCAGGAAACCATGTACTAATACTAAAATGCTGGGGAGAAGAAAGCTACTCTTTTGAGGAAATACGACCTCGGTATTTTTTTCTACATTCCCATTTCTTCTCTTAATTTTTATTTAATAACGCTGCCCATTACTGTAGTTTTCATGGATCCTCCACTGAGATGAGGTTGGCAAATGGATGGTTTTTACCTGTATTCCTCTACACTCCTGGGCAGTCAGCCACGAGAACAAAAGAAATCACTCATTTCCATTAGTGGCTGGCAATGAGACTGCATCCCCTTCTTCTGGATTTAGACTTCACTGTAGCAATCAAGTCATTTGTGACTGCCAGGGCTTAATTACTGCAGTAACATGAAAGTGCAAAACTTACAAAAGCTGAGTATAAAAAGCAGCAGCTGATTGCTGGACTGCAGGCACACCCAAGGGTGTGATGTCCCCAAGCTCTGCTCCTGCCAGGGTGGGAACCCTCTGGAGATGGTCTGTGTGCAGCAGCGCGAGGGCTTGGGTAGGGAGCACACACAACCCTGCTGAAGTGCAGGTCTTCTCACTCTCCAGTATAATCTCCTCAGGCATGGAGAGAAGAGATTCTCTTCACGCTGATCTTCAAGCTTAGTGAATATTTGGATGACTTCCTAAATGGGGAGTCCCAGCCAGCTAAATACTCAAACCTGTCGCAAGAGCTGGAGAGTTGTGTTTCCAGCAAGTTAAACGGAGGCTTGGGGAAGAACACAGTGAAATTCATGATCATGATACTCTTCTGCTCAACCCCACCTGAAGGAATACTGGTGAAATAAAAACAATTTTTGGTTGATGGAAGTTACTTCACTGGAAAATTTCCATTTTATAACACTTGAAAAAAATATGGTTGATTTTCTTAGAGGGAAAATGAAGTAAAAGAAGACATGATACACAAATATGGAAATTTCTGTGGACAGTTACACTGGGCACCAGTTATTCATTTACTCTTGTAATCCACAAGGAAGTACTCAACAAAATTGAAGTTTAAAATAAATAGAAAAGAGCATGCATAATTAAAGTACACCTAACCAACATGCAAAAATCACTACTAAAAACTTGACAGGAAACATGGGTGTTGGAAAACACAAAAAACATGTCTATTTACCCAGAAAAATAAGAATATCCATAGCCAGACAGAAAATACATACAAAACACACAATGTTAGAAAAGCCAGTTACTGCATGGGACAAATCTCCAGAAAAATGGCTTACACAAATATAATTTGAAGGCAGTATCTAAACTGCAGGCATACCTCTCAGTGACACCTTTGAATGTAAATAGCTCAGCAGAAAAAGAAAAAAGCAGCAAAAAGAAACAATTCTCTGATTTCCTAAATGCCAGGAGTACTTCACAACAAAGAATCTCGTCTTGCTTGTAAACAGCTACTTTTCTTTGCTTTTACAAATTATCCTGCTTGTAGGTCCAGGAAGTGGACTGGGCAACCCCTCTGAGGACTTGCCCAGCCCTCTAATTCTAAAGGTGGGGTATTTTTCTATTTTTGTTTTCCTGTCACTGCTTCCCACTATCTCTTCTAGCATCCTCTCACTCCCCTTTCTGGCTTGCTTTATCTTACACTCCACTATTAGAACTCCCAAAGAAACAGGACTGAAATCTCTGAAATGCTTCCTTTTGGTTACGCCCCACTGGTTTCAGACTAGAATTGCTCTTCATTTAGTTGATAAGGATTAAAAATTAAAAAAAGCCCTCAGAGAATTTACTTGCATTTCCACAGTGTTCAGTTAAAGCACAGAGATGCTCTGCTGGAATTGGACTGTTGTCAGACAGCCCTTGCAGCAGCAGTGGGACTTCAGGAGCTGTGGCTGCTGTAGTGGAAGCTTTCCACAGCAGCACTCTGTCAATGCCAGCCAGGATTATATCACCACAAACTCAGTCATTTCTGCCCTGCTATGACCTGTTATAACTCTTGCAGAGCCAGCTCCCTTAATGTCATGTTCCCTACCTGTGGATCATGACTCTCGCTGACACGTTCAGTGAGAGACCTTTCTTTAAAAATTCAAAAGTCCAAATTAACAGCACAGTTATAAAGATGATACTAAATCAGCCGCAAAAGGTGACATGACCCAGCTGCAGAATAATCTCTCACATTAGAGCCGGACAGCAGCTGTGGGCTGCTGTCCCTACCCCTGGGAAGGAGGGTGAATCAGCCTATGAGGCTTGGTGCTGTACCTGGGTAAGGATGCATACTGCCTTTCCATCCCCTCGAAGTGAAGATTGTAGGAGCTCCCATCTGGACCTTTTCCAGACACCTGTGGAGAGGAGAGTAATTAGAGATGAAGATCAATTATGCAGCCCAGCTACTAACAATGCATCTCAAAACGATAAGCAGACAACACATGATGCTGCAACAAGCCAAAATCAACAAAAGAAAGGCAGGGGCTCAAAGAAGCTCCAAATCCCATATATAATCTTATCACTGCTAACAAGAAAGGCTTCTGTATCAAAGAAGTGTTTAGAACAGGTACAATCTTCAGAGCCTCTCCCTTGTCTGCTCACTAGCTGGGATACTCTCTCTCCTTCCCTGGCTGGCCTTTCTCCCAGAATTCAGTAACAGGAGGACATAACCTAATTAAGCACACCCTTTCTGATTACAGAGGCATAACTATCTGAATCAAAGCTAACATCTTAGTCCCGAATTTGCTTTTTTCCCTCCACTTGCGTGTTTTGCTTAACTATAGAATATGATATAAATGGGCTTTCTTTCATTCTTAATATGAATCCAGAAACTTTCCTTAATGCCACTGCCAAGCTAAGTGTCCTGCTGGGAGTTAAGTGCACCTGTGATGCTCTGGTGCCATTTCAGAAGGGAAGCATTAGTGCACTCAGTCAAATGCCAGTGCGCTACTTGGTTTGTTTTCAAGATGGCAAACGGAGTTGGCTGGGGAGCACAATTCTATCAGGAAGGCTCCAACCGGGGTACCAAACGGTGAACTTCAATGCTTTTAGCACACAGGAGCTCTCCCAATTTCACTCACTCAATGCCTGCTGATGGCCCAAAGTGTTAAGAGCCTTGTTAAAATGGAGCTATTAGTCTTTTCCTCCATAAATGGAGGAGGCTCTGACTGCCTTCAGTGTTTCCTACATTAGTATGTATTCCTATTCCGGTGCTGCTAGAATCAGCAGTTTTATAAAGCAATATACTAAGAGGCCATTTAAAATCCCCTTTCCCTTTTACAGATTAATAGCAGAAAGGAAGATTTAATGCCTTTTCAAACATTTTTAACAATTCATTAAAAAGAAAGTAATAAATCACACAAAGCTTTCGGCAAATGCCTGATTAAAAAAAAAGAGAAAACAAAAATTAACATGTTTTTTGCATTCTACAAGTTAGAGTACATTTTTGTCAGTCCTGTAATTTATGCACGATACACCATTTTCACTGAAGAGATGTATAAGCCTCTACAATGAGAAAGGTTGTGTGTTCAGGTGTAGTCAGTCTCATCTACCTTTACAGAGCATTTCTGTGTACATTACATAAGCCAAGTCCAATGCAAAGAGAGGCAGTATCCTTGGGACCTACCAGGCAGGCTTAGGAGTTATTCCAGACAAATATTGTTATGCAGCTTGCCACTCACTGAACATCCAAGATATTCATAAATGAAAAAAATTATTTAGTATAGGCCTCTTGCTAGCTCTCCTTTTTCTGACTCAAAACAGAAAGGAGTTCTCATGGAACTGCTGGCCACAAGAAATAACAACCTCTGATTCAAAGTGACCCGTGCTTTAGTAGTGCCTGACTTTGGGTGAACAAAAAATAACAATAATTGCTCTACACATCAAAAAGAGGGCAGTAGGCTAAAGGGATCATTCATTCATTTTTTTTCCACCGCAAGAAGTGACATGCAGAGAGACTTTATAAAGACAGAGTCACCCATGTGAAGAGTCACAGGCACTTTGGCTGCTCTTACACTGCTAATTTCAGGAGGTTCATAATTTCCATTAATTTCCCAGGTACACTGGTGAGGGAAGAGCCTCCAGATTTCTGCTGTTTTATGAAGAAGAATGAGGGGAAAAGAAACAAATCTGTGATCTGGTTCACTCAGCATAAAAGCCACATAGTATGTGGTCTAACTGTGAGGCTATAGATAGGTTACTAATTATGTGCAGCGACAAGATGTTTATGAGCTGAAGGATGTGCCTGGTGACTGTGCATTCACAACCCCGAGTGAGTCTTCTGCACTCTCACACCTACCAGGAGTAACAGCAGCCAGGCAATGTGAAAAAACACAAATGGGATTCAGAACTGCACCAGCATGGAGCAGCAAATCCTAAAACTTATACCAGTCAACAAAAGTAAAAAATACTTACATCACAAGGCCTTCTTGCAGCCTGAAAACTCCCCTTTTTTGATGGTTTCCTACAGACCAAATAGAAGGCAGTACCCCCTGCCAGGTCTGTTTGTATATATGATTTGAGAGACAGTTACCATAGAAACACCCTGGTGGTGGATACACAATTTTGCTAATTTGGATCTATCGAGCGGCTGAGTCTCCACACCCTATATAAAACCCCCAATGTACTGGAAAAGCATGCTCTGGCTCTGCACAGCTAATTAAAGGCTCAGCCATTTCTTCTTCTTTCCCTTCTCCATCTGTCCATGCGAGAGTAAAAACGTATCATCTCTCAGCCCGCAGTGCCAAAATGGTGTCTGGAATAAAATACTACCCCGATGAAAAGAGAAATTGTGAAAATAGAAACACCTCCTTCGTAGAAGTTATTTATGTTTCAGAGAGAGTCAAAGCAAAGGGTTCCTTTGCTGCCTTCTACAACAAACTAAGCTAAAAATTGGCACGAAAGGTACTAATAAGCAAGAGCGAAATACTCCAGCTTTTCCTCCTTTCCTGAACCAGGACATATGCTGGCCCTCAGGCCAGGTGCGGAGGTTTTAACCGCATAGTTAATCATCACAACATATTTAGGCAAGCAAACAGTAACCTTATTAAAAAAGGATTAAAACCTGGAAGTCCAAATGGATGGTGACCATGAGGTGGCCAGCAAGCCGTGGGAGCTGACAGAAGGTGCAGGACTTAGCGGATCCCTATCAGAGGCAACTGGAAGAGCTTTTGAGCTCAACACCCCAATCAGGAGAGAGCACACAACAGCAGACGAAATACACATTTCACAAATGTATGGTAATGCACAACAGAAAGACTGATCCAAAACATGCTCCTGTATTTTTAGGGTTTAAATTAACAACATCAACTTAAATAAGCGCCATCATTATGAACAGTTCATCTCTTAAGTGCGGCCTCAACTAACCAGCAAAACATGAATATGCAAAAATAACAGGACAGAGATAAACACAGAAACAGCCATCATCCTATCAGTGCAATTCAAAGAGCAGCACGCTTAAACTGAGGAAAGCAAATGCTATCTTTATCAAAAAACAACAACAAACAATCCGTGAAACTTAACTGTTGCAAAGTATTGGTGTGGCCAAGCCCCCTGGGAAATGTAAAATTATTAAACTGGCTATACATATGAATCAAAACAACCAACATCCCCTTAGCAGAAGACAGTAAAGCCTTTCACGGATTGAACAGAGGTAAAGTCTCCAAGAGCCTGCCATTCCCTGAATGGGAGAGCAGGCAGGCATCTCTGCTCCAGCAGGTTATCCTCCTAATTGCCCCTTTGGGAATCCCAGTGAATTCTCCGAAGCACAAAGCAGTGACCACACTTGGAGACAAGGTACCAGACAAACTGGCAAGACACCGCATCCATGTAAGTCAATGCCTTAATGGTCAGGATTTTCTGTATGCCATAAAGGTGGTTTTTCTACATGGGTAATAACATTTTTGTTGTTCAAGTCTCTTTAAAAAAACAAACAAACAAAAATTTCCACCAGCAAACAAGATTTCTGTGATAGAAAGGTGCCACTTCAGAAAAAATCCTCTAACACCTCTGCATCCTTAATTAAATGCCTGCCAGTTCTCAGCAGCAGAACCAGGCCAGGGGAAGTGCAGACAGTAGGGCAGTGTGGGCAGTCTGCACTGCTCTCCTCTCGCCAAGCCCACAGACTTCAGCAGGGCACCAACCTGAAAGGCCAGAAGGCAGAAGAGAATAAGTGCAAGCTGGGGCTACCTCCACCCCCCTAGACAAATGGAATCCATATTTTTATCAAAACAGAAAAGTGTAGGAACATTAATAGTTTCACATTTCACATGTAGATCCAAAACAGACTAAAAGGGAAAGCAACTGTATAGGAAAAGATAAAACAAAAGCAATGCAGGTGTCAGTGCAAGCTATGTCCCTGGCAAACACAGTAACTGCAGGGCACTTTGAGGAGTTTTCTAGCACGTGAAAGTGAGAGTATCTCCAACCTGCTAATTCTCCCTAGGAGAATGTCCCAGGAAAACAATAAAAAGAGGTGATATGAACCTGCACTTGTATATCAAGCCAGAAACAATTATCTTAGAGCATTCAAATAGCTACAAATAAATTATAAGGCATAAGTAGAGTATACCTGCAAGCAGGTGTCTTGGATAAGTCTGGGATTTACCTACAGGAAAATTCTGGGGTTGCAGAATAACAATTCTTTAAGGGAAGGGAAAGGATTTATTTAATCCTGAAGCTTGTAACTATCATGAAAACTGTACAGAAAAGTGTGGGAGGCTGTGTTTTTCTCCCAGGAGATGCTGCATTTCATACTCCCTCACCTGTCGCACACTGCCTTCCTCCTAGAGCATTTGTTAAAGGCTACATTACTAGCTGCTAGCAGGAAAGACTACCCTGCCCCTTTCTTGGGGATCAAGGTGTTAGGGGTTGAACAGCTGTTGTGGTAAGAAAAATAACAACTATAGCAATGTTTTTTGAAGTTTAAGCTTCATGAAACCAGAACTGAGTTTTTCTTGTGCATCCAGACACAGCTCAAGGTGAGAGTTATCACACTGCAAATAGAAATCAGCAACAGCTGCTTGCCCCTACCAGCAGAATTCAGCAGGACAGTGTGTCCTGGGGCTCTACCTCTTCTCATAAATTCCCACCGGGCTCTGTGCTCCAGGCCTGTCATGAGCGAAGTTGGCACACTGAAGACCCAAGACCGTGGGTACTGCTCATAAGGAAAACAACAGCGCAGAGCCGTTTTCTGGGTGTCTGTCTTAGAAAGTTGCAGTTACTGTTCCCTCTCTTTCAGGTATTTAGAGCTGCATATAGAAAACTTCATCATCTTTGCAAAGATCAATTTGTTAAAAAAATTGTTTTCAAGCTTCTTAACTAGCTATAGAAAAAAACACAGGTCAGAGTCAGAAGCTTCCCACTGTTGAAAAAAGAATACACAGGGGGCATTGCATTCAGGCTTAGTAATTTTTTCACATATATACTAAACATCTCTGCCCTTTTACTTTTGCTTTTTAACCTTTTGTTTTCCCCACTTCTGAACAATAAGCCTGCTCCAAATATTTCAATTACCATTAAGATCAGAAAAATTAGGAATTGTGCTGCCCACTAAATAGGTAGCAACAGTATAACTTCATCAAGGCTGGTATGATTTTAGCTATACATTTGTGAATCCAGGGCAAAAGACTACTGACTCCACTTGAGTCATGCCTGGCTTGTTTAAAATTACGGGAGATCAGGAAAAGCTTATGAAGATCAGAGTCACGGGACTCCTAACTTTTTCACTTACTCACTGTGTATGCTCAGAAAAGTCAGTTGAGCTTGTGCATTGTGGTTTTGTACCCACGAAAAATGGCATGATACTAACATTGTATTTTATATGTCTGATGTGCACTTCAAGACAGAAGCCACTGCAGAATGAGGCTTGTGCTCTGCCATCACCCAAGTGCTTTGAAAATGCCACCCAGTTCGGCTTTTTGCCTGAAAGTCTGTGTATAAACATGACACACAGAACTGCTGCATTGCTTAGTACATTTTTCAATAGCCTTGTGATCATCTGTTAAAGGACTTGATTCAGATGCTGCTTTGACCTCTGTTCTCAAAGCTCTTCTTTTGTCTGTGAGCGTTTCTAATCACATGGGTTGAGATTCAGCATGCCAAAAAGAGCCGTGGTATAACGGAATTTGCCCTTTAACCTCCAGGTCTCCCCTCTGCTGAGACACAGTTGGTTTTTGTTTTCAATTAAGTGAAAACTGAAGAAAAACGGAGCGGTAAAAGTGGATTTGTTCCCCACTCTGGTCTCAATGTTTCATACACAGGTGAAGCATCAATATTCACCCGTTTATGTTTTGCATTTCAACAGTCTGCCTGGTTCTGGGGACTGCAAGTGAAATTTAAGACCACAATTTGACTTGCTAACAGTTTCTTTAGCTGTTAAAACAGGTGGGGTGATGTAAGGCAGTGAACTGGATGTTCTATGTGAAATGGAGGAAGTTGATAGATGGGGTCTTCTTAATTCTTTACTGCTGTGAATCCTCATTATCCCATCCTCAAAGACCTCCAGTATTTCCACAGAAGACATGTTTTCCTCCATCCAGCTTTTTTATGTTTAGCATCAAAAGGTAAAAATTAAAAATTCTACCAGTGTCCATGATTCAAAAGAATTTTCCTGATGTTTTCCTTACATACACAAAGAGGGATATATTTTGCTTTCCTGGTTTTGCAATGAAAGTTGAAACAGTGATTTTGCGTTATTATAACACTCATCATTTCTCCCTCTAATTTGGATGGTTTTTAATAAAGCTCCATTGATTCCACTGAAAGAAATCCCTCCTGGCAAAAGCAGAACACACACGCTGATTGCTAAATATGCGGCAATTATCATATTCAGCAGCGCACTTTAATATCTTATTTATAGATGTATCTATCTATAATTTGCTTTAATTAAGTTGCATTGATTTTAATGGCAGAAGCAGTCCTCAAAGAACAGTCTAATGCCATACGAGCCCATCGGTACTGCTTCACCATTGTCTGGATATAAGACAGCACCTTTAATACTTCCTTTTGATATTCTTAGTGGTGCTTTTCTTCGCTAAGTGGCTGCAATGGCAAACCAAGATGATGTGCCACAGGAAATCTCAAAACCATCTCCATCACTGAAGAAAGAGAGCACCTTCAACTTCTCTGTTACAAACTTGCTCATAGGACAGTTTCCAAGAATAAGGAAGGAAGCAGTATCGTCCCAGCAGGTCCTGTGACACCTTGAGTTTCTGTTCTTGAACCATTTTACAGATATCTCAGGAGTGTAATTGTTAGAGGTTCTCAAATCACGGTCCAATGTCTTCAAGGTTGTTTTGGGTAGCACAGCAAGTAAGTAAAACTTTTTTAGTTTCATGTCTACAGAAAAGAGAGGGTAAATAATTTGGGAAGGTGAATCAATAGATGGCTACAGTTGTCTGCTCACATCCCAGTCACCAAGCCACAGTCTTGCAGACTCTTAAAGTTCTGTTTTCTGGGCTCAGTCCCAGAGAATGTTGAGCTGTCTCTCTGTTAAACACACACTCATTTTAAGCATTTTATACTAATCTGGTTTTGAGATTATTCCAAAGAACACTTGATGCTGTTAGAACTGTGACTGAGTTTGTCAAAAAACATCTTGAAGAACAAAAGGAAGGTATTGCTCAGTAGGAGAGTCTCACAGCCTTGGTGTCCACTGGGTGCCAGCACATACCTTGGCCCTGATTCAGGAAAGCACACTAAATACTGATGAGGGGGGTTTGTTTTGATTTCAATAGTATTTGATTCCTCTTGGAGGCATTCCCAAAGCTAACATACACCTGCATTTCTCAGTGGTGCTATCTCTTTTTTGGGTCAAAATACACAGGAAAAACATTTTTATCTATGTATCTTGAACATGTCTTCACACACTTGAATGCAGCATTCTAGTGATGATGATTTTGGTATCTCCATCTCTGAAGTAACTCTGAAGTAACTCTGTAAGATCTTACTAGTTCATATCATTTGAGCCTTTACCTCAGAGACTACCGAGGAAGCTTTATAACATTACTTATGCAGATATTAATGTATCATTCACTGTTAGTATTTTTTAAAACTGAAAAATAAGTGCTTGCTTTTAAAATCACTGCCTTTTGGAATATATCAGCACTAATTTTGTAAGAATTGTTCATGATAAAATGCAAGGGCATGATCTCAAAGGAAAAGCACCAAAGTAGCTATGCAAGTACGTTTTCAGTTTCTGGTCATCATTTTTCATTCACTGATTATTGCTTAAGTGTTGATTAATAGTTCTGTTCATGCTGCTCGAATGCATTTCCCTTGGATGAGAAAAACATCCTTGTCCAAAGGAAAAAAGACATAGTAATCAAACCATCCTTCCTCTTCCCCATAAGAAACAGAAACACACTCCAGAGTCACTGATGATCTTTGTTTTGCTGCTGAGTAGCTTTGAAAATTTTCACTTAGAAAATCAGCTGTATGCAATCAGAACACTACTTGGTTGGTCAGATTGCAAGGCAATTAAATGCTCCCCTTCTGCCTGTCTCTCTATATACATATATATTCATGCAAACACACAAATGTACATACTTAGAGTCACTGTCCCTTCTCCCTGTGCCAAGAATACCAGGAACACTGAAAACAGCAGCGTTCCATGCTGGAATTAAGCAGGGCTGATTATCTCAGGATTTACTTTTCCTGCTCAGTAATGCCCTACCTCTTGTTCAAGGAGGTGAAACTAATGGTTTAGATTTAGAGGGAGCGGAAAATTCTCTATAAAGGCAATAGACTGAGGGAAATACAAACACAGATGGGAAGTTTAAAAGGGAAACAGGCTGTTCCCATAACAGTTTAAAAACATGGCAATTGCCTTAGTTTAGTACAAAACAAGCTCTCAGCATTTGCTGTATCTCGCAACACTAAGGAGAGAGAAAACAGCAAAGATGGAGGTGAAGCCAAAACTGCAAATTGTTTTGCACAGCCCCACAAAGATAATTCTCTGCTTTCTGAACCCTCGCTCCACGATCCCCAATCCCTGGTGCTGGAGGACTATGGTTTCCTGTGACCATGCAAAATGAGATCATTTCCTGGCCTGTGTCCGTCTCTGTGGGTGGCTTCTTTTTCCATTAGTCGTATAATATGTTTTGGTTAATTCTATCTCTTAATTGTCTTTAATGAGCACCAGATTTGCGACACCCTCACTTGCAAACCTATTCTCAAAGTAGAGGCAAACAGGCCCTTGAGTTGAGAAAAATCTTAAAAGCAGCAAAACAAAAAACCCACAGCACCCATCAGCATTGATTCTTTCCAACTACAAGGAGACGTTTCAGTTGTAGGCCAATGTAATTAATCTCTTCCCAGCCACTAAAGAGAATAACTTAACCTGTCACGGAGATACACTTGTGATTCAACATACAGCATACATACTTGTGAATATGTTTCTAAAGCAGGTCTCCTGTAGTTGTTCAACAATACTGTGAGTAATTCCTCCCCCACAATGAAAACCAGTCCTCTGCCTTAGCCTGTTTGAAACTAAGCTGCTTCTTGTTCCTCCCAGTCCTGCATTCTTTGCTTCTTTTCTCACTGTAATTAGTTTAGAAGACTACTTATCCAGATGATTACTGCTTTTAAATGACAGTCATCTTTTCTTTTGCTCCAGTTCATTGTTGTGTATCATTTTGTCTTGCTATCTGAATACCCAGTTCTCTAAAGCATTTTCTCATTATGTTATCTCCTGATATAAGGCATTTTGAAATACTTCATGAGAGACACTGTATGAAGTAAATTGAATTGAATTTTCTCTCAAAGTCAGGGGCTTTCAGCATCCTTCTCTAGCTAAGTCAGCAGAGTTCTTGGCACCAATGCCAGGGTGTAATGGCCACGCTCTGCAGCCCAGCTATGAGCTTGTGTTCTTTTTAGGGAAAATGAAATGGCAGTGTCAGTACCTGGAAAGCAAACAGGAGACAGATCAATATTTTCATTTATGATGAGGATGGCAAAATGAAAATGATTGGTGTATTTTTGAGGTTTTTAACGCACACATTGAGATAATACTATTTTGCTGTGTCTACCTACATCTGGTGTTGGTACTGAATGTGCATGCGGGGGGTATACACATGTGTACATCAGGGAAGAAAAGAGGAAGGGAAGGGGGAAATAGCAGGGCATGGAACTAAATTGCAGAGCAAGTAGTGGAAACAGACAGTGAAGAGCTTCCTGCAGTCAGGCGGCTTCACAGGGGAGAGTGAGTCTTTCATTGTCTATAAAATCATGCCTTGCTGGAGGTCCCGAAGAGTAGAAGGGGTAGCACCTAGAGGCAGTAAATCTCTCACTGTTGTATTATTGCATTCTATGCAGTTAACTACTGTACAAACCAACATGCCGCTTCAAGAAAAGAAAAGGAGGAAAAAGGGGGAAAATGACCAAAGGGGAGGAGGAAGATGGCAATAAAATTGGAAAACAGCCCCCTGCCACAGCTCTCCCCAAGAACACTTCACATCAAAGAAAAACTCCAGAGTAAATCGTCACGGAGTTAAAAGTTAACCTCAACTCCTTCCATTGTGACACCACTATGGAACAGTACTCTTAGAATTTGAATGGTTAGTCTGTGGCACAGGGTATTAAATCCACCTTAATCCTGTTAAACATAGATACCAATAAAGAGAGGCACTCTCTCAATGGCATCATGACAAAAGCTCTCCACATTGCAAATTCAATATGGTTAACAAAAAAAAAAAATTAAAAAAAAATTCCCAAACCTGGATTAATACTGAGCAAACAACAACATCAGCATAAGCAGGCTTAGAGAGAGGAATTGCTTTCCATATGCTATGGCATCAGGTTCCTCCGGATCTTCAGATACCAGTCTGTAAATGTTACAGACATTGTTTCTCCTGCTTGCAACTGCTGTTGGGTGGCGACCTTCTTTGCTTGCTGATACCAATTTAGCAGTTGGTACGGTTTTTCTGTGATTTGGTAGTCTGTTGTTTGCTGGTACCAGATGGATACCAGATGGGTAACTGTGGGCAATGGTTCCTCTGTGTTCCAGTCCCAAAAATCTCTGCCTATAGGGTCAGTCTTGTCAGTTGACTCCTAAATGGCACTTCAAAGCAGCATTCTGAAAAACCTCAACATCTGTTCCTTACTCCTAATGACCTTAAAAAAATGTTGCAGACATACTTTCCTTTAGCCAGAAGTTACTGTGCATCTGCAGGAAAAATACCACCTTACAGATGCTCACAGCCATCAAACTCACTCCTTGCTAATGGCAGCTCCAGAAGCCACTACCTCAACTCCGAAAGCCAGCACCAAATGTGAAGTATAATCAATATATTATTCTTTCCTGTGGTAGCTCCACGATGTAGGAGTTCAGAGATATTTCAGGGCATTTTTCAAAACAGCACTTTCAGCAGTGAAGTGGAAGAACAAGAAAACAAAAAAAAGTGCCTTTGAAAGGCAGCACAGATACCTGAAGGCTAAGCGTAAAACATGGAGGGAAAGCAAGGAAAGAGAAGGTGATGGAAGAGATCTGCTAAGTATTGATTTGTGATTGGTCTTTCAAAATGTTGACCTAGTTGTCAAACTATAGACAGGAGCTGAAAGGTCAGTTAATGGTGTTGAATACTGCCTATTGCAGTTCCCTCCTATGTTATTCCATATGACTGCTTCTGTTTCTGAGAAGGGAAAAAAAGTTTATTTAGGACAGTACAGGAGCATGTTGGTAAATTCTCTATATGTGCTACAGCAGAATGCTGTCTACAGAAAAACAGAGCTGACATCAAAGCATGTTCCCCACCCCCTGTCTTGCTTCATGAAGAAGTTATGATAAACAGGTTATGTGTTCCCTAAGTTACCATGGAAACTCATTCTTTTCAGGCCATCATTTGCAAAGGTAAAATTTGCATTAAAATGTGATGGAATTTGATTTTGTGCATGTGTGTGTGAAACTCAAGTGGGGTCATGCTACCACGCAGTATAGCTATTATTTCAAACCCAGGAGCATACACTTAAGAGAGAGATCTATTAATCCGTGTAAACACCTCAGTGACCAAATTACAGTTTAATTGCTAACCTGACAGGTATCTTCCTAGCAAATTAAGAGAAATACATTGAAAATTAGCTTCAAACGCAGATGTAAATGTTCATACTGATCCACTGGTGGGTACCACTAGATAGCATTTTGCTAAATTCCCCTGTAATCATTCCACAGGAAAGATTGAATTTAGATTGTCAGAATGACTTTGTTTTGATGATGGCAGACCAGGGATGGAAGGCACAGGCATGTATTTCAAATTATAAATTTTTATCTTATCTTGAATGAGTTATAAAATTATGACCTACAGAATATAATTTGATATAACCATGCTTACTGCAATACATGAAACTCTTGAATCTCCTCAGAATCCAAATCCAAGTGACTCACCAATGTTTTGAGTCACATCATAACTTCAAAGTCAAAATTTCACTCTAGGTATCTGCTACTCTGACTTTTCTTGGAATACTTGATGGTGTAAATCATCCACCTGTGTCCAGGTTCCTTGAGAGCCACTGCCATTACTTGTTGCCATAGTACTCCTAACACAGAAGTGCATTATTTGCAATAGTAATTTTGACAATCATTATACTAGCCTACCAAGAACAGATGAATAGATTAAACCCAGAAAAATCTTACAATCGGTGACCAGACTGGATTTTAGAAGAGATACCAGTATTTGCCCTCTTGTTCAGTTGTACATATTCACAACTTACATGCTGAATGTGATAGACTACTTTAAGAAATCTGTGCTGCTCTGGGACACAATTATTCACATGTCACCTATCCTGAACAGCAGGACACCCTTGGAGGCAGCAGGGCCAGAACTCATATTTCTGCTTGCAAGGCAGACATTCCAGTAACACCTGGATTACAGAAGGCAGTATCTCCTAGGATACAGGACTTAGGGCATACAGTTCAGCTGGAATGACTCTACTTAATACTGGACAACATGACACTTCACACAGCAGTCAGGCTATTTGATGAAGAAAACGCAGGAAAAACACAGACAGCAGCATGTTGATCTTGCTTTCTTAGTGTTTAGTGTCAAAAACACTTGTTCAGCCTCAAAAAAAACTTGATTAGTATGTCAAAAACACACACACACAAATCAAAACCAGTCCTTCAGATTAGGTTGCACGGTGCCATTGTGCCTTGGGAAATTTCTACTTACAAATTCAATTCACTAAACAAAGCAAGAACATTAAAGAAGCTTTAAAAAAACCAAATGCAAACAAAGACTAAATTGATTACTAACTTTTGCAAAACTCCTCAGAACTCAGCACATTTGATAGAAGGAATGTGTTCTGGTTGGATTCTGTCTTGAGCAAGAAAGAAGATGCTAATGCTCCTTTTTCCAAGTGTTTTTAAGAGCCAGACCTAGGGATGAAAGTTAAAGAGAGCTGGCCTTGAGCAGAACAGTCAAAGTTATGTACAGCACCAGCCTTACATAAGTAAATGGAGTTCTCTTTTTCCATATTTTATACTTTATTTGAATGCAGTCAAGATACTAGATTAGCATCTGCACTACAGACCTTAGACTGGGAATTAATAAAGTTATCCACCCAATCTCTCCACGTCTGAGTCACTGACTTTCTTTTTCATTTTAAATAATTATAACAATGTCGCCTGTTTGTTGAGAAAAATAGAGCCTTTATATATTCACAGATAATTGCTTATGACCAGAACCCAGTGATACATTCTAATTACTTTTCACACCTTGGCTGTGAAGAAATCTTGAACTTTTTAGTGGTTTTTTTTTTTTTTTTTTTTTTTTTTAACTGCAACACAACAATGTAGCCAGAGCAGTGACACCCTGACTGCTGAAACTGTGCCTAGGATGGAATTTAACAAGCAGTTCTGCTAATGCCTTTTGCAGTGAGGAATTTTAGCAAAACTCAAGAAGATTCAAGGCCTCCACCTCAGATCTTGTGCTGCAATAATGAGAATTTCTGCACAGATATACAACAGAAGAACTCAATCCAGAAATCAAAAGCAATCAGAAGTCCATTATTTCAGTTGGCTTCTGTCACATACTTAACTATAACAAATACAAGATTTGTGCTCTGTAACAGCCTCAATGACACAGTTGTATTACTTGACCCAGCTTCTTTCAAGCTCGACCCTGCTCTGCACACACTGGGCAATCGTTGCTGTTTGCCTCACTGAGGTCATTCTGCTTTCCCTGATGTTAAATGGACAAATTTTGCAGTCCTTTGTCCAAACCGCTCTCTATTTTAGCGCAATGTTATCCCTAGCAGGCAGAGCTGGAGAGTGACCAGCATCTTTAGGAAAGGGGGTGCTGTCTGGGACAACAGTAGCCAGACAACTCTTTGGATCATTGCTGTTTTTTAGAGAAGAGATTTCTTTTTAATCAGCAACACACTGAACATGAACATGACCCAAGGAGATTAAGCTGTAAGAATTGAAAGTAGAAGTCAACTGCATCAGCATCGATTTGATAAAGGCACCATATACCTTGTAGTAAAGGCCAAAGCTGGTGCCTAAGAAGGGGTCAGGTTCAAGGCCCAATTTCAAATCTGATCCAATAAATACGTAAGTGCATGCTTAGCTTCAGACGTGAATTTCAATGGCATTACAGACTTGTGATTAAAAAATGAGTGTTGTAGTAACTGGGGCCCCTTTCCAGAAGTTGAAGCAGGCCTCTTAGTAATGGCCTGAGGAGGAGGAGGTCAATTTTAAAAGGAAACCTACTTTCCCTCCTCCCTTGTAGTCAGGTCCTGAGCAGCTGTATTTGATTCTATGGTATGTGGAGCACTGAGCTGCTAGGGGTCAGGACCAAGCTGTCACTGAGAAGTACGTATCACTGAGCCTAAGTAAGGGAAGGCTCACAATGCAAATACTGGCTTCAGCAACCCCAAGAGCTAAGGCTCCATGTTAAAATCCCAGTCCTCTTCCAGCTTTCCCAAGTGATGCCGGCCTGAGATTTGACAGTGTGCACACATGCTCAGGGCAAGTGGCCACGGAGTGCCCTAGCTACAGAGTGAGCAACAAGTAGACAGAAACCTGCTAAAGCCTTTTGACAGAAGCTTGCCAAAACTGAAGCAAATTACATAGACCCAGCTACTTTGCTACCCAGAACTGCAGTCAAGCCAGACTGCAGCCCAGCTCCAAAAAGGCTGTTTCTGTGCCCATTTTCTGTGCCCATTCAGCTGTGCCCCAGAGCATAAAAGCTGCAGAGCTGTGGGCTGCCTATATGCACCAATGCAGTAACTGTTCAGCATACTGAACAGCATGGATTACCTGTTCATGAATTCCCCTTGTCAGTATAATTACCAGTTGGAGATTTGTGTCTTGACTCCCTTAACATATTGGCAAATTAGGCAAAATACATACAATGGAAACCTCTAGGGCCCTTCATATCATATCGAGTCGATCTGTGGCAGCTGTCACGAGCTCCACGATGCCCCACTTGAGTTCTCCACTTGGGCAACATCAGAAGAACTTAACCTAACTGCAAGAGACATGACTGCTGGCACGTGTGTTAATTTGGAATCTCTCAGTGCTGTGAGCCTGCAAGGATGGCCATAGCCTGGTAGCACTGCATTTTTTTCACTGATTTCCTTTAACTACCTGTATGAAATAAGAGAAATGCTTAATGTTTGTCCTCCTCAGAATCACTTCCCTGCATTGGAAAACAACAAAAAGCAGCTGTGTAATGACGCACCTTGTGGAATAGATGCCATGATATATTTCTGGAATTCACATAATATTGTAGAGTATAAACAGCGCCAGTGGGCTTTGATAAGACAACATACAGTACCAGAACTGTTTCCCCTGGTAAATAAGAGCATGCACATAGTGTATGCATGAAGACATGAGCACGTCAGGCTCCCCTCTGGTTCAGATAATCTGTGCCAAATCCAACCTTTGTGTAAGTAGGAATGACTCCAAAGAAGTTATAGGAGTCATTGAATTTGGCTCTCCTTGCACGTGCCATTTGGAATAGTTTATTTTTCACATGAGGTTTGGCAGGGATTTCTCCCAAATAATTTCCCCCAAAACTACCCCCAAAAGCTGGCCTGTACATTTCAAAATCACTCTGCTTAGCTTGAACGGCTCTGTAGAATACACCCCAATCTGAATTCTTCAATATGCAGAGATAAGTAGTGACCATAAAAAGTTCTTGATTGGCGAGTTAATCATATATCCTAATAAAATGTTTTGTGTACTCAATTAATATTTTAACAACAAATCCATGTTTTTCAAAGCAGTTATACTTTAAGTAACTTACCGTCCTTTACAATTTTTTTTAATGTAATGTTTTCTACTAGTCTATGGACTCAAAGTCTGGAATATGCATCAGTTTCTGCTATACGGCTTCACATAGTACATAAATTGTCAGCTTCTCCCATTGCGCTAGAAGACAGGAATGTTACTATTCTAGAAGTTGGAATTCTGGTTTCTAACCACGGTCCAACACAAACTTTTGTGTGTTTTGGGAACCTAACCTATTTGAAATGCAACATCCTGAACCTGGAATTAATTGATCATGAAAAGTACAAACAGCTCCTTATTCATCCTGAAGCAAGCGCAGAACCCTTTGACACATTATGGAAAAATAATGCAGTTATTAACGCTCCTTTCTTTGTTCTGGTTGATTTTTAGGCTTGGAACCCTGCCAGGCACACAATAAAGTACTTGGCCTTTAACACAGACAGGCATGATTCTTCTTTCTTACTCTCAACCCAGAACTGATGAAACTCAGTACATTACAGATTTGTTTCAATTGAAATGTTCACATCTAGTTTCCAGAGACAGGTTTTCTTGTATCTTTAGATTATTTACAAGCTTGCAAATCTGATCTGCATATAGGGAGAGGGCTTTTAGAACCAGTTAACACAAGGTTCGGTATGGTGAAGCTGATGTGGTCACTAACAGGTGAAGAACTGTTTGCAATGTGGCCAGTATTACGTGCAATCCTTGCATGTACATTAAAAAGATAAAGTTTCAAGGATTTACTGCCACCCTGAAGGAAAGAATTGATGTTTTAAGTAACTGGATTTGTACAAAGTCTGTAAGGCAATCCAAGTAAATCCTCAAATAGATGATTAATTCCTCATTATTTAAATGCCCTTAAATACAAGTACAGATGCTAACTGCAGAGCTTTGTCTTGACAGCTCCTTAGCTATTTCTTATGATCTTCTGTTAGGCTGTGACTCTAAAGCCCTGAAAAACAGTGCCTGCGAATAAACCTTCTAACTCCTACAGAGACTAAATTCTTGCAGCTTATTGCTTACATAGCTCTCTCAGGGTCTGACTGATACTGCAGCTATGATAATAGCACATAAACATCTTCTGCCTCAGTCAGTAGACCTGCACGGAATTAGGTTTGTATTGGATAGGTTCAGGAGTACTTTGAGTAGCTGATGCCCCACTAAGACATGAGCATGTATGCACATGCCTAAACTCTTTTTTGAGCTGATACATTCTAATACACCCTAGCTGTCAGAAAATTTTAGGGTAATCTCACATTACACTGACAACAATAGGCATTGATTTTCCTAGACAATATTTATACTTATCATCAGCCTGTCCTTTGATTAACTAGCTGAGGTTTACTTTAAGCCTTGTGATCTACCCTACAGAATTTGGTTTATCATTCATCCTGGTTATAAACCTGAAAAGAGGGGGTGGAAGATGCAGGGTGGGGGGCAAGTCCAAAGGATGCAAAACTCAACAACAAACGGAAGCACAATGGAACTGGAAAAGAATTTCAAAGGATCTGGCCTTATAGCACAGACAGTGCTATATACATGCGTCTGTTTATGGAGACACACTAAACTGAATTATTCAGTTCCTTACAAAAAGAGAAGGAACAGACTTTCTTGTGGGGAAGAGAGAGTGGAATGAAGGCACAAGAGAGCAAAAATTCATCCAGCAACAGATGAGAAGAACAGAAGAGAATTGGAAAATGGGTGCAGGGGGGAGGAATGGATGAGAGAATAGCAGGCCTATTTAAAATGAATTTTTGACCTTATTTTTAAACATTTATGGATCCCAATTGCCTGTCATGAGATCATTTTCCCTTACAATGCTAGCTTTTCAGCCGGCTCTGCACTTTAACTTGATTTATCCCACTTAAAAAAAGTAGATTGTTAGAAATACCCCTTCTATTAGAAATTCTGTCCCATTACAGTGTCAGCTAAAGGCCACTTGTCAATGTCAGCTTTATCAGATAGAAATTTGCCTCATGAGTTCTCAGATACTATTTTGGAGAACAAGACCCAGGGTCCATTTTTGAGGCTCCTGATTTGCGATGGGATAGTGTCTTCTCAAATTATCCTCTGCTTTTCCCAACATATCTGCATGTTTCATGAGATGGTGGGAAGCGATTACAGCAGCTGCTCTACATTAGAGAGACATCTTACAGGAAAGTTGGCTTAGGTAAAACAGTTGACTGAGAAAAGCAAGGAAAGAACTAACCGAGTCTTAAAAATACATAGAGAGACCCAGTATCTCTTTTCCAGCTGCAGCTTCCCTGGTGCCATAACCTCCTGTGGGAAGGAAGAAAATTTATACCAGAAGGTTTTCTTCCTCCTCAGGTGTTTGTTGACTCTTTAAAGAAAGTCCTGACATCCTGAAGATTAGAATAAGTTTTTGTTTATTCACAATTATGCAATTAGTCATCTTCATTAATGAGTAAAGGTGGAAAAAAAAGCAGCTGTTGTTCGATCTGCATTACCACAATACTGCTGAGGGTCAGCAGCCCAACGTGGGAATGATGGCTTTGCTTAAAAAGTATCTTGAGGACTCCCCTGGCAAGATGTTTTGAGACATTTGTTTTCTTCTTAATATTTTGATTCTATTTTTGTTCCTTCTTTTCTGTCCTAATAGACTGATGTAACATAGGTATTTTAAGGGTAAAACTACATGTAACAACAACAAATTTCAGCCACAAGTCAAAAGAGAGCAAGCTGTGGCTGCACTATTTTCCAGACTAAGAGACAGTGCCTATGAAAGCAAGGCTGGATGGATCAATGGCTGATATTGTTGCAGTGAAGAGACCAGAAGTCTTTGAAATTTATAAACCACTTCAACAAGAACTGTTGCAGCAACAAACTTCAGAATATTAATGCCCTCAAGGTAAACTCTGCTTCTGAGCTGCCTGCCACTCCTCACAACAAAAACATTTAAAAATATTCTGCATTGGAAGGACAAAAAAACCCAATCCTGGTGCCACTACTATTAATCATTTCAAGATTGAGATACTCTAAGCACCCTTTCAGGTGCTCTGATTAAGGACAACGTGCCTCACAGGAAAAGCAGAGCTTTGGAAATCAGTAATCTCTGGGCATTATACCTAATAGGAAAGGCTTAGGAAGGATTACCTGGAAGAAACCTTTGTGAATCTTGTGAAACTACACTGGACCATAAATCTTAACCTCCTCTGAGGATCAATAAAGCTTTATCAGTTTCAGATAAGAAGTAGAAATCCTTAGCCTGCTGAAGAGGTACCACTGACCCAGTCTGAGGGCTGTCAGGACACTTATCACCATCACAGAATTCCAACAGAAAGACATGTTTGATGCATATTCTTATTTTAGTTTACATAAGCCATTCAGAAAAATAATAGCAGCTACATTGGCTCCCAAATCTGGTTCACCAAACTTAAGGCAGTAGATTAAAGTTAACTGCTTTAAGGAAAGCATTATTTTGCTGAAGATGACACTTTTGGTAATTGAATCAGAGCAATATATACAACAACAGTTTTGGAGTTAATGAACAAATATATATGATAATTTATGTAAAAATACCCCTTTCAACTCTGTATTTCTCTGTGATTGCAATAAAGTCTAGTCTTGCTTAGGATTTCTTTTACTACAGCCCCAATCATTGCAGATTTCACTTCAGTATTCACACTGATAGTTTGGAGACATTAAACTCAACAACATCAGTTCAAACTTCAGATGTATATAGATCCTTGAGATTTTAACATAATTCTGTCCCTTTTTTAAACTAAAATTTCAAATTTAGCATAAACTGCATTTTGTCAAAGTTACATTTTTGAATGCTGGTTGATTATAATTACTTCTAAAGAGACAGAGTCCAACTCTGAAACCTGCTCAGGCGGAGCTCTTGAGTACCCAAAGACTATTGCACTTATTTAACACACTCAAAAATCTGGCACTGTTGATTTAATTTCTGATTCTACCATGATTTATAGGTTACTCTTCAACAGAGGGGTAGATAATATGTCTCTGTGTAGCATGAGTCCTAGATGTAAAACAGGGAATTCAGCATGCCTGTAACAGTTCTGCAGTGTTGTAGAATATTTTAAGATCTTTTGATGGGTGAGGAGCAAATTACTACATTTTTCACTCTATAAAGGTTACAGAGGCTGTATCATGGCCAGATTGGTACTGTTCAGTGTGCAGAAAGAAAGGCAGGAGCAGACATGCCTCTATTTCCTCCCTCTCACTGGACGAACTGCCAGAGCATCATAAATCCTGCTGAAAAGCCCTGATACTACTACGTGTGACAAAGTTTGGCAGCAATTCTGTATCTTGGGCCTAAAGAGAGAAAACCTGGGCCTAAATCAAACACAGCAAACCGACAATTTTAGCCGAGTTCTTGTTATTAACATTTTCTTTGGTGGGCTGGCGTTAAGGATTTCTCCATTTCCCTGGACTTCCCAAATTCATGTTAAGCTGATACAGGATTTCTGGAAGACACAAACAAATCAGCACCTTCTGCTAACCATAAACTTTGTATGCCATTGTGGACCTACCCAGTGCTGGTCATAGTCAGGCAGCTGTGTTCTTCCTTCGTCGTCCTCGTAGAAAGGCAAACCTTCTCTCCTGGCCTGGTGGTATTCCTTCCGTAACCTCTGGATACGATCAGCATTCCCACTGCCTGTGCAGCCACTGAGAAAAAAAAGCAAAGCAACAACAAATTAAATAAAACTCCTACGAACACACATATCTAACAACAGGGAAACACACAGAATTGCCAGACCTGAGACACATGATTTTTGTTTGATTCTCCTGACTTGTATAGTGCCCACTGGCCCATGTCACACTTATTTTTGCTTTCTTATATTAATAAAGCCGCTAATGGTGAACTTGATCACTGTTTTTAAAAAAGGCTGTCCCTGTCCAAAGAACTTAACAATTCCAGTACAAGACAAGAAACAACAGATGGATGCAGACAGATGGGGGAGCGCAAGAAAACTTTTAACATTCCTATGAGCAGCTATAAATGGCTATCATATTTTAATAATAATGATGATAATGATAAGCTGAAAAAAAAAAGTTTTCTTTTGCTCCCACAGTAAATGTGGAATTTCCCTAAAATTACATTTGTTCAAGGTAAACAATAAACTATTATTAAGAGAAAAGCACAGAAAGAAGTTTTATGTCATAAAAAACAAACTCCTTCCTGATTATACACAGAACTCAAATATCAGCCGTGAAAATACTGGGGAGGCAAGAGAGATGGGAAAGCACACTATTAAATCTTGACACCATCTTTTTAAAGTGGTAATTAAACAGTAATCCACTTAGTAATCCACAAAGACTCACTTGAATGCTGAATGCTTACACTGCAAACTGCCATGGTAAAGCTGGTGGAGTTGCTTAGTTTACCAAGTTAAATACATGCCTTTATGTGGGTTTTGACCCTGGTGAGCCTTCTAAAACCTTGCAGCTGGACTTGTACAACTGTGGAAGCTCAAGCTATAATCTGGAAATATTAAATGAAATCCTGAAAATGGCTAAGAATTAAAACAAAACTGTGGTCGCATTTAAAATGAATAAATTAAAAATTTCCTACAGCTATTTCCAGTCCTGCTCTAGTCAGCACTGGGGTGAATACTGACTGGATGGCTCAGTAGCCTTTATGGGCATTCATAGGAAACTATCATACAATTAATTTGTGGCTGCTCCTAAATTGAAACCGTTGTTATTGCAGCACATCTCATATATTCTCTTAATCTACAACCTTAACTCTGCCTCACCAACAGTGGACTACAGAGATATAGATTTATTCACATAAGCACAGACTCAGTGGAGCATCTTGCTACACTGCACTCTGTTATGAGTATGCCAGAATCTAGGGAAGCCTTTTATAGGACTGGCATAGCAAACTGAATTTGGACAGCACATAAAAAATATTGGACATAAACCTATCAATTCAATAATAATTAGTTTCTAGTATCTCTCAGCAATCTAGACTGGTTGGAAATTAATTACCAATGAAGGGAAATTCCATGTAGACTGCAAATGCAACTGAATATGCAGTCAGGATTGAAAATGTTTACTTGCAGCATCAGTATGTTTCCATTGAAGACTTGCCTTTCCTGGATCCTAAGTTATCCATCCACTCTATTCTATGAAGTCCCAGAGATTTCAAGCTTCTCTAGATGACTTACCAAAGTCTTTCAGAGCATACAAAATTTTTCTCATGGTCTGCCAAAACAGTGCAGAAAGCCTGCACAAACTCGGTGGACTATTGGAAAAAACAGTCTGTCCATCTACGGCTTCCACAGGAATGCCTCTGCTCCCTGTACAAATTCTTGTCAAATAGTGGAGAACCATTTCCAGTTTGCAAAATACTGAAACTGAGGTGTAGCTAATGGGGACTGTCACTTAGAACAGCAAAGCTTGGTCCACAGCTCATGAGCAGTACCATACCTGCGAAATCTCTTGACTTTACTTGTGAGTACAGATAAAGCATTTCGTTAGGGCTGATAATGTACAGATAAGGCCAGAAGTATTGTCCCAGTTGCTTCATTAACATCATTGCCCAAAGCAGCACTAGCTAAGAGCGAAACACTGAAATAGAGGCAACAAGTCGAGTTTGATTCCAGCCCATCTGACTGCCTGCAGCTCTCTGCAAACTGTATTAGCACCTGCCACCAGTGGCCTAATGGCCACATACCCACTTTTTACCTCCAGGTATTTTGTCTGAAGAGGTAATCTGAAAATACCACACACAGATTGGTTTCCCTCCCCTTTTTAAATGAAATCTGAGATTGATATATTGTAAGAGACAGCAACAGCAGCCTGTGTTCCACTGACTGCTGATCTGCTATAGATGAACTTTCTTCTGCTCAAACCTAGTGAGCCAGTAAGTGGAAGTGGTGCTGCAGAGTTCAAGCTGATTACATATAGTAGAAGACAGGGCTTGACATATTATGCTTTGGCAAACGTCTGCCATGCTGTATTAAAGTACAAACCCTAACCATGAGAATGAGTAGGAACGTTTGAATGAAAGATAGCAGCATATGGAAAGTTATCCATCTGGATTAGTGTGAAAACACAAGCACAATCCCTGTGGAACCAAGCAGCTCCGTGAAGTCTGATTTCCTGTGCTTCTCTCCTGTGGGTTCTCTGGTGTCCGATAATGGTTCACACTGCAGCATTTCTCCCCAGCAAAAGCATTCATCTGGGCCTCTCTAGCAGGCTGCTTATTTTCATGAAACTTAGTGTACCAGTATCTCTTGAACATCAGGTCACCAGTCAAGTCTGGTCAAAACCGGCCAGCAGGTTCAGAATTTCTTAGAAAGGTTGAGGAAATGGGTAAAAAGAGGGTTGGTCAGTATATCCGCTTCACTTTTTCAGAATACAGTTAAAGCACCACAGTTCTGGCTTGGTTTTTTTTTTTCCTTTTCTCCACCACAGTTTATAAGCACAAATGTAAAAGACATTGACTTTTGAAAGAGCTGCATTCCAGCTTACCATGAAAGTTTTACCCACTCCTGGGTAAAGTGAGATAAATATGATGCCCTGTGCAATGCTCATGAAACAGTTCTGAATTTCAAGTTGGCTCCTGACAATTATGTGAATATATGAACCACATTCAAACTCACCAGATGAATTCAATCAGCACTGTGCAAATATCGCATACATAATCTATTAGTTTACCCCAAAGAAACTGAAGCATTGAATTCAAACAGAATGAAGTCATCAGTAATAAAAAAAAGAAACTGATAAGGCAATATTAAAAAAAACCAAACACAATATTCCAAGATTTGCAGAGAAGATCATACATTGACTGTAAACTATTCTCCCATCTGCCTATAAATACATAATTAAAAAATATTGGTTTGATCAGATAGCAGTTCTCAGACAGGGAAACAGCAGATGAATACCAGTTCAAATGTTTCAGATGCATGACTCTTTATACTGAAAAGGAACCTGAACTTACAGAAGAAACATAAAAACAATACTCCAATCAAAGTCAGTTTATATTAAGGACACTTACTGAAGCTTTTCAGCAAGTTTAGTAAGTATAGCAGACAGGTTTCTTTTACAGTAGCTTTGCATTTAATGCAGTGCTCCCTCCTCGAGGAGATACAAATATTACAGTCCTCATCATCTCTACAATTCTGGGCACACTCACTTCCTTGACATGGCTCCGCCGCTGCGCTGTATGTTCTTTAAGAGCCATGCAACCACACGTACACCATCCCCTCCACTATCACGTGTTCCCAGGATATAACATTCAATCTACCCCACGGACTTCTCTGTGTCATGACAAGACTGTCACACAACCGTCCACTCTGCATTCTGTGACTGATTTCAGAATGATTTCCTAAAGCTGTGCTACATGTAAGGAGACTGATTCAGAAACAGCTGATACTGGCAAGTTTTAAAATAATGTCTGGGTGGGGGAATAAATCTCTGAGAAACGCAAAAAGAGTTTAGCGAAGACTCAGTGCTGATTTCAAACAACAGTAACAAAACCTGTCCAAAATCCTGAGCCATAAACAATCCTAAGAGAAGTTCAGAAGTTCTTCAGATAAGCTGCACACACTGTAAGGTGGCTTGTTTTCTTTTTTTTTTGTGAAGAAAAGAAAAAACAACAAACCCCCCCCCCAAATCTGACATGAACATTCAAAAGAGGAAGAAGCACATTTGTGTCAGCCATTCTGTAGTTTGGTTAGATACAGTCCTTAAAACCAAAGCTTTCTTCTCGCCTGGGAGAAAGAAAAAAAAAGTCTGAGTGATCACTCTAACCCAGGCTGCTGGGGCTGTACTACCACCTACAGAAAGGATCACCAGAAACCCCCATCCTCTGGCCTGTGCCTGCACCTGTCAGCAGCACTGTGCAGGTTCCACCTTGCCCACTGCAGATGCAAAGAGACCTGCTATGAAACAGCCACTCAAGGGATCCAATTGGAACAGGCAACCCAAGACTAAAAGGAAACCATAATGTGGCACAGACGTAGCTTCGAGCCATCACTAACATTATGTAAAATATGACTGTGAAATTTTGTCTCATCATCTCTGAAGAGACAGAGGAACAAGTGCCATAGCAATAACGTTTTATATCCAGTATGACAGACAAGTTCGGTTTTTTCTAAAGAATCAAAACACCATAATCAGTGTTTAATACATATGGTGCAGGTTTTGCACAATAAAATCTCCCCTCTGTTCTTTTTCTGAGTTGCTAATCAGAACTTCCATCATTCAGGTTAAAATGACAATTTTAAATTAGCAACTTCATGCTGCAGCTTTCCTGACAGTACAATATTAAAAACAAGTGTTGCACATAGAGAGTAAGATGAACCACTTAAAGCTCTATATAAACATATATTTAAGGAGGCAATAAACATTATAAACATTTTGTTTCCCATGGTTTTCCTAAACACATTAATATTGCACAGGGCTTTTTTGCCAGCCACTTCTTTCACCCAGCTGTCAGCCCCTAAGCAAACAACTGGTGCTTCCAAGTTAAAACAAAATAAACATAGAAACAAAACAAACAAAAAAAAAAAGAAGAAAAAGAAAGAAAAATTCTTCTTTTAGAGAATTTTTCCGTTAACAAACAAATTCAAGACAAAATGTGATTCATAGACCCTAGAGAGTGGACAATCTTCCATTCAAACAATTCCATTTGTTTGTATAAAACAAAACTAATTTTCAATACTGAAAGGAACACAGTGGTCTACAAAGATATCCAGTATAAGGGAGTCCAACAGAGCATGTAAGAATATCTTTCACTTAAGATAAAACTTTCATTTTGAAGTTATAACAAATAAATATTTGAGTAAGTTACTCTTTCAGTTCCAGCCCTTGTCTTTCTACCCTGAAGTATTACATTGCTTATGAAGATATTTCTGCAACCTTAATAGTAAGAGGGAATAAAAAGAATGGTGGGAAGTCATAAAAAGAAAATCAATTATAAGAACATAATTCTACAATATTTCAGCTTTCATCTTTGTCACCAAGAGAAAGACTTTGGAGAGAAATGAACATTTGTTTTTTTCATCTGCATTTGAGTAAAGGAATGGTACTGTAGGGGAAGATTTGTCAGAAATCCCTTGTTGACACTATGGATCCTGCCTTGCAGGTTCCAGAATCATCTTTGATGTTTGGTCAAAGCCAGCCTGGGTTTTGACTACACTTGATTTGGACACCTGGGCGAAGCGACTGGCAGGATGACTTGGAGCCCTGTTCCATTTAGACAGGACTATCTGAGAAGGTCTGTACAGATGGGTGGGCATGAGAAGCATTGGATGTATGTGTTTCTCTCTATGTACGTAAATACATATAAAGAATCATAAATAAACTGCAGGAAAACAAATTACAGTAAAGAAGCTATTTATGCTTATTTGAGTTTATTTGAAGCTGTATATTAAAGTTCCCGAATCTTAATCTGCTTTACAATATTTTAAAAAATCAGAAATGTGCTTCAGTGGAACGTAAGCTGTCACCTTTCAGTTCTTCATGCTAACATAAAAGTAGTACAATCACTTTTGTCCAAAAGGTCAAAGCCTCCTAGGGCAGGACATGACGACCATTTGTCTGGATGTAAATTGAGTCCTATTGACCCTGTAGCATCACTTCTGACCTCTTGACATTAGGAGCTTAGGGGAAAGAGAGAAGATGATATTCTCAGGTTCCTACAGACTCATTAGGAAGAAAGAAGGAAAGAGAACCTTGCATGATATGAATTAGCAGTGTCATTAACCTTTTCTTTCCCCAAATAGCCCATAATATGTTTATAGTAGCCTCAAAAGAACCATTTGAAGATTGAGACCAACAGATTTGTATCACTTTCAGTTCTTCCAAACTGTTTATAAAATATCTCTCAAGTGGCTTGACACAAAGCATCCTTTTATGTTTCCCTCCCTTCACATGACACACACCACCTTTTCCTGTTTGTCATGGCAGATGGCCTAGACATTCAAATGAGCATCATCTTTTCAAACCAGCCCACTTCTCATCTCCATTACTCTCCTTTGTAACTTATAGTTGACTACAGCTGGCCAGAAATAACAGGAGGTATAGCCTAATTTGTTGTTTTATAGAAACAAAATTGGCATGCTGAGGCTTGACTTCACTGTAAGCAGATATGGTGTGTGCTACTCTAACAGAAACAGGTTATTTGCAATCAAGTAGAAAGGAAAGAAAAAAAGACAGACATTTTCTTGTTTGAAACCAGATTGTCACCTTTATTTTAAAGAAAGGATTTTTCCCCTGTTTTTTCTGCTCAATATATTGTGCCTCATCAAAGAAGGCAATCATCAGATTTTAACTAATAATAAAAAAACGATGCCTTTACAGTTCAGGCTGGTTAATGGCAATGTCTGTTTCTGGCATGGGACCAGTTTACTGCTGTCTTGTTGATCTGAGATGTGCACTTGTTTCAGAAGGGCTAGGCAAGCAGGGAGATTAGGGACTCAGCTGCTGACAACAACCAAACTCTCTATAAACAATACACAATGAAAATAATGAAAAACAGATTTTCCTGGTATTTTCAGTAGCCTCTAGACAATGCAACAGTTTCTGGTTTCTTCACTAAAGATGATATCAATTATGCCTTTTATCCATCATGCAGAAGTCACGTGTGAGGCATAATTGAAGGCCTTCTCTCCAAGGTAATTTCATCTGGATTTACACGGCAAAGTATTTAAATTGCCTTTTTTTTGGCACTTCGTATTACAACACAGCTTGGGAGGGGGTATTTTACTTTATTGATGTAAAGCAGCTGGCATATTTACAATAGATAGGTCACATCAACACAGAGCAGATTTTCAACCCTCCAAACCCCATTTACAGCAGCTCTAACAATTCAACAAAGCAAATGCTGAATGCTAAAGTCTTGTGTAGAAACGTAACTCGTTTTCTTAATGGCCAGCACACCTGCCTGCCACTGGCAGCTAGGTTTTTTCTCTTGTAGGCTATTGTTTTTTGCAATAAGTTTATCGAACTTATCGCTAAAGCTGAAAGAATAAGTGCTTTATGGACTTCCAAAGAATTAGCCATTCAGGAGTCCCTCAGAATTTTCTTTACCACACACAAAGGAAAAGCAGGAGGGAGAGAAGGTGACAGTTCTCTTCAGTCTTAATTTCTGCACTCCCTTGAGAGAAAAGAATCAAGGATCTATGAATTTGCTCTCAGTAGCTGCTGCTGCCCATGTTCTAAAATATTTTTTGTTGAAAACTACAAAGTCCAGAGTAACTACCCGTTTTCTCCCAGAAATTACCTCTCCAAGTTTCACACTAGAGACTGTATCATCCTGCTCTTCATTAGACACATGCCAATCTATGCCACTGTCAAAGTGGCAACTACTCCTCTGTGTGGTTTGCTTTTTTAATACCTGGCCTAAGTAGAAAACTCAACTTCAACTAAAAAAAGAATTAAAAAAGTCTCTGTGTCTGCAATCCTGTGACAGATATAGCTTACATTAAAAAAAAAAAAAAAAGAATTCACACCATATGCAAAGCATCAGAGGAAAGCACAGATCTCAGAGCCAAAACACATCCAACTATAAAGTTGGCTTTTTTGGGGTGTTTTTAATCAATGGTCACTACGAGGATAACATTAATCCAGCAATAGAACTTTTACGGGAAAAAAATACAAATGTAATTTATCTTTTTTAACTGTCAGCTGCATTTCTAAAGCTTTAAAGGCTGTAGCTTCCAGCGGCCTTTTGTCTTTCTGCCATGGCAGGAATATCTTGGACAGCTGTAAGAGCTTTGCAAGCTATCTTTCTCAAAATCCATTAGCTAATTCAAGGAACCTAATTAGAGCTGCCATTTTGATGGAGCATATTGAATGCTCTGTATAAACCAGTAACACCATCAATGTTTATTAAAAATTGCAAGAACCAAAGCTCTCCGTTCCGTATAAATATTAATGGACAGATACACAATACTTATTGAAATATAGACGGCATTATGACCACAGAAATACACACAGGTATACTTATAACCCAGTGTGATGCATTTATTCACAAAGGCTGAAGTACAGAAGCAAAACCTAGGGACAATTTTACACAAACTGTTGAAAATTGACCAGCTTCCATTTACACTATCCTTATGTGCATTAAGGGAAGGAAAGCACACTAAAGATGATTTGTTTCTTGTGTTTTTCCTGAGTAGTGTGCTGACAATTTGGAGTGCATTTTGAGCTTACCTCAAGAATGCACTCCAGCTGGAACCATTTTATAGCTCCTCTTAAACCAGCCACTCCAATCACCATACTTTGTAGACATTTACACATATTCCAGTACTATACTGTTTAAGGGTATCCAAAGATTCAAAGGGAATTTGCACTGTAGAGTTAAACCTCAAATTTTGCTGTAGACAGCAACAAAATCGGTGAAAGGAGCCAGACATCTGGAGCAATGCTCTCCTACTTTCTGCTGCGTAAAAGCCTAACTATAATGGAAAAACAACTCATGGACATCGATATGACACATGAAATACTGACCATTCTAAGAACATATCGGAGACCTAATTAGGTTAGGCTGTACAAGCATATGCCTTTGGCTGCAGAAATAAAAAGTTTTCTGGCTACTTCACAGCTTTGTTTTTAACTTGATACTTCATAAATGGAACTGCAGAAAATCTCATATGTTACCATTTCAATCTGACGTACACTTTCATAGGCATCTAACAGTGCCTGGATTCTATTTATATGTACAACTAAATATACGTGCACAGAAAAATCATCAGATTTGCTAGAGAAAGACAGCAGATGTTCTTATTAAGCCACTGGCACATGCAAGGTGAAGCATGTAAGCCATATACGGAAAGCATTTAATGTTCCAACTACAAGCTAAAGAAAAGCAAAGACAACAAATGAAATTACTTGTAACACACTTTACTAGCTGGGAGTGCAAGGCACAGCACAATGGAAGCACTGTTGGGCATGCTCCAATGACTCTTACAACACACGGGGCTTCTCACAGAGGGGTATAATCCATATCCACTCTTCAGAACATCCTATCTCCAGTATAATGATCCAAAGTTCACTTATTCAGAATATATATATGAAAATGACACATGAAACATTTAACAGATGTGCAAGAGAAACAGGCTTAATTGTGTTTTCTACACTGTAATAGTGCAAGGGGCTAAAAATTTTATGACAATCTTACCATGGGGACAACCCTGAAGGTAAATTCATTTTGGTTCTCTGATAGGGCAGTACTTCCAAACTGCAACTGAGATTTGAGCAGTTTCACAGGAACAGACTCAAAAATCAAAACATCAGTTACCACTAGCTTCTCCCAGGAATTATATATGGCAAATTTAGCTTGTGGTTATTGCTCAACAAAAACCCTGCCAGATGCTAAAGCGGTAGATGGATTTTTGCAAAGTTCTGCTGCCTTTGAGGCCACCCTGCCTACCCTTCCAGCAGTGTCCCTCCTTGGGCACCTCTCCCCAGTGCAGCTGGGCTCCTCAGCACAGTTGTTTTGTTCAAACTCACAGAGACTGGGGAGTGCACATTCCTTCAACTCGCTTTCATCACAAGCTCCACAGCAACAGAATTAAACTCTTTATAAGCCAAACTGCATTTTGGAGAAGTATTTCTGAACTCAGGGGCCTAAAGTTAGCAGTATAACTTTATTACTTTGTATTATACAGGCAATGGAAGCTCCTGGACTTCTAAACATGCACTGTTTTTCTAGCTCCTTCATCTTATAGCTGTAACTTCACTTCACCTCTGGTGGGAAATTACTCCCACTTTTCCACTTAGAGAAGACTGGTCTAAATTTCAGGTGTTTAAGATTGAAAGTAAGCACTACTCCTTCTTAGTAATTGAAAAACATTAAATTAAAATGGAAAAAATGAAGTACTGGAATCCTCAAACTACACAGAACTATTTCTTGGCATACATTGCCTGGGAAAGGAAGAGCAAGCCCATCTCTGCATTTGTCTGGGAAGTCCCAGAGATGCTACAGCAAATGTTCTGGTTCAGGCCCATCTCTGTCTCTGTGCAATTATTCTCATATATTTTAAACTGCCATATTTAGAGACACACCTTACAAATCCTTTCACATCTGTTTTTGTCTTACTGCCTCAATTTGCGATTCTCATCCTGATGTAAGTTTTTCCCTTCACACCTTTCAGCCAAGGATGCTGATTTCCTCCACCCATTATTGGCTTTCCACACAAGCAAGTCTTTGTCCCACAGGCAGCTCTAGCACAGAAATACCTCCCCTGCTGCACGTAGGCCAGCACCTCTCCTTCCAGCAGTCCTTGAGTCCCATCTCCCAGGAGCACTTCACAAAGCAGCCTGCCAGTGAGGATGGAGCTTCAAGTGGCGTGGGTCACCCAACAGCACTTCCACTCTGTGCTGGATCAAATGAGTGTGCTCATGTTTGACACATTAACAGAGCATCAGACTCGCAGTACTAGTAAACTCCTCTCTACTCTGAAGCACCTACATGTTGTTCACAACTACACCCTGACCTAGCAACCTCCTTTATTCTCCCCATCCTCTGGCTGCTCCAGCCTCTCCTTTGTTCCTATTTTTCTCCTTTTCCTCCATGGCATATTTTAGCATTTTGCATTCAAATCAGCTCACCTTTTTCCTCCATCGAAGGGAGGGTGTAAGGGTATGGGAACACTGATCATGACACCTCATCCTTCATTCCTGCAAGAGAAGTCTCTCTGGTCCCTGCAGCCTGGAGAACCTACTACTGGAACAACATGTATAGGCTCTGGCAGTTCAGGACAAGCACTTTTGGTGAAGTTAGCAGCCAAGTTTCTATCATGTGTGTGGGAAGTACTCTAAATCCTATAACTTAGTCAAATTGTCACCGTTCAAGGGGTGGCAAAAGGCACAGTCTGGTATAAGACTAGGCTGCATTCCCTTCCAAAATATAAAGATCCCCTTCCAGTGTATGGAAAGTCTACAGATTTTTGTTGAAAGAATATATGCTGCTTCCTTTTTGCAGAGACAAAATACCCCTTGTCTTCTCCTTCCAGGCCCCCCCAAAACAGCTGTCATCATGTTTCATAAAAATTCAGCTTTCAGCACTCCTCCTACATAGGCATTTTCAGTCCAAATGATTGAAGGTTGGCTATTAACAGGTAGAAATACAGTTCTCCAATGGAAGTTGAGCCAGCAACTCCTCTCACAAACTGGCACAGCTGGGGTTTCTATGGCTGTCCCCCTCCTTGCCCTATAGGACTGCATGCTCCATGATCCAGTGGCTTGGCTGTGTATTCCTGAAGGCAGCATGAAGCTGGCTTGCTCCTGGCATCTGTGGGATGAGCGCTCCTTAACAACAACCACAACACCTTTGAGGGTACAGCCTGGTAAGCACATAACACTCCTGCATGTGCTCCAGACTAAGCTGTAGTCAGCTTAATTAGAAACTTAATTGATGAGTGCTACTTCCTTCACTTGTCCATTAAGATAAGTACAGCACATGGACATTTCAACCCATCAAAGAAGAGAAAATGCATTAATTTTGGTTTTCTTAGAGCTGTTAATAAATCTGACACTGTCTGGCAGTTTTCTTCATTTCCTACCATTTGACAGATACTGTGATCACAAGTTACAGAAGATGTTTTTCCTCTGAAATTATCACTCTGGTAATACAAGCCAGAAGGAAACTTTATCAAGATACCAAGAAGCTGGGTATCAGTTTTATTTTTAACTTTATGTGGCTGGTTTGTGAATGTCTCAATGTGATAAAAAAATAAATTCCATCCGGTACTATTAAAAATCCTATACACACAGAGACACATTACAAATGACTGTATTACAGCAAATAATCACACCATGTATTTATCAGTAAAAGCCAGTATTCCTCTCATATAATCAGCCTGGTTCTACTTAGACCCCTTTACTGTAAAGAGCTCCTGCAACTGTTTTCTTCCTTTCTCTCTCTCAAATTGACATTTGTATGGAATCAAGAAAAATCTTCCTTAATAATTTTTCATTACTAATGGCTTTTTTTGGTATGTGTATTTGAGAGGAGGGAAGGCAAAGGGCAGGAAAAAGGAGCTTTAAGTGCTCTGCAAATTATCCTCCTGAATCTGGGCCTCATAAATCCTATCAAATGTTATATTTCATCAATAGGCTGGAAAAGCTTTTTTCTCTGCAATGATGAAGCCCGGGTTTAAAATTTATAGTTTCATTTTAGAAATGGACTATAAAAAGAGTCTGACTTGGCTGTCCATCAACTGTAGCTGACATTAGCAAGTTAGGTGTGGACTTTCAAAGTGTTATATGTACTTTTATTTATTATACATGTACATACATACATATAGAGATATATGAGGACATGTATATCACTGTGGGTTTGTGCATGCATAAATACACAGCTGGCTTTTAAAAAAAATTTGTCTTAAAACTCCATTTTCTTTCAGTGCAAGAGGATCTTAGATATTCTGCAGATTAGACTGTGAAGTGATAAAAGTGTCCAGACCAGAGTTGGCTCAAAGATCTGCAGCAACACAAGCAAATTGCATTTTGCTGCCCAAATGATCGAGATAAAGTATTTTAATTTGTTCTCATTCGTGGGGTGGCAAAATGCAATTCAGCAGTGGCAGAGCAAGATTCAGAGGGAGGCAGGGAAGATTTCAATAGGCTGTTGGGAGAAAATGGGAGGAGGGCAGGTGAAGACCAAAAGGTTTTAGGCGGCGGAAGACAACTAGCAAAGGGCTGATAGACTGGGGAAAAGGGGTGCAGAGCTTCTGCACCTCTCATGCGTGGAAAGGGAGGAAGAAGACAGCCTCTCCTGTCTCTGTGCTACTTACTCCACCTCTGCTCCCCTTCCACAAACCCTGGAAAGAATTCTGACTTCCCAAAGAGCTGTGCCTACTTGCACTCCTCCACTGCCTGTGGTAGGAGAGCACTGAGATTATGGCTCCTATTCCTGTTGCTGACACCACTGATGGGAGCCATGTGGGTGCCACAGCTGTCCTCTAAGAGCCCAAAAGCTTCCTCTGGCAGCCACAGCAGCTTCCTCAGATGGAGGAGCAGATAGTCTGTGTGTGCTGCTGAAACACCCCCTCCTCTCCTCCCTCACCACCAGAGCTGGAGGTCTGCAGCCAGTGACTACTGCAGCCTTTAGGATAACACTTCTAAAAGAAGCATTAGTGCCCCCCAAATCCTCATACTTGTAAAAGGAAACTACATTTAAAATAAACCCCACATAAATAAAGTGACATAGCTGCAGTTGGAGAAAGTGAAGTTCCATTCTGAATGTAGGGGAGCCCACCTCTCTCCATCTGCTACTAAAAAATGTAATTTTGTAACTCAAAGAATTAATGATGGATTATGTGAAAACAGCAAATCAGATCATGCTGTTGAGCATTATATGAACTAAACAGAAGAGCAGTTAATATAAATCGCATGTGGGACGGTTATTATTGTGTGTTGCCATTGTTGCTGCTGAGTCTGGCTGTAATATTGGTTTTGGTGGCAACACATAGGAAAACCTGGACGTCCTGTTCCTCATTATAAAACGAGGAGAAATCTCACCCTGGGGAACATGGTCAAAGCTGACAAGCGAGTGCTACAGAAAAGGCTGGGCCAGGGGAGTGGTTAATGGTAATGTATTCTGATACAAGACCAAGAAAACAAATGCCTTTTTCCCCTGCCTCTATTTGCTAACATGAAGAAGATGAATAAATAAAAGAAGCCATCATCAATGCTTAGGGCACATGCATACTGTGGCTTCAGATCACTCCTGAAATTCCCTGTTGGAAGGATGTTTGCCAAGGGATGGAGGCACCACAGAGGGGCAGCAGGACCCACCCCCAGCTCCTCAAATGCATCCACTGCAGGGGCTCTGCTCACTGTGGTCAGTGATGGCACAACCAAGGGGTAATAACTCATTTGGGATTATCCAGCATAGAAGCAGGTAGGGGAAGTATCACTCATCCACATTTTGAAAATCAAAATACATTTTGCTTCTAGCACTAAGATTCCACTGTAAGTATACAAATTACATTGTGCTTACACCAATCTATGAAAATGAGGGGAGCTGAAACTGTCTGTATTTCCAAAAGAAGGTATTTGTATTAGTGAATGGTAACTTTATCAAACCTTGATCTGCAGAGAGCGTATCTCTGGAATTCTACAATTCAAGAGAATCTTGAACTCTCTCAGATTCATGCAAGTTAACCTCATTTAACCATGAAATTCAGGACACTAAACCAATACTGACACAGCATCATTTTCAAACAGAAATGCACTCATCCCACAGCACATCAAGAACATTTCTAGCAGCATGGTTTTTTCCCATAGTCTTCCTCTATGTTTGTCCTTGGAGGTTTCAAAATAACCAAGCAATTTGACTTTCCCTGTAACTCTTGGACTTTTTCAAACCAGAGTTATTTCTTCTACACATAAACACCTCTCTGCCAGTCTGCAAAGAGAAGCTCCTGTCAGTGTTCAAATCCTTAATTTTTTCCTTCTAAAATATTTTAATTTGCTTTTCCCCTCCCACCAAAGGATTCTTTTGTTTAGTTTTGTTATTCGTTTTTCTTTTGTTGTCTCCTTATTTCCTCACTTCTTCCTCCAGACTCCCGCTTTCCATTTTTGTTTTGTATTTCCCTTGAGCTCTTACTAAACCCTGACCTGTTTACAGATAACAACTCACAGAGCTTAAGGGCTAATGTTTTACCTTCTACTCACCACTCTGTATCAGGCTGCACTCATCAGTAACTAGAATTCATCATCATCAATGGATTTTCAGTGACATGCACTGTATTTGCTCAGATAATGGCCTGATATATTGCCTTTGAAATGAGGGTGTGACCACTACTTAGGGATATTCTCAGGAGTCAGTAATTGGCATTGCTTTGGGACATGTTTGCTTCATGTTTTGAAGGCAGACCTGCAGAAAAGCAAGCTTTGAAGTTTTGTGCTCTTTTGGATGGTACTGTTCTCTCAGGACACACCAATATTAACCTAACTACATCACCTTTGGATTGGAGCAGGTCACTTGCTAGCTGGTTTGGACCACAGGGGAAGAACTGGCATATGCTGCCTCTGAATGCTCAGACAAATGCATGAGGGTACAGATCTTTTCAAATTCTGTACTGAGGGCCAGACTAAACAGTGTAGGCTGGAGTGGCCTCGTCCGGCTTCTGACAGGTATCTTCCTTAACTCCCTATAGTTTTGAGACAGCCTTCAAATCTTCAAGACTGCCTCAGGAACACCTGCAGACAAACCACCACTGCAACATCCCCATCACAGATACAGATCCTTGCAACAGCCTCTGCAGAGATGAGTAATGAAAAGACAGTCCTGTTCCCATACACAGGAGAGCAACAGAAACAGCAAAAGCAGGTGGGGGAGCACAAAATAATATGGAAACAATACTGGTCTGCAGGAAGCCTGACAGTGGTACTGTGTGTTTTAGGATGGAGGCAAATGTAACATGCCTATGCAGGGTGCAAAGACGATTTTAGGGTTTGTGAGCCTCAATACTATTTAAGCTCACTACAGACAGAATACATTTTTTTAATTTTAATTTTAGAAGAACTAACAACCTGATAGAGCTACTGGACAAACAGGACCAAGCCACTTTGGTGTCAGGTAACTGTATAAAGTAAACACAGAATATGCCTACAAAATTACTATTTCCAGTGTAGGATAAACATCTCCTCACTTCTCTGGTCCTGAACTTTATAAGCTTGCCAACCAAGCACAAATGTGGATCACATCCCTCAGTCCTGGAGCAGCAAATAGATGGGTATGCTGTACTCAGTCCAGCTCGGTACACTTGTCCCACCTAGAGAGAGGAAAGCAAACCAGCCCACTAAGATTTGGGAGGAGGAAAGCTTCGATCTGCTGTATTTTTTCTGCAATGGTGAAAGTTTAAAACCCTATAGAAGTGCCCTATCACTAACTTAAGTACATTGACCGTAAGATTTTTCCTTCACTCATTTTTCTGCATTCAAGTATATCTTCTATTAATGCACAAACTTACCCTTCCCCCCCATCTAAATCACTGCTCCCCATGGGATAGTCATTAAAATTGATTCATGAATACACTGCATTTACAGGCAAAAGTGGGAACAGAGAAAACCCCTCCCCATCATGTCTCTCTCTAGGAAGGACTTTAAGACACATTGAACAAAGAACCCTCAGATCTTCTGGGATGCAACTTAGAAATCAGAATGCGATTTCCATCTATATCTCTTGCTTCATTACAGAAGATATGGTCCTTAAAATAGGCAATTCCCTATGACCAGTAATGTTTAAGGCTTTAGCTTTTAGCTTTGTTTTTCTGTAGATTCCACACTGCACCAGGCAGCTTCCCTCCCTCCCTGCAGTCCTGCCCCCCAACCCAGCTGCAGCAGTGAAGACACCTAAAGGATTCAGGCAGCTGGAGAAAATGTAAGATCCCAGCTCTTGGGCCTCATCTGTGTTTCACTTCTTTCACTCCTGAACATACATCTGGATTTGACAAAGTCATGCTTATCAGATAGATTAGCAGATAGTCTCCTATCTGTGCTGTGATGCAGAACTGGGTCAGAAGAGCGTTTTGCCAGCCTATGTTTTGCTGTTTAATCCTACATAAGTAGTTGTGGAGACAGCAATAAAAGACAAATTATCACACTAACCAAATTCTTCACCCCCTAATCCTGGTCAATTTTCTGTCCTCATGAGGAAAATGAAATAAAAATCACACATTACTACTATTTAACTGCATATTCCAATAGCATAAATTTATGAGAATACAAGTGAGGCCAGGAGGCAAGTTTATTTTATGAAAATATATCATGTTTGAAGGGAAATTGAATGTTATAAAAATAAAGTCTGAAGAATAGTAGTTCTCAACTTTTTAGCTGTCTTCTTCTGTGATGCCACAGCTAAGTCTTCCAGCCGGCCTCACCAGATGGCCACTTTGGCCACCATCAGAATAGCAGTGTGGAAACAAGTGCCCTACAGCCCTTCCTCAGCATCTTGGCTGGAATACACTCTGAGGCAGTTCTTTACTCACAGCTCAGAGATATTCCCAGTGCACTTGCTTAAGAATTCTCAAAATTTGTGAGGAGATTAAAGCCAAACGTTTGGTCCAGTAGAGGTCAAGGAAAATAACAGAATGTTGCATACTAGCTTTTAAATGTTAATCATCATTATTCACACTAAAACCTCATTACACTAAAAACAACCCCTCCCCATGCAAGCATACAGTATGAAGATCTGCTCAAAACCAGTATATATATAAAAAAAGGAATTTTCTCTTAAGGAGGGGGTAAGTTCAGCTGCAGAGGATTCCAGCAGCTACATACAATTTTTGTTTCATGGAAGCTGTACAACCATTCCTCCTCTTACATACAACTGTGCAAATCGGAGTGTTAGTGATGCCTTTGCAAAGAGGGTTTGACAACAATAGAGAGTCCCCAGCCTGCTAAATAAGAAGTGACAACTCCATTTGAAAGCTGTCTCTGGATGTGTTTTATGTGCAGAAATTATCTGTGACAGTTCAGATCAAAATAGAGTTTTCATTTCATGTGGGAGGTAAATGGACGATAGAATAGGTTACTTTAAATGCTGCAGTCTAGTCCAATTAATGTTTCAGACTTTTCCACATTCTGTGCTCTAAACTTCAGGGTAAAAAAATGTAAAACTCATTTTCTCAATAGCATGATGCAAAGAACAGACCAAAAGGTAATAAAAGTGGTTAACAAAAACAGTCATGCAGAAATATGGCAGAAGAGATCAAGTTACAGTAACCTGGCTGTGAAACTAATAAGTATAAAACAGAAAAGAAAATACCACTTCATTCTTTCAGGGAGAACCAGGCAGGTGAATCAATTCCGATTTCCCATCTCAATCAACAGAGATTTTGCCACTTACTTTGGTGGAAACAGGACTCGCATATCAGCCTTCTTTCTGAGAGGCAGACACAAATCCACACACTATCATTTGCTTTTCAGATTGTGGAATATAAATTTATAATTTCTAGCTTATGTAACTATACAAATGACACAATTTGTACTTTAAAAAAATGTCAGACCCAAACTGTACACATTTGTTACCTGTAAATCTATCAGTTGTTTCCTGAGCCATTTTAAGGAAACATGTTTTCTGAAAGGTCTGGAACCACTGCTGTGATACTCAAGCACAACAGTGCCTCTGATGGGAGCTGTGCTGATACAGTGCCTGTAGCTTTCTAACAACCTTTCTCAAAGTTGGAGTGGCAACCAGTAGTTCATGCATGGCTTTTTAAATGTACGTAAAAAGTGCTGTTAATAGAAAAGGTAGAGACCCACAAGTGAGTGATCTCATCCCAAACAAGGGCCCACGAGCCTTACATAATCTATTTTGTTTATGCCACACTTTAAACAATGTATATTTTGATCTTTTCTGAGAAACAGCATTTTTCTTGGCACAATTTTCAATATCCACCCACTTGGAAGAGCAGGTGTCTTTGCGTATCATTGCTCAACCCTAGGAAAAAGAAAACATTTTAAAAAATGTTAAAATTCTTTTCTTAAAGTCAAGGGGCATTAATTTAAGGTTCCATGAGCATTACAGATGAAGAGACCACTATAAATGCACTGAGCTAGTAGAAACACTGAGACAAATAATTCAGAAGATATGAGACCTCAGTACCTCTACTGGCCAAAAACTGAGCACTGGTAATCTTATTCCTCAGAGGCAAGTTTTAACACAAAAGAGAAATTAACATTATCTATGCACTAGGGTCTTGAAAAGAAAAACAACAGAACAATGAAACTGCTCAGACATCTGGTATAATTTGCCACAGATAATAGTAATGAGATAGCAGGCAGAGCGCAGAATAAACCCAAAAAGGTACGAAAGAATACTGTTTTTTCAGAAGCCACACAGATATGTAAGAAGTATCAGTACTCAGACTAATGAGTCTAAATTTTGGGAGGAATTCTCAAGCACTTAGCATGTTTAGATTGATGATCTATTTGTAGCAGCATTCTAAGAAAGAGAATGAAACTTCTGCCTATTCAGTTTTGGAGCCAGAACATGTCACTAAGTGCAAGAGACTTTTCAAGCTCTGTAGTAAGGAGGTCAAAGCGTCACCCCTGATGCAGACTGTGGTATTTACAGAGAAAAGGAGGAAAAGATCACTCCCTTCCCCCCAGTCCCCTTTACTCTCCCTCTCTGAAGCAGCTGCTGCTTAAACATTGCCATTGTATACAGAGGCATGAAATAATTGCTTCTTCGTTTGTTTGATTTGGTATTTGTTTTGTTTTTCCGGTTTTTGTTTTTTGGTGTTGTTGTTTGTTTTTTTTTTTTTTTTTTTTCAAATCAGGGACAGCAGAAGATGTTAAAGGACAAAAACAGTATCTTATTCAGGTGAAGGACTACAGACTGCTGTACTACCAATTTGTGTACTACCGATCAATAACAATTAGGAACAGGTTTATTGCTCTGATGCTGTTCCCCAACCCTCCTCCACAACCTCACACCCTCTTTCCATGTTATGGAAGTATCTGCTGACATGTAAAGCAGGGCCTGCAGACACAGAAGGCCTCCTCTGTCATTATCCCAGAGCAGAGCAGAAGCAGTCCAGGTCCCCTGGTTTGCAGCACACTTACAGCCCACAAGTGCTCAATTAAAGCAATCCTTTCAAACAATTATTGAGCATTATGGTGACTCAGGCATAGAAAATAGCTGCCCTCTTCCCACCTCACCACAAAACCGACCATATTTTGAACGTGCTTCCATTCCTCTGAAGGTGCCCTGCTGCTGCTGCTTACTTTTCAATTTCCAGGCCATGTACAACACTTGCATTAGAAACAGGTTCTGTGCTTAAACATACACGCCAGTCTCAAAATAATTGTTTTACATGCATTTATGTAAATACCATAACGATCATTTACGGTTTATTCACATTTACAAGGTAATAACCGTATCCAGGACTAAGTAGGCATCTAAGCCTAAGGGCAGAAGTGTTTATACCAGATAAACTCCACAGCTCAAAGACATGTTCCAGCTAGTACTGGTTTGAGAAGAAATGCCCCTAAGATACTATTATGCTGGAAAATTTTATTTAAGAATAAAATTAAGTAATTGAAGGAATTAAACCATAAATATAGGTCAAAGACTGAATGATAAGATGCTGTTTGAAATTTTAAAACATTAGTTGCCTTTTCCGTCTTTGTCCTTACTGCTTCCAAGTCACTGGAGGGAAGGGGCTAACAACCTTCCAGAGTGCATGTTCAGCAGAGGACTGTGACACCGCAAAACTGTCACACGGACCTACTGGTACACAAGTAGGAAACTGGAGAGAAATGAGAAGGGGAAAAAATAAATTAAGAGAACATTTATTTTTCTACATGTATGTTATATTTATTTCAATTTTAGCACTTTCTAGAGGTAACCCACACTCACTCCTCTTGCATATTTTTTATCATGAGTTGTTTCTTTGGTTTTCTCCACTTCAGTTTGGTGGAAAGAAAAAACAAAGCTAGCTGTTTTGCAGGCAACTGAGGAGTATGAAATTTTTCATGCAATCACTCTCCACTGCTTTCTAAAAATGGCCTCCAGACACCAAGGGCAAGTCAGTGATAAAAAGAGATAACTAGCATGGCTATCTGAAGCAACATCATTTCCTCATTCCCTCTGTCCTAATGAAAGACCTCACTTTCTCTCATATGCAGACCACAATGTAGTTTAGGACAAGTTGTTTCTTTCATTTTCTACAAGAGTCTAACACCACTCTCCACAAAACAGTCACAATTCTCTTAGACCATCCCAAGATCAATACTGATCAATGTCAACAAATGCTCTGCTGCTGCATGATCTGCCGGAGAAACTGCTCCTTAGCCACAGCACACGTGGACTCCAGATGGTGCCAGGTCTCCTCACGGGAACGTAAAGACAGTCACAGGGGTTCAGAGCATATACCAACTTAACTACATCAGAAGACCTGAGCTGATGAAACAATAAACTATTTCTTGGCTTACTATGACCCCTTGGATTACTGTCTGTGCCAGTGGACTTGTGATCATGCATTGAAAAATAGCACATTTTAGAGTTTGTCATTGACTGTACGCTCTGCACAGCTGTCAGACAATAATCACAATTATTCTCTTCTTATTCAGTATCCTGTTCCCTATTAAGCCATTTCCATCACATCTCATCAGTCCTCCCAATATTTTTGCTAGCACAATATTGAGTGATTTTCAGCTTTTGAAACAGCATTAGTTTTTACAGTTTTCTGCTAACCAAAAGATCTGGTTCCTGCTTTTACCCATATTTTCTGTCAATAATGCTGCCTACTAAGTGCCTGGGTAACCTTTTGCCCCTGGCACCTTGGCACAAGCAGGGAACAAGGTTGTGGATAGTTTTTAGAAGCAGTCATTTTATTCTGCTATTAGATGCTTGAAACTTCCATGAGAAGATTCCCACTGACTCATTCTGAAGTCAGATCTGTGACCCTCTTAGACCTTTTATATCTTATTATGCTGTGATGAGCAGTAAAATCTTAAAGATCTGCCAGTGTAAACTCCAGGTAAACTGGGACTGCAGAAAAATCAGTGTCCAGTAAGAATTCCCCACATCTTATGAATGTGTAGAGATGATAGCAGTTTCCATTGTAAGGCTTCCACTACACAGTTAAGCTGTGTGAGTACCATACAGAGCTAAGCACTTTCCCTGGACATGAGCAGTCATCCTGGAAAACCCTACCAGTGTTGCTGCGTTGTTCCTGGTGGCAGCACAACCTGGCAATGTTGGTAGGTCTGAGGTGTGCCCCATGGGTCTCTGTGCTGCTGCAGGGAAAGTGGTTTTCCTGGTGATCTAAGAAAACCAATAGAGAGTGTTTATGCGGAGAGTGTCTGATAAATTGTGGGGTGCTGCTTGAAGACTCTCAGGACTCAGTTATGCTCCTCTCTCCTTAATGAGGAGGAGGGCTGGGGATTGCTTTTTCTGTGACTCAGAGGAACCTGCCAGCACAGGTCCCACTGACCTCAGATAACATCAAACAAAAGTGAAGACACTGAAAAAAATTCTCATGGCTCCAGCCAGTCTATGTCCATTTTCCCTGTCACATTTCTCCATCCTTACTAGACAGGTATCACTGCTCTTAACTGGAGCTACTAAGCGTTTTGAAGCACTCCTGTGAAAACCCTTTTTATTTTCTCTTTCAAACTTAACCCTTTGTCCATACTTTCAGACTTTGGGCAAGTGATTCTTTGTGTCCCACGAAACTTTGACTATTTTTTAGAGAATAGTTTGATCACTAATTTATCCGCTGAAGTGAAAAGTCAAGACAGAGCTTGTTGTGAGCTCATGTCCATCATCTGGAGTCTGAGGATGCTAATACACATGAACTGGACCGTGCTCCTCACATCCAAACACTTACACCTCCAAAAAAGACATATTCATAATATTTACAGACTTAAAAGTCTAGAACAACAAAATCTCATGCCCTCATCTTCTGGTCTGATTTACTAAACCAAGATTATCTCTAAAACGAAAGAATCCTTCTCTCCCATTGAACTAGCAGCAGCTAGGAAAAATCCTTAGGAAAGGATTTTTTTGAAAGTCACAGTTTTGGATAGAGTGTGAGCTCCCTGAGGTCAGCAACCTAGATTCATCTTACAGTGGGCTGCACAGCAAAGCTTGCACAAGGCCAGGTCACCAGGGTTTTCTCGGAACTACTTACATATCCAGAAGCTACGAGATCATATGGCAAAACGACTATGTCAAGAAGCTGGGGGAGAAAACAGGAGATGGTTAATAAAAAGAGTGGGAACTGGGATGAGCGAAAGGGAAAACAAAAGAAAAACAAACAGTTTCTTGGCAAAGGATTTGCTGGAAGGACAAGCCTCACAACTGTGAGCAGCATAATGACCTTCTGCTTGTTTCTCTTCAGTCAGGGAAATGGGATTAGGTTCACATTCATCATTTAACCAGAACTGCAGCACAGAATGAACCTGACTGAAACATATTACTTTCTTTTTCTTTTTTTTTTTTTTTTTTTCCTTAGCTAGAGCAACTCTGCAAGGCTAATGATTGGGCCGAAGAGACTCATTCTGACAGAAGACAACCTGGAGCAATGAAAAGCTGGGTATTTTGAAAACCCTAAAGTGTATGAAGTAGAACAGACTACTGGAGAGTAGTGGGAAAACAGAACCACATCAGACTTAATCATGTCCTTTACACTTTAATTAAAATAAGATTTAGCAATTTTATTTAAGATTACCAAATTCTCATAGGAAATGCACTTCTGTCTGTACTGCTACCAGACAACCGTTAACCAGGAAGAAGAAAACACCGTATGCAATGCTACATCCATCCATCCATACTGTGTATGCAGTAAGGCAGACCTTTTTGTTCAGGGAAAATATCTAGTTACATTGCTTGCCTACTAAATGGAAATACCAAATGCTATTAGGGTTTGCACTTTCAGTATAGAAGTGAGTGGCCTATAAACAAGATCTGAACAGCTTCTCTTTTGAACAACTCAGTTTAATTAATCTTCAGCCATTAACCATTCATTTAAAATGCCACTTACAAAATCTTAATTTTGCACATTATCAGCTGGTTCACAAATAGCTATCTATGAGCAGAACTGTAATGATCTTCCTCTCTCCTTCTTGACGCTTACCAGCCTTATAGTCAATTCTGGCTTCTTAATTAACCACACACATATTAGCATCTAAAATTAAATGGTGTTTTGTTAAAAAAACCCAACCAAACAAACCACCATGCAGAGAAAAGTTAATACACACATCATTCTGCTGCTGGTTAAAGAAGTATAAACTTTTGGTCAAACAACATCCTGCATAAGATGGAATTTAGCTTTTCTTGCTCACACTAGGAAACACACTATGGCAGGAACACATGCAAGGCCATATGATTTCATTCCAGCTGCATGGACGATCTCATTTTGTCTTTATTTTACATTTAAGAGGCTGACAACACCATCTGCATTTTACTCTGTATGCTCTGGTATGGTCTCATCTTCCAGTAACAGACCTGGCTTTCTCTTTAGGGACCTATCTTTTGCACTTGCATCCAAATGGCTGAAAGAATGGGACATTACCGATAAATATGCAGAATTAATGTAAAATAATTCCATACAATAATATATCACATAAGAAAAGACAGGGCTGGAGGGGAAAAAAGCCCAACACAAACCTGAATGCTTAACACAGCTGCCAAAACTCAGGCTCACCAGCATCTGCAGCAGGACAGTCACAAGGGAGTTGTGGGAGTGCAGTATATAAAATTTTACACATCTGTCAATAAGTGAGGTGATCCAAATGCAAACCCTAGCAGGCAGGATGCACGCAGGCAGATTTGTGACTATTCCTGACAGAATTTATTTCTGCTGAAGAATGCATGGCCTCGAACAAGCATGCACACATTACATGGCAGTGGCAGCAGTCTGACAACTTCCCTCTCCTTAGACACGCTCTAAAATGCTCAGGGTCACCTGACTTCCATGAAATCTGGGCTTTCCATGAGAAGCGAATGATTTGGCTCAGGTCCCAAAGTTGGAAGATCTGGCTGATGGGTTCCTGGGAAGTAGTACAGTGAACTCTAACTATAAAGTAGAATAGCTTGAATGTTTCCAGTAGATTTTTATTTTTTTCCAATATAGGTGGGAAATAAACCCAAGGCTTGTTTAAACATGTCCCAGATGGTCCAGTTACTCAATGTTTCCCCAAGTTAGCATGCAGGATCCATTCATCCTTTCTGAGGAAGAAAATTGCCAGTAGTATTAGGAGCAAAAAACACAGTATAAGTGTAACTCCTGATGGCACAACCTACACTCCTGTGGAACTGGGGCCAATGGGCTTTCTGGACTGCCCTGCTCCCATGAGCAGGCCAGCGCTACTGAGAGCCTCCAGAAACCATGGAACCTCTCCTGTACTTGCCAACGCCAATCTGAATTTAACTGTTGTCAGAAGTATATCATTTGTCATAAATTAGAACTTTCTGATTTTAACATTCTGGGGAACTGTGACTGGAATGCAGCCAAAGGTTCGGAAGGCCCTGTGGTATGTTTCAAAATGAATAAATTCCAGAGGAGTCAGAGGAGAGTCTTAGGGAATGTAGAGTAGTACAGGACAGGGAAACGGGATAGATGATTTTAGGACACCAAGCAGAAGAGGCTGTAACGTAAGAGAGAGTGCACACCTTGCTTGTACTTGCAAATCAAAATATTCCAATGCATGACCATAATTCTCTTTCCACAGTAACAGAAGGTATAGTGGCAAAGGGCAGGTAGATATTACACAGCCTCATTCCACTTCCACCATGTCTCCATGATATCCATCTTAAAGAATAACCATTCCTGAGTAAAGGACCATCCATTCCTAGAGCAGTGGATTGCTTTTATGCTAGCCAGTGACAAAAGGTGTTGTAAATGGATGTACAATGAGCAATGCACACAGTCCTCTGAATTGAGAACAAGAAAACTCCAATTTCTGGCTTATGAGACATATAAGACTAAGTAACATATCTGGGCAACTCTGTCTTCCCCTTTTTTAACAAATCCTTTCCTGTGCAGCTCTGGAGTCCTTCGGCCTTGGATTGAGCAGGATGGGAAAGGCCAAAAAGACAAGCATTTAGCCTTTTAGTAAAAAATGCTCCCTTTGCTAAAATTCAAAAGTCCAGACCTTTTTCACTCTCCTCTCAGGCTTGCACAAAGCTTATATTTGCCATTTGGTTCCTCAGGACACACACAGAATTTAATCCTTTAGCGGCAGAGGTTGACTGCTCAGTCTTGCCCCTCTCTCTCATGACTCTGGCCAGCTCTGAGGGTGGGATGGGAGGGACATTGGGTGTACAGAGATACGGGTTTCATTTTCCCATTTTCACCTTTGTATGCTGCCGGACTGAACATTCTGAAAGAGTGAAAGTTAACATAAGGAAGCTTTCACCCTAAAATAAGGAAGATCCATTTTTCAGTTACTTAGTTAACATTGTAGAAATTAAGATTTTGCACAGTGAGACCCAACACAGCATTTTCAAAAAGAAAAAAAAAAACCAGATCAGATTGGGCCTTTGGACTCTACTCCCATGTAATAAAACAGTGCCAGCATTTTTTTAAAAACTGCAGCAAGACACAGCTCTGAGTCTATTCTTGCTAAACAAAGGAAAACTGTATTCATTTTTGTCAGACCAGCACTTTGAAATTCCCCAAGATAAGACACATAAATAAATGAAGAATTATATTTGGCAATGAGTTTGGCATCAGACTTTCAATGTTTCATAGTTCTGGGCTGAGAAAATAAGTTGAGCAAAGTCTCTAGAACCTTTTCAGAGATGTACTTGGAGTGTTTGGATATACTTGACAGCACCATCTTCATGGGAGGAAAAAAGAGGAAATTGTTTATTCGAAATGTGAGAAAGGGTTACACCGTGTGACATGCCTGACATTTAAGTGATAATAGTGTTGTGCATCTGCTCTTTTGGCTTTGGTCTGACACCTAGGCTCTGCCATGGTGCAACTTAGCACTGTCATGGCACAGCCTTGATGACTAAACTCAGAGATGTGACTTGCCACCCGCTTCAGGAACATATGGGCCACAGATCACACAGCCTCTGCTGCAGGCAGGGAAACGTGCAGCGTCTCAGGCAAAGACCCTGCGAGTTCCCCAGCTGCACAAGGTGGCTGTGCAGGCTGCACCATCCTTAGGGATGCCATTTGCATTACAGAAAATTGTGGCTAATTAGAAATAAACAAAAAAAAGCTTGATTTACAAAGAAATGTGTGATTTTGCCAGCTAATTTTTTTTCCACTCCAACTTAACATTCACAGAATACACTGATCATGCTAATGCTTTTGCTATATTCATTAATAAGGACAATTTACATTTATATAGCACCTCGCTTAGTTAAGAATTCCAAAGCTTTCAATAAAATATACACAAAAAATTACTTCTATTTCACTGAATATAGTCATCGTTGGAATGAAAATCAACAATTGTGAAACAGTGCAGAAGAACGTTACACAACAGTTGCAAATAAGACACAAAGCAAAGCCCCCAAAAACCCAAAGCAAAAAGCCCCTGAGATGCCAGATGCAAGTGGAAGTAAATGGGACGTTAGTACATAAACAGCAGAGTGCAGCAGGTCTGCGTGTGCCCTGAGGAGCAGAGTTGGAGGCAGCAAACATACTTCATAATGATTAAAGCAGCAGACTTTATACATGTGCAACCTATTGCTTTTCTGCATACTGAGGGGTATTCTCAGTTTGAACTGGGAATCTACTGCCAAGAATGAAACAGGAACACTCAATGGACTCTGGTGATGAGAAGAGGGAAAGCAAGTGTATGCAAATTGCAAACAGCTCTTCTCTGACCACCGAAGTGAGCTTCCTACTTTACAAATAGCCTCCGACTTCTAAAAGGCATTAATTATGCTAATACACTATTCTGCAAAAATAATAAAAGATAAAAATTAACTTCTTGTTTCAAATGATGAGTTTGAATTCTTTATCATAATGACACATAACTGGAATTCTCAGACCAAAATGCAGTCATCTATTCTCTCTGTTTTCAAATCCCCCTTCTGCCCCTAACCCCATTTACTTTAGTCACTGATCAGGTCTCCACGTGCTATATTACAACCTGAGAGTCATGGGTGGGAGAAAAAGCCATCCATCTCAAGTAAAATTAATAGCAAAACTTTGAGAGAAGGCATGCGTATGTTAGCAAGACCAAAGCATAAGCATTTACATGACAAATGTGCTGATAAATGTTCAGCCCTGCAAACACAAAATAACTATGGTTTGGCTTACGAGCACCCAGTATAGCCCTTTCCCAATCATTTTGGGACAGACAGGGTAGTTTTCATAACTGACCCTTGGAAGCAGATTTTTTTTTTAATTAACATGTTATACAGGGATTTTTCTTTCCATACCTCTTTCTCCTTTCAATACTCTCCCTCTAGCACAGAAAAATTTCTTTGCCTGAAGTTGCCACTTTATTCAACAACTGTTGGCTGAGACCTCACGACCCACTGCATAAATTCACATAGAATTATTCATGTTTGGCACATTTCTGCTGGTGAATAACAACACCATTTTGTCTCTCAGACAAAGAAAAGAAAGATTTAAAAAAATAACAAAGGCCACCTAGTAAGAATCTTATATTTCCTAATTTTTTCCTAATCTGGTTAAACTGCCTCTACAAGCCTGAAAAATTCAACAAAGCAAAGTTGTTGGGGACTGTTGATCTTTCAGTACAGAGTCAACACAGATGGAATAGCCTCTCAGCATGACCTCTGATCACAGCCTCAGCTATGAGGTAACTTTCCTTGCCTGCTGGATGATTTGGTTTTAGTTTTTCAATGAGTTACCATGTTATCATGCAATTACGGCTAAATCCAAGCTGAAATCCAGGATCCCAACACTGAATCCAAAGTTGGTTGGGACTTCAATCTAGTCCCTATAGCTAGTCAAGAGTTCGTTCAGTGTAGTCAAACCCACAATTGAATCAATCAGAATAAAAGACTTGAGCATTGCTTTTGCTGCATGGAACGACAATCTATAGGGCACACTTCAAAACTGATGATGTTTTTAAAATGTAAAGCTATAAAGTCCTGTGAAAATTGAAATTATGGAGTAACTTATACCAATGTCTTACTCCAGCTGAGCTACAACTGTATATATTTCTATTGGAAAGATACACAAACATGAATTTAGGCTTCCTCCCTCTGGAAATTCCCAGATCTTGGTTGAGTGAGTACCAAGTCAGTTTTTGATCCCTTTACTAAAGGCAACTTTTGTGTGACTCCAGTGACAACCACCTTAAGACTTATCTAATAAAGTGAAACCCACTAGCTGGCAAAAAGTGGGGATCACTACCTCTTCTTTCATGCAGTAGAGTTAATAATATGGAAGAAAAAGAAACAGCACTGTCATTATGTTTGGAAAGAATTCTACCATACTGGATTTAGGTGAAGAAGATAAAGATACTTGGCCCATTCCCTGCTACAAACTCAGATTTATGTCAGAAGTGTTTTATTACTATTTATAACAATGACTCAGTAGACATTTTTAAAGTACTATGATGCCACAAACTGGAAACACTCCTATATCTGTGCTGACATATCTCTCCAAAATTAACGAGTGTGGTATTACATAGCACAGATTGAGGCTATGGGGAGACACTACAGATCGTAATATGAACTCAAATCATGCACAGTTCTTTAAGTCCCCCATGTCTGTCCTCCATGAGGTCTTCTTTTCACACAGACTTGTGTATCTTGCCCACACACTCATATGTTGGTTTGAAAAAGCCAACATTGATATATTAATGCCACAATAGTAATGAAGTCTTATGTTCTTTTAGCCCCAAATTCCAGAAGCAACCAATTTAAAAATCATCATAATGGTGGGTACATCATCAACTCAAAGGAATTTCTGTTTTCCCTTTAACCCAGGAAAAAACTTAACCATCTTTCTTTAATGCTGGAAGTTTGACAGTAAGGATTAAAAATTGTTCTTTCTTTCCCACTTAGTTATTGGAAAGGCCATGAAAGGCAATCAGTCTTGTGAAGCCACACTTCACAGTGTGCATAAAAATGCTATGCTTCCCAGTCCTCTCCCCAAACTAATTGAAAGTGTGTAATATCACGCAGCTGGGAAAAACTAAACCATAAACATATGCAATATATCATGCTATCATAAAAACCCTGTTACTAATAGACACTTGATGATCAGCAGGATCGAAAGGGATCTGAAAACTGAGATTATTTTTGCTGCAGGGTAAGAACTTTTCCTGATTGAAGGAGGAAAAAACACTCTCTTCAGCAGTACAGGAATTGGACTGCAGTCAGTTCACTCATTCTGTTTGTGAAATATGGACTTTTCTTTAATGATTTCTGTTTGACTGCTGCCTTGCTCAGATGCTCTGGGGTTACTGCTGCAGCAAATCACGATTTTGGTTAAGAGGAAATCCATGGCTTTCTAGTCAGTAAATAAAGGGGCTTGGGGCACCCGGACAGTCCCATGTCTGATCCCCCTGCCCAGGCCCAGGCTCCCTCCCCACCACATTATCATTTTTTGTAATGTCAGGTGGCAATATTACCTGTCACCAGAAATCTGCGGGTAGTGCTGCTTGTTTATTTTTGCATACAGCCCTTCCAAATGCTCCCTCTCCATTGGTGCCGAAGGAGAATCACGTGGATATACAAAGGTTTCTGCTACTGCTGGTGATGATGGCCTGTAGATGGTTGCTGATGGATAAGCCTCTCGGAAGTGGTTTACTCTGGCATAGTTTGGATCTACCTCATCATCATCAATGTCGGGTCCTCCAGGACCAGTAGAATAATCACTCAGGCCTCTCAGTTGCTTTTGCCGCAACTCCTGATGCTTTGCACCAATCCTAACAATGAAAAATAAAGAACAAATATACAACACCAACCATCATACAAATTTGAAACCCCAACCCTGAACCAAACTGTTGGGACCTTCCATTACCCTGTGAAACTGGTGCCAGAGAAAACAGAAAGGTGCCTGCAGTAATTTTGTTCTTTATCTCTGGCAATCACCTTTGTAACCAAGGTTGGTCACCATTCTGATGAAAAAGAATTAATGCTGAATATAGTGTGGCTTTTCACAAATGTGCATGCATGAACACAGACAGGTTTAATTCTACACGTACCTTCCGCTGTGCAGTTGAATATGCCTAAACCAATCCTCAAACTTTTAATCTAAATTAGCTAGTAAAATTGTTACTGCCCCTTGGTTACTTGACCCACCTAGGTTCTCCTAAATACATTAACTTGTGAAAAGTGGATTAAATGTGAACATAAATGGAGAGATGACACAGTTATCTCAAATCAAAGGACCACAATTAATTTCCTGAAGATCTAATTTTTAAAAAATTTTATTTTGGCTACATAAATGTGGAAATCATGTCTTATTATGTAGGGGATAGGGACAAAGTAAAACAGCAAAGAAATTAATAGAAACTTGACAGAAATTAATTGGTACATATAAGTGAATTAAAGACTGTTACTGGCAGTATTCCATTGTGATAAAGCCCTAAGTGATATTACAAAATGCGGCTGCTAATCAGGGCCATTGTGCAATCTCTTTGGAATAGTAAAACATATTCAGGTAAATTTTAACTGAAGATGATAGTCAATGATTCAACATTCATGCTGGAGAGAAAAAAAAGGTACGGCAAGGCTCTGTGAGCTCTTCTGTTAAGAAGAGCTTCTGTTAAGAGAGTTCAGCTACTCTTCAACACTGTGTAATTAAGTGCAGTGAGATGGATCTGGCAGAATGCTGACCACAGTATGCAATAAATAGCATTTACAGAAAATAATGGAGCATGGAGGAAGACATGAAGAACAGAGGAAACATACAGAGATGAAATGCCTGACAGAAGTCAATGTTTGCTATTGGCTGTATCTAGAAGTACAACAGCAGCACAGAAGGAACAGTACAATTTTAACCACAGGATTATAAGTGAAAAGGGTCTAGCAGACTTAGTTACCCCAGGAAAGATTAATGGCCTTAGGACTCCGCATACTGAAAAATAAAGATGTTCTGGAGAAAGTCTTTAAAAGGCATGGAGAAAAGGGTTCCCTAAAGAAACAGATGAGCACATTGGGACCCTCTGTCTGACAGACAGGAGCTCTTAAGTGCAGAATGGGATGCATACTGCTTATTTTGTTTCATTAGAATTGTATCATCAAAATAAATGCTAATAGTTTTTAAATAATTTGTAGATAAAAAGGTTCACAATTAATTCTGATGAGAACTTCATGCCTTTCTACACATATACTTGAGTACATCAATGTGTATTACACATGGTTTCCAGTTACACATCTCCATTAACCATGCTAGGACACAATCAGAGGTGATGCTAGTTTTTAACACTTAAAATGTAATCATACTTTATAGTGGATGAGCCTGCACATATATAATACAGTCCTTGACAGTCAGGAGGGTGCCACTCTGCCTTCCCTCAGTAAAGCAGATGACCCTTCTCCTCTCTAGTGCTCAAATACCGGGTGCTCCACCTTGAGTACTGCATGCAGCTCTGGAAACCTCAATGTAAAAATCAAACTATTAATTAGAGTGTGTCCAGAGGAGGGAAACGAAGATGAAAGGCCTTGAGGGCAAGACTTAAGACAGGCAGCTGAGGTCGCTTAGATTGTTCAGCTTGGAGAAGGGAAGGCTAAGGGGTGACCTCATCACAATCTACAACTTCCTCATGGGTGGTGGCAGCAGAAGGAGACATGCTGATCTCCTTTCTCTGATGACTAATGACAGGACATGAGGGAATGGCATGAAGCTTTATCAGGTGAAGATAAAATTGGACATCAGGAAAAAATTCTCACTGAGAGGGTGGTTGGGCACTGGCACAGACCCCACAGGAAAGTGGTCAAAGCACCAAATCTGTCAGAGTTCAAGGAGTGTCTGGATGATGCTCTTAAGTCATGTCACAGGTTTTGTTTCAGGTAGTCTTGTGAGGAGCAGGAAGTTGGACTCAATGATCCTTATTGGTCCCTTCTAACTTGAGATATTCTGTAACTACCAAATATTGTACTGTAAGTACCACATGAGAGAATAACATCTTCCTAACACCTCATTACAGGCCAGTTAGTTAATTTTATTTCAAGTCAACATTAAAAATACAAAGCTGCAGTGTAATTTACTACAGTGGTGTTACAGATGAAAGGATGATAAGAAGAAATATGCTACAATGTGTCTATCCTTAACACCTCTCAGGTTTCTACACTGAGGCTTCCTAAGAATTTCTTCTTTATTTTTCCTGAAGCTTCTCTTCCCTGCACAATCATCTCCTCCTCCTGTAATCTTCACTTCTCTTTTGCTTCAGGTTTTCATGCCACACACACTCCCTATTTTGCACTGCACAAGTGGCTTGAGTCAGAGAAACCTCTCAGGCTGAGGCAGTGTCTTGAAGAAGTCACAGACTTCAAACCAAGTAATAGTGACGTAAAATTCTGATGCTGTCCACAAGGGAGATTCCACTGGAGAATCTTATGGACGGTATAGCCTGGTATCAATATGTGATAAATTCAGCAAGTAAGGCATATATTCTCATATTTTACTGCCAATTGCAATGGTTTAACTGGCTGATGGCTTCTTGGGACAATGAGTTTAATGGCATTTGCAGAACAATGGGACATACAACTTACTATTTTTAAAACTAATGGTGACACTGGTATAGACCTGGCAAAGAAATGCTTTTATTCCAAATGCAATAGAGAATGGCATGGGGAGAAAGTCAACACTAAGGAGCTGTAGATGGAAGGAGAAACTAAAGAGTAATGGCCAGCTCGCATTTCCATCTAAACCTCAAACCATTGCTAGCAAATGAGCAAATGAGCAAATGAGCAACAGTTAGAGAGCAGCTGAAAGTGTGCAAAGTGGGAATAAAGTAAAAGATTGTGCAGCACAAAGTGGTGGAGGGAGCAGGCCTGCCTGTGTCCATGAGTGAAACACCACAGTCATTCACATAAAGGAATCTGGACCCAAGTTATCGCTTGGCCCTTTCACATGAAAACCAACTTTTTCATGTAGTTCACTGTCCAAGAGCACTTGCAGTACAAGGAAAGGGCTGGATTTCCATTGCAAAAAAACCCCTTAGACATCAGGGAAGCACACAGTGACGTCTGCACTGATGTTTTCCGTCTTTTAGAACCACAAGCACTTCAAGAGAAAACCTCTTGCAGAAGGATTTTACATGTCCCACATGGGATTATGTCAGAAATGCAAAAACAAGGGCACCATCTTTGTTTAGTACAAATGACACAAGAATTGTTGGCTCCTGCACCCAGAGCCCAGTACTACCCAAACTGTAGTCCTTGCCCTGATTATTCTGCTGCTGTTCCACTAAAATGTATAAAGCACTTGGATACTGTTGCTGTCTTTCAGATTAACTCTGAAAAAGCATCAAATAGTCTTAAAACCCGGGGAAACTATGGAGTGATTCACCCTCAGTTAGTGACAAAAAAAGCCTAACCACAGAATTCAGTGCAGGAATATATCATACGAAGTATAAAGTTTATGGCCCACATGGGTACATAAACACATGGTACACAGGCAGAAAAATGTGAGGATACTGCATTTCAAGGAATAGTTTCATCACACATCAGTGCAGAAGGCATGGCACGCAGTCCTGAGAGGAGTCACAGCAGTTTGTCAGAAAATGATAAGCCCTAATGTTCTTTGGACCTGTACATCACCAGTCCCCTAGGTCTTTAAGATCCCTCTGAAAGCAACAGTAGTGCAGCACAGCAGCATCTCACAAATCTTGCTTTCATGTCTGACAGTAAGAGTAATTTGTCCTGCTATCAATACTGGTATATTCTGCCCAACAAAAGCTGGAATTAGGTCACCACAATTTTCTTTTGTTCCTATGAATAAGCCTAGCTTCTTCAGCTTCTCCTTCTGAATGCAATCTTCAATTGCTGCCAGCATTACAAGTCAAATCTTCTCAAGAACAATTATTTCTGTTCTATATTATACAGATCGGTCAATACCAGGTTATGTGAAATTCTTCATGATCAATGTTTCTTTTTTTCAATACATCTATTATAATTACATTTATATTTCTTGTTTTCCTTTTACTCTTCCACACAAATCTATAAAATTTGCTTGATGATATCTTTTTCATTTCAATCCAAATGTTCAAACCTAGGGAAACAAACTATCAGATGGCTGTTTTTTCTTGCTTTCTATTTACCTGTCCTTCTGTGTCTTCTTGTATATTTTCCACCTTTGAAATATCTTCACATTTTGGTGAAGTTTTGAATTTCCTCAATGTATTTCAGCATCATGTTTTCACATAGTTTTAAATCAATCTTTTCCACAGCACATCCCAGTAGGTGCCCAGGAATTCTTTACTGAGAAAAAAAAGAATGTGCTGTTCCTCCCATCACTCCTATAATGCTATGCCAACTCTACTAAGCAGGCTACTTCTGCTGTATCCCATTCTAGTCACTCACCATTTCTGCACCTCCCTCTGCAACTCTCCTTATCTGAAACAGCAGAATCTTTACTCCCTATCACACACACACCTTCCAAATTAACACACCTATAATTGCAAACAGCTCATTGAACAATTACTACAAGAGAGTCCCAGACTTGCAGCACAGGATAGGTCTGGTTAAACAACTGGTGCAAATTTGTGACTAAAGATAAAATGTCACTCAGCACCCTGATGCTGGCAGTGAAACCAGAGATGAGGAGGGGTACAGATCACCATCTGAACAATTCAGTGTGGCACTAAAGTTTCTACAAACTTCCTGATGAGGGAAAGGGAAAAGAAAAAACAAGCAGAATAAAGGGAAGTTAGATATATTTCCTTTCGAGTAACCCATATCAATCCTGCTTGCTCCCTTCCGCCACCTGAATACTGTGCTCTCCAATTAACTCACTGCACAACTGCACCAACTTCCCTTAGCTGTGTTTCTGTATAAACAGAGCCCTGGCACAGAAGCAGCCAGAGGGCAGGCAACACAAGTGCTGTAGGAAGAAATGCCTTTTTCTTTTTTTTCCCCCTTGTGACCCATCTTTTCCTCAATAGTATCCCCACCCTAACATTTCCCTACAACAAATCATTTTAAAAAAAAATACATAATTGGATAAAATATATAACCTCAGTAGAACTACAGGCAACGTTTCCAAAATATGTTGCATTTGTAGAAGTTAAATGAAGACAGGATCTACATACCTACTGTACTTCGGAAAGTGGATAGGGTATTTTGGAAACACTTCTCTACACCTCACGTCCTGTTCAGCAGCACACCCCCAGAGCTATAAATCAAGGAATGCGCCCATTTATCCTTCAAACAATCTTCCCATCTGACATACCCACACAAATCACACATGGTGACTTCTCATGTACTTACACAAGAAAAGATGCATAAACCTCGAGTGCAGCAGCCATGGAAGGGTTAACAATCCAAACAGCTCCTTCCAGCTGCAGCTCAGACACACGATTGAGTTACAGTGGCTTAACAAGTTATTGTGTTTCTGCCGAGCTACTGTCAATGACCACATATGTATTCACCGCCTGTGACAAACACAATGTAAAATGCTTTAGCCTGACATCAGTGACAGAGACACTGACAGGCAAAAGCTGGATTAAAGACTGCAGCATACGCAGAGTGAAGCAGCTGCAGGAGGGGATGTGGATTACCTCAAGAAAACTCCAGAAGAGCTGAGCAGAAGTGACTCTTGGAGAAGGCCCAGAAATGCCTCTGTGAATGGAATGAGAGGGCTAGGAAAAGCTGTAAGAGATACCTCTCATCTCTTAGCCCAGCAGCTGGAAGCTGGGCGGGTGGGTGGGGTTGCAAGTGGGTAACAAGAAAATGCTGAAGCTTCTTAGACTGTAAAAATTAAAACACAGGACTTTAATGTTACCAGCTCAAAGAAGGCCAGGGTCATTAAAGGCTGTGGAGCCCAAAGACGGCCTTCAGTGAGAAACAAACAGCAAGACAGTGGCTGCAGCCCAGCCTGCAGTTCTGGAGGTCCAACCAGCCCTAGCTCAAAAGGAGCTTTGCACAGTGAGTCACAGGCTCACAAGCCGGCACCTTGGAGCAGGACAATACATGAAGACACATGTCCTCCTGGCTATGCCACCCCCAAGCTGGGAACAGGGTGCCTGCTGCCCAGCAGGAGACACGAGAGGTGGCACAGACAGCTATGAGACCTGAGCACAGTGCAAAACCTGCATGTGGCAAGCTGTGCCTGGGAGAGACCAGGGGCTCTCTTACTCAGAGAGATGCAAGGCTGCACATAGAACAGTGTAGCAGAGGGACAACCACCCAGAACAGGCCCACAACAAAAAGCACCATCTTTCCTGAGGTGTTTGAACTCTTCCCTTGCACTCCCCATGAACTCTGGATTATCCAGTTTCTTCTGACTTTCCAGGGGAAGAGTGAAACTGATGCAATTTTTTTTTTTTAAAATTTACCATGTACTGACCATGTACTCAGTACTGAGCAGAGCACAAAGAATGACACGCTTGGAACCCCAAGGTGTCTATCTAAGTAGTCAAATAAAAGACCAAAAATGCAGTTGCTAACCAAAACATTGTATTTCACAGAGGGATCTTGCTTATACTTCAGATGAACACAGCAGCATTTTTTGTATGGTGGATTAAAAGTAACAGACCTTGTGCAAGCACAAACAGGTACATGAATGAGCAAGATGCTAAGTCAGTGAAAGATGTTCCTAGGGGAGAAGTACAAATAACAAGCAAACACAAAATGTGTAACAGAAACAGGGTCATAGGTATTTTAGGATAATTTCTGTTCTGTTTGCAGTAAGAGTAGCAGAATAAAAGCAGGTAAGAGAGTGTGCATACAAGCAGTTTGAAGTATGCGTAAACTTGAGCGAGGACCTGATCCTTTTAAGTCTTTTGAGATGACTGAGAAGCTAAACATTCTTCCACTGAGTTGGCTGTTCCTTGAGAACTGCAGAATAAAAGCTACTTCATTGCTTTTTTCCCCACTCATATGACTCTCCCTGAGATCTACATACTGCAATGATTACTCAGTTTACATCTGATGTACTATCTGCTTTTGTATCTCATTTACCCAATTCATACATATATTAAGTTACAGGTTGTCTAGAGGATAGCAGCCTACTTCTGTAGGAGGTCACTCTGATTTCCACTGGGTTTAATGTTTTAATTCCTTTTTAGCTGCTAGCAAAATATATTTTGGTAACTAAAATCTTGTTTTTTCATTAATTTACATAATCGTGGACTGAATACATCTTGCCTTCAGATATTCATAAACCATAATCACTGAAGGGAATGGGTATATTTCAGTTGAATATCTGAGGAGAATTTCAGTACAGTGCTTTTATTTTTTTTTAATTTCATAATCATTTTTCAGACAGACATGGTCTATAATGACATTAACAATCCTATTTAAACCTGCATCCTTTATCAGGAAAAGATGCATTTTTAGTTTTTCAAGCATCATCACCTAAAAAAACCATAAAGGCAGGCAAGTTTCATAGCTAAAAAAAATAAAAATAAATTCACCTCTTGCCAGTAAACTGAGGACATCTGATATGGACTCATCAAGAATCAAACAATATCTAATTCAGTAATATCTTTCAGGGTATTTCACTGGAGGCATAGTTGTCAGAAACATCTTTCTCATAAGCTATGCAAGTGTTTCTTCATTCCTGCTCATTCTATTGTGCTGGATTTGAACATCTCCCCCATAATTAGTATCTGTAATTGTAAACAAGAACAAAAATAAAAAAAGGCAAGCCACAAATTCAAGGGAGTAAGAGAGTCTAGCTCGGGATAATGAGATAGATCTTGTAACAGCATTAACTGCCCCAACAATAAAAAACTACCAAGGCACAAAATATTACCTGTTCTAGATAACTATACCGTATCTGTAAAATACTGAACTGACCAGAGAAATTGCCTTTGGAGGGTTGTAAGTAAAGAAAGGGAGGACAGAAAAACCTAAGAAGGAGATAGAGCTGCGCTGACCTTAAAATTTAATATTATGACAAACTGAAGATGAAACATAGTCCTTTCACTCCACAAAGTGAGGAGCATGAGCTTTGGATAGACAAGACTGAGGTCTTACTGTTCTTCCATTTATTTCAGAGGTGACAAGGAGTGATTACCACCTTACACAGGATCCTGCCCTCTAAAGAAAATCCTGGCTCTAATGAGGTCAGTGTGTTTTTCTCCACCCTGTGAACTTCCACAGGAACAGGATTTTACCTTTGCTGTTAAATCAGAAAGTTTTTCTGCCTCTCTTTTGTCCACATTAGTTGTACTCTGGGTGAAATGCAGCAGATTACAGAAAACCAACTATCAGAAAAGCCAAGTATATTATAGTCTGTATTTTCCTGCATTATGTAATTTTCTTTACTCACAACTACCCTGGAGATACTATTTTGAAGTGACACTATCAGTAAAATTTAGGTTGTAAGGAACCCTCTGAAGGTCATTCTCCCCAGTCTCCTGCTGAAAGCAAGGCTAACTGCACAGATCAGGTTTCTCAGTCTCCTGTCAACAGGATGTTGTTTTGTGACAATGTGGATAAGAGCGGAAACATTGCAGGTTTGTCAAAATTACTCCAACATCTTTCACCTAAGATGTTCTGATGCCTTTAGGAGCGCCTCCTGCAAAATTGCCTCCAGTCTGCGGGGCTTTGCAGCCCACAGGTAGATTGCAGGTACAGTTTTCAGTGCTGATTTAAGGGAATTCTAAGGCTTCTGCCATTTGTACTTATCCATGACAAAGATAAGTAAAGTGCTGTGCATGTCATATCTGAGTGCCTTTTGTGAACATGAGCTCATTCTGGAACAAATGGTCATGAAAAGAGAATCAAAATAATAGAATACTCTTGGAAAGTAAGACTTAACTTTGCTTATATTTTAGTCATTGGGAACTTAATGTCAGGAATGCACACAGTGCCAATTGCAGTCAAAGCCACGTATTCGCCTCTCCAACCAAGACATCAAACAAATTACTTCAGAGAAGTTCACTAGACAAACAGCAAACAAGTATAAAGCAACCACAGCACACCTGCAGAAAAACTATGGGGAGACAGAGACACCCATCTATGGACTTAGTCACTACCAGTGACTAGCTCAGCTCCAGCAATTGCTGTAGAATGGCATCAGTCAGAACCACTGAGGATTGTTAATACTGTCTTGAGAAAAATACCAGAGACACTGTAATGACCATGGGAAGGCACAACATTGATTTGACACCTCGTGAAAACCCCACATTCACAACCATATGCAGTAACACAGCTCAGGACAGACCCAGGAAGACTAGCAGCTACGGAGCTGCTGGGGCTGCCTCCTTCAGTATGTGGGTATTCTTGGAGCACCTCCTGCACAGATATTCATAGCTCTGCTTGCTAGTGAGACCTCATGAGTTCACACAGCCATCTCTGCAACTGCATAAACATTATGCCTTCATTTGAATGAAACCCTCGTAGTAGAAGGAACAAGCCTAGCTTCATATAATATAATATTCCATGCACATTTCTTTATTCTAAACTTACGACATTGAACCTGGCACCTATTGAACAGCATCTCTCCGTACAAGAACAGGAACAGTCTCCATCTGTTAGTCTGGGATTCACAGGTTGTTTCTAATTAACAGTCCTTGATTAGAAAGCAAAACTCAGCTTTGACTGAGCAGTCAAAGCTTTAAGACTTTCAGGTATTTTGGTTTAAGATCACTATGGAGATTTACACATGCAAACAGATTTCCTGCCTGTCTATCCCCATGAGTCGCATTCTCATTTTTATCCTGTAGTAGCTAAAGGAGTCTGAGAACAGGAATTCTGTGCTGTGGCACTACTTCAAAGTGCATGCCAAAGATTTATGATAGACTGTCATAAATCTCAAATGGAAGGGCAAGGAATGAAATGCAGCTTCCAAGTAATTCTTATGCCCTTATTGATTTTGGAGCGGGCAAGAGCTGACCTACATTCAGTACTGCATCAAAGAAATCCCTAGGCCAGAATAGTCTGTCTCCTAGAAAGCACTCTATTACTCTGGTTGGCCAGTACCCTGGCCAGTTTCACTTTATCAGGCTGGCCAGTACAAGTTTCTAACAGCAGCATTCCTGGTTCACAGAACAAAAAACCCCACCAAATAATAAAACTCTGATATATATACAGAAAAGAACCACACATTGGCCCATTTCAGCAAGAAAGAACCAGGCCATTGCTCCTGAGCTGCTCTGACCTTTTAGGTGGGCAGGTGGCACAGCCTGTGAAAATGGGTCCCCAGAGTAAGTCAGTGCCTTAATGAAGGGCGAACCAAGGATGGTAAATGGCTTGAATGAGAATTTGTGTGCCTACCTTTGAGGGCACAGCTATGACACCTAGAAAGGGCTATTTCCATCAGTCTGCCACACCTGGAACAATACTGTGATAAATAAAGGGCCAATTCTATGTCCCATTCTGCTATCAGTTCTTAATCTGGGACAATCTGGGATCAACTATAGACCTAATATTGCCTTAAAAATGCACTCCAGCAGTGGAAAAGCCACACAAAGCAGCTCCAAAATTGCTATTTGGGTCTAAATGCTACAACATTACCTGTGAAAGGTACGTGAGACCCATCTACCTCAGCTACTCATAACCAAACATAAATCTCCCAGTGTTCTGTGGTAGGTTTTTATTACATGTTCTGGTATGCAGAACAGCAGCAGATCTAAAATGAGAATCATTCAGAATCAATGGGTTGGGATTAATCTGTCCTCCTGTCCAGTGCAAGCGCTGCCACAGTAATAAACAGAAATCTGATAACTTCATACTGTCAGCACAAAATGAAACTATGACCTTGACCTGTGCAACAGCATCCAGTAATTTTTTCATAACTTCAACATACCATACTACACGGCTATGATCTAATAAGAATCTAAAAGTAATTAACTGGAATTTTTGAAAACTGAAGCCTTAATCAAATATGCATTCTTATCAGGGTTGCAAGCCAGCAATAAATTGGGACATTTAAAAAACTGGGATCCAATCCAATCCGTGATCTGATCAGGGTTCAATGGTTATAATAAATTGGGAGTATTAAAACTGGGATCACATCCAACACTTTATTTTGTCTAAACCACAGGACCTAGCTGTGCTGCAAAGTCAGGAATACTCAATGAACAGATATACCATGTTGTATTAACCCTTAATAAATAATGATGCACGAGCTCAGAAGTCCCAAAAACATGCGGTTTAGCACAGAGTTTAATGGTGAGAATAGTAATTACCAACACTTATCAGAGATCAATATGAACTATAAACAGCCATAACAATGCTTTTAGACTTGGCAAGTGGAATACACAGGAACAAAAGCTACAGGGTGTTGGCAACAATGTGTGCATGTATGAGTGTGCTCTAAGACGTACTATGAATTTAAAAAAAAAAAATCATACTTTGAATTTTTCAACAGTCTGAATTTCAACTTTTGATTCAAATCAATTTGGCTTTTCTACCATACTGCCATGAACGCAGCTATTGCTTTCATTTTGATTTCCAGTAACATACATTTTGTTTATGATTAAATATAATGAAACAAATGCTGACAGAACAGGAATGAAGTTTCACTCCCAAGTACTCTCTCCCATATAAGTGGACACTAAATGTTTTTATTTCTGTAAGATGCATTCCCTTCGTGCAGGGATCTTGCAGCTGCAAAATTAAACCTCTGTTTGCCAAATATCAAAAACATACGCATTGATTTTTTAACTATGGGAACAGGCAACAAGCATCAGAGCTGCTAAGACAAGAGAGAAATGCTCTTCAATTGCTGGAAGGTTTCTGAAAAGTAAAGGAAATTTAGCGTTCAATATAAAAACTGAAACCCTTTAATTTTATCCAAATTTGAGATACACTGTAACTTTAGCATTCAGTTCAGACACAGAAAGCAAGGGCCACAAGTTCCTTCTGCCTCTCTTAACACTCTACTTAAACCTTAATACTATTAAAAAAAAATTCCTCAGTTAATTCTGATGAGGACTACAAACCCAAGACTATTTTAACAAAACAGCAAACTACTCTGCCCAAAAAGGTGCAGAGGATTATTTTTTTACATAGGCTGCCTCCTTATTAACCAACTCTCATGCTACTTTTAAAAATTCATCCCATTTTCAACAAGGCATTTAATTTTGTAAAGTTTATTCTAATGTCAAGTAAGTGCTCAGTTCTACTGGAAAAGAGACTTAGGGTCTTAGTAGGAATATTCCAGTAAAATAATACTAATCAAACAGGAAAAAATAGTTGTCTTTTAATTGACATTTTATTTGTATTTGAAAGGTAAACAAATTATTATGAGTAAAACTCAAGTGTCTAATATTTTTATCCGATGTGTTTTATAATGATTTTCAAATGTTAGAAAATTAGAATACAACCCCAAATGAGTGGGAAAAAGATGGAAGAAGGAATGAAGAGAAATCTTTTTTGAGGGGAGGAAGAGACAAGGCCTCTTCCAGTATTGAATAATGTAGCAAACATGTTGTTGTTAAAATGATAAATTTGGAGTAATTTACACAGAACACACTAAAAATACAGATTTGAGTCAGCTTGATCAAAATAACCCTCAGATATAGCATTTGCTTCTTCCTTTTATGGGCAGATTCTTGACCTTTGGAGCACATGCTTTATTACAGCCAAAATCTTTGAAGCAAGAACAAAATGACGCGTTTCTCTAAGAGAGTGCCTCAGTGCAAGGAAGCCTGTGACTTGTGTCAGAGAGGACAAAGCCCCACCTCAGAGAGCTGTACCTCCAGTTCAGTCAATACTCCTGAACTATCATGGGCTTCTGCCTTTTTCCAGTCAAGTTTCAGTGACATTGCATCACTGTGGCACAACAAAAACTAAGCGAGGTAGGGGAAGAAGAAGAAAACAATTTCGAGGCGCTGTTTAATTCATATTCAATTGGACACAGATAAGGCTATTACTAAATGCCTAACATCCTAAGTTCCTGTTCACCACTTGAAGCTTGCAGAAGTAGCAGCCATATAATAAAGTATTGGCTTTGAAAAGAAAGGAGGCCTGGGGCTGAGGTCTGGAACGAATTCTTAGCCTGACAGGGACTTTTCAGGAACCTGGACAAGCAGCTGCACTGCCTGCATGTCAGATTCCCACCCACAGGGCACTTTTTTTTTTGCTGCCACATTTTCTCTTTTACACCTCACGTGTAAGTGCTTAGGGTCAGGTCCAAGCTTCCCTAACTGCAATGAACACAATGAGACCTTGATCTTGGTGGGGATTGCTAGGGAATACAAGGAGTACAAAAATAACGATGTCCGCATTTCAGTGCAGGATGTGGAGCTGCTTCAGAGAACTGCAGCTACAACACAGCACAGAGAGTTGTATTGAAAACTGAGCCTAGGACAATGTGGAATGGAAATAGAAATTACTAGGCTAGCGAAATACTAAATTTATTTTCACTTTTGAGGTTCAAATCTGAAACTTGGCAGCCCATAAAAGGAGTTGCCAGGCAAATTCATGCTGAGGACCAATGTGCAAGCAAGTCCAATCCTTTTGGGAATCATCTGCACTCCAGAGTGAGCACTGCATACTCTGTCTGCATACGCCTACTAGCTCTGACACATTCTGGATGTGCCAGACTTGTTGCACATGCACTGTTCAATTCCTTCTTGGTGCAAGCAGGAAATCCAACCTGTTCCAAGCACAATGGACTTACACTCATGCAGCACACCTACGTGAGATCTGATGTCTCCTGTCAGAGCCAGAGTCCCTGAGTTTGTACTGCACTGCCATTCCATAATTGTGCAGTGAACACATTTGACATTTCTGCATATCTAAAGCTTGTCAAAAATTTCTGGAAGAAGACTGCAGTCTTTACAGAAAGCCTATCCCTGAAATTTTGTGAAGTATTATTGTGCCTATCCAATACCAATCAAGACACTGCAAAACTGTGAGAGATGGCCTACCGCTGTAACCTGAAATTGCACTTCCTACCAAAAAATATTTCTCAGCTGAAATCTTGGAAGAGTATTCTGTTTTCTGGAGAACTGCCAAGCATATATCGCATGCAAAACCAACATCCAAAACCATGCGAGTTCCACAGCTGCTAAGATGCTGAAAAACACTTGATCATTAATCCTGTCACACCCAGCCCAAAAATCAACTATTCCAACCTCTTCCACTAGTGTACAAAATGGACAACACGGCTTCTGAGGAAAAAAAAAAAAGTTAAGGTCAGGTGAAAAATCGTACTATCATTTAGTATGATGGATCCTGAAAAATTATTTAGGTACTCAGCATTTAAGAAAACTGTTTAGGCAAAAAGCCTAACTTTAGGATTGTAATAATTGAATTGAGGATCTGAACAAGAAGTACTTATACAGCAAATCTTGGAAAAGTGAAATTAAGTGTGTGTTTAAGTTAATTCTAGAAAGGTTAAATGTTAGAAAAGCAATTTGCATTTTGTTCAAGCTGTTAGATACAGGATTTGATCAGAGGTACCAGGGACAAAATTTGCTACATTTCTGCAGTCTGCTCTACTAGTAGTTTTAGCATACGCTCAATTCACTCTCAAGAAGAACAGATTTGAAAATATGACTATGTTCTACTAAGATTCAGTAAGGCTTAGTTTCATAAATATGAGACCAAGTATGCAGGATTGCAGCTAGTGAAGTCATAGAAACAGATGATCTATGGTGTGGATGTGCCACAGGGTTTTCTGTGCCAACATGTGCATTAAAATCTTGGACTTGAATTACATTATAGAATTACTAAATCTTGGGATAGAACTTTAAAATTTATCTTTACTGTCTTACTGAGCATCATCACTTGGGGAACAGTCAACAACTAAGCAAAAGGACTAAATTACCTTCAATTCAGGTAATGTTCCCTTAATGATTTTAATCAATTTTACAAAAAGTTCCTACCCACATATGAGAGGTAGCTTCATTATGCAATTTTCCTCTAAGAAAAAATAGTCTCTTCTGTTTTGTAGTCAAGTCAAGAAGGGTTCAATAGTCAGCTTGTAGGCAGTCATATGCAGGCAAAAATTCACAGTCATGCTCTTACTTCATTAGGAAGTGCAAGCAAATTGCTTATTTTTTACAGCATGTGTTGCATTCCTTTGAAGATAACATAGGGAAAATTTCTTCACTCTTCTTCTGTTGCTTTTTTGTTTGCTTGTTTTTGGGTTTTTTGCTTGTTTTGGTTTGGTTTTGGTTTTTGTTTCTGTTTTTTATCTTTTAATTCAATATAAGAAGTATTACCTGATACAAAATGTTATATTTCTATTCTTGTACCTTACAGAAGAATGAAACAAGTGAGTTAAAAATATCATCTTGGTTCATCCACTTCTCAACACACCTGCTGTTCTCCATTTCAGTCACAAACTCTTGCAGGTCAGAACTGAAATCATTACTAGAGAAACCAGAATGATGAAGACATTGAGCTGCCAGTTCCTAATGCAGCCGTACCAAGTTACTGTCAATCAGTGACTGTAATTAAAAAAAAAGCATACAACGCTAAAGAAATATTAAGAACAATTATCTTGTGTCCAATTGGAACGTTAGACCTCTAGACAGAAGGGTTCATTCCTTGCAGCCTGCCAACATTTTAGTAAATGACACTGGCCCTTTAACAGATGGGATACATGCTTCTTAGCTTGCCAGGATCCTAATAAAAGACACTGGCTTCTTTAAAATGAAGGACACATACCTCTCAAATTGCCAGTATCCAAATTGGGAGTCAGCAGTTTAAAATAAAGGCACTCATCAATCTGGCAAAATCAAGGACACGGCACAGAAATTTTAAAACTAATGGTACAAAGTTTCTCCTGACGCTACTTAACTTAGATGAACTAAATACTTAAACACTGGCTAAGCGTATCCAGTAGCAGTACTGCAGCAACCAGATATCTTACTAGCTTTTAAAATAGAAAAATAGTAAAAATAAGCAGTAGACTTCAAGAGTGTGAGTTTACTTCTTTCCCCCATCAAACTCATTAGCTACCACTTACACTGACTCGCACCATGCTGACCACACACTGCATGACTCAAACAAAAGCAGCGGCTTTTCCTGACCAGTAGCCCAAAGGTTGACCTGTGGGGAAACACCCTGTCCACCCCAAAGGAACTGTGCCAGCTTCCCTTCCCTCTCCCAGGAAAAGGATGCTCCAGTGAAGGAAAGAGACTTCTGAAAGTTTTCTCTTGTCCTGACAACACATATTACTACACCTTGGAAAGTTTTACAGCAACTGCAGACACCTCTTGAGAGCCAGCAAGTATGGGCTCTTTAACCTTTCTGATAGCAGGCGTCAGAAGGAAACAAAGACTTTTTTCAGCATATTGTGAAGTACTTTTGCATGAGTTAGGGAAAGGGAGAGAGAAGCTTTCTGAACCTTGCTTTCACTCACAAACTGTTCCCAGTTTTTGAAGGGTAGACATGAATTAAAGCAGAAAACTAAATTCTTTTTGTCTGGAAAGATAAGGAAGTTCCTAAGGCTAGGCATAAAACCCCCCATATTTTATGAACAAGACAGACTCCCAGGGCCTTACCTCAGAAATACGGCAACTCACAGGTGGCACACACCCAGCTTCTTGCCCACCCCACTGCCAGTGGACTCCTCCCTCTTCAAACTCATCTTAACCATTTGAGCCTGCTTTCTTTCAGGTGTCCCTTGGCGTGCTCAGCACTTGCTGCATAGATATTTCTGCAACCTGTGGCTTACCAGCAAATGCTGTGCAGAAAATAGCATACCTAAGTACAAAAACTACCATTTGGTGGCACAGCCAGCTGAAGACAAAGAGGTCTGAAGTGCTGCAAGACACGGCAGAGGCTGTCAGGAGAGAAGGAGGAGGTTCTTGCTGCAGAGAAGTAAATTGCTAAGTCAGCTGGCCTTGGGAATGGGCAGAGGGTAAACAGGCTTTGAAGGAACTGATCTTCACCAGCTTAGCAGAAGTTAGGATCTGAATGATACAGTGAAGTGCACAGAAACTGCAGGAGAACAACTTCTGTTGTGCTGACTTGGCCAGGAGAGTGGCCCAATGCTTGGGTTGGCTGGCCCTGACTGCCAGCAGGCATGCTCTGGAACATCTGCAGCCAGGCTGGAGGCAAGCCCTTCAGGCAATCCCTTGCTCCCAAGTTTTTTACCCCATGAACAAAGATGCTGCTGCCATTTACTCACCTTTCACGTTCATCTTTCATTTTCTCCAGCTCCTCTTCTTTAAGCATGCCTTGCTTTGGATTCCCCTTCTGATCCACTTTCCCACTTTTATCTTCTTTTTTCTTTCCAAATCTGTTGAAGATATCAAGGAAGGAGTCATGAGGAAATAATTTCTGGAAAAAACCCCAGTACTTATCTATTTTAAACCACAGAAATTTTAGGCAATCAAAACACTGAGTTTTTGAGGTTTTATCTTAGTCACTCATAAATTTCCCACACTGCAAAATAAGTAATCATTATTACCTGGGCCATAGGCAAAAGAAATGACTGATTACCAATTGATTTGGATTCTGTGCTTTTGAAAGCAATTGCTTGAAACATAGTTGAAAAGTCCCACCAAACCTGAAATGCAAAGCATTGCAGGGCTGGATTATTAATCTGGCATATTTTAAAGTGGCTGAAGGCTCTTCTTGCCACAGGACAGATCTCTGAAAGTAATCTGCAGTGGCTGTGGTGTCAGCACGCAGACCAGACGTGTCCTGCTCTTAGCAGTAACTACTGTCTCCCATTCACGACTGGCCTTCATTTTAGAATTTGTTCTTTACTTAAATGAGGATACAGTCAGAAAGAATAAAATCTACGTTCTAAGAGTACAAAACTAGACAGAGCTCTTTTTTAAATTTCTGGAGTTTTCTTTCTGCCTAGTAATATACTATCATGTAATATTTATGCTGTGAAAGTTCTCCAGAGGCCCCAGTGGTTCAGGGCTTCCACTGTTGTTTTATACACTGTACAAATATGCATAACAAGTCTGCTTTACACAGCCTATAAAAGGTGACTGAGCTGGGGAGCTGCATGTCATTTCTGATGAAGCTAGACAGAAATATTGGGGTCAAATATGGTCATTAGTTATAGACCAAAAGGTATATATATAAAGCTTCCCTCCTCTCCCCCAATTTGAAATTCTCAGTTCCACAAGTAATTAAATGATCAGTCTGTGTCTCCCCCTGCAAATTAAAGTATCCTTGCATGCATGACAACAATGTAAAGAAAAGTAAGTCTTTTAAGATCAACTATACTATGTTGCAAACTAATTACTGATTCAAAACTGCAAACTATTCTGTGAAACTCTGCAGCATCGTGCTGGTGATCTTTTTTATTTTTCATGTCAACCCAAACTGCCTCAAGTGGAATAGCTGAACTACTGTGCAGATACTTAAGCTGTAAATCACTGACTTTAGGTTTCTCTGCTGATGAAAGCAGAAATTTTGTAAATACTAAGTCAGGCTCACAAGCTAATGATCCAAATTTTTTGTGAATTTAATTAATAATTCTGAGCTTGTGGTCAAATGAAGTTATCAGAAACTCTGCAGCAAGTCTCCCAGACAATAAGAACTTGGTTATAAAGGGAATGATGGATGTGAGAGACAGACATGTAGCATGTGGTGCTAATAAAAAGGGCAAATACTACAGGTAGTAACAAGAGATGTTTTATAATGGCTCTGTCATGGACTGTGCTGGGGAGCAGAAAGAGTCCTATCAGTGCATGGTTTTCTCATTTTTCCTGTGTGTGGCAATGGAGATAGACAGTGTCTGGCATTCTTTGAGGGATCCTTTGCTCAAAACATACACACATCTTGTCTACAAACAATCTTCAGTTCTTTTTTTATAGTCCCTACTCATTTCAGTGCTTCCAGCAACACAGCCCATACTTTCCATCTTTTGGCTTCTGAGTGTAGAGCAGCAGACTGATTTCACTGCTGTTTTCTGAGTTCCAGTGGTTCCAAGAGACTGTGGAGTCATAAACCCCACGAGAAGGTAGTGGTGGCAGTGAAGGCAGCAGTCAGGAAGCACAAGAGAGAGAGGTTGTACATATAGAGTGAGAAGGGCTCAGAGATATGAGATGACCCAGGCAAAAAAGAAAAGCTTGATGAAACTGCATCTGCTCTCTACAGAGAGGCCAGGCAGCCCCTCAATAAATCGCCTGGGGATGAGCACCAGCAGGCTGCTCCCAAAACACCTCTGCTTTCCAATGCCTGCACAGGCAGGGAACGTCTCAGGGCAGTTTCCTCAAGAGGCTGCATTAGCACTTCCATCTTGGTCATAATCCAGCTCTGGTACTTTGTTTATATTCAGGTTGCCTGGTTTTCTCCCAGAGTTTCAATTATGGGTTTGTGGAGTCTCATATTCGGCTGTAGCATGTATTGATTTTGAAAACATTATTCTTGGGCATTTTGTGTTGCTGCAGGGAGTTGAAGTTGGATATGCTGCATACTCGAGAGAAATGTTAAAAAAAAATAAATCTTTAACATACCTACCTTTCAGGTCTAGATATTATTTCTTGCTTACTAGGGAAATACATTTTAAATAAAATAAAGTGACAATTTTGATTGCAATAACTGCCAGCATGACAACTCTCAGCAAAAACAGTGCTGTTTGCTAGTAAAGCTGCTCCTGCCATAAAATTGGCATGTTCCAGTGTAATTATAAACTGGGAATAATGACTTGGCCTTGATGAAAACAACTTCTGTTGCTGAGCTGCATTAAAAGCAGTGTGGGCAGCAGGTTGAGGGAGGTGATTTTGCCCCTCTCCTCTGTTCTCATGGGACCCCATCTTGAGTGCTGCATCGAGCTCTGGGGTCCTCCAACATACCAGAGACATGACCTGTTGGAGAGAGTCCAGAGGAGCAACACAAAGATGATCAGAGGGCTGGAGCACTATTCCTGCACCCAGACAGGTTGAGAGAGCTGGGGCTGTTCAGCTTGGAAAAGAGAAGGCTCCAGGGGAGACCTCACAGCACCTTCCAGTACCCAAAGGGGCCTACAAGAAAGCTGGAGAGGGACTTTTCTCATGGGCAAGGAGTGACAGGATAAGGAGAAAAGGCTTTAAAGTGAAAGAGGGCAGGTTTAGATTAGATATTAAGACGAAATTCTTCACTGTGAGGGTGGTGAGACACTGGAACAGGTTGCCCAGAGAGACTGTGGATGCTGCATCCCTGGAAATGTTCAAGACCAGGTTGGGTGGGGCTCTGAGCATCCTGGTCTAGTGGAAGGTGTCCCTGCTATGGGGTTAGAAATAGATGATCTTTAAGGTCTTTCCAACCCAAACCATTGTTTGATTCTCTGATGGCTTTTTTGCTATTTTTGCCTTCAGATAGGATTTGTGCAGGCTTACATGTTTGACCTGTTCTACTAAGTATGCAGCATACTGCTCAAGACTAGGGAAATACTCAGATGTGGGGTTTTTTTGGCCTCTTTCGCACATTGCTATACAATAAAAATCCTTTTGCTTATTATTATAATTGTTTTTCATTCCATTCTCTTATTATGTTTTTCAGTTCAACAAAATCTTGCACAAACATTAGAAAATAAAAGTAGCAAAAAATTTAAGTGTTAAGAAAAGTGATACAGTGTAGACAGCATTAAAGCACAACGAACCCAGTATCACCTCTGCCTGAATTTATACATTCTGCCCTAAAATTTACGGTCTGCTCACTGATGCGCTCTAATTGCCATGGGCTTCTGATGATAAAATTAACTTCCACCCATTGTAATTTTGCATGGGTTTGTGCACTACAGGCTTAATGGTTCTTTACTGCTTAAGGAACAACAACAGAAAAGGTAGTATGCCCAACTAGGTTTGTTCGTGTCATTGCTATCACTGTGAGGCCCTCCATTGATTTCAACAAGGACAGGATAAATCTATTGTGAAAATTATACTGTGGAATGAATCAAATCCATATTAAAATTCTATGAAAACTGAATGGCCTTATGATTTGAAATTTTCAATTCTCCAGGCAACAAATAATTGAACTGTGGTAAAATCTGCCTTCCATACAAATACTATTGTCAGCAGAATAAAAACATAAATGAAAAAATGTATGACACACAAATTTTTAAAATGTCTGTTTTGCTATACGGTGCACAGTCAAACTCTCTTCAGCTTAATATCTGATGGATTTGTTACTCTGAAAACCTTATATAGCAAATGGAGAAATATAAGTAGAAGATCTGAAAACAAATGGATCAGCTGCATTTTCTCATTCTATATCCATCTATAATCAATTTATGTCAAGTGAAGCCACTGGTAATCGTAAGGATAGTTAGGAAATAAATCCGTGTCTTCCCAGGTTGAGTGACTGCCCCAGTTCTCTGGTTATCCACCCTACATGCCTGGGAAGCCCTGTTAAAGATGTTACAACCCTATTAACCTTAGTATAATTTTCAGTCGGAAAAGTTAATATTCCAACTACTCAGAGCATAGTCCTCCTGTAAATAAAAGCATAAAGGGATTTTCTTTATGTGATCAAACCTTTGAGCACTTTGTACTTATGGCAAAAGCCTACATGCAACTGTTGAAAACAAGCAAAAGTGAGACATTACCCTATTTCTATTAATTTCAAAGGATGCCCTGCAAACAACTATAATTTTTCCCTTCAGAAACATTAAGGGAATGAAGTACCTGAATACCAAATGTATGTTGTCTTCTTGCAGTATTTTTTGTATTGGCTATAGCATTAAAGAATACGCATGTTTCTTTCCAAGGATTCTAAGGGATAAAAATTAAAACAAGCCTACTATAGACCTGCTCTGTTATACTTAGGATAAATGTCTTGCATGCAGGACCTAAAGCTGTGGTCATGGCAACTCCTCATTTCCGTGTGGAACCGGGGGCTTCCAGATCTCAAATGTGTTGATATTTGCTTCAAGGATTAAAAAACAGGCGGGTCTATAAAGTCTCAGACTTCTAAGGAGGAGAAACATCTGCTGGGTGGAACCCCCAAGCAGCTTGCTGACTAAATTCAGCCATTTGGATTTCTTAGCTAATTCAGTTGCCCCAGATCAGGAGGTGTTACCACAACTAACAGGGTACATAATGAAAGTACAAACATCTGTGAGAAAACAATTCAAGAGAGCCTATGACACAGTCAAGCAAGATACAAAGCCTAACACTGTCATAAAATCTTTACATCTCCAGAAAAGATCTGTAAAAACCAGAGTGATTTGTAAAGTACATGTAAGAAGAGCTGACTCTTAGTCATTTCAAAGCAAAGTGGGGAAAAATGCTGAGATTATTAAAGCACGTCCCTTATGAAAGACTAGAAATAACCCTTAAAATTAAATTTAAATGTGAGTAAGAATGAATGAGTGAGCAAGAAAGATAAAGATACTAATAAGGTATGATTTTCAGGTCCACACAGGGACTATAAAAGGCTTATTAACTGCCACTACTACTGTGTGTTTTAAGTTATTTTATCACTCAGCTTTTATGGCAGAAGAAATACTCTAGAAGCAGTGCTGTGCTTTGATTAATCACTTTCATACATACACTTTTACAGAGTATTAAACATTGCCGTAAAGATCCTTAGTGAATCAGACTTGTTGGTGATTACAGGCCAGGCTCATTTTACATTTATGTTAATAGCAGCATTAATGAAATACATCTTTCACATTTTAGTGTCTCTGTAAATACCTAAAAGGTTTGTTACTAAATGTTTACTTATTGGACAGAAGTATGCCATTGAGTACTACACCGGTGGGACCAAGAGCTTTGCAACAGCTGAAAAAACTACAGAAAAAAACCCCCATGTTTTGGTAAAACATGTTTGACAATTTGAGAACAGAACACACAGAGCAAGGGCTGGGCAACTCTGTTCAAAGCTTCACCAATATCCCAGAAGATGAAAGAACCTCCATGACATGAGTTACACTCATGGTAAAAGAGCAGCTCCGTGCAGGGGGGCTGCAAGCCAGGAGGGATAAGCATCACTTTTCCTTGCCCCTCAGCCAGCCCTGTGCTTCCAGAGAGTGGACCCTGTTCCCTCTGTGGAGGATTTAGCCCCAGAATCAGTGAGATGCCCTCCACAGTGTACAAGACCTATTGCAGCAAGACCTCCCCATGACAAAGCCTTGCCCAGGAGCAGGTTTTGACCCAATCTCTCTGCTTTGTCAGGGTGAGAGGAAAGCCCTGCTAAGATGATGAACACGGGAGAGGGTCATTTCAGCCCCTTCTGCCCCCTGCTCCTGGGTGGGTAGTGCCTGCAGCTTGGGGGAAAGGGAGAGGAAGGGCTAAAATGGGAACACCACCACCAGTGGGCTGGGCAGTGCTGTGCACACCACCAATACTGTTTGCTAAGTTGGAAAGAGATTTGGGAAAGAAAAGGAAAAAATAAATCCCCTTTTAACTAGATTTGGTGAGGTTTGCTTGCAGAAAAGTTTCCCAGGTAGGCTGGTGCCTCCCTGTTGTCCCACTGCTGGGACTCATTCCCAGAGCAGCACCAAGATGAGGGCAGCAAAAGCAACAGCTTCCTGTGGAGAACAACAGGGCAGCTTAGGCAACCAAAAATAGCTCCCCTGAAAAAGGAAAAATGACCAAACCCCTCATTTATTACATCAGTGGAGGCATAGAACAAATTGTTCAAGTGTGCTCTTCTACAATTATTACTGGTATTTCACAAATGTAGCTAAACTTCATGAATGTGAGTATTCTCATATTTAGCCATCTTCAAAGTATTTTGGGAGATAATCTATATTATTCTAATACTGTGATGATAGTAAAACTGATTATGATCAGCAGAGAAAGAGAAGGTTATGCAGAAATTGCAAAAATAAAGAAATCTGCCTGATTATGCTCCTTTCATGTCAAAATTAAGCAAACAAGTGCCATTCTTTAATTTTTTAACTTATTTTTTATTTACTGTATCAGACTGCTGGAGCTAGAATTAAATAATTGAGCTTCCAGAACCAGCCTAATGGGAGTAAAACTTACCTTGCTAAAACTCTGATTAAACAAAACCTCCCCCCACCCGTTTATTTCTTTGATGCCCAAATTAGCATCTTTTCTGCAGCATGCTGAATTAATTAGTACAGTGACAAAGAATTAGTCCAGATAAGATCAAAGCTGAAACCATATTTATCTGGAATTTGAAATTAAGAGCAGAGAGTATTAACCCTCAGCACATCAAGGAGCTTTCCACACGGTATACTTAGTAAGCCTTCCATGAGTTCATTCAAAATAAATCAACACTGCAATTTTTTTCCCACTGAAGTTTTGCTAAAAGGAAAAGAAATTTGCCATGAAGTCTGCTACAATGCAGAACTGCCTTTAATGCAGACCCTGTACATGTTACTCATTATGTAACTTGTAGGCATCAGTAGAACAAAGCAAACAAAGCTGAGGAAAGACAGTTAATCACATTTGTATTAATGCTTGGATCATCACATTGTTCACAGATTTAAGGGCTAATGAAAGAGTTCCCAGCACTGAATCTGAGGAGCTGCTTGCTGTAACACCTCACAGGTAAATAATCCATAATCTTCAGTGGAGAGGGTCACACACAAAAACGAAATGTCAAACGGAAGCCCTGAATTACATAGAGAAGTTTACTCTGAGAGTATCAACCATGTGGACAGCAATAAAGGAAAATCTTCATTGCTGGTATCATTGCCTTGGATATTATCTGTGTTTCAGTATCAGATAAAAGACTGGAGGCTGTTCGCCATGTGAAATACAAGAGTTCGATCCTCAGCTTAGAAATTGCAGAACAGAGGCAGTCTAAATAATCACCCCAAAATCTTCTCGCCCATCTTCCTAAGCCTTTGAGCTCCATAACCTTAATTTTTTAAACATAGGACTTGCTTTTGATTTAGCTAGAAATGAGTTACTATAACCCATTCTGGTAATTAGGTATGAAAAAATCCTTACCAGTGGGGCAGTCTCATTCACCTCTACCATATATAAAATCTTACTTCTGCAGTACATAAAGTGACCAAAGACAAAATGCAAGGAATGTGATGGTACCCTAAGACTTGGGGCACCTGAGTTAGAAGTGTTACTGCAAAACCACAAAGTCCATCTACTGAACCAATGGAATGGAATAACTCATCAACTATTATGTAAATATGGACAACAGAAGGTGGCTGTGAATTGTCATTCTTTATACTTCAAGGAACTTATTTTCTGAAAACATGCTGAGGTAGTCTGAGTGTTGGAGCATTTATGAAAAGTGGTCACCACTATTATTATCTGACCCGGAAAATTGTGATGTTGAATGGCAGCTGTGCATCTGTTTCCCTGAAGTGTCATTTTAATCATCCAATGACCATGTCGCTAGTCTTTTTAGTCATCAGGACAAGAATTCTGCATCCCACATCACTTACACCACAAAGGAAAAATCTGCAATAAATGAGGACAGTTGTGATTTACAGTTTGATCAGAAGGAGGAAAAAAAAATTGATTTATGGTCTGTCCAATGCCACAAGCCCTGCCTATTTGTCCACCAGACTATGGAATTACCCTCCATCCAGGTAAGAAATTATTCCCATATATTCTTATTTGACCCTACTTTCATACAGCATCAGTCAATTCCCCCTTTTGGTTCCACTTTACAGGCAAATAATTTTTTCTGAAGTGAATACTAATGCTGTTCCCAAGTGCAGAGAAACTTTGCTATATCTATTCTATATAAAGTTTGCAAATGCCAACCTGCCAACCCAAGGGGAACACGATAATCACACCCATCTCTTGGGCATGGTAACTTCATACTCAAAGTAAACAAAAAGGATTAGAGTATTAATACCTTGACTGCTTTCCGAATTTCCATTTCACAGGCACCCATTTTCTCATCTCTCCACAAAAAGAAAAGAAAGAGAGAATCAGGCACATAGGCTAGCTACTAATTTTTCAGGAAATTTGTTATTCTCTGTCAGGCAGGAAAAAAGAAAATGCAGTTTCTGGCTGAGGTGCCAGAAACTTCCTCTAAGGTGCTGTCAGTGAGGCGAAGAAAGAGCCCAGACACTGGCTGTGCAGTCTGCGGATGTTGCGAGCTGCCCATCCAGAATTACTTGGTGACTTCACAGCTTTCAAAATCTGCCAGTCATGTGAGAGCCAGCACACCTCTATTCCATCAGCATCTCCAGCCCTCTACAGGTAACTGAGAACCTCTCAAAGGTGGACTAGGGAAAAGATCAGCTGAAGGGAGCTAAAAGGTAACTTTTTGGGTTCCAAACTTGATAATAACAGGCTGCTGAGTTTTTTCTTTTCTGTTTCATGTTTTCTCCCATGATGTGTGTCTGCCTCCCCTGTTACCAGCCACACGACCCCAGAATTCACTAAAGTACCAACTACATACATATGCATAGGGTATGGATGTATTACGAGTGTTTATCAGGGGAAGGAATTATCATTTTTGTCATATCAGAACTCTCATGGTATTCAGTGATTTTCTTAGTATTTCAGCTACTGATGAGTCTCCACTCACACTACAGAACTTTTTGCTCAGCCCTCTTGGCTATGGAAAAACAACATACAACTGTGACATTATCAGAACTGCAGATACAAAACTCATGAGGCAAATTAAATATATGACATTTGCAAAACAAAACTGAAACCCTGCTACATTTGCACTCAGAGCCATGATATTTCGAGGTGTCAGACTTGCTAATCATCTCACCACTGCAGTGCTCACCTTCTCAACTGATTCACATGCCTTCTTCCCCTTACATGCCACAGTGGGGATTTGTTGGGGCTTATCTGACTTTCATGAAGTGAAACTGCACATTGCAGGTTCCAACGAGATCTCCCAGGAAAAACATGACCCTTGAAAAATGGCAGGAATACAGAGGACTCCCCTACCTATGTTTTGATTGAGACAACATCCCAGCCTTCGTGAAGACTCCATTCTCTATGGAATGTAGTGACTCTAACGAGCAGTTCATGTTGAGCATATATCATCATATCTATTCTAAAATGAAGAAACTGAACCTCAAAGAGTAAAAATTACTGCCCAATTTAAAAGGTCCTATTCTCTTTCTCTACTGATCACCTCAGAGGTATGATTACATTATCATTGCATATCTACCTGCCTCATTTTGCAAGCAGTTTGCTGTGATGCCTTTTCCCCTTTACTATTTCCCCCCACCCCCATCTCCTCTAAGTTCTCATTCGATTGTTTCATCTCCCCTACCACACTCACTGTCCTTCTTGCTCCACACTCCTTTCCTATGCACTACTGCTGCACTGCTACAGAAATATCTCCTCCTGGAGATTTCTGCTGGGGGCTGCGCAAAAGGAATGTGTCTTGGGCACCACACTCTTGTCTCTGAGCAGCAATGTGCAGTAAAGTCAGGCAGAGATCGCTGCAGTAGCTGAGCTACCAAAATGGTCTCGCCTCTTTCTCAGTGGGATGCATTAGCCTGTATTTGAGCTCAAGCTCAGAGTACTTGAGAAACTCTGAACTAAGAGAATTTATAGTCAAGAGACGCTTTCGAAAGGAGACAACGGCTCTTGAATAGGAAAGGGAGATTGTAAAGGCAAATTAAAAAACCTATGATGACTTGTTTTTAGGTTTCACAATGGACTTCTAAAGTTAAAGCATCACAAATTCCACCTCTCTGTCTCTGCTACAGCTGGCATTTTTACAAAGCAGTAACATTCAAAACAATGCCAAAGTAAGAGAGGATTTACATATATACTGTATTTTGAAAGATGTGTTTTGACATAATAAATAATAGATGTTTTTGCATTTCTCAACTGTCAAAATCAGTTCTTCTGATAAATAATACCTTCCCTCCCTGGCCTTGGCTATTGTACATTACTAATTAGACATAGTAGTTTGTGGTTAACATCCTTCCCTACAGATTTATTGTTAGCTTGTGTATTCTTTTCAGTAGAATTGTGCTAATGGTAAGGTCTGCTGGAGGCCAACTGCATGAAGCCACTGGGAGGAGAAATCTGTTTGCCTGTCAAAACAGTAGCTATCAATTAGAACTGTAAATGTGATTCCTTTAAGTGTCTTGGATGGTAGCAGAGAATTCCAGTGATAGATTAGGGGGATGAATCACTTTCATATTGAAATAAAGAATGCTTTCAAACAAACAGCTATCTGCATGAAACAAATTCACCACTATTTCTGAGTCTAGAAGAACCTGTCTGACCTGCCAAAATTCCCCTCTGCTATTTTCCCAGGAATCCCAGCTTTTCAGCACTTTATATGGCATACTGACAAAACTGATACTAGATTATTCTGTGGTTTTCTTAGGAAAACTTGGCTTAGGATGGCTGTAGCAACAGAAGAAAAACAATGATGTTGCTGAAAGACACGATCCATAAAAAAGAACCAGTGAGATGATGCAATTCCACTGTTCACTGATTCGGGATGCAATCTTGGCACACAGATAGCAATTTCCCCTTTGATCCAAGCACCCAGCTCTCATTAGCATCACTAAGAGGTGAATGGACATACTGATGGGAATATGTTCCCCTGTATTTCGCAGGAAATTAACAGCCCTCACTTGGGGACTGAAGGAGGCACTGTCTGTCACTCCCAGGCATCCTCTCTGCCAGTTAATTAAGAAAAAACCTCAGCCACAACTCTCAAGAGGAAGCTCTTCCCTGTTCTCCTCGGTACAGCAAACCTGACACAAAGCAAAATGTCAGGAGCAGGCGCTATGAAATGGTGACGTTCAGGGAAGATGAACTTCAGCCTGCATTTGCCAAACCTTCTGCCATTAGGTTTTTGCGGATTTTCAAAATAGTCATTAGAAATCAATTATTTGAAAATCAATTATCAATTGATTGGTCATAGCTGAGTTTAAGCTTTAAGAAAGAATCTTCAGTTCTCAAACACTGTGTTTTTGGTTACTGGTTATTTTCAGCAGTAGTAATCCTAGATGGCACATATAAAAACCAGTCAGCAAGGCTGCTAACCCTCCAGGACTCACTGCTATTTTTATGTCAAAAGAGTAACTAACCAATACAAGAAAAAGCAAGGAACTCAACCAAGATTCACAAAACATAGCTCTGGCAGCTGAAGAGCAATGGTTCAGGATGGGGAGAGTTTCATCTAGTCACTAAACAAAGAGATGCTCTCATCAGGCTGAGAAACTAAACTGAACGTACTAAAACCCTCTCCTCAGTGCTACTTTGTAAATAAAGGATAAATATCACAACTAAGTGATTGAAACTTTTAGTCAATTACACAAACTACACAGCTCTGTCATATCTGTCTGCAATAGTATTGCTCGAGAACTATGACCCAGAAAATTTCAATGTAAGATTTCAGTGAAAACCTGGCAATCACTCCTGTTTCTTGAACCTTAAAAGAAGTGATTCTGGTGTAATCAGATAAAGAAATACAGTTGACTGGACAAAGTCAGAGAAACTTGCAAGAATAGTGTTTAAAACCTACAAAGTACTTCTACTTTGCTGGCTATTACAACCACGCTTGAAGTTGGACAAACAGCATACACAGCTCAGATTCCCAAAACTTTTTTCTTCTTGCGTATTTCTTGCCTTTCTCACAGTGGCTCCCTACCACAGATGTTCATACACTGTTTCAAAAATCATTAATTGCTGTTGGTGTTTATATTACCAGGCAGTTAATTTTTGTGCAATAACGTAGGAACAAATCTATGCTTTCTTGTACGGATACAGCAGTGATTTGTTCACCACACAAAGGCTCTGACTTCTTTTCTCACCACCCCCACAGCTTCATGTCCTAAGGTTATGTTCACTCATTCAACTCTTGCAATACCAAACCACTGGCGCTAATTTTACCTAGTGACTAAAATGAGCACAAATACCTTAAAAATTCTGAATATTATCAGTCTTAGCTTAAAGAAGTAAGTCTAAAAAAGTGCTTCATTAAGAGACTGATAAAACAAATGTTAAATTCAAAGCCCACAGCAGCATAGAAAGCCGCAGAATCCAGATGAAGTCTATCACTCATTTCATTAAAACCTGTGTCACAAGTGCTGCCAGTATCACCGCATGAATAAAATCAAAATGGCGTGATAAAAAACTACTCCAGGGTGTGTAGTCAGTCAATGAACTTAATTCTCTTTTGTTTTCAAACTGTGCTTGATACAATCACAATTTCTCCTGAATGTATGAGGAATTAGCTGTCGTCCATCAAATAATTTGTAGGGAAAAATTCTGGCTTACAAGTTACCCATGAATTAACTGAACACAATCAGTATTCATTAGAATGAACATTCTGCTTATTCATCATTAACTGCAGCTATCACATGTACTGTTTCTATTTCTTAACTTGATAAATCATTGTTTAAAAACTACCTTCACAAGCAGAGGGGAGGAGAAGCCACTCTGCACTTCTTGGAAAACATGTTTTGGCAAAGGGCCCAAAAATTTACTGCATAAAACCCCCCACAACCATATGAACACAAATTTCACCACACGAGTGCTCACAATTGATGAATTACATTTAGCTGAAAGTACTTAATCTGTAAAACAAACTAGAGACCTGCCTGTGAAACAACTTCAGCATCTACATTTCCATTTCTTTGGCTGCATCCTTGTTCTCCTATCATAGGAAAGAGTGAAAAGAGTGCCTAATTTATCAACTATATATACCACTCATCATTTGATCTTTCTATACCACTATTTATTAGATGAAACATTTAAAACAGATTTTTTGTCATGATAATTAAGCTGTCTTTGTAGTCTCATCCTATTGTTGTGTACCTAAACAACTCCACCAAAGATGTAAAGAGTTTTAGATGAAGCTGCATTATTAATTTATAGTGCCATGGTGATGTTACTTTGTCATGGTCTTATAACTAAAAAGCCCAGTTGCCTGGCCTCAATTTTGTTTTTCTTCTCATGTGGAGAAAATTAAATTCTTTTATGCCTCCCTTCAGTCATACATTTTCCTGCCATCTTCTGTCTCACTTTCACATAGCTGTTGACTTGTACCACTGTCTCTTTTCCAGCCGCTGCTGAATAGACAAGTATCACAAATACATAAATATAGTCCAGTGAACCTTGAAAAAACAAGCAACAGGATAGAGGAATGTAAAGCAGAAATCATGGCCAAATCCAAGGTCCTGAATTTCAATAACTGGAAAGCTGTACACCTGAAAAAACCCTTCCCCCAAGTCCACTCACAATAGCTGGAATTAACAACATCTTTTGTACTATTAGATATACTTCCTCCAGCAATTAGCTGGCATATTCTCTAAATAAGCAGAGTTGTAAAAGCCAGCTAATGTCCCAGTACTTCTATTGGAAATATTTAACAAAAATCGCTAGTATTTAAGAGATTGATTGAAATTTGGTTCCAAACAGGGTACTTTCCTGTTAGGCAGAGGACAGTCAAAATTTTATCTTACATATTGTATCTGGCAGTGTTTGAAACAAATGAAAAAGAAAAAGTAAAGGCATGGAGATGCCTAAAGGTTCTCATCTATCTCAAGAAACATTCAGAAGGTGGAATGGAGAGTCTGAAAAACAAAATGCCTGAACAAGGGAAGAAAGTAAACAGCAGATTTAACTGCACTGAGTTGGAAAATATTTGCTTTTTGTTGATTTGAATATAAAAGAACTTAGATGTGGTATTTAGGCTTAACCACAGACAGACAAGGAAAGTATACATGTTGCATGAACAAACATCAAATATCTGCATGACTTCTGGTGCAGGGAAAGTATGCCGGAGAGAGAAGACATGTTGAGATAGAGACAGCCAACATCACCAATGTCTGTGCACTAAGTGTCTTGACCTGCAAGCTGAGTTTACATCTGTTAATGAAGTTTTTTAAAAACATATTTAGTTGACACCACATTCCACTTTGTTTTACTAGCGCAACTATTAAAAAAAAAAAAAATATGCACAGAGGCATGAACAACACCCTGCCTGGGAAATCCCTTCTCCTCCTTTCCAGTAGTTAGTCTCTGACTTTGAGCACGGCCTAGGAGGCAAGCTCAAGATAACCTTTCCATGTCTTGTGGTTCCAATCACAGCACATGCTAAGGAATGTTCATTTTCCTGAGGCAGGGCCAAAGGAGAAAATTCTATTTCATTCTAGCCCATCTTCATAATTCCCCCAGTAGATGAAGTGTTTATCATTTTACAGAACAGCTGCTCAGAACAAATGCAAACACCATGTTTGTCCTGTGGTATTCAAGTTCTCACACCAGAGAAACAACATATCTCCTATCAAAAAAAGAAGGTATTTCTCAGATGCATTATCTTCCCAAATATCAAACAGAAGAGCAAACTGTTTGAAAATATGAAAAAACTTAAACTTTATAAAGACATAGAAAAGTTCTTCTAAAAGGAAATCCATTAAGATAAATCAAAAAAGGTCTCTCTTATCATCATTAAACAGTAACTTGAGCTCAGGATTAAACTTAGCCAGACCACTTATGCCACTGATGACCCACTTGTTTTGAACCAATCTGTATCATATCCCTTGATGCTCTAGAAATAAAGCAAATTCTTGGACCTCATCCCTCCTGAATCATAACCCTACCCAAGAAACTAGTGCATTCTTCCTTTTCTGAACCTTATACCCAACCCCAAATCAGGACCCAAAAATAACTCAGAAATCTGTATTCACAAGATGAAGAATCATCAGTCCTGTTTAAACTCCTTTTATTACTGCTCTTCACCATTAGCCTCTGGGCCCTTTGATAGCAAGCAAGAAGCGCTACTCTTTGAGCTCTCCTTTGAGATCCAACCTGCAATCTATTGCTAAAGTTGGCTCACCTTTGCCATGTCTAAGCCACACCACTGCAACACATCTCTGTCCTCACACAGCATCTACAGAAGTCAGCTGGCATAGAATGGAGTTCATTTGCTCATCCCTATTCTTGCCTGTGCCCCTCAGGCTACTGGCATTTGTCTCAGGCTGGGAGCATGGCTGTCCACTTGACACTTGCTCATCATGCTAAGACCAACAGGGATGCTCCATTTGGAGACTGACTGGAACAATTTCTTACTCGAGAACCAACATCTGTGACACATAGTGAACTGGGAGAACTGTCAGGTACAGAATTCAGGACTGCAGTCTGAAGTTCATATTGAGGTGATGTTCAGAGAAGAATATTTTCTTTAAAATTTTTATTTTTATGTATGTGATAAAGGACAGAGGGGGGGAGAAGAGAGGGCAGATGCAGATTGATAGTACAGGCAGAAAGCATATGATAATGACTATGAAGGGGTTCAAAGCTTTCTGAAGTTTTACAAGATGTGCTACATAACAAGGTAAATGCTTTAAAGTAGCACTAATTTGAAAAGCACAAGCTATCCTCTTATTTCCTGGAAAGTCATCAAACACTAAGACAGAAAAGAAGGATGAACTCAGTGGGATAGCTTATTGTTAAATAAGAACTAATCTGGCTTCTTTCATGAATTTGCCATCATGTAAACTCTGTGATCTCTCCACTCTATCAACAAAGCAAAAGTTTAATCCTTATGAATAAGTTAATGTATCAATCTCTACAACTCTCTAAAGCTCATTAAAGACTGCCAAACTAGAAAAACTGACATTTTCAACAAGCTTTTGTCATTGGTGTGAAATGTGCCCCTCTCTCCATCACTTCTTTAGTTTTGTTTATATAGCATGATTTCCAAAGGCACAAAGTCTGGCCTCCCCAAAGCTGCAGAACCTGCCAGTTCTATCCCACTGCCACATGTGTTTTTAAGGTTTTGCACCAATGCAAGAATGACTTTTTTCCTGCAGTGTCTTGGAAGAGTGATTATTTCAGCAAGAATAGCACTTCTGAACCAAAATGGGTAGGACCTCATAGCAACAGATTCTTTTGTACTTTGGAGGAAGCCTTAGCAGCAAAACAGCAAAAACCCCAAGAACGGATGGTGGAAACTTCTTTGGTTGCCTGGACTCTCACAGCTCTGACTTTCTTCCATTTCTGCCTTCTTCTGTCACCCTCATCCAGAACAAGTTAAAACAAAAAAGAAAACACTGTTGCTGTGCACAAGGACATTCAGTAAGCCTCCTGATCACCTGTGGAATGTGATGGGATTAGTGGAGACAAAGCCTAGCACTCCAGCTGGAACGTGGCAGCAAAGGGGCTGACAAGGAAGCAATAGGCTGCAAACAGAATCTTTCCTACAGAAACTGTTCTTCTGGGCAAAGGCTGGAGGTCTTGAGGCAAAAGCTAAGGTTGAGGTAACAAGCTATATTAGCTACTGCGACATAACCAATTCTCAGCTCTGCTGCCAGCATACTGACACACCATTATCCACATCCCTCTACTCCGCTATCAACAACAGTCAGTCAGCATTGGAACAAGTGGCACTAAAATCAGAATACACAAGGCTGTTTTGATCTGCCATTAACTGCATAGTAGAATACTTGTTTTCTGCAATAAGCAAATTGTGCACACCAAAACTGAAGAAAAGTGAATATAATAAATACACTCAGAATTTTTTTGGTCCCACCTACTTTTGCTTCAACAACTCCTTAGAACTTCTCATCGTAACTCTTAAAAAACCCACACACATACAAGACCACATTGAAAAAGGATGTTGCAAGGGTGCTGTCCAATTTTCTTTTTCAACATCCCTCTCCTAGCAGAATGTGTTCATAGTGGAAATGCTGCACTTTGCTTTTATGCAATGCCAAAAATGTACCTATACAAATACAAAAATCTGTAATCCTCTGTTTGATAATGACACAGAGCAGGCAGACTTGACTACATTCCAAAAATCTAGCCTAGCTAGTATTTTCTTCAGTTACTGACTCATTGATGGTGTAGAGTTCTCAAGAGCTGCAGTTGGATAGAGGGGATCAGCTCCAGCCACTGCTTGGGATTTCTCTCTCAGTGCTGTCCTAGGAACATATTCTTCCCAGCTGCCTGAGATATGATTGTGCCTTGTCATTAATAGAGTTGTTAAAAAAACCCTCCATCCAGGTCTTTCCCATCCCTATAATCCCAGTATCTTCCCCTTTACATCTTGACTTTGCAGTCAGTAACACTTGTGAGTTCCTCTTATCATTATTGAAGCTTGCATTAAGTACTTGACCTTCCCTTGAAAGGCTTCAAACGATCACCTGTCTGACACATCTCAAGCCATTCTGCACAGCTCCAGCCAACGCATGGCTCAGCATTCCCAAAACCAGGGCTGGCACAGCAGCATGTGGGCAGCAAGCACAGGAGGGCAGGGCTGCCAGCTGGGCACACAGTGGGCTGCAGGCAGTGACCAGCAGCATCGGCCAGCCAACAGCAGGGCACACACTGGCACCTTGGACCAGGCTGGGCACATGCAGCCCAGCTGCAAACATGTCCCTTTGCAGCTCCCTCCTGAAGCAAAGGCAAACCAACCAGCACAAAGCAGGCTCTGGGGAGAACACAACTAGAAAATTATCACTTACGAGTGTCAGAAATAAACAAAACATCTACTTTTCAAAACACCATTATTATCTCTTAGGTAGTTAGCCCTGCCTAGTATCAGGTACACAGGGAAGGATGGCAATTTAAAGAGCTACTTCTGCCTGTCTAATTAAAAGACAATTAGTAATCACTGAAATTATACTGTCCCCTGACCCTCACAGATGCAGAACACTGTAAGTCAGGAGGAAGGGGAAGTGAGCTGTGGTGTTCTTCATGGCTGGGAGCTGCTTGCTGGCTGGAGGCACCGTGGGAAGCATCTCCCTGACACGGTACAGGGCAGCGAGCCACCTGGAAACAGGGCTCTCTGTGCAGGTACTCATGTCAGTGTTTGCCTGCTTAGCTGTAAGTGCATTTAAATATGCACATAATCACACTCATATGTAAATACTCCACATTTTGCAGTACACGATTATTTAAATATGTACACATTTAAATCATAGTAACCTAAGGAGGAGTCTAACTTCCCCCTTTCTCTCATCAGTGTGGGCCCAGCCCAATTCCTGATGAAGCAAACTGGAATTTGTAAATCATCTTCACTGAACAATAGATTGGGTCTCAGAAGTCCCCACGGCTCCCTCCTTTACATACATTATCAAAATTCTCTAACAGCTTAATATTTCCAGAGGCCACATATTACAATGATCAGTTCAGACAAGGGAATATCAGGACACAGAGGCCTTGTGAGAAGAGAGGTCTGGGAGCTCCAGGCTAGTGAGAGAGGGGAGATTTCCGCCTGTGCTTCTTTCAGCACGTACTTTTTCATCAGATAAATATAAATAAGTAGTACAGCAGTTGTTTAGTGAGCAGCTTAGGGACATATTGTTCCCAGTGTCCTAATTTTCCTGACACAATTGGTAAATTTAGACATCTAATTAACAGTCTGTGCCACTTACCAGGTTACTCGTTGCTGGGTTTTTTAAGGCCGTCAGTTAAGTTTTCCATACCTTTGACATACTCTTAATTTCCAGGCTGAGCCCTAGGCCTCTCAGAACAACTATGAATACTTCTAACACATCCCTATTCTGTTTATGTGGGCTTTACACAGGCCCAGGGAGATGAACCAGGGTCATCTCTAAGGCTAATTTCAAAGTAATACTGTAACACCTGCATGTGTGGGATGGAGCAGCCCAAGCATGAGAAAGTACGGAAGAATTCACAGTTTATCTCTAAAAAGTCAGCTAAGGCACAAGGTCATCCAGTAAGAGCCATATTATAAAACATCTACACATTTTGTTGCCATTTTCATATTTGCAACTCTCACATTTTAGGCCTTACATGTTTATAAATGTATATTTTTACCTTTTCTTGTTTACCCTCTTCTGTGTTAGTAGATCTTGCATCTAACATGAAAGATTTTCCATAGTGAAATATTTAACCCAGGTGGTGGCATTATTTAATTTCAGTTCCCTTTCATCACAGAAGGAGAAAACAAAAGTAAGAAAATTCAAATAAAAAGGAAGATATTTTACAAGTGCACTGCCACATGCACATACAAAAGTAGCTTGTGAATCTATGACAGATACACAAGTTTTGTTTGCAAAGTGTCTTTGACCAGACTAATCCTGCAGATCTGCACTAACGTGAATCCTCTTTACAAGTAGCGTGTTTATTATCACTTAAGAGTAACAGCCATATAGCATATAAAGTATATCCCCTCACCCGCTCCCCCCAAACAGGTATAGTAAAATGGGTCTTCACTTTTATGTTTAGCTAAAAAACTACATCTAAGTGTGCATATGCATCAGGTTTCTGTAATGGTATTTCAGTCTGAGAAAGGTAGATACAGCATGAAAAAGAAAAGTCCCAAGAGAAAATGAAGTTCTCTTCATCCCTGATATTTTGCTCCTGGACCATCCTGACAACTGTCAAAAACCACTACACGAAACAGGCACAGGAAGAAAAACTTCTGCAAAAGTAGCTATTTGTACCTGCTCAGATGGAACACAACATGGTTCTTTATTATGCAGTAGTAACAACCCGACTAAAACCACACAGGTAATTTCCTTCAGGATCATGCATTGATGACAAGAACCCTGTTTACAGAAATGCAGAGCACTAAAAATCAAAAATGCCTGCAATGAATGTTTAGTAGGCAAAGACACTCCATAACATTATGCAGTGCCAAAGAAAGCTTTGCTACATCTTTCCTTTTTACACATGTTTAAATGTTCAGTTTTTAGGGTGGAGTTGTGTTTGCTTTGGCAGCTTCTGTGAAGAAGATAGGTTGTTCAGCCCTTGCAAAACTGGAAGGAAAAATTCTGACAAAGTTTTGTAGGAGAATAAACACGTTGCAGTGAAAAATCCTGTCTGACATCCATCTAACATCAAATAAGAAAGGCCCCCACTCTGTCTCTTAGCAGATCACTCGATCTCCTGTGACAAAAGTCTGACTACAGTCTGCAGCTCCAGGGCAGACTAGCATTTCTGCTCTCCTGGGTCCCAGGGCCTTGGAAGGAGCCATCCAGAGATGCCTCCTGGATGAGCATCTCAGCAGACTGAGCAGTCTGCTGGAGAGCTGCCCAAGGCAAATGGGAGGAAACCCAACCACTCTCCTCTCTTCCTCCACTCCACTGCTGGCAGCACTGCTGCTGCCCTGTGGCAGCTGGGACCTGCTGGGAGGAGCCAAGGTTTCTAGGATCCTTAACTCTGCAATAGCTGACCACTTTGAGTTCCTCAGGCCCCCTAGAAAACAATCTTAGTGTCAAGGCTGGGTGCTCAGGGAAACTAAACTGAATTTTCAAAAATATCACTAACACTCTTCACTGCCTTCCTCATCGCTTCTTGAAGTATCTTTACCTGGGTTCAAATGTCTGTATTCTGCCTGGAAATGAGGGCACTTGCAAATAAGTTAGCAATAATAAACTGGACAACATATGAGTTTTAAGGCTTTCTGCTTCAATTATTTTAGTAGTTCTTTCATGCTATGGGCAGATTTCTACAAGAAAAGCTGCTCCCCAAGTTTGCTGGAATTGTGTTGCACACATGCTGGGGCATGTGTTGCACACAGTCTGGCTGATATGAAGAAATTTGTAGCATTTCCTATCAAGATATCCACGCTGGACATCATCACAGAACTCCAAAAATTCAGGTCACAAGGGAGTTATTTTTCTGAAAGGGATAAAACATTAGGATTCAAAATAGAAAAAGCATCTTACAAATTTAAGCACAAGGTCGTGACCAGTGGCTAGTGACTATCTATACAATGTCTTTGAAGAGAATAATTATAACTGGTTGCCAAGGTGAAAGGTAGCACCTTTGACTGAAGAGTAACAACTTACTTGGGTTAGCAAAAAACCTTAATTGAAACCATTGTGTTTTACTCACTCTCTGCGGTTGATCAAGCCTAGGGAGACTTCCTTCATTATATAAAGCGTGTAGGAGATAAATGGAACAAAAATCTCTAGGATAGTTAGGTCAGATGACATACACCACAGTGACACATTTTCCTCTATGAAGCCAGAAATTTCCAGTCCTCAGACGTGACAGATGTGTCAAGTTTACTTTGCAAAGAGAAAAAAAGGTGATGTTACAGTTCTGGCTAACCTTTGTAAAAACCCTTAATTCACAGAACAAGTGTGGAATCTTGTCTGGGAAAAGCTGATCTCCTGCTTCATGCCTTGAAGCTACTACGTGCCTTAAGTACCCTGACAAGATTTTGAATCAGACAATAAGGATGAAACAGAGGAAAGAGAGTCTGTTGGGGCAAGGAGAGGGAAGGGGGGGGAGGTGGGATGAGAACAGCAGATGGTAACATTTGTTACATTTCACTTTTACAGTCCAAATAAGCCTAAAACCCAAAGCAACTATGCTGCTCCGATGTAATTAAACGCTTCACTAATGTGAAAAACCTTTCTTTATGAGACACAGCAGAGTACAGAAGAAGGTTGCCTCTGAATGGCCACTCCAAAAAAACCACCCTAATCAAAGACATTTGCCAGCTTTATCAAATACAGATGTACAAAGTTTGGGGCTGGAGAACATCTTTGTTAGCAACAAAAAACTGGCAGTAAGTCTCGGGTAGATTCAAGTACCTTAAACCAGAATTTAACTCTTCATCATACAAAATCCTAAACAGATTTGGTGGTTCTTCAAAGTCCAAACACACAGAATAATGTTGAACAAGTCTGACTTCAGTGTACTTTTGACTCAAACATTTAATCAACTAGTCCAGACTAATACTCTCTAGAGCATGGGAAACAAGTATGAAGTATTGAACTTAGTGGTGGAGGGAAAAAAAGCAAAAGTAGAAGAGGGTCCAGCCAGGATCTACTGAAAAAGAAATGCCCAGCTTCCACCACTGACTGTTAAAACCTCAAGAACATCCGCTTTGTAGCGTTACAAGTGTGTTCCAAAAACTGACGAGGTGCCACACTCACCTCTGTACTAAGAGAAACCACTCTTTTCTTTGGAAAAGAAAACAATAAACTCCATTGCTAAAACATCATGGGCAAGACTTCACTCTGTGTTATCTGAGAAGAATTAAGTATAGCTACCCAGAGCACAAAATATAACTCAAAAGTAATGGGCTCTGTGATAAATTAAGACGTTCCTTTCATAGATTATTGTGCATTCCTGTCACATTAAGGCATTTTGAGCTAAAAAGCCAACCTAGAGATTGATTGGGCTATTTTTTCAATAACTGAAGGGATTATATGCCAACATTTATATTCCAAACAGTTTCCTTAAACCTCATTGAGGATATTTTTCTGAATGTTAAAATGAAATAAAATCAGATTTATGATTAAGCACTGCATTACCAAGCAAATTAAACTCTGAAGCAATGCTACAAAGCAAGAGGAACAGTATGTGTAACTGACTAGTGTACTTGGAAAAAGTAAAAAGTCACACCACTATAAATAGTAATAGTCAAAAGCTCCTTTGAATTCCTCTACTTCCCAGCACTGTTTTATTAATACATAATCCATTTTACATACCTACACAGATGTTGAAATAAATAACTGGTGCTTATAAATTGGCATAGTAACATTTTTTACTAAAATTATTACAATGCTTCCCCCCAAGATAGATTAGCCAAATATTAGAGGTGAAAAAATCCCATTTTATAAATTTTACTAGATATTTTTTTGCTCTTCAGCCCAATTCCTAACATCCACTAAGAAATTCAGCTGCCTGACCTACGCTGCCCAAATTCCCTAAATGAATACTTGGGAGAGGCAAATAAACAACATAAAACAGTAAAGCTAAAGAGATTACCAATTTCTCTCTTATTTCCTGCTGATCATTGCCAGACTGTGTTTCTGCCCCAAAGTGCAGGCTTCATTATTAAAGATGGACAGAATACAAGTATATTCGGCAGAGGCCGGCTGTTCAGGAAATAGCTATAATTTGGTAAATAGCATAATAAACACTTGAACATCCTTGATGCAATGGGTAATGAGCCAGTACAGTCCTAAGTATGTACATAACAATGTTAAGATTATAGTGTGTTGCACATTATATATCTACACACATACACATATGTAGAGATGCCTGCATAATATTTCAACTATTATATTTGTTTCCCTCCTGACACAAATTTATTACTTTTCCCTCTGTACTCAACTAGTCATTTGTAAAACAAAGCAACATTTTACTTTTATTTTTTGCTCTTTCTCTTTCATTTCACTTGTAGGATACCCACATAAACCATCAGAAGCTTTTGTTCATCATGGCAACCAAATGCATTACACTGTGAAGCACCAGAGATCCTGGAACTAAATGCAATCTCACAGCAAGTCATCAGCATGTCTAGAACCCATGCAGTGGAAGGCGATTTAAATCCCCAGTCTGTTCTCCTTGCCATCATGGAGAATAATGACAAACCATAACACATCCCATTCATCTAACAGCTGAAAGGGTAATGAATTACAGAGATAATTCAGCCACTCATTATTAAAAGATTACAGCATTAAAAATAAATTTTTTTTAAAGGCAAATGATCATGTTTTCATATAATGCAAGTGAAACTATACAATATTATTGATTCCCAGCTATAATGTAAGAGGCAGCTTGTAACAAAGCCCTCATACTGAAGTAGATTTAAAGTTAGCACTTGTCTAGTCTAAAACTCAGTCTCAGCTCATACTGTTTTACTCTCAATACTGACCATATCTGAATATTTTAACAAGAATCTCTAGAATTTCTTGATGTATTTCTCTGACAGCATTACCCATTTTTAATGAAACTGCAATTGCACATAGCCAATTTTACTTAATACTATTCTTGGTCAGGATTTAAACAAACAAACATAAAACAACAACAAAACTCCAAACCAAACCACAAAAAAAACCCCAAAACCAAACCAAACCAACCAACACAAAACAAAAAATAGAAACACTCCCACAAACAACACAAAACCCCACCCCCAAAAACCATCCAGGAACACTCCCGCCCCAAATCTGTCTACATTACATGGTGCAAACTATGAAAAATGTAACTGGAACAAAGTCTCTACATGACATGCTGGGCTTTTAAGCTTATGCAGCCTGCGGTTCCAAGTGAAATATCAGTGGCTGCATTTCAGAACAAACCTGTTAAGTTTTAGTACCAAAAAAAGGTTCTTTATCAAACAAGCATCAAGCCAACCCTTTCATCCAAAGTATCTGGTTACCCATAGACTTTTCAGGTTAATTCAGTGACAGATGAAATATGTACTTAACAGAAACTGCTCCATACGTACCACGGGTAAATGCACGTTTCCACAGGAGACTACTCAATCATTAAATGCAGGACACAGCACCATCTAATATAAAGAGACTTTATAATATAGAACATCTGCAAACTTTCTATCAGCTCCATCTAAATGTCTACCCAGGGTCAATTAAAAAATACCTCCAAAGTTTGATTCATAACTTTTTCATTTTCCCAAATACATTTCTGCTGTTTGCAGGATAGGAATTGGGAGGCGGCGAGAGGTGGGAGGAGAGGGGAAGGTCTACAAGAAAAATTAGGTTGTCAGAAAATGTCAATAGTCACAGCAAATCTTCTGTAAATGATTTTTGAAAGTCTGTTTCACTTTATGTACAGCTGAACAGTAACAAGCATAATGCCAACTTTCATTTTGGAAACAAGCTGCAAAGAGCATCTGTATATGGACACAAATTGTAACCAGTTAAGACAGAAGAAAATCCTGCATTGGGACTTCTATGGGGCAGCCTTTGAAGAATGTTCTTGGCTGCCATGGGCAGGGGAAACCTGGAAAGCTACCTCTACAAGGCTCAAAGTAAGGGAATGAAAAGTGATTATTTTATCCATAACTATATTTCCTTTGTTCATTCATGCACATTATATGGTGGAGTTCTTTGCAGTGACTGGGAAGGGCTCCCAAAGGGTGGACTGCACTTCTCCTGCTGTCCCTTACCCAACAGGAAGGGGCGCACTGTTGTCACTGCGAACACAGCGTGGGGCAAGGGGGATCCAGAGAGGGGAGCACTACTGAGGAAGCCCTTAAATTAGTATTCTTCTTCTCTTTAAAGAAGACACACAGCGTCAGCTTCACTTTTAACAAAATAAGAGGCATAAAGGAGGGCAAAGATATTACTTGATTTCCACCTTTAGTACTCCCTCTCCACTCTTGGAGAGTTGCCATTATTCTTTACTATTCATTCTGTCTTACAACCTTTCAGCTGAATCTGCTGATGGCTTCCCTGTGAGTATGTCTATTAGCCCATGATATTTGGTTTTACTTTGAGCAGGTTTCATACTCTGTTCAGAACATTTTGAATGCCATAGTAAATCCTACCAGATCCTCATGGACTGCAGCAGGGACTTGACTGGCCATCACCATCTGTTCCTCACAGCCATGAGTAATGCCTTATCAGAAGTTTATTATTACTACTACAAACATTTTTTGGACTATGAGTTGATTTCACTTAAAAGTTCTTTTTAGCTCTGCTCCGTGTTCTAGAAATGTCACAGGCTAGATTTTTAGAATTAATAGCAGCAATGACTATACAAAAGAAGTTACATTTTTCAGTCCCATCATGCACACTTTAAACGATGTCAAACCTTGTGTTCAGTAATCACTACAGTCCTTTTCCCAAAGCACTATAAAATATAATTTCTCTCCTAGGATGGTACACTTCATTAAGCAAGCAGACTGCAGAGGTTACCAGGTTTTTGTATGGTAAGTAATTTTTCTTTGGTTTTCAGTAATGTCAAAAATGAACTTTTTAAATTCTCAAATTTTCTTGTATTTTCACAATAAAATGTAAGGGATTTTAAACCAAATGACTCTTCAGGTTAACACCCATCTCAATCCTTATTAAACGGGTCTGAAAATTACAAGGGAGAATAAAAATGCATAATATTCACTGATCCAACCTTTTTCTTTTTCAGAATTATCCCAACATAGGAACTGCTGTCTGAACCCAGGCAAGATATTGTATGAAAATCTAAAAATTCCCATGGATAAAAAGCCTGTTTCCTCTACTACTCAACACTGAGTGCTACACAGCAGAAATAGTACTTCACAGATCTGCTTCCTCTGGGAATTTTGCTATATATTAAGTAAATAAAATTAGTTTCTCCCAATTTTTACTCCTTTTAACCCTAAAAACTAGCAAAAGTAATAAACAAAAACCTGAATTTTATTATTTTCTATGAATTACAAAGGCCAAATTCCATCTGCAATTATTCTTGCGAAACACAAGTCAAAAGCATGGAATTGTAAAGATGCAGCTGAAAGACAGAATTGGTCTCAGACATCTTTGTATACCAGTGAGAATAAATAAGTAGAAGAAATATCTCTAAATTTAAAATGCAGTTTTCAGAATTATCAGTTAAAAAATATTTCTGAAGAAAAAATCTGATATCGAGTTACTAGAAGAAATACAGAACCTCGATATATTGGCTTTATGTTCACTATTCAGGGAAAGAGTGGAACTTTATGAGTTCTCACAGTCTCAGGTTCGGATTTCCCCAGCAAGGCTGAAAAAATATTCATCACTCCAAAGTCCACACAGAACTAGTACTAGAGTTAATTTTCCTACACCCTTATAACCCAAAGGAAAAAATCATTAATCACAACATTACACTGGTTCATTTCAATCTCACACCATTATATACCCAGGAACACTCTGTGGGTCTCATCCAGTACAAGATTTCTGTGAAATTCAGCAAGCTTTCACTGGAAAATTTTGGCACAAAACCACCACATGTTTGTATTTCTGTGGTTTAAGATCAATCCATATCTCTTTGAAACATCTGCTGGTTTTTACTTCAGGAAGAGCGACGGGCTCAAGGATGTTCTCCACTATTTTGAAAGAACTGTTGCTTATTTAGGTTTCCCCAACCCTTCCTTCTGGTCACTCTGCTCTGCCTCAGTTGGTATTTCCACTACATTTCCTGCAATCAGGTCTGATCAGTTGTGAAGCTATTCTTTCCACTTCTGCCATGAAACAATAAACATTTTTGCCCTCAATCTCACTACTGGCCACGCAAATTCAGTCCAACCACCTGAAACTTTTCTTTTGTCATTTAAATGCGCCAATGGCACTTGTGCTAAATTTAACAGGTTATAAACCCCACTCGCTATAGTACTTTATCAGCTCTCTTTGTTCTGTGTTTGAGAACTGCTACTGTATATTGACTTTATTAAAGAGACAAACACAATTCTTACAAGTCCAAGTTCCAAAATGGAGACACTGAACTGAAACTGCCGTATTAAAGGTCTGTAACGATCTTTCTCCGCTCAGCCAAATGGATTGTCATCTGTGTTGATTCAATGCAACTCCTCTGTGCCACTCAATACAATTGATCACAAGATGCTTTTATAAAGCATTTGGTTATCCTTGAAATTTAGTACCCAGGGCTCCTGGAAAATGCCCACAGCTTGAGCTGTCCTTCAGTGAATACTTTCTCTGTAGCGGGTAGTAAAATTGTTCTTTCTCTTATCTTGCTCCTAAAATTCCCTGTACACATTCAGAGAAATCCCGTTTAAGCCTCACAGTCTCATTCTTGATAGCAACATCCACTTGGTAATTTTAATTAAATCTCATGGCTTCAATTATCTGTATACAGACACTGTATCAATTTAAGTTGCTCTCCAGCCTGGATTTTTTTCCTCATCCCTGGTGTTTTATTCTGGTGTTGCTCTTCTGTTCAGTCACCCTTTGAAACTAGGTCCTTGAGAAGGCTACCAACCACAATGTAAAAATTTTTTTATTCCTTTTTAAAGCTCATTTTAAGTCAATATTTACAAAGACACTGAAAACCTAATAATTCAGAGCTTAATTTACAATCTTCTCCTTTTAGGTTTTAAATTAGTGCAACATTTTACACAACCAATTTAATTTTGTAATTTTTCTCTCTCTCTGATCACTGCTGTATATGAAATTTCCTCTGATTTATATTACAGATTTCTGTATCAGCCTTTATATTGTAAGGCTTGTTTTAGGTCTGTAACTGCTCTGCATAGTGGTTATTAAGCAGAAACCTAGATGTTCAAAGTAACTTTTCACTCAGTTTGTAGAAACTTAAGGGTAGAGCTGGTCTAACCACATTAGCCCCCACAGACAAGGGATGACCTCCACAGAAAGTCATGCCCCTGGTTTTAGTGTGACTTGCTTTTTCCAAATACAACTCATAAGTTTCCTCACAGAGAAACGTGCTCAAGCAATGACAGCTCCATTTTGCCAAGCTGTCATCTACCCGGAACAGTTATACTAGAACTTTCCATGGAGCTTTAATGATTGTGCAAAGTCCTTACAATATTATTGAAATAAATATGGTATCAAAGCCAACAGACACCAATGCCATCACAGGCAAAGCCTCATGACAGTGACTTAACTTTGGACCAGCAAATTTGATCAGTTATAGGCAATTTGTGTCCCAAGGTGCACAGTGAATGGCTGATGTACATAAAATAAACACAGACTGAGAAAGACAACAAACTGACAGCCAAGATCAACAAATGGTCTTGGCGCCCCATGACGCCTTTAATGCAATACCACGTTAAACATGCTTTTTTCCAGGTATGTGCTGTTTCAACATCTTTGAGTGCCTATGTGTCCTTGGGAAGATGAGAGAGATATAGTGATGTGACAAGACTATCCTACTGTAAAGAAGCTCCTATTAGCTGATATAGCCCTTAAGCACCTCCTTGTTCCTCTCCCCTAGAGTATTTAGAGTATGCAAACTCATAAATCCATCACCTTTCCTAACTTTTTGCCGTTCTCATTATAGAGACAGAAATAATCTGTCAATGAAAGAGACACAGCCTTTACTTGATATTCTGGAAATTAACTATACAATACTTTTGAAGATTTATGTGCTAATACACCAGTTTCATAAAAATACAAGAATACAGGTAACAGGTTAAAATAGCAAGGTAGAACATTTTGAGTTTCTATGTGTGAAGTGTGCGAATACTCCCACACACAATTCCCTACAGATAACCAACAGGCTTCTCAAAAGAGTTACCTATGTATTTTAGTTTTAGCTCCACTCTAGCCTTTTACTACTCTGTGGATGTATTGTTTTAATAAAGATCTAGAACAAAGAAGACAGAAGCATATATAATACAGCTGAAGTTCATTGCTTTGCTCTGCTGGACTGAGGCCTTAACGCTGAGGTAGAGTCTTAACTATTTAGTTATTCTGAACCTCAATTCTCACTTTTTTTTTTTTCTGCTCTAGAGGGTTGTTGGTTACTTCTCTTTTTGTTCTTTTTTAATCTTCTCCAGTGAAAGATCATTTTGTCTGTGCTCCACTTTCAATTCCATGCAAGTGCATGGACAGCACTTTATGGTATAATGTAAGTCTTCTGCAGCAGGTCTAGAGCCAGTAGTGATCCTTCTTCCCACTATGACAGGAACATCATCTTTCAATTTCTTTAAACTCTAGCCTAAAACCAAAAAAGATTAAACTCATTCTCTCCAATCTGAATATCCCCACAAGACAGAGGAAGCTGGTATTCAAACCAGAATAAATGTTAAGGGTGAACTAAATAAATATACTGCTATTGGAATAATTTTGCTGGCATACTTTAGACTTCCTAAAACTTGTTGTGCTTCTAATTAGATCACTAGAACAGGTGTTTTATATGAGCATGGCTTCTTTCCTCCTCTCCAAGCATGAAGACGCATGTAAGTCTTTGTAGAACACTGAACTATCTCTAAGACACAGATTTTTCACAGTGTTTTCCATGCAGGAGATTCAATAATCCCAAATCTGCTTCATTACAGCACTGAGGACTAAAGCCAGTGATCCACTCAGAATTAGCAAACTCATAGGCCAAATCAGTTTCCAGCACTCACTGGGTGCAACAGACTTCACAGGCAAGTCACCAAATTGTCCAGTTTCCAAAGGACCAGCACCACAGGGTTTACTGGTTCATATTACACATATGTAAATACAACTTCCACTTTGTGGTGGCTGAAATCAGCAAACATCCCACATACAGGAGCAAAGCAGCTAACACTACTGCTCCAGGCACAGAGAATGCAAAGCAAATCTACACCTAGAAATTTCTCTACATATCTTCCCAAGCCATTTCAGCCCAGAGCTCCTGGAGCTCTGCCTGATCCTCCCTACAGCACCCTCCTCTGTCACAGATGACTGACGGTTTGGGAAGCAACAAATGACAACCAAGCTAAAATAGCCTAACTATTTCATTACAAGAGAGATGGGGTGGAGGTCTTCAGAGATGAAGAGGTATATTAACCTATTGCAGCACTTACAATCATAATAATCTGCCTTTTTAAAGGAAAGAAATATTTGCTAATTTCCTTATGAGTAACTAAGATTAAGTCACTCCCTGGTATATGTATAAACACACACAGTTAATAAAAAATTGCAGCTATATTGTGGAAATCTTTTCTCAAAAGCAGTTGCAGTTTGGTTTTGTGAAATCTTCATTTTGACAAAGTTTTATACAAAAACTTATATTTTACAGTACAGACTGCATCAAGCCAAACAGACAAAAAAAAAAATCAATAATTTAAAAACATGTATTGCTAAGAAGTCTAAATGAATGAAAGTGAGCTTCCTTGAGAGTCCTTCCTCGCTGTCTGTTAGGAAGACTGAATAATCCAAGAAGCAAACACTTCCAAAATGCAGAAGAGGATATGGAAAGCATATTTTCGTGTGTGTGAGAGGAGGCAAAAAGGAAAGCTAACTTCTTTGAATTGTTTATTTCCTCAATCTAATTTTAATTAAAACCAGAACATTAGGATGTCTGTTATACGAAGCTACTGTAATACAGATTTCCACATTACAGGATAAAAAACTAAACAAAAAGATGGCAGAGGTAGAACGAACCATGCTCGACTCATTACTCACTGGGGTTCTTTGGCTACAAAGAAAATAGCGAACAACAGTGGTGGCCTTCTGTCACCAGAAAACAGCTTTACAATTCTATTTACACATTACTACCGACAAGCCTGATAATACTCTGGGGTTAGTGTGAGGCCGGGTATTCGCTGCTTCCAAATAAGGGACAATGAATGGCACAGACATACAGCTCATTACTTCAAACCTAACACTGATGTTAAATGCTAAAGAACCACAGCAGGTACTTAGTGCCCTGTGTATCTGATAGTACATACACACAGACAGACCATTTTTCACTTTGTGAGTCAACCTTTAAGAACTGAATTATTTTTTAAAAATTCCTTAACCACGTATCTCAGAGTTTATATAATATATACACACAAAGGGTGACAGTTTTTTCATGTCAACATTTAGCTAACATTTTATATTTTCCTAGCTTATTTTTTATTCCTTCTTTACTGTTTCTTCACAACAACAAAAACAAAATAGAGAAGTGGGAAGTTGCAAGAACAGAAGGGGAAAAGGGAGGAGACATCTTCCTTTTCACCACTATGGATTATTCCAAGACCTCTAAAGAGCAAGAGCAAATTCTTTCAAATGCCCCAAGGAACAAGCCAAGACCCTAGAGGTGTCACTTCCATTGAATAAAGGAAGCAAGCAGAGGAACATTCTTTGAATGTAAATATTTCTGTGAGGGCAGCATTCAATCGCATAATTGGCAAATGCCAAGCAGCATCATGACCACTGAAAAATCAGAGCAGTTGCTCCTCATGACAAGGTGCAGAGTAGAAGCAACACACAAAGGGGCAGAGCTCAAACTAAGAAACTCTGTCAGGCTTATTAGTCAAGGCTCTGCATAAACTGGATGACAACTGGGACAATGGAGAGCCCAGGGTGCAGAGCAGGGTAGAGAGAGGAGAGGAAAGCAACAAAAGCAGAAACCTGGAGACAAACAAGCATTGTTAAGGATGAAGGGCTGGAGGTGATAGGAACACCAGTTAATTGCTGAGTTAACAGCTGAAACTACTGGGTAAGGAGCAACCCTGCACCTCCAATTCACATCCAAACAAATGAGGAGAGGTGGAGGTGAATGGGGTACAGCCAAATGTGGTGCAGAGCAGCAAGCTGTAAAGAGCTTTTCTTACTACTGGTGGACAGAGATGGAAAGCAGGAACCGGGGCAGAAAGGATGTAAAACCTTACTTCATCTCTCATTTAACCTTGCCAGTGCTCATACATGCAGTGGAAGTTTGCAGCTGAGGCAACTCTCAGGGAAGCTGAAGGACCATATAGGAGCTTTTGTGAATGGGGGAAGATGCTGCTAGTTTTCATGATGACTAAGTAAGGACATGAAGAATAATGTGCACAGAAAAAATTAGTTTGCCCGTTCTGAATTTGAAATGACAAATCTTTTTTTTTTTTCCTAGCATGATAACATAAAATCAGGGTAAAAGACAGAAGGTCAGCTATAATTCTGAGGCATTATTTCAAAATGCATTTCTGAAGGTAAGTGTAGCTAAGAGGCAGTACGGAAAGGGGGAGGAAACCCCAGCTTGGCATCACATGCACTAGCAGTAGCAAGAATGGGTATGGACGAGCAACCCAGTCCTCTGCGTCAAACAGTTCTCAACAGCACAGCAGCAGAAGGTTGAGCCTGCAGACTGGGATAGGCTTGTTTTGTACTGTTTTTCCAAGGAGAGACCTGACCAAGGGTTGCTAAAGATGGATGGCAAGCAATAATGACACAAGGTTACAAAGATAAAGAGGGATGCTAAGGCACTGGGCAACAGGAGATTAACAAAGGGGAAAAATCAGAATCACTGGGGAAAAGGGAAAAGGAAAGACAGTAACTCATCATCCTAGTGACAGGGGAAAATGAGTTTGAGCAAAATCACATGAAGGCTTAGTACTTCTAATTTTCTTAAGAATAAAACTATTTGCCTGCTATACCATTACAGGATTAGCCAGACTAGTTTTCAAATGTATTTGTTAACAGGTTTAGCTGAGCAATAATAACATGAAGAGGAGAAATATTGTTATTTTTATTTTTTACAACACAGAGCATAACTTTTGTGTAAGAACTGTGGTTCAGAACAGCTGAGACTATCTCCTAAACCTTTTCCTATCTAACCTCAAACTTAAAACTTCCTATCTCCTAAACCATCTCTTCTTAATTTTCTTTCAAAAATCCTATGTGGAAAAAAAGAGGGAAGAAGGAGACAGAGTGGTTCAGGGGGTCAGTTTTTTCTGAAGCTAGCATACTTCATATGCCCTGAAATTGTGACTGCCCCAAAAGGAGCTTTGTTCCTTTTATATGTCAGCAAAACAAAAGGTCAGCCTATTGAAATATTGGTCAGGTCTGACTTTCTTCTATTAATAACAAGTAGAGACACATTTTTTAAAGTAATAGTTAAATAAATGGCCACATGTCTGCAATCATTTCAACTTAAAATGTCAACTGGATTTGAGATGCCATGTGCATTTAATCAATGACTCTGCATTGTAATATAAATATTACTTTGGTTTGACTGCTTTGTGTGGCATAAATCACAATTCAGTGAGATGAGTACATTTAATTTTCTCTACAGATGGCTGTTAATAGCAATACCTATTAAACTGGCACCTGCCAGCATTCTGTAGTTAAGGAATCTGTCAGGAGCCCCCTTCTGTATCATTACTCTGTTAATTGTTGTCTCTCCCCCCAGCCCCCCCCACTTACCAAGTTCATATTACAAGAATCAGAGAATCAGCAAAAACCTGTTGCTGTTTTTGGTCTCATGGTAGAACTTATACTCCACGCTGTATTCCTGAGCAAAATACATATTTATTGGTTAAAATGCAGCTCAGGAAGCCTTAATTCAAATTCTTGTGGGCATAACTTTAAACCTTCAAGGACCTTTGACCATAATGCATTTGTACCACAGAAATACCCAATGTACAAGAATTTACATGGAAAATCTAGGATTCAAGTTTTACCCTCAAATAAGAGATGGATTTTAGAGCAAGTGAGAGCCAACTATGGTGAATGCTGGATAAACATAGCACTGCAATGGTCAGTATTCATCAAGAATACGCTTTGCTTTCTAGGATGCTTCTTGAAGAAGGCACTTCTTGAGAGAGTGGAGACAGACACTTAGAAGAAATATGCTGTCTCCAGAAAATACCTGGAGTTTACTTTTAGCAGGTGTGGTATGCACAGAGGTCAAGATTAAAAAGGCAAGTATCCATTTAAGTAGAATTTAATGCATAAAGCTAATCCTTATAGACAAAGGACATTGCTTTGGTGTTTCTTTCTTTTTGCTTAGTAATGGCTTGAATAATGATATTTCAACTTGAAGTGAACATGCAATTATTTCACAAAAAGTACGCTCCTTGCAGACAGTTTGTAATTTCTAGTCCTTTTAAATAGTCAGAGGGAACTTTCTGCTCAGATCTGTTAAGTAAATATAAATCTTGTTATCCAAGTTCAGTAATGAGAGTGAGGGGTCTATTCTTCTTCACTGCACTTGCATACATCTAACGTTAATGAGATTTATGCATGCATATTAAGGGAAGAACAGATGCTTAATTAAACAAATCAGCCTTTAGTAGGCAGTCCACATGATCATCTTTAGTACAAACCCCCCTTATTTTCTCTGTTGTAGTCTGACTATGAATTCATCCAAGGAGGAATTAATATGGTGGAGGAAAAGAAAAAGTCATACATGTAAAAGGCAATGTTTGTTTTTTTTAGTTTAAAACACTTGACAGACCCAAGATAAGTTAAATTGATTAGGTATCTCCTCTCACTCATGCTCTTACACTCTTTAAAGCAAAGAGGAGTTTTGTTTACTAATTTACCTGTCTGAAAAGTGGGAATTTTATTAGGCAAAAGGAAATCAAGGCCTCTAAATAACTCGTTTGCCTCATTAACTGATGCTGTCTATCAAATACACACTATCCATCCAAGATCATTTTGCAACTGAGGACAAAAAAAATCCAAAATAACTTCAGCCTAATTAAAAACATAATTTAATCCAGGTGTATTTGTTTGGTTTTTTAAAAATCTATTCACGTCCATATTAATTTCCAGCATCAGACGCACATAAAAACATTAAGAAATTATACAGACTACCTCTCTCCACCAAGACACATCTTTATTATTTGCTCCTTCTTCATTCCATTGCTACCTTTTCTTCTGTAACACTCAACTTTCAAGGGTAACACAAAGCAGGAAAAAACACCTCTCCATAAGTTATCATAGTGCCATACTTAGTGCAAGCCAATATCTGTATATTATGCTATCTACTCTGCAATACCATTACAGGCTCAACACTGCTGGTTGTAAAAAGTATCATTCTGAGCACAAGGCCTATAATGGTAGTAATGAAAAAAGGGTCATTTCTGTCTTCCAACTAGAATGAAAAATTAAAATCACTAAGGCACTTAGCTCAAAGGAAAATTGGCAAATTAAAGGGACAAAAAATAAAATATTCATGGCTCATATTGTGAAATGGAAGGTAAATAATTTAAGATGAACTATTATGGGGGAAATTGCACTCTTTCTGAAGAGGCAAAAGCAAATCTAACTAATGTACATGTATATATTCCTGCTCCCTGGGCTTGCAGTTACATGTATACGTGCACAAATATGCAAGTCATGGTTGATGTGCAGTATTGGTGGGGGATAGACATTTTCTTCCCTATATTAATTTAGAAAATATTTGCTAGTGAAACATTCAAGTTGACAAGCACTGCTTTACGTGAAGAAGGTTGGTTGCTTTTTCCTTTCCTGAATCCAGCCTAGAAATGAAGACTGAATGAGAGGTGCCTTCCCACTGCACTGCAGTTCAGTAAGAATCCTTACTCTGAGTCACCAATTGCACATTGGCTCTTAGATTTTTATACCACAAAAAAAAAAAATAAAAAAAAATTATGACTTCAGCCTCCTGGTCTCTGCCTAGGGGAACTACCTATTAAAATGCCATTGGTGTGGCTGCAGTCCATTACCTATCTTACCTTCACACTCATAAAGCTGAAAGGGCTGTCCAGAATTTTTACTATCACTCTCTGGAAAAGGTAGTGGGAGAGCCATAGACCTATGTTTATTATACTCCAGCACTCTAACAACTGCTATGGGATTAGGATACAGAACAGCACCGCACAGCAGAGGTCACATTTCCCTGGTGATTTAAAGCTTCAGTCTTCTGCCAACTTCATTGAGAAACACAAAACCCACCTTTGTTAGAAGAGAGTATTTTGATCGTATTTCAAAGCACGACAATTAAATAACTATAGATTACAAATTTAAAATCTGGAGTTCATCACCTAGCAAACTGAGGAATAATTTTTTTATTTATTTTACTAACCTCTTGCTTAGATCAGCTTTGCATTCCTGGTCCTAAGTGATAAGGTGCTTTCCATGAGTATTCAGCATAAGGGATTTCTAACATCCTGCACCAACAGGTTAATTAACCTCCCAAGCAGCCTACCAGAGCCCACCTCACAAAGCTTTGGACAGTTCTAAGCCAATGACTCTACACACCTTTATTTGAAGGCACAAATATGCTGTTTCACTGTAGTGTTTCTCCTGAAAATCCTAAACACCTTCAAAAAGAAGTACAGGGAAACTCATATAAGGTCCAGCCGTCTTCTAAGACTCACAGGGCCCTCAAAGAATCAGTGAGCTCAATGTGATAAAATGATGAACCAAGAATCAAATGTGGCATGGGGAAATCTTTTTGCTCTTATGTGCCAGCACAGAACTCAGTATCATTTCAGTAGAGATGCTAGACATTAGCTTTTCCCTGACACTCAAGTATACATTTAGTCACAGCTCCAATAATGGAAGTATTTAATGGAGTTGTTTTCCTGATATGCAATATCCTTTTTCTGTGCTGTCTGTTGTCTAGTGGTGGGTTATTAGTGAACAATGACGGAAAAATATGCCAGAAAACACCAAAAAGTAAAATATAATGCTCCTTGGTCAATGTTACAAAAAGACAGTGAAGAGAGTCAACTTCTGCCGTTCTTCGGACAGCACATACACCCATTAAGAATTAAGGCAGGCAATATATGCAGGAGAACCAACCAACCAAGGAAGCAAACACTGCACCACAGTGAAACAGTACTTTGGATTATAGAGACTTAACTAACCAGTGTCATCTGCATTTCAAATCTCCAGTATATTAACCTACTTTGCCCCAAATGCCACAGTTATTAATATGCTGCAGCCAAGAGCTTCAGTTAATATTGGCTGAAAAACGAGGACTTTTTAAAAACAATGATTACAAAAATACAAGCATGATTTCTTGATGGTCTCCCTGAATCACACTCACCTAAATAAAGCTTCAATCAAAGAAAAGCTTAGCAGGGAAGCAATCATTCTTCTTTTTGTATGTGTAAAAAAAGACCAGGAACTACAAGTAAATAGCAGCTGAGCAACAGATGAGGCACTAAGTGAAATCTGTTAGCAACTGCTAACAGCTTTGCTATTTTCTGTTGTTAAATTTAAAAAAAAAAAAGGCAAAAACCCAATGCAGTAGCAATTTCAATATGTTCAAAAATCTCAGATGCAAAAGACTAAAGTTCAATGCTTCCTCTACTACAGATAAATACTTGGGTTTGGTTTTAATATCTTGAAAAGCTTTGTTATTGATTATAAGGCAGAAGCCAGTCAATTCACATGGCCTTACTTACCATCAAGGTAAAACTTTTTACAGCTGTATATGTGACCCAGCAAGTACAGCATCAAAATCCCACCACAGACAAGTGTGACTTTTCCAGCAGCTGTTTTAGCCTCAAATTCTACTGTCTTTTGTCCTTTACACCTGACCTCATGTCACTTGCCAGAAAGTACATGTGTCTTAATTAGCATTGAGCCTTCTGGCAAGATCTCAGAAATATTTTCATTGTCCTTCTGGTCCTGGAGCTTTCACCACAGATGATCAATTCCTACTTATCTCAAGTCAATTTTGACATGGGCTCAGTAAGTCTGTTTTTCTGTCTGGATGCATCTACACAGCACAACAGTACTTGCAGGCACAGCTGAAACAGCTCTGAAAAAAGCTGCCCACAAACTACAAAGAGCATGAACATACCAGAATGGGGGTTCCAGCTCCTGGTAGGATCAATTAGTCACAGGGCTGCAGTCACTGGATTAGTTAAAAAAATTCATGGCATTGCCTGCTCCCAGGCAGATACATCCTCTTCCCACTCCTGCCAGTTGCCATCGCAGCTTCTTTTCCCTTGGCTCTCCCTCTTCTGTTAGTCTGGCAGAGCTCTGTTCCTTGTTCCTGCTTTTGGTGGTCTCACACATGGGGGATCACAGCACAACCACCACTGAATCTACAAAAGGCACACTACAGGTTTCCTTCTCCATTGAGCTTTCTGCTCGCTTACAGCTTTCTCATATCTCCTACGGCAGGTTCCCTTTCCAATTTAAATTAAAAAAAAATAAAAAATAACCAACAAACCTGAACTGATCCCAGTGTTCAAATACCTCTACTTCTTTCTCTTAAGCTACCAAGAATTAGTAGCCACCTTGCCTGCTGCAGAAGCTCACAACTTTTGTCATCTTAAACTCCTCTCTTTCCTTCCACAGATGTTCTACCAATAAAACATGCCAGTTTCATTCCCACAACTTTGTAAAAAAATCTGGATGTTTCTTTCCATGCACATTGCTAAAATACTGGATCATTCAAACCTTCTTGCTGCAGGCTCCTCCTCCCCAGCCCTCCTGACACTCATCACCCTCCACATCATACAAAATTCTAGCATAATATCTCTTGAATCTAAAATTTAGTTGGTATTTGACCTATTCTAAATTCCACCATTAGTTTTCTGTTGCTTCCTTTAGAAACATTCATATTAATTTGCTTTTTTTTCATGTCATATGCAGCAGTTTCTCCCTAAAAAACACCAGCCTGGATTTGCTCATCTTGCACAGGATGTTAGGCCCCCATTTCTTTAGTAAACTCACATGGTTTTCTCTTATTCAATCATTACTTTACAGGTCATCACCCTTCTTTCACATCTGTCATAGCCGGCATTCCTTTGGACTCTCACCTTTTCAGGAAGGAATTTCTTTTCAAGAACAATTTTATAAATTCTAGAAAGAAACACTGACAAGAACGCAGAACCTCTAAAAACCTCCCAGCTGAACTGTTAGCTCTTACCTACTCCTCCTTCTCTGTTTATTATAACATGCTGCTTCCAGCTTTGCTGTTTTGTAGAGATTTTCAATGGTGTGGGAGAGAAATTCCCCTTCTGTGCTGACATATAGATAAATATTATTAACAATTACTGTCTGCTGGGAAGAGTATCCACCTAAACCAAAGACAAACTTGTAGAAAGAACAGGCATATAAACCTCATGTACTACCAAAATGTGAAACACATTCTGAAAAAGGGAATCACTAAGAATGGGAACCTACTGCTCCCAGCTTTGCATATTGACCATTATCAGAGTTTTTGGCAACTACGATAGCTTGCTTTGGATTCTAATGCCATTCCATGTTCTTTCTAGCTCAGGCATCATACCCCCGTAAGATTTAGCAATTCAAACTTTGATTCTGCCATAGATCTGTGATATATGAAACAATATTTATCCTTTTGTCAGACCTCTGTGCCATTCCCCTCTTCTTCCCAAGTCACACCAAGGAGTTTTTGAAGTTCCCCTCCTAATTATTCAGTGTTCCATGTTAAGCTCTGTTTCTTTAAATAGGATGAACACAAATGCATGTGCAATGCACAGGTGTTCATAGCTGCCTCCTCAGTATTCCTAAAGAACCCCTCTTGAAAGCAGACTGGAGTACCCATACACCTTCATCTTATGAACACTAACAACTGTTGAAATCATGCAAATTTGGCACATAAGCCTGCCTGTATACTTTTGACATATCCCTACAGTGTTCAAAAGTTGATAGGACAATTTTTAAAGGATTCCTATTGCTGATACATGGAAGAAAGTCAGCTAAAACCTTTCATGTTGATAAAACACAAGGAATTTCACTCCAGAGGACATAGCAACTGAAAGCTCTAATGCAAGTTCAGTTATTACTGTCCTAATGAAGATCATTATCAGTGAATGATCTTGCAGATGAATGTCTTAGATTCATAGTTAAATGTATCCTTGCCTAAGCAATGACTGTGGCTTTTATATATATTTGTGGCTTGTCTACAACACAGCATGCCACAGAACACCAGTAGCCTCCTAAAGCTGACATTAAGTGTTCAGCACCATAAGTAACCACATGGTCATACAGCCTAACCTCCTCCAGGTGACCATTAAATTTCATCACATACCCTATATCAATTGCAAAGATCTACTTAAATGTAAAAAATTAAATCCTCATAGAGCCAACAGGTACCTGGGGCAGGGGTGATAACAGCCAGAGTGCCTACAGCACCACAGGTGCCACCAATAGCAAGGAAACAGCTTTCAGAACTCTGACAATTCCAAAGCATAAAGCCACAGAACAAACAGCCAGAGAGGAAATCTAAACACTTGCATGCTGGGCAGGGAGGACAGGGAGTTTTTGTCCACTGCAGGCAATGGCTGAAGCTACGAAGCAAGAATTTTATCATAGCTAGTGTTTTTCAGCAACCACAAAGGCTACTAGAGTGTTTACAGTAACACAAGACATCCTGCTCTCCCTGTAGCTCATGAGGGAAGCAGATAAGCAAGGCAGAGGTCTGAGTGTGGGAGTGGGTCTTGTATTACCCAGAAATGCTCCCCACAAATCCTTCCCCACCAAAACACGCTCATTTTAAGCCTGAAACCTTGAATCTTTTCTGACATATGGGAATGCATTTCCAAGGCACAAAAAGACATTTTGTCTGCCAAATGTCTTCTGCCGCAGCTACAAGTTTGGTGTAAAAGTATAAACTGCTTTCTTTTTCAATAACATCAACATTATTTGAGTCCAAGTGAAATAATTTTTCCACTACTTTATGAGAGCACCAGTTGTTTCCTATTTTGTTATGAGAATGCATGGCTGTTTTGATTTGCAAAATGCCATACCTCAACATGACACCAAAGCCTTTCTTCTTTTTCTTTTCTGGATCTTCATTTTCTTCCTTCCTTTTCTTCTCTTTCATTTTAGATTTGCCCTTTTTCTTCTCTTTCTCTCTATTTTTTTTGTCTTTTTTTGCTTTGCTTTCTGCATCTTCTATTTCAGGGTTCCCTGGAGGGGCAGATTCCACATTCTGAGCTTCTTGACCACAATGAGAGCTCTTATCAGAGAAACCATCTGCACAGAATGAAAAAGAAGCAGTGAGGATGGCTACGGGCCACTGAAATGCAAACACGTGAAATACAGCATGAGTGTCTACAAAGTGCTCAAATGACTCACAACACTTACTCATTTAATTGAATAATTTAAAAAGCAGACTAAACAGATCTAGTGGATTCAAGCAGATTTGTATTGCAAATTAAATTAAGAGTTATTTTAGTGAATTGTTTTCTAGTTATTGTTCCAGACTCAAAAATCCTGACAGAGAAAAGCACTATTCTATTCGAAATCTAGCTTGTTAACCTCCATCAGCTCAAGAAAACCAATGTGCTGGGATGCAAACACTGAGAGCTTAATTCAACAAGAGATTCTGGTGACTGACATAATCAACCTATGTAACAAAATTATTTCATTCACTCCCTGGCATCTTTATATTTTAATGGCTGAACAAGAAATAGATAAACTGTTCTGTCTGGTTGGAGAAGAGCTGTGTTGTTTCTTTTTGGAGGGCTCAGGATCCAAGCACAGTTTTATGCTCCATGCTGAACGAGATGTATTTCCAGACTGGGGTCTATAAACCCATGGTGACAGAATGAGCAGCAGGGTGCTATCAATACACTCTGCCTTATCTACAACATGAAACAAATTTCCTGGTTGGAAAAGGGGGAATTGTAAAACAAGCAAGATAATTTTTAATGTAATCTGAAGAAAGCAGCTGCTTCTTGAAGTTGAAAAACATAATTATTTAAGGATTGAGTTCTAAATCCTCCAACCCACCCCTGCCCCAAAGGAGATCAGTCAAAGACTTTACACTAAACCCAGTCAAGGTTGGATGGGGTACTGCAAAGACAGCTCTATTCAGTGGAAGACGTGAGCAGCTTTTAAAATGTGATCAGCTTCAACTGGACTAAAGCACTTGCTCATGGTGCTTTATTGAGCTGGCCCTCAGCAGTGCTACATGATGGTGGCTCCCTCAATAAGTGCCATTAGCAACATACCCTCTTCTCCATCTTCAGGTCCATCGTAAGACTTGTCAATGGCAGCTCGGAAACTCTCATTGCATCCCCGACCCCGGACCACGTGAGGTCTGGGTCTGTGAAAAGGGAGTTCATTCTTCCTAACTTCAGCCACGGCAGTCTGAAGACTCTCAAGGGAACTGGACTTCTTTAATCCCAGAGTAGGACCAAAATCTTTGCCAGAACAGTCTGGAAAACAAACAGTTAAGTTTTTATACCAAAAACCACATAGAGAAATTAAACTAGTCCGATACATTTAATTGTGTTCTTTATTACTTGGGGCCTTTGAAATAGTATGCAATCAATGTAATTTGTTCTAAAAATAACATCAAGTTAAACCTAGTTCAGCAGATATCTCCATTCAGACTTGGAGGGAATGGCACATAATTTACAGGCCTGACAAAGTGATGGGCAATAGCTGGCTCGCCCTGCACTGCTGTAAAGCTGCACCAGTGAAAAGAATGGGGCTGCTTCCTCCTCCTTTGTCAGCGATGTCCAACTGGACACTGCAAACTGTCTCAAGGACAGCCTTATCTTTAGACTCACAGAAATAAACAGTGCTACACAACAAGTTTTGCTTTTTAGAATGAGACAGGTTGCATGAATGGTCGATATTTTCAAACATGTTTCTCCTGTGAGAAAATATTATTAGTTCTCTCAAAGTCTTATCCAATCTTTTTCTTCAAGATGAAACTGGTGCTATGATATCAACACACAGAGCAGGTTTTTCAAGAAACAAGCAAAGTACAGCTTAACATAAATGATGTTATTGCCTCTTTCCTTGTTTATAGGCATAAGAAAACATCTCATAGAAAAACAGAGAAATACCTTTTCATGTCTCCCAAACCTTTCCTCTCTTCTAATGCTTGATTGTCTGGCCTTATAAAGGCTTTATTTTGTGGCAGTATTTGTGTTAATTAGTATTAATAAAATGATAGTAGAATACGTAAAGAACAAAGTTCAAGAAATGCGTGCACTCCAATCAATGAAGAAATTCACAGCTTAATTTAAAAGCCTCTGTAGCATCTACTTAGTTTTTATATGGCAGAACTGTAAATGTGTCACAGAAACACTGAGGAAGAGACTTTGCTTTGCAATATGCCTTCTGTCTTTGAGAACACAAATGCGTTTGCTTTCAACTTTCAAGTGATACTAACACAAGCAACAAGAGAACATAACAGAAGCCCTTCACAGATATGTCCATACACTCACGCCTGAAGGGATTCAAGGGTCACAGAAAAGATGGGTCAGTACTATATGCTGTGATTTTAGCAATATTAGAGCACAGGTAATTCTGAACTAGTGAAGTCTGATCAGTGAATTTTTAAAAGGAAAAAAGCTAAGAATTGGCACCAAATAGAGACTTGTCAGTAGTGCCTACATAAAGCAATTTACACTTTCATTGCCTGCAGACTGATATGTAGCTGAAAACAAGTGGGATTGGGGGGGTGTGGTGGTGCAGAGGGAAGGTTTAAGGGAAGCCTGGCTGCTCGGTCACACAGTGCAACCTTCTTCTGTTCACTAATTGCCATTCTGGAGACTACCATTATTGCCGAATTAGCAAGTGCTAAAAGAGAGTTAGAGAAATGACTTGCATACAACATAAAGGTGCTTAAAATCACCACAGCCCTGTACATCAGTAAGAGGCACTGCAGCGCCTACCTCAGGCTGAGAAGAAGCAAAACCAAGGGGAGCATAATAGTGTAAAAGATGGCGAAGTGAAAGCCACTGATGAGCAGGGAAAAAGCTTTCTTCTTTCTCTGTCGGCAGCCAGCCTTGGTGGGCTGCTTGGCAGGACCCCTCTGTGGGCAGTGGCACCCAGCACACTGGGTGCAGGTCGAGCCTCCCAGGAGGGGCATCCACCAGGGGTGGTTTCAGGGCAACTTCAGCATTGGCCACATCCCCACCTCCAGTAGGGCCCATCCAGACCCAGGGCTCGGGGAAATCCAGCAGATTAGTATTTAAGCATTTAGTTGACCCATTCCAAGATGGCAAAAATTCCACCTGAGATTTCCCTAGGAACAGTGAGAACTTCACACTTTTTGCAATTCAGCTTTTATTCCTTTTTTTTCCCTTTCATTGTAAGGCTGCAGCAATCACATATTAGAGCATAGACAAAGATACAAGAGCTGAGGAGCTTCCCTAAGCAGGGAGACCTGTCTCCCTGTGTTCTCAGCCAGCTTCTATTATTGGGTGCTTTGCAGAGAAATGCACAAGACTCCATAATGGACAAGTACCAAATCCCAGATAGGAAAGTTTCCTTCCCCTGCCCATCCCAGTATCTTCTCCATTTCTGCAGGCATTTAGAACTGCTGCAAGCTTGAGAACACAAATTTTTCTTCATGGATAAAAAAAATCTCCAAACCAACAAATAATCAACATAAAACCTTCTCATCTTTTACAAGTTATTAACAAGCATTTCTGGGGATATGTGGTGTGTGTGTTTGTATCTAGCCCTACCCTATTTTGAATACAGAAATACAGTTTGACAGTGAGAAATTCAAGTGTTTACTGTGTAAAAATGCTTCTTTTTATAGATTTTAAATTCTTGAGCCCTCCTTTTACTGCTTCTTGTAGTACAATGATAGAAAGCCAGCTGCAGCATCCACTTTATTATTTTTATAAATGGTGAATTACTTGATGCATCTCCATTGAATTTATGAGAGAAAATAACAACTGAAGTCACCGTTTGCCTACGAGTACCTGAAACCAAACTGCTGGTTCTCACGTGGTACCTGTAACTGATCATCCTTCAACCGAAGGATGGTATTACACATACCTAAATTTTCTGCTCAGTGGCAACATGGCTAACACAGATTTGTTTTTAACTTAATGGACCAGTAAAAGTAAACCTGCTTTCTGATCTTTTATTACTATTGTTAGTTTCAGGTATTTCCAAGATTATCTTTTCCCCACATCTGCACATTCCCTTCTTTTTTTTTTATAGTCCAGCAGAAGGAAATAAGCCAAAAGCAAGATGTCAGTCATGAAAATCAAAGGGAAACAAATGACACAGCCTTATAGGCAATGGAAGGCACCCCCAAGGCACATGCAGAGAGAGCAGAAATGAGGAGAAGCCATGAATCATTGCCACTCTGTATGAAATACAACTCCTAAGTCAGCCTAAAGAGTAAACATTTTATATAACTTAATTTTTTAGATCATGTTTCTTCTTGACAATCAGAACTATCAGAATATGGCCAAAGGAGAATATTTAGAGGAACACATCTGTGTGAGCTAGACTAATTTCCTATTTACATTTTGAAAGATAGAGTGAGGTAAAAAATAGCTACAGAGGAAAAAAGAAGAGAAAGCATCACTGAGACTGAGAAAATAGAACAAACACAAAGTTGTAACAGATGATAAATAATCTGGCTCTGTTTTTACCAGTGCCCCAAACACACATATCCCAGGTTACTATTGCATTGCACATGATGGAGGTTCATGTGCTACTAGGGAAGAGAAAATGGTTTGGAAAACTCTGAGTGTTCTGCCCTGGGGATACTGGGGTGCTGAAGAGAGCACATGTCTGCTTTTAGCAGGCAAACAACTGTTTGATCATCAAGCACCAATGGTGACTTCTTTAGTGGCAGGACTCAGTGAGATATGTCAACAGCTTCTGAGGAAGCAGGTACAGCACAGTGCCTCTTCTGCTTTGGACACACCCCTTGAGCACCATTCATGATGCCCAGCTTGGCCTCACTGAACTCAGGCCTGCCTCAGCCTAACTGATCTGACTGCTCGCTCTACAAGACAAATTACTTCATGTGCCATTTTTTCTGAACCATTTTGTTTAACGTAGTTTCATTTATTTCTGGTAGGACTCACAGTGCGCACAACTACAAAGGATTTTTCCCTCTCACTTACATTTTTATATTCAGATACTTCCTCAATCATCAATCAATTCAATGCAGAGAATGATTTAGGAAGGAGGAATCTGAAAGTCATTATATAATTTAGCTTGTGATTTTCAAATGAAGAGCTTTAATACATTTTTGTAGAAAAACCTCAGATCACACTGCAGCCTTTTCTTCAACATTAGTTTATACAGGCAGCATAGAAAAGACTATGAAGAGCTTCATAAAAAGCAAGAGAAAAATCACTATCTTGCACTCACATATTAAAGACAACATATATTGTCTGGTTCATTTTATTATACCTCAATCCAAGCAATCCAAATTAGAAGCAGAAATACCGAATACAGAACAACCCCACACCTGACAGGGGGAAAAAAAAAAAATCTAATAAAGAGAAATCAAAGCAGGGGAGAATTTAACAAGTTCTCTGATTAAAAGAGCCAGCCACAGTCTTCAGATTTACAGATATTTCAATCTATTTTACTACATATAATGATTGCAATTTAGCCCACATTTGCACAAACTGCAATTTCAGCTATGAATAATGACAGTTCACAATTTGGGGCCCAGAAGGTAGGCTGAGCTTTAGCCAGCTGAAGAGAAAATGCTTGGAAAAAGGCAGCCATTAGACACAAGGTGAAAATACACTCCTGTCACCTTAGAAACCTATGTTAGTGTGCTGCTTTCATAGTCTGATCACTAACAAACAGCAACACTGCAGTAAAATGTGCCAATCTTTCAAAAAGGGTATATACAGCATTAAACATCTCAAAAACTCTAACAAGTTTCACAGTGCAACAACATTAAAGCTCAGAATTAGGAGCAAAAGTAGAGGTTCAAGCGAAAGCCTCAGTGAAATGGCACGTGCACGTGCCAGGTTAGTGCTGAATGTTGGACAAAACACAGCCAAGCCTGTCTTTGTATAAATCCCCTCTGATCTTCTCTGTTGAAATCATTTGTTTTCTCCATTTGGTTACACAAATTTAACCTCTCACATAACCTTCCCCTTCACAGTACAGCTCTGCAACCAGTGAAAAGTTTTCCTAGGCATGTGAATCCCTGCCTCTCCAGCAGATTAGTGTTCTCCCTCTAGTTGGGGCAAACTGAAGCATTTGCCCTCCAAATAGGTCCCAATATAAATCAAGTTACCTTATCTTCTACAAAGCAGGGGCTTTCTCCTCAAGGATATTTATGTATATTAAATTGACTTTAGATATAGCTGTTACAACCTGTTAGAGGAAAACTGCTATAGGAGAAGCAATGCAGACAGGAAAAAGTCCAGTTCGTAGAAAATAAAGTCCCCCAGTGATTTCAGGCACCCTGTAAATCGATCAGTCTGGAACTCAGTAGTAGCAAAAAAATTCCAGTGCCCTGTGATTGCTTTATTTCTACTTCCACACCCGCCCTCTGAAAAGGTCAAATCCAGCTTTAAAAGACTGGGAAATGTGACACTCTCTGAGATTAATTGATATAAATTACGCTTCTCAAACTAAACCAACATTTTTGTTCCCAGGCCAAAGTTTAACATGAAGCAAAGAGTCTCTGCACTAATATTTAAACAAAATCACTTTTAATGGTATGAGATGTTACCTTTGATCTGTGGGATAGACACGGAAACTTCTTCAGTGGCAGAACAGAAGAAAGCCAGCCAAAGCTTACGTTGAATTCATGGTTATGATCTATTTTGTTAAGCCTTAAGCCTACTTTGAAATAAGCTGCTGAATTATTACTCAATCTTAGTCATTAAGCCTGAAATAATATTTTTACAAAGTTACTAATTTAAATCAGAAGCAAAAAATTAGAATGATGCAAAAAAGTATTAAAATTGGTGTTTTCTTCACTAACTCAAAGCTTTTTTGAGTTCTTTACATGTGAATGCAGAAAGAAATTCTCTTGTAATAATCATGTTACTCATCATTATTTTCTTTTTCAAAGAGTGGTATGTCATTTCTATGCATCAAGTTTTGGCCTGGACACATTTTTATAAATACTTATATGAGCTGCATGTTAAAGATTGCTTTAAGTGTTGTTTGGGGATTAATTTAGGCTATTGAAACAAGAAGGAAGATGATAATTGTAAAAGAAATGCCAAAATAACAAAGGAAAATACATTTCAGTATCAGCAATTTAACTTGCAATTAAAAAATGAATCTTCCTTATCTGTGAACATTAAGGGTAAGAAAAGAGAGACTTTTAGCAAAATAATCAGGAAAGGGATATCTCTTGCTAATAATGACATTGCTTTTGTACACCTGCCCACACTCTGATCAGTGAATCCTACATGCTTGAGATATTTATGAGCTCTTTTTATTGCTAACCCCATCACCACCAAGCTGCCCAACAGCCGCTCTCATTTAAGATGCTCTAAATATTGTTGCCATGGGTGACACATGAACATGGAGTAAGGCAAAGCTCTGCTAATAAAAAGGCTTTCACAGCATTTCAATCCCTGCTCATAAGTAAAGTTAAAATTTATGGTTTTTAAAATACTGGATCTGAGAGAGGTCAGGTTAAATGGCTGCTAGTAATAAAAGGAATCAATATGCCACAGCATCTGAAGCAGCCAGCAAACTAAATAAACACTTCATCCAAATCCACTTGGCCCTGAATTAAAAGAACATAAAATACTGTATTTATTTTGTTTGCCCTCCACCAGTTTGTAGTTTGCATCACTACATCCACTAGAATTCTACACAGAGCAAGCAACAAACATATGTTGCCCAAATAGCAATTAAACTGTGTGTCAAGGCTAGGAGCAATTAACTGGGCATTAACCTTATCAGGGAACTACTTCTGGATTAGCCAGCTACAAACAGGCAAACATCTCAGTCTGGGAAGATTCTGCAACGTGTATTTACAAAAGCTTCAGAGGATTCAGACTTTCTGTCTCAGGCACATACAGAGTAAATGACCCATTTCCAATAATAACCCTTAATTCATAAACCTGAACAAAACCAGAATCACCTTTTCCAGTGATTAGTGTGTCCTATTAGCATAGGAATGCAAGACAAGTTGTTCCTTACAGCACTTTAAAAAAACAAAAAGCAGACCAAAAGAAGCAGTGAACTTGCATTTTTTGGTCCTAATCTACATTTGGTTCAGTTTATAGATTGACTTTCAGAAGAAGCTATGAAAATCTATTTTCTTCTGTTTATCTATATGTATTTCAAAGGGAAGTGCATAAGTTAATTTTCAGCTTAAAAATTTGATGAACATTTTGCTTAAAGTTGCCAGCAGGTAACCTATAAAAAAGGCAGATACACAACTGCAATCCATCTACCTCTATATACACACAAACACAAAGGCCATTCACAAAGGCATGCATATTTTTGAAATTGCTTTGTTTATGAGTTTAGTATTTGTCTTGAAACAGCTTTGAAAAGTTCGTGCCAAAAATCCAACTCTTGAATAGGAATACACAGAGTTTTATCGAACCTACTATTAACTAAGAGAAACAGTTATCTGACACATCTCTGACTCAAAATGTCTACAGAATCTGAAAGGATTATAAAGGTTTTTCAGGAAACGTCCTCAGCAAAGTTTCTTTTTTATTTCCTAGTGAGATTTTTAAGATAATTTGACTGCTTATAAAGTTGATAACAGTATTTTGTTATAGATCCCTCACAGTTGAATTCATCATTCTAGTGATATTGGGTCTTTAGCCAAGCTTTATTTTACATGCTTCTCCTTTTTTCTCCCCCCCCTCCCTTAAACTATGCTCTGTAACAAAACATCTTCACTTGCTCTCATTCCAGAGATGAGGATTGTTTTTAGAAAAACAAAAACTCCCAAAGAATACACCTCCCTCTTGCCATATCTAAATAACTGAGGAGTGGGAAAAATGCTTCCTGCTGGGTAATAATTTTTTACCTCTATTCACCAATAACTCAAAAGAGACTGAAAGGAAACCTTTCAAGCTTTGCATTGAAGCAGGTTGTGAACTAGATCATTCACTGAAGCTTTTAGGGAAGGAAAGCTCAACTTCCATGTGCACATTCCATGTGCTTATAACTTTAGTTGGATCTGGGCAGACTTGGGCATAAACTTGTGCCTAAAGAACAGGAACAGAAATACATATGCATTCATAGGTACATGAGCCCACAGTGATATTCCATGTGCACATTTTCAGCAACTACAACGATCCCACCTACCAACACACCAGAAGCTAGAAAGGAATAGTCACACAGGCTCCTCAGCCTACGTGTTTAAAGAAGTTGCAAAGTTCAATAAGAGACTCAAGAAGATGGAGGGTTATACAAACAGAGAGAACATAAGTAAAAAAAAAAAGACTTTAGCACTCAGACCTATTTTGTAGGTCTTAAAACAAGAAAAGTATTTTCAAGGCTTTCTTCCACAAAGTGGAATCCTTAGAAAAAACACGACCACTTCATGAAACTCATGGCAAGGAAGTTTCCTTCTAAACAGCTGCAGCAAAGGATTTTGCTAAACTGTTCTGCAGTGTGTTTAAAGCCAGATTCACACCCAGTAACATCTGGCTAGGTTTTAACAGACATGATTCACAACTAGATTACACTCCCAGCCTTCCTTAAAAATAAAGACAAAATACTACTTTAGCTATACTGGTTAACTTTGAGACCCAGTCTATACAATTTACTGCTTCACACTTCATATGTTTCGGCATGTATAGTACAACCCTTCCTTAAGAGGTTTGCAGCTCCCTTGCTGACGGATGTGTCATTTTAATGAAAAGATTGTCCTTGGAAAAAAACCCAAACCACTGGCAAGAATGTAAGATATGCAGTAAAGATGTTTTCATAAATCTGTGTTTTTTGAAAACTCATTACAATCTCAGATGTTTAACAAATGTGCACCTAGCCTTCAATATCCCCCATGGAAAATGGAATCTCCCCAGATCTGTAAGTTCAGTTTTTCCTGCAGCAATTTTTAGTATCCTAAAGACGGTATGCTATTAATTACTGAGTTATGTGTTTAGGATCTTTTCAATATGCAGTTCTGCATTGCTACAATGTGTTTAAATAGTAAGTTAGAAAAGCTAATAGAACTGCTGCATGGAACAACCTAGAATATGATTAACAGCAAATGAATACAAACTTTGCTCCCCTATTTTTCTTTCCTGTGTACAAATGACATTACTTTGTTCCCTTTCACTAGCCCAATAAATGAAGAGTAGATAAAAACATGCTCACAAACATAATATGGTACCAGACTGAAGAAATGTGGGGTCAAAAGAGAAGAAAGGGTCATTCCAATTCTCGGTGATGTTCCTTATTGACCAATAGGGACATTTCTTGAGAAATTAAGCAAAATACTATCTGAAATTATGGTCAAAAATTCCAAACATCTCCAGGTTTAAGCAGAAGGTAGGCAGCAGCCACAGTGATACTGCAAACAAGATATCCTGAGACAGCTTAAGCACAGTCAAATGACATTTTAATACAGACAAATCCAAGACGGCGTAACTTAGAAAAATAAAGATTTCCTCTAAGCTGAGACTTGACATTACTGGAAAAGACATGATTCTGCCTGGTGACCCCATGCACTCTTGAAGCATGAACCAGAGTCTAGCTACGAGTAGATCAGGATGCCCTTGGATAATCAGACTCAATCAACTGTGTCAGAAAACTGATACAGTACCATGGATCAGTTGTAAAACTCTGTGCCCAATTTCATCTACTTCATCTCCTTGCTGGTTGGATCCTTGGATGAAATTTTAAAATCTGCTATTACAAAGGCAAAAAATCTGCTATTACTACAGGAACAGGCAGTTTTTTTTCAAACAGATAGCAATCCAACCAAAATACATCGGTACAATTAAATATCCGAAATTAATACTGAACTGTGATCTTCACACAGAAAAGGGTCCTAAGCAATTGGCAGCAATTGCAATTTTCAAGAGCCTTACTCTAAGATCAAAGCCTAAGTATGCTCAAAGTAACAGGGACTCCAGAGGTGCAACAGGTACATTCATTTTCAATCTGGTTTAAACCTAGTGGCCAAATCCTCAGCTGGGGCAAATCAACACTTTCCTACTGTCTGCCAGCGAGTACCAGCTGTATCTTCTTTTGATCACGGCACTCTGCAAGAGCTGTACTTTGGATTAACACACCAGCCGACAGAGAGTCAGGCAACAGGAACGCATTTTATGTAAGTTACAGCAGGAGTGTCAGCAAGTTCAGCCTGTGGTGGATTCAAAGGAGTGATTTGTAGATTTTAGCAATCCAGACGGACATCTTCAGCTACACCCTGGTCTTGCTAAAGGACTAAGAAGAAATGAATGGGTTCATATGCCCTTCAGCAGGAACCTGTTTACTCTTTGAAAGCTCTGTTTTCACTCAGTTCAAGGAATCAAACGTCTGGAAGAACTAATAGCTTTAGAAGTATAAAGAGCACAAAGATACATCGTCACAGATTATCAGTAGTTTTGAAATATTACTTTGTGCTTTAAACACATCATCATGTGAACTTTCTGAGGCAAGAGCACCTCTGCCAACTGCAGTTCACAGGAGTAGTTTGTTGTAGTGTTTTCCCTGGATTATTTTATCTCGTGCGTGCATCTGGTGAGTGCAGTCCAGATAATAAAAAAAAAAAAAACATTGGAAGACACTTATCCACATTACAGTAAATTTTCACTATGTTCTTTTTCTAGCTCTACAGCATTAAAAAAATTAACAAGTATTTATGTATTTTTTAAAAAAATGCTTTCCAAGTGGTGTGCTTTGATTTGCTCTGTTTCTTATTTTAAGTAATGGTTTCCTCCTTTCCTTTGCTGATGTTTTGCTGGGTCTTTGGTCAAGACTGATGGAATCCATCCAAAATATGCTGGACAATGCTAACTTCTGAAATACTAACCTGCAGATCCTTAGTCACAGCTTTGGTTTTGCTTGAGACTGACATTTAACTTCAGTAGGGCCTGACCTCTAAGCAGAACATCTCCATAGGACAAAGTAATGACATAATGCACAAAGTACAAGTTACTGTTGATCACCACCCAACCAGGAACCAAATCTGTGTACAAAGAAATGCTGTCAGATATACAGCCCAAATAAATAGAAAGGATGGGTATTTTTGTTAAGCCTTTTCCATTATGCTTGTTTTGGAGTTACTAGGTTAAAAGTTTTCAAAGGGTAACATGATATTGCAAATGACATTGCCATTTAATACTGTGAATTATTTGCAACAATACATGTCTTCCTTTATAGCAATCTCATTTTGAACTTTATACTTTGCTTTTTTAATACTAAAAGGAGAGCACATTGATCTCTCTTTGCCCTCAAAATCCAGATATTGTCTATAAACGCAGTTTACTTACACAGGAAGGCAAATATATTTGCCTATATATACAGTCATACAACATAAAGGTATAAAACTTCATTCTTTGCAAACACATCACTTCTCAGCTGCATTTCTAAATACCATGACAGTATAAAAATTAGATGCTACTACCTGTGTTACTAGTCCAGTAGATTTTTTAGAACTAAATAATGAATATCACTTATATTCTTGAGATCATAGGCTTTTGCTCCAACTACAGAAAAAATCAGTCCCAGAAACATTAAGAACAAATGTGCACAAACACGTTGAACAATTTCAAGGATAGTAAGCAGCTCTGCCAGATTTTTCTAGCAATATCAGATCTTATTTTGCCATTCTTTTACAGTGGCTAGTGCTGCAGTTGATTTTTTCAAGCTGACCAGCTGAGTCAGAAAAGACCTCTTGTGTTCAGAGATTACCTTACATAAAAAGCTATTATCATTTACATGATTATGCAAACCTTTTGTTTCTTGTGTATCAATAGGGAATGCTTGCCTCTGCACTCTGCCCTATAACATATTTTTCATCAAATAATTTTGCCTTCTTCAGTTTTTCTCTGTGGCCCAGTATTTTCTCCACATTAAGAGAGAAATTTTGTTCATGTGTGTAAGGCATGTCATTCCTCAAGAGGGTAATGAAACAAGCTATACTGTGGCTGAGTATAGACTTATGGCAATCAATTACTGCAGTATTAACATAATTCTTAAAACTTCATTCATATTCTGTATGAGCTTCTTTCCCCAACCTTTAATGGGTATGTCAACCCTCATCTTGTGTAGCGAAACATATTATGGAATCTACTTCAGAGCAGAAAACTAAAATCGTATTTTGAAACATTGAGGCTAATGTTATTGGAATAAAAAATGTTATGGTCGTTCTACCATATGCTTAATTTGCCCCTCTGTGAAAATGCAGTCCCATGGGAAGGAGCTGAAACTACTAGTTGGGTTCAGATCTTGCTGAAAGAGTAAAAGAGGAAATGGGTAATCAGTCATAATTTCTCTTCACAGTAACAACCCTGATAAACATTTATGGGAATAATTTTTTTGTTATTGTGTATACTGAGAGTTTACATGTGTTCAAAGGGAAGCAAGAAAACTCAAGAAAAACAACATCTATTGAAGATTAGCAGATAAATAGAAACTGTTCTTGCCTTCAGTCTTTAAGTCCCTGAATATTTGAAGGCAATGAGAGCTCCTGGAGAAAAGTAAGACAAACTTGTCATATCTTTGTATTTCTCATACAGCTTTAGCATCTGATGGTATCAGAAAAAGGACACAGGCTACACAGACTTTTTGTCTGACCCAGTCTGACACAGTTGAGTTCCTGGAATGTGTTACACATGGAAGCTATCCAGAATAACAAACAAAAAACCCTCCAAAATAAAGATGACACTGCTTCCTGTTCCTATCAGTTCTTCATTACTGCATTATGAAAGCGCACACAGAACCTCTCTAATCATGGGCCAAAACCCCACTGCACTTGGTGTTATATCAGCTCAAAACAGAATTAATATTCAGTACTTCTGATAATTTTTGATCAAAAATACCCGTATTCCTGCAATACTGGCTCTCTGTTGAGTGGCAAGACTATAGATGTCTGTACAGAATTTCCTTATGTTCTCTAAACTGTTCTTGGTATTTGTTTATTTCAAAGCCAGTTTTGACAGAACGGTCCCTCTTGCACAGATGCTCCTCACAGAATGGGTTAATTCTTTTCAACACAGATTATTAAAAGAATCCAACAACCCTCAAAGCTGGTTTAGCACAGAAGCCTTCTGATTACAAGTTAGTGTTTCGTGGCAGCTTTAATACAGTCTTATTGCTGGCTGTCATTCTTCAATGTCTGTATTCTTAACTCTAGAGAAGACTTGGATGACATTCCTGTAGTTCTGTAAGCTAAAGCACATTACAAACATACTGCTTTCTAGTTCATTCAGTTTGATCTAAACCAGCTACCCTGAGTAAGAACTAATATTGATATTGCCTTATACCATATGACTGTTAAATTTTAATCACTAGGTTTTCTTAGTGTAATTAAGCAATTGAACTGCTTAACTGAAATCTGCAGGCAATTGATTTATACGAAGGTACTAAGAAATTCTATTTGAAGTTTAAGAACAATTCCTTACCAAAGATTACAAACACATGAAAGCTCAAACTGCAAAAGTATATTTCAGTATTAGTCACTCTAGTATTGTTGGCCTTCTCATTATTAATTAGTGCTATTTACTCTAGGAACTATTCCTGGCTTCCGTTTTTTAAAAATCACTGATAAAATGGGCACTCTGTTCTGCTAATGCAAACTACAGTACAAGTGAAGACTCTTCATGCACTGTAAATGTAACTGATCATTAAACTTGGAAAAGAATTATTGTTTCTGCTTCTTTAGCTGGAAAAACTTCCTTAAAAATGTCTAGGTTTCCTTCTTTCAATTTGGACCATGAAGTATTTGCTATAACAAGACCAAAGATAGAAAGAAAGAGGCGGAGCTTTTAATGCCAAGTCATAGAGGTCTGGAAGGAGTTCCTGTTGCAGACACAAGTCCTGTCCCTGAGGTCTGAGGAGCACTGAACGGAGCAGGACCTGCAAGGTCAGTCACTGCTCAAAAAAAACAAGGGCAGAGTTTTGCTCTACATTTGAGCATTTTACTGTTTCTTTTACTTCAGGTGAGAAGATTCTTGTATTACCAGTTAACTGGAAGTACTAAACAGAAAGAGTGTCCAAACTTCATCAAGACTGTCCTAAAAAGCCCAACCAACCTACCAAAAACACCCCGAAACCACCACAAAAAGAAAGTGGCGTTGATCTGCATAGATGTTGCTAGGAACGTGGGGTTTTCTCATCAGACAGAACTTAAGTGAACGTGTCATTTGGCTTGAAGGAATCAAGTGCATATCCACATCTCCCAACAGTAATAACATTCACTACCTACATCTACTTTATTGCTTTGGCATCTTTTAGGGTGAAGGAGCAGTATAGAGGACATATAAGCTACTCACTGACACACAGCACTGTGTTGGCTGGTGAGAGTTGAGGTCAGAATTTTAAAAGATTACCTGTGAGCTCTTCCATGAGGGGAAGATGGGTAGAAAAGGTGAAAACTAAGAAAGCAGAGAGTCTATGGGATTTTATAAAATATTAAGTACTTGCTATCAGAAAATGAATGTTTTAAGGCTTCCATAACTCATGTGCCCCATACCTCATGACACCCCTGCCCCCTTTTTTTATAACAGCCAAGATAATGAATCTTTTTATACTAACACTCTATATTGTTCCAAATCCAGAGGTTTGGTTCAGCACTAGCTGCTTAAACTTGAAGTGATTCCTTACAGCCTGTATGGTTTATAGACTACAGCAGGATCTTTCCACATAGTGTTTGTTATATTAATAAACATTTTTATTTATTTACATATACAGTAATACTGTATCTACTACATACTAAATAAAATGCATAATTTATTTGCATTTTCCCATCGGGTTTTCTGAAAAGGCTCATAAAATGTTAATGAAAGTGGTTAAAGCAACAAACTATGTATTAAAATTATACAGAAAAATGACCTTAAAAATAGTACTATTAAAATTGCAAAGTAAAGCGCTTAGACCTGAAAAATGCTATAGCAAAAATGCTATAGGTGTCCATTGTTAACTTATTTCTCTCTGTGTGCACATTCTAATAAGCTGCTCTGACATCAGCAGTAAAAACCTTTCATTCCTCTTTCTAAAAGCCTTAGTAGCAAGGTTTTTTTAATAAACACTAATTACATCATTTTAAGATAAACGTGTACAGTCTGTGTCTCTGTGACAAGGAACTGAAACAGGAGGATGAAGATCAATTCAAGTTCCCATTTTAAGATTCTCAAGGCTTGACTTCCCTGCCTTCCACTCCCTCTTCTGAACATGGAACATCTTGCCTGTCCTGGGCTCACAGCACTGTTGCTACTTTGGCTGCAGCCTGAGTGCATTCAGCACTTGTGCAAACCAACACACAGCCAGGCCAGGCACCAAGGTGGAGAACACACCATCTCACTGAGTGTGGTTGAAAGACACCTCCTGACCCCCAGCAGTTCTGAGGTACAGGAGGAGCCAGAAAATAATCTGAGCAGCATGTAAAGGCTGGAAAAGAGAAGATACTTCTTTTTTCCCCAAGTTTATCTACACCACTAACACCACATCCCCCAGCCAGAATAAACCAGACAGATACACACCTTGCCATGTCAACAACAAATGAGGGAGGGCTGGGTCCCACATTACCCTGAAGCAAATCCCTCTCATGCTCTGACAGTAAAATCTTTGGGAAGCATTAGGGTTTGATCATATAATCTCACACCACAAGCGCCCACTGAAAGGGTCTGAGCTGCCTTTGTGGACATCCCTACAGCTAGTGCTGCCTACTTCAAACACCTCCAACCTCAGATTCTTCTGGCAGAGTTTGCATATGAAGTTTCCTGCATGTGGGGGCTTGGTGGGAGTTTTTTTGGTTGTTTTGGTTTTGTTTTGGTCTTGTGTTAGTTTTGGGTTGTTTGTTTTGTTTGTACTTTAAAAAGCAAGGTTTTTTACTGCACAGCTGGTTGCCACCCTTTTTTCCCCCCCCCATGGTTTCTAGATCCACTGTCCTATATCAGCACAAGCTGGTCTCCCCCTCTCCCTGTTATGTCACCCTTTCCCACCCCGCATCCTCTCACCTTCAGACATGCCCAATCTCTCTTTCGCTCCCATTCCTAGCATCCTTTTCTAACTCCCCTCCACCTCCCCGAGCAGCTTGCTATCTTCCCAGCCTCTAGCCATCTATATTCTTCCTTTTTCCCCTCCTAAACAAAAACAAATATCAGAGTTATTTTAGGAGACAGTAAAAGAACAATCTCTGTCAAAAAAAGCAAATAAACCCCACGCTTCAATTGACACTTGAATGGAAAGTTTTACTTCAAACAGCTCCGGTTTCACAGACTCTGTAACGGGATGTGTCACGCATGACACTTACCAGGTGATAACACAGTGACTGCTGCACACTACACCCCTACTCTATACACAAACAGAGAAAAGAAAAAACAAACCACAAGTAAAGGAGAGCAAAGGGTTTTTTTCTGAGATGTAATGATTTATCTGTATTTCCTACAGAATGGCAGAAAAAGAGTAACTGCAAGAAATAATTTTTCTTCGGTGTGTTTTCTTTTTCTTTAATGTGTTTGTTCTTTTACTATAAACCCAGACTGAGAATTATTCTTTGTAGCTGTTTTGTGATGTACATTTCAGTCTTAAGCAGTAAGTTATTCGATGCAATGGCTGACAAAATTTAGTCCTTCATGTAATGTGGTGGGGTTTTTTTGTACCTTTAAAATTAAACCACAGTGCTATTTTTTAGAAAGAAATTAAACTACAGAAGTGTCGATCGAACAATTTTGTCACTTTGCCTTCAGAACCAGGCATCTGAGCAGATTATAAAGCAATAAAAAAAAGGCATCTGATTAACTACACTATATTGGATTTCTCTTTTATAACATCTCTGTTTGTCAACAGCAGCATTACAACTGGCAACCAGAAGAAACAACCCCTTTTTTGAACACGGGAATTTATGCCAACTACAGATAGCAACAAAAATTGTAATTACATGAAAGACCCAAACAAATCAATGCCAGATCCTCTGCTCTGGTCCTTCTGCCCACAGCAAGTTAACTGAGGTTTTTAGTTGCAATCTTTGTAAGTGCAATCACCCTTCAGTAATGGATGCAAACTTCTAGTGACAAATTCTAGTTCTGCTTGTCCCTCTCCCCTTTGCCAGGTCATGAGCCCAGCACTGGAAGGGACACGATCTCTATTTAAGCTTTCAGTGCAGAAGAGTCAGGGTCTTCGCTGTTAGTATGGCACTAAGGAAATTAGCATTTAACTAATTTAACTAATAACTGGACAAATTGTAGAATTAGTGTCTTCCTCTCTCCTGCTTTGCCCCGGGCCCACTAGTCACACTAGACAGAATGATTCCTTCCTGCTCCCTTCAGTCTGTGAATGTCACAACAACAAATAGGAGAAGGAGATGATCTCCCAGAAAAATAACCCACGAATACTGAAACATGCTGGCCAGCAACGGGACTGGATTATGTCCTGCATGCTCTCCTGGTCCTTGGAAATCCGGAGGTGAACCTTTCAGTCCCAGATTTACTGTCCTTGCAGACAGATACCCATCCCACAAAAGTTTCTTTTAGATATGAAAACCAGCTTGAAGACAGGGGAAGAATTAAAGAAAGGATTTTCACAACCAAAGGTGAATAACCAAAATGGGCAGGAATCAGATATAGATTAGCCTCAATATAGATGTCATATTAGCTGGATGGGGTGGGAATTGATATTTAAATTTCTCTTAAAAACCCCAAACAAACATAAGTTTGACCTCATGTCAATAGGGATCTTCTGTGCATTCACAGGGTTAAGGTACCAATCGTTTTGCTTACCACCTGTAGGCCAACCCCAAACCATTGGAAACTACATCACCTCATATAACACTAAATTAAAGCCAATGAAATGAGAAAGCTAACTAAATGAAAAATTTAATCTACCAAGACATCAGGCAGAAAAAATGGCAAACACTAGAGAAGACATATTTTGAAAGGGCAGCATGGTGCCATGGCCTGAGGTAGAAAGAAAGTACCTGCTGATAGTTGATGTAACTCAAGGAAGTGCTTTCTACTCTTCTACAAAATGCTTTCCATTTGGGTTGCCACTACTATGTACAAAAAGACTCTCCTGCTCTGCTCTCAGGCCAGAAAAAAGCATTTTAGCAGGACACTTAATTAGGGGTGATATTCTGGGTACTTTCATGGTGCTGTGTAGGAAAGTACTAAGTGGCATTTCTGTATTGAAAGACCCACTAAAAATAATGCTGTTTCATAGGATATACAAGTAGCAATGTAATTCTTTTCTTCAAAGTTAATTTCTGAACCATATTGCACTGCACAGCTTTTATTACACAAAGATGTGTATGAATAAATAGCACCAGCCACCCATTTTATACAATAAAGCCTTATTTCAAATGTTAAAGGAGGCAAACACTGTAAAAGATACTATTCCAGAAGTGAGCTGGACTAGAAATAGCAATTACCTTCAAAATCCTTTTTATTGACATGGCAACATGATGGAACTTCAAAATAAAAATGAAGGAGAAGAATCATTCCAAGTGGAGAATTATAAATGCTTCGTGGTCTATATTCAAGCCTCAGAAGGTAATGCAACTGGCAAATGCACAGTATTACAAAATTAAAAACAAAACCCCCAACCAACCACAAAACCAAAACCCCAAACAAAAACACAACAGTAAATCTTCTGTGGGGCTATGCAATTTTTAACTTTCAGTCAACTAGTTTAAAAAAAGAAAAGTGCACCCTTCCTCTCTTCAACCAGTAGCTCATTTAGTTCAGTGCTCTTCTTTCTACATCTCATACCTCATGCTCCAAAATGTAAGTTAGAGGGCCAGATGTATTATCTGGGAAGTTTTCCAAATTCATTAACTCCTTGGCACCAGTGACTTCAGGATACCTGCTGCCAGCACTGAATATTATGCCCAGCACAGCTCTTGGAGGGAAAGGATTAATAAAATGAGGCATTCGGCAGTGGCTGTTGGTCTCTCTGGTCACAACAAGCAACTAAAAGAAACACAGTAACTGCCAATGCTGATCACAGCCAACTTTCACCAGCCAGTATGTAAGGTCTTCCCTGAATATCTGCAGATCGTTCACCACAAATCTTGAAAAAGGCACAGGTACTGCTTGAACATGAAACCAATAGTAAGAGACAAGACTGGCAGGAAGGCTGCGACTCCAGTTCTAACTGCAGAGCGTGGTAAATGTTACACAGGGGTGTTAGAATCACATCATCACCTTCTCCTCAATTACAGGAGATGCAGACTGAGGCAATTCGTTTTGCTTTCTAAAAGAGATGCAGTCTGGCTGTCAACAGCCAAAAGGCTGATGACTGAAGAGCCTTACAGTGCCCTAAAAGTGCAGGAGAGCTGATGGATCCACTCACTGTTTTCAGCTTTCTTCTTAGGGCAAAGACAGGAGTTCCATGAAAAAAAACAGCTTGCTATCAGTCATGTAGGTGCTTTCATGAGCCATTTGTTCAGGCAGCATCACCAGGGAAGCTCCCTAATTTAAAGATCAACATACAGCAAGAGGTCCCATGGATTTTAAACATTAAACTTGTTTTCTGGCTGCTGTGCCTTACTTTGAATCTCCACAGTTTCATTAAAACCACTATAATTTCCTTACATTCTTCAAGTTTCAAATATACTGTTTCTTAACCTTTGCTTAGGCCTAATGCCAGCTTTCTTGGGTTTATTTGCCATCTCCAATCACTTCAAATTTAGTAACAATTCTTGCTGTATGTGATATTCCAGGATCCAGAGATACCAAGATGTCAGGTCCTAACAGCCACTTCTGCAATAGTGCAGTACCTTTATCCTGTGTGAAATTCTGCACTAACACAGTCACATTTCTTCTTTCAGACAAAGCTTCATTTCAGCCTGATACAGCACTCCTCATATGGACACGTCCACCATATTTGCAAGCTCTCCTACACTCATGTCAGAAACAACCTGGAATACGAGGCAGTAGGAAGTTCCAACTCAAAGCAGAAACTTTAAGCAAAGACAAGAAATGTGGCAGGCTCAGCACAGACAGTCACAGGGAAAAGTATTGCCAAGTGTCAGGAGGAGAATGCCTGCCCCAAGCAGCCTACAGCTGGTAACTCATGCCAGCAGCACACCATTTACTGTGGAGAGTATTTCAGCCACCCCACATATAGACCGTGCTCCTTCAGCCCACTCCAGCTGACACAGACGAGGGATGTATCACACAGGGACAACCTCTGATTTCAAATACTAGCAGGCTTTATGTTAAGTGGCTGCATTCATGATAACTTTTAAAAGTCTGCCCTTTATTTCATTTTATACTACTACAACATTCTGGGGGTTTTAATACTCTCTTGACTTGCCTCACTGAATTCTGTATAGAGCTATATTCAGCAATACTGACCTAGGGAAGAAATAGCAAACATGGGCTGTGAACATCAAAACCCACCCCGAGGCCTCAGTTTATACAACAATTTGCCCAGAGTCCCTTCAGGAAATTAAAGAGAAAAAATGCGGGGGGCGGGAGGGGGAAGGAAGTAGAAGATATATGAGTGTAGGAGTACCTTGGCTGGAAAAAATTCCCGTGTGTTGGATTTTTTTTTTCTAATCACTTTTCCCACTTCTGTATTGTAAAGAAGCTGTGACACCAGGCAACTGCTGAACATAAAATTTCCCAGGTCACATTTAACAAAGTTCCTACCCCTTTCTCTGCTCCTAGAGCAAAGAACATTCCCCAAGGAAAACGGCTGTTGGTTTGCAACCCCTGGATGTCAACAATACACACGGGGTAAGGCATAACTCCCATACTACTGAGATGTGATCAAAAAGAAGTAAATCTTTCACCTCTGTTGTTTATTTTTGAAGACTGTAGTTTGGATATCTGCCAGAGCAGGCCTTCTTCTCTGGGAAAAGGCTGTCCTTGCTGCCATGCAGATTATCCCCTCCAAGTTTACACACATTTAAAAAGAAGGCATTCCTGACATGCAGAATCACTCTGCAACATCTTTCTCTAATAAACTCATATTGCAGCTTCAGCAGGCAGTTCCCAGCTATGTATTCACAGGAGAGCTCTGTACAGTTCCAATCTGCCATAACTTTTAACTTTTATTTCATGCTGGTCAAATAGAAACATCTTGCTTTGATCCACTTTCAGTGCACAAGCTTCTTTCACAGAGACGTCCAAGTTGTTCAAGAGTTTCCTCATAGATGTACGTGCACTTTTATTTTTAAAGTGGGAACATGAAAAGGACTTGGCTGTTAAAGTTAGTGTGTTTTACTACACTTTTACGGATCAGAAAATTAACATTTTCTGGGTGAGACAGAGTGAAATGAATGCTTCTGCTCAACTTTTACAGCATCACTTGTTCCCTGGCTCAACAGCTTTCTGTGATCAGCTGGACTGAAAGAAATCCTACCCAGTTCCCGTGGTTTTTAAGGAAAACTGTCCTTTCTGTCTGAGCTGCCTCATTCACTCATTCACTTCATCTGGCACTTAGAGAAGCTTCTCCCTGCTTGTCAGACTCAGCTGCTCTTAAGGATTGCTCAGTCTTCTCTCACTCCTTAGGACAGGACCAGACCCCGAGTGTAGCAGCCCGAACAAAAGTAAGATACAGTCATAGCACTTTAACAGCAAATAACATCACAGTCAAATATACACAAACCCAACTTTCACTGGCCATTCAACAAACCTTTCAGAAATTCACTTTCGGTTTAGTCTTCAGGACAATAAAGAGACTCAAACTTGCTCCCCGACTTCCTTTCTTTCAGCACAAAGACATCTCTGAAGATCTGCAAATCTTCTTTCATCCACACTTTCCCTCTCAGATGTGTCTGCCTACCCCCTCCACCCCAGTCAACTTCCTTCAGCTTAGGCTGATCCCAGGATCAAAAAACGTCGGTTAAAACCCTATTCTTCTCTTCCCCTGAACTCCCTTTTTCTTGCTCCCTTGACTGTACCAGAAAAATACTACTCCTTTTTGTAGAATTATTTTTCTGCTAGGTTAGCTTCCCACAACAGCTCATCATGGAATTATAAGACTAATAATGCTGGCATAAAGAGAAAGGGGGCAGAAACACGTGGCTAAGCATTTATGAATACAAGGATATCATGAGATCTTCAGGAGACAGGAAAACATTAAGTTAATTATGCTATTTTAAAGAAACTCAGTTAAAGACTCTTGAATTTGCATCTGGTGCTGCAGTTGGTCTGCTCTAGATCTTAAATCTCACATAAGAATATTGAGGGAAAACAGGTTTCTTCTTCAAGTTTGTTATTGTCCTCAGCAGATCAGATCTGTTCACTTTAATAACTGTAGTTCAGAGAAAGATCAACGGGCACTGCTCTGTCATATCTTAATACAATGCACACTAAGAGTCACAGAACATAAAGCATTCATAAAATCAAAGTGATTTAAGAAAAGATTCTTGCTATTTAAGGATGAGACAGCAAGGATGCTCTTGTTCAGTCTGCAGAGGTGTACTGCCACTTTTATTCCAGGATGACTTGGTCCTGCCACAGGGGAAGTGATTTTATTCATAGCAAGTAAAACAGCCTTAAAAAAATAGAAAAATAACATCAATGTAAATTTGGCATTTGACTTTAATAAGGACAGAGTTTGACGTGGCAGATAAGGGGATTTAATAGACAGCTGCCTCAAAGTCACAGTTCTCATGTCCATCCAGTTTCTCCTCTATCAGCATGCAAGCTTGTCTCTCAAATGAGTGGTTAGAAGATAAACTCAGCACTATCCACGTTTGTCTGTCTCAATTTAGTTTTTGGCTGGTTTAGCTCTCTCAGCCATCTCACCAGTTAAACTGAGACTGGAATAAAGAAGTAATAGAAACCAGGCAGCTGCAGATGGGAGGTATGGTGACCAAGACTGCCATTTTCGGCAGCAGCAAGCTTTTAGATCAAAATCATAACATCAAAGAGCACCCTCAAGTGCGGGATTTTTATCTACAGATGACTTTCTCAGGACCTAACAAAATAGGGGTCACAACAAATCATCATCACACAGCTAATAAAGTCTTAAAAAATACCAAAACCAAAAGGAAAAACAGCTGCCAAAGGAATAGTTACAGCTGGTGAGTTACTGGGGGCATAAAATGATTCTTCTCAAGAGTAAAATGAGTTCTTGTTTCCCCCCATAGAGGAGAACCATCTAACTACATTATCTGTTTATCAGCCACACAGACCCGGCAGGCAAGGAATACTGTAAAGTTCCCCAGCCTGACACTCAGAAGAGATTTTGACCAACAAGCCACTTTTCACTAAAATTCAACAATACAGAAAGTTTTGTTAATTTAGAATAATGCTTTGAAGCACAGTGTCCAGCCTTCCTTTTCCTGAGTCATTGAGAAAGCAAACTTCTCATGTAGAAATACAAGTTTTGTGCAACTACCAATGTTAGTCAACTCCTCGCTCCCTCCCAGCTCTAACCAATGGAGATGGTTAGAACAATATACAACATGGAAACTATTATACATGTTAAAAAATAAAGTCCACTACAAAAAGATTAGAAAAGCCTTTTTGGCATGGAGTATTAAGTTAATGCATCATCCCAGTCTGACTGGACAAGTTGTGTTTGAAGAAAAGAAAAAAACAGCAGACAGAGATTTGACAAAAGTTAAGCATTTCAACTTTTCGACTAGAAATTGTTATAAACTCCAACAATATAATAGATTCAATGAAATATCCATGACTTTATACTTTGCCAGATGTAACTATAGATGCAAACGTTAACTCCACATGTGACCTGCAGGAAAAAAGGAACCTGGTTCTTGGCTGCATGAGCTGATAGAGATTCTCAGATGACAACAACTTATTTGAAACTATAAGTTCCAAGGAACACTTTGCTTGGAGAAACAATCAAAGTGGATCTTGATGATGATAATAACAACAACACTACTACCAAAAGAAAATAATCATCCACGGAGAGAAGCCCAAGGTGATCAGAACAGTAAAAGAGTGCAAAATCTTGCAAAAATATTCTCCATAGTAAAACATCAAACATCACCCACAGCTTAATGATTCAAAGCTTACAGAGGCACAGGTTGTGGGTGACACAGTGCACTGAAGCAGCATAGAAAGATTCTTGCATTTGGTTTTGTGCCAATCAAACTGAAATAGCACCAAGCATCACAGTGGCTGAACTAAGGAAAAATCAAATTGCACCAGTGACACCACAGTTTGCTTATGTCCAGTACCTAAGCCAAGACACATAGGTTAGCCTACACTGGCATTGCTAAGGTATCCTGCAGACTGTGAAGTAGACAATTCTCTCCACACTTGCAAGAAGCCTTGATGCAGCCTCGTATTACACTTATTCTCAAAGAGAAATAAAATGAACTAAAACCAACCTTTTTTCTCCTCTCACAAATGCAAAGGCAAGTGTCAGGTTCTATATGCTCTATGTTTTCAGTTAGTGGCAAGGTCATTGTTTGGATAGGCACTTCACTTGCATACACTAGGCAGCTCAGCCATTTACATGAGTCTTTTCTACTGTGGAGCTAGCTATTATTTAAAACCTTCTGAACTCAGTGCTAAAACCAGTGGTCCCTTTTGAAAGGCTCAGGTTTAATGACACCTACAGCAGCAAGAAGGCTTGTTTAATAAAATTACAAGATGTGGCATGAGGAGAGGAGAACACCACTTCCCTATGCACCTCTGACATAATTGTGTTACCTGCAAATCAGAATCAAAACAGAAGTCAAACTTGATACAGTGGCACCTAGTCTCAAACAAGCCTAGCAGCATGGACTAAGCTTTCTGTAGTCTTTCCTAACTCCACTATTAACACCCCCCAAATCCTTGATTAAAAGGAAGCCTTTTGTGCTACATAAGCATGCATAAATCACTGGATTTTGCTGGTGTTCCAACAGCTCAATCTTTGGACGATTCCTCCAGCTAAAAAAAAGCAAATACAGTTCTCCAGTTTTGTCTGCTCTTCCAAGTCTGAACTCAAGTTGCAGCAATAAGCTTAGCCTAGTCATTATTCACACTTTTACCAAAACAAATTTTAATAGACTGAATTCTGCCTGCACCAAACTCTATTTTGCCCCTGCAAAAAACTAAGCTGGAGTCCTAAAAATCACAGGTTATGTTTATATTTGCAAATGTAGCAGTGTCTGGGCACAGCTGAGTTTATTAGAATGTAATCACCTATGCTACAAGTCACAAGAGCCCTTAAGCTCACACAAACACTCCCTAGAAATGCTTCAGGAGTTAGGATATCCCAGGCACAGCCTCCAGGGGCAACCTGAAGCCATCTTACAGAGGCTCAGAGCACAGATGGGGATCATCCTGTTCCACTCAACTTTAAAGCCAAACGGGACATTCAGTTTACACTTCTGCAGATGCAACCTGAGCATCTCACAGACTGATTTCACCTACCGATGCAACCACGGCTTTTGCAACAGGCTGAAGAGCCTTTCCTGAAGGTAACGAAGCTTAATTGTTTGCACTTTTCATACCCTATTCCAGTGGGTCATATAAAATCTACCAATAAACCTAATTTTTCAACCACTCCTGAATCCCAAACAATAATCTTAATCCTCAGCCTCAGTAAAATGTATTGAGGGCAGAATACATCCTGGCATTAAAGGATGCAGAGATACACTAAGACCTTTAACCTGCCTTACTCCAAACTATCTCCGCTTCCAGTGCGAATCCAGCTTTGACTCCACTTCAGTCACCTATACGCATACACCAAAATCAACAGTAAGTGGCAGAACTTGACCAGTGGCATCCTTCAAACTATCCCAGTGGGCTTTTTCCAACTTAAGTTCTAACCTTGTCTCTTGACATATGTTGTTGTTTAACCACACAGCATTAACTCACATTCAGCTTGGTCAAAGAGCTGTATCACTCAGCCTTGCTAGTACTGATCCCTAGCCCAGTCACATGTTCCTCAGATAGCAGCCAGCAAGAAAATAAGATCTTACTCATCTTGTCTCAAAACTGTCTCAAAACATAACCTGAGCCAAAAGCATGGTCTAGTGACATTAAAATAAAAATAGAAAAGCTTTTTTGACCATTTTGGTAATTAATATGTCAGAGCTCATAAAGAAAGACGCATCAGCTTTTCTCCAACACTGCATCATGTGAAAGAGCTGTGTCAGCAGAGACCTCAGCAGACAGTCAATACATACTAAAAAGTGTTCTAAGCAGTAAATCAGAATGCAAAATAGAATTTCAGGGAAAAAATAAAATAGCTGAAAAGAATTCAGTACTCAATTTCAATATTTGATATAAATCAAGTTATATTTGATATGCAAGTCTTGCCCTTTCTTATGAAGAGTATCCTCCTGGCTGTCTTAAAATTGTTTTTCTAAAAAGCTAAATGTTCATGAAAAACTAAGCTAAAGCTTGTTGATTTTTCATCTTTGTGAATTTTTAGGGATCTTCTCTGCTTTACAACTGAGGCACCACTTGTCTGCTTCTCATTCTCATCACTGGAGTTGGCACACCACTGCTGAGCACACAGGAAGGTTACAGAGGACAAAATTCCTCCTTAGAGGATTTAGAGCAGAGGCCTTACACACACACACACACGCACACATCCCCACACTCTGAACTCTGCTTCTTTCCCCAAAGGGATGAATAGGCTCCATCAATAGAGCATTCTGGTGCTTTTGCTGATGGCACTGTTGAAAACATTTGCAACAGTAAAAACAGCTGTAAGCACTGCAGGAGTCTTCCATCCAGCAGGATGATGGACAGGCCATGTATGAGAACCAGAATTCACAGATGCATTTCTATGAGGGTGATATACAGGAATAAAGCTGCAGCCATCTTCCCACAGAACATGCTGACAAGCTCAGGATGTGTCCAGGCAAACTCCTAAAAACCAAATCTACTTTTTAAGCAAAAAATAAAAAAAAGGAACTGTTATTTGTGGGTGCAATATAGAAAGAGACAGATGTAGAGCTGCAGATCCTTCTAAAGCCTTGGGTTTACGCAGAACTGTGATAGCGGTTCAGTAACATGTGATATGCCAGGGATACAGTAGCTGTACCAAAAGCCGAGATGAAATGCTTGAAGAGCCACTGCCCCAGAAGGAATAGAAGGGATATTTCCCTAGAGGGAATTACTCAACTGCATATTACACAGAACAAGTCATGTTGAAAGAGAGAAGGGATAATTGCATTGATTGTTAGTAGGTGATAATTAATTCTGTAGAGAAATACGTTTAATTTCCTGAAGTCTAGAATAGGATGGAAATTCCTCGTTTTGTAATGAGAAAATAACTGTGTTTTGCTCCCAGCACCAGAAGCCACAATGTCTCCCTTAGCACATTCCTAAGGCACCTCTAGGAAGGGAGCACAACAAGTAGTGTTAAAACAGGAGGTCTATGACATGACTGAATGCCAGGAAAATGCACATATGATGCATAATTCCAAAAGGCATAGAGTAAAAAAGGACCAGAGAAAAAAGAACACCACATTCTTGAACAAACTTTTAAAATAAATATTTGAATGGGAAAATGTGAAAGCCAAAACTGCTTTATGAAGGGTCAGGAAATGGAACATAGAAAGGGGAGAAACATTTTTCAATAATATTTGAACAGTATTTAAGCTCCTTTTATTCTGACAGGGGAAAAAAAGAAAACTTGTGGGATCTTTGTATCTAATCCTTTCTAAAGGCAATTAATATATCTATTTCCTTTCTAAAATCTGTTGACCACTGATTTTAGTCTATGAAAAAAGATCTTAGGGACATGTGAGAGGTCTACAAAGACTAAGCAAAGCAAACAAGCCAAAGTTCAATAAATACGGGTCCACATTTGCGTATAATTTGTAGGTGTCTTCAAACAGAAAACTTCCTAAAGTCACAGTTTTCAGGAATCTGCAGAACTCTGCAGAAGAAAGATCAAACAATACTAAAAATGATTCCATAAAGCTTAATGTACCTATAACAATTGATTGCCAAGGAGTTATAATCTTACCAGGTTGCTCTCCAATACTCTTTGATAGCAGTGAATTCCACTGATCTTTGATAAACTGCATGATGTTGAACTGTATGTAGCAATTTTTCTGCACAGGGAAAAATCCAAGGGCACCACCCCTAGCTTCTTCAAGTTGACAAGATCATTTCTTTGAAGTTTTCACATTCCCAAAACAGAAAGTTGAAAGAATTTTTTTTCTTCCCAAGAGTGATAATGTTACAAGACACATGAACTATTCCCTGATTCAGAAAGAGAATCCAAGAAGTTCACAGACTGAGGAAAGATGCCAAAAAAATTTTAAAAGAATTTGTCTACTAAGTTCAGGAAAAGGTCTTCAGATAAGGAAAATCCACACCAGAGAACTAAAGAAGGACACCCAGTTGCACAGAGAAAGAATACCATCAACAATCAAAAATCTCAGTCGACCTTCCTTTACATGAATTCTGCTTTTTAGATCTATCAAAGGAGTGGAAAAAGGCAACATACAATCATGCTACAAAGGGGCAGTCTGAAACTTCAAGGTTATCTAACATCAGAAGAGAATGCTGAATAACTAAGGTTTTCCAGGAAGTTTAAGGTTTCTCATGTCAGCTTATGAAAAATTACAGTCCTATGTGACATTGCCATGAAAGTTCTTTTAATACAACTGAAAGTTGTGCAGTTGCACAGTGTGGTTGGCAGAACGTATTTAGTAAGTAGGTACAGTAATGACAGCAGTATGGACTCATATTTTTTTATTATTATGGCCTGAAAACTTTGAAAAAATCCACATTATTTCTACTGCATAAGCACAATGAAAGGAAAAGCTTTGATACTTTTTTTTTTTTAACTCTATAGGATTTTTTTAGTGTTGTCTTCAACATTCCTGCTAATGGAAGTGTAACTCAGCACAAGAGGAAATAGCAAAGAAGTACTTGTATTTTTCAAAATGTGTATTAAGTCTCTACACTCCATAAGACATGTTGCACTTGCCCTTATTTGAAAGAGCATCTTCAGTTTACAATACCTGCACTGAAAATAAAGCTACAACTCTTCCTGCAAATTCCTTGGCTACACACACTGCCTGGCTCAGAGCTACCCCTAATCCATCATCCTTCATCTTGGACTTGGTGCACACAAAGGAACGCCTTAATGTGCAACTCTCTCAGCTACCACAGTTTCTGTAAGCTGATTTCATTTACTGCCCATACTACTTTCAAGTTGCTGACTTTTTCTCCAAAATAGGAGGACAGCTTACCCGATTTGTGTCCGGCCAACAAACCAACTTTGCTTTCATCTGCCACTGGAGAAATAAAAGAAAAGACACAAAGATCAGAAACTTATTTAAATTCACAAGCCTTTGAAACACTGTCAAATTATTTCAGACACAGCATCCTAAATCTTTAAATTATAATAATCTGGAAAAAAGCGCCGTTCTTTACCTAATCCACGTGAGGTGCTTCAAAGTCCAAATATCTGAATCAAAGGCCTCTGAAACCAATAAAAGGACTACCAGCAGTCCTTGTGTGTTACAGATCAGGACCTCGGCACTTACACACTCAAAACTGAGTTGTCAGAAGAGCAACGGCATTTGTAAATAACTCATCTTGCCAGACAAATCACAGGGCATAGGAGAGTTGTAACTTTTTCAGATCAAAGACCTCAGCTGTAAAAAGAATCCAGATGTGGAAACCTTCCCATCTGCAAGACATCTCACTGACTTGCAGGACCCTCTGCAGATGAGGTCTCCCAAAAGCTGATCTTTTCAAAGGCTTATGCATTTTTTCTATGTTATGCTTTATTTTATGTGCAAATTATAACTTTTTAGTATTTCACAACATCTTAGAAAGATGTTTACAGTATCAATATTTTGCATACAGAGTAGTGGAAGAGCAAATTCTGAACATAACTGAAGTAGTAACTTCTGTTCGGTAACTTTACTTCAGTTTATTATTGTACATCTCAAGAAACTAATTAAAATACTCTCCTGGAGGGCTGAGGGGAAGAACCAATCATCATTTCTTAAAATGAATTCTATGCAAAGAAATGGTGCTAATGTAATGTTAGGGATGATAAAACAAGCACAGGAAATGAATGTCAGGGTTGAAAGCTTATCCTTCAACTCCACCTGCCCAAGCACTCCCTTATAACTCGCTTTAAAATGTAATCTATATGATAAAATAAACTGTCAAATCACACCAAAAATACTACAAATGCAAAGTTAAGCTTTGCATAGTGGTCACTATAAACGTTTACATTGAGGGTTATCTGCAATGATACAAGAACCTGCTATTTTCTGCTCTGGAAAGAGCATTACAGTACTTACTGACATTTAGGAGCTACTACTGGGAAAACGATCACAGTAAACATTTTCTTATATTGTTTTTGCACTTCACTTTTAGGGAAGGTTTTACCCTCAAAAATCAGCATCAAACTCAGGACTGGGATTCATAACTGAAGTCATGAATCCATGACTGACCACTGTGACTCTTTTCCACTTTTGTAATCTAACTGTCACCTGATTATCAGTAAATTGACATAGTTTTTTTGTGGGATGTAGATGCTAATAAAGTAAGACTAATACTGTTTGCAATGTTATGTAGAGATGCTGCTGAACAAAATAGCAGTGGGGCTAGTCAAAATTAGAAGTGCAGCAGGACTCAAGGCAGTTCTGCACTCCTTGGCCTTTAACCTTTCTTCTAGTCTCTGGCAATGATAACTATTTAGCTCCTTGCTATGCAGCTTGATCCTGTAATACAAAATGACTGGACAAAGATTTGCTGTAAGGATAAGTTCAAACACCTTTTCCTCCTCCCTCCTCCCAAATTTACCTTTAAGCAAAACAACTGTGGAAAACTTTAGTCCCAAAGGTTAGTGTTTTGACAAGTTATGATTGTGTGAAAACAAGGGATTACAATGCAAACTGATTTGCAGCCTTAATTATAGCAGTCACTAATGGCAACCAGTATAATATATGATAATTACTTGGAGTAGGTTATGTTGCAGTACACAGGAACTTAAAAAAAATAAAAAAAACAAACACCGAAAACCCAAGGTTGACAGTATTTTTTTAAAACTATGCTGATGGCTTGGCTTGCTTGAAACTAAGTTTTACATTATTAAAGGGGATAAATCCATTTAACTTAATCATACTTTACACACCAGCTTCACACACAAAAATTAGATTTTAATACTGGAGGGAAAAAAGTAAGAACAAAATTACTAGAAAATGAAAAATAATCTTACCAAAATACAAGGTTAGCATTACGAGTTTAAGTGCACACATGCACTAAAACTGGGAAATGCAAATATTAAAGTTTTATATCATAGTTTGAGCAAAATATGTGTGCTCCTCTGTGAGGCAATTTTCATTCCATGGGATATTATGTTTAGGCAGTGCCTCTTAGGCTGGCCATCTTTCATTAGACTGAACAGGAGTGGCACTGGATGGGAATCTTATTCCTTCCCTTGTTTCCTCTGAGAGCAAGGAGACAACAGAAAAAAAAAGAAAAGCCTAACAGGAGGTAAATACCTTGCATGCCAAAGTAGAAAACTTTGTAACTAAAGATTTCACCTCGGAAGTACATTGGACATCCTGTTCCAAAAAGCAGCATTTGCAAACACTTCTCTGCATGTTGTTAAAAGCTGATGCAATGACAAAACAGTTATGACAAAAAGAGTCTTTCTCTAGCCATCTCCCCTGACCTTGCAAAAGAGCAAGGACTAAGCTGAAATTTCTAACATTCTACTAGTGATGGCCTAGAAAAATCACCTGGAAGATTTTGAACAAGGAAAAAATACCATTTACTCCTAAAACTCAAGTAAAAAACCTTCTAATTATTATTATATTGCAACACCAAAAAGTAATTACATTGCAAATAACTATGAAAAATTTCAGCTCAAGAGGATCACACTTGGGAATGCGCAAACTGTAACTATTTTTATGAAGACACTAAGAATTACTATATATTATTGAGCTAGAATTATTAAATGCATAACATTAAAAAAAATGAAGCTGCATAATTTGGAGACTGTAAAGAAAAAACTCAAATATCTTGGAAGGATTCATGCAAGGGAGTAAATATATTCACAAATAAGAAGACACCTCCTCAACCTGTGAATAAAACCAAATACTTCCCATTTTGAAATGTTCCTGGGACTCTAGGGGAGGTTAGTTCATTTAGTTATTAATGTTTGCCTGCAGAAAACATGCTAGAGCTCTTTTAAAGTAACATCTATAATTTAGGAACCACATTTCACCACAGAAGGCAGTTACATACTCACTGTCAGTACTCAAAGTCATTGCTGACATAAAAGATGATGGAAGTTGTACAGCTATTTAAAAAAAGCTTGGACATTTGGGGGACTAGGAAGACCCCAGATTATGAAGACTGGAATATTACTGAACAAAACAAATCTGCCCAGCTGATAGCGAACAACTGACAGTTTTTTTGTAAACTACGCTAACAACCACTACAGATGGTAAAAACCCCAACTCTCTATGCCATGGATAATCAGAATTTTTTAGTATTTCCTATAGTAATATTCTGGAGTGCTGTTTTGATTCAAGAAAATAAGGAGTACTATTTAACAACAGTGAAAGAACCCAACATGCATCCATGTCCTTCCAGATAACCTTTTGGTTGCCATTTCTGTGCCCTGCTCCAGATGACCAAGGCAGCCACTTTATTTGAATTGCGTGACTTTCAATGGTTTCACACACAACACGCCTTCAGTACTCCTCAAAGTTTGTGCCAAAACACAGCCCAGGCACACTCATAGGTCAGCAGTCCAGTTCCCAGCTCTGGTTCAGAGAAGCACAAATCACTGCTGCTGCCAACTGTGATAACCCATTTCCCTCCTTTTGCCCACATTAACTGCTGAACCATGACAGTGTTTTTCCCCCAAATGAGGAGTTACTACTATTCACAAGATACAGGGTACTTCTATTCAACTCAGTGACTTTTCTGAAGGATCAGTTTTGCACATTAACTAAGAGCTACTGAAAAACCATAAAATATCTTCTAAACATGTGAATGTCACTTGTGTTTCTGCTGGACAAACTGACACGTACCTTTGAAGACCAGCTGCAGTTCTGCACTCAGAAAAGAAGCAAACAAGGATTAAAATTACAATTGATGAGAAATAATAATATGAGACACCAAAACACCAAAGAATTCCCTAGAAAACGAATTTCCTGATACCTTTACTAGTTAATAGGAAGCCAAATATAAGGTTTCTTAATGTACATTAATCAATTCAGAAAGGCTGCATTCCCAAACTACATATACAAATGATGTTTCTGTACTTCTTAGAATACATCAGTTTCTATGGTATAAACACATGAAAAAGCAAAGCCTTAAATTGGTCACTGTTTCTTTCTGATGAAGTGTATCCTTACCCAGCCCTTTCATCATAATGAAGGCAGTGCATCATCAATTAGTTTTAGTCAGTGATAGTGTCAATGACATAATTCTCCTGTCATTTTTATTTTCTTGGTGAAGCATGTCCCCACCTAGGAGTGGCATAAATCACTTGGAGAAATTGTGTCAATTGTTGGCTCACAACCATCACTTAGGAAATACTGCTTCCTGTTCTAGGTTTGCCCTGAAACTCTACAGACAAAGACCACAGGCTTTTATACTGAAATCTAGAATAGCAATAAACTGTGTGTATCAGGAAGGGTCAACTTGCACTGTCTTCAATCATTCCCCCTCCTCACCCCTCTAGTGACAGTGAAATTTCACATCAGGGCATGTGTTTTGAGGTCACCCAGATATCCACCAGCTGCTCATTCTTGAAGGATTAGGAGTCCTTGATAGATTTCTGTTCACCTCAGTGTTGAAAAGCACCAAGACTAGCAAAAACCTTGCACAAGAGCCAGGGATAAATTACACTTAGTGGTAAAAAAGGCAAACCTTTTCCAAAATGGCATCTAACACAACATTTGGGATGCTCTGTTCAGCACTTTCAAAGACAGAAGTAAATCACATCGGAACCAAGATTCTGGATTCTTTTTATCTCCTGTACAAGGTTTTTTCTAATTAGATTTTTCAGAACAATTTTGTTAGAACTTATTTAATACTTCAATTGAATTGTGTTCAGAGAAGATCCCCAAGGGAAATATCTTGTGTGTCAGCACATGAGAATAAAAATGCTTAAGCTTGCATTCACTATTGCTACTACTTGTTGTTGAAGAACGGGCAGTACAGTTGTTGCTGTCCACTGTACACATTTAGCTTTAAACAGAAGTTTTCCTCCTGGCAGAAAATAACATTGTTTTACAATTTCCCAGCCAGCATGATATAAATTTCTTCACTTTCTTGTAGTGGCACAACTACTCATTCCTGAAGGTTACACTGCTAATTGAGGCCATAACGGCTTCCTTTACACTTTTGTTGTCTTCTCTAATCCTCTCTCACCTCTATTCCAGAGAAAGCCTACAAGGCTAAAACTCCCTTGCTACATCTTCCACATGTCATTAACACTTCTTCCAAACTCCCAGGGCTAAACTACAAGTTCCTAATGTAATCTGTCATTCACTGGTTGAAAACATTGACAGGGAACAGATTTAAGACAAAGTTTAGAGAACAGATTCATAACAGTGTTCTTAAAAGTTATTTCATTCCCATCTTTAATTTCTTTCTTATAGTAGTTATACATTAACTTAATTGCTATTTTCTTCCACTAACACTTTAATAATCTAAGTGCATTAACAGGTTAACTCGCTTCAAACTTACACTAAAGCAGCATAAGAAAATAGCACCTCAACCACATTACCGTTTTCTCAGCTGTGTCACCATCAGAGCTTATAAAATGCACAGCCTGCTCTACAAGCCTCTTTGAGTCTTACACAACTTTGACAAAACCAGTCCAAAAAGTTGTTATTTTCTTTTGCCCACATCTGTCTTTATGCCACACCTCATCGTCCCCTCAGCTGCATCAATACAGATTTGGTGTAAAACTGAGTAACAAAATTAGCCTTGTTAAAAGCCTCTTTTCATAAAGAATAAACCTAATTTCAGTCTCATTTCAATTCAGTTCACACTGTCCCCATCACTTAAGAATGATTTTGTTTCATTCCCTACTTACAGATCGTGCAAACAGAAATTTGAAAGCTGTCTAAATCAAGAAAACTACATTGTATTCATGTCTAAAAATTGATTCTGCAGAGTGGCTTCAGAAAATACACATCTGACAGTACTAGAAAGTTACTTATGACATAAGCTAGAGTAATGTTAAAATCTCTCTTGGCCCTTGATGTTAAAGACAATCACAGCCATGAGCACTATACTTTTTCCTAAACCCATGACTTTTTTTGTTTTTGCAAAGTCTTTCTCTTGAATACATGACTTGTTAAATTATTCCTATAAGCCAGTCACATTGAAAAGACTGTTAGAATTCTGATCCATCTTCTCCATTTCCTCATTAATGTTCTAACGAACCTAATTAGCTCCTAAATGCAGTTCTGAAATTGGTTTCAAGCCCAAGCAACCAAATAAATGTATTCCATACATACAACGTGGCTAACAAAACTATGATTTTAAAATACCAAACCACTTTTTGGCTCCACTAATACCATAACTCTCACTAAGGACTTCCCAAAATCTATTCTTTTAATCGTATCTGAATCAAAACATTGCCCTGTCTGGTCCTCATTTGGCTATGTTTTCAGATATTTATAAAAAATCACACTCAGAATGACAATAATCTGGTTCAGAGCAAATCATGAAGCAGCTAATAGCTCCTTGATTGCATTTCCCTCATCATTCTGGATGTGAAGCACTGCTTTCCTTTTGCTTTGAGGTGTTTTAAAAGAATGAACTGTAATTGAATGCATCCCTTCACTAACAAAGAAATTAGCATTTAGTTAAATATTGGCTTCCTTGCAGAATGTTCTATACCTTACACCTTGAATATTTACTTGCTGGTTATTCTAAATATATCAGCTGGCTGATATTTTAATAAATATGCCCCAAGGTTAAGGGACTCCAAGTATGTCTAATGATGTTTTAGCAAACAATATTTCACTCACATTTAATATCAAATAAAGGACATATACGTTTCTTCAGGCTATAGAGCTTAATCAGTTAAGATTTATGGGTTTCTGCTTTTGATGGGGAAAGGAAGAGGGAATTAAACAGCACCTTGGGATAGCGGTCATGGGTTATTATACCAACATCCTCAAATATCTACACAGTACTTTGCCTGAATTGATATACAACAAAATTGCTATATAGTCCTATGATTCAATTTCATGTTGCTTCAGGTTAAAACAAGCCACACTTTCATGTGTTTGCACACAATTCCCATGGCTGTAGTTTTTACAGTACATTTATGCATAGCCTAAATCACTCCAGTGCATAAGGATTTATGGAAAATAGGGGTGTTGGAGATAGATAATAAGACACCTTCTTTCCCTTGGTTTTCTTAGAGCACACCGATTTACACCTTCCAATACGGCATGAAAATTTTTTTTTCACATTAACATTACAAAAATTACCTTTTTAATATAGTTAAAAGAACAAACACTACTGAAAATGGATTTGGATGAAATATTATATAGAAATTCTTCTCTAGAGAGCTGGGAAAATACGTGCATATGGAAGGTTGTTAAAAGAAAGAGAAAATCAACCTTCCAATGACGTGTATAGAAGGCACTGATTTCTTAATTTTCAATCTGCCCTTAAGTTTCAAAAAAATTGTTCCACTTCAGTGGGAAGGGACAACACAACACTTATTTCTATGATTTTTGATTTTGTTTTGCATATTTTTAACAATATGCTATAGGCACAAGTCCAAAGTTGGCATGTAGTCCAACTCTGGTCAGTACAGGCATGCTCCCTAAGTCAGGCTTTGTTTAGCCCTGCACAAATTCTTGAAGTCACACTGGTAAGAAGGATCTTTGCTTTGTTAACAAATGAATGACTGTGTTTGAAGAACAAAAAAATGTATGCAACTGAGTGGATGTGTCAAGTGTAAGGATTATTAGAAGGAAACAGGGGACTGTGCAATTTTTATCAGCACCAGTTCAAAATAAAAGTAGACAAGGCAAAGAAAAATATGCCCTAAGACACAGGATATGAACTCTACCAGTGATCCAGAAATGGCTGTCATTATCTCAACTCAGCAGTAGGGAAGAACATTAGGACTTAGAGCTGATATGGAACTAATCTGTACCCTATTGCTCTGAATGAAGCTGTAAATTTTGAGAAGCATTTGATCACTGTAGACATGATGGATGCTAAAACAGGGAACCAGTCACCCTGCCTCCATACACTCTGCACAAGGACATCTGTTTTTATGAGGCAAGTTCTGCTCATATCTGCAAAACCAAAGAAATGATCGTTACCACTAGACTTGCCTTTTTGTATTTTTTTTTTTTTTATTTTCTACAACAGTAACTCAGTAAGTCACCCATGTCACTGATTTTTTTTTCTATTTTTTTTTTAAAGCAGTTTCAAGCAAAAACTAAGTTGGATGCAAATAAAGTGAATTCTTGAAATACACCAAGTCCAGACAATGCTGCTTGTGGAGTCATGCAATGCATGAATTCAGCAGTCCAGGCTTGTGTCAGTCCATACAAATGGCAGCACAGAGTCCTGCTGGACAGCCAGGTGGCAGTGACTCATGTCCTCTGCTCCTGTCCAGCTCCCCAACCAACAGCACAGAAATGCACCAAAGGTCAATAAACTAAATGACATCTGCCCTACTGGCAGGTAACCTGCAGCCTTTGCTGCATGTGCCAAGTTCCTGTCATTGCAGGACTTGCTCTGGAGAGTGACAATGACAAATGGATGCAACATGTGAGCAGTACTGAACAATTTTTGATCCCCCACCCTTATTACCTAGCACTATTCACTGAGGATATTGATTTATAATATTATCTTGTAAATAGGTATGACTGGAAAACAGATTAAGTACTCAAAGGTTTCTGAGCCTAAAGTACATAAAACTGAAAAGATAAACATAAATGTTAAATGGGTTTCCATTGTGTACCTATGTAATTATAGACTGCTCTTTACTTAACAGATTTGCCTCTTGTGTATACATTAAACCTCATCAAAGCCAGAAAGATCCTTATTATACAGATTCACTAGCTCTCTAATTTAGTGAATTCATTATTTTCACATAAGGTTCACAATCTATAGTAATATCTGGATTCTCTTGCATTTAAAATTTTTTGTTACCTATTCTGATGATCCTTTGGATGGCAATGTCATTATGTAATCCATGTCTTTGTAACCTTATAATTAGGCAATGGATGCATTATACATATTTCAAGGTGAAGTAGAATGTTTCATAAGTGAATAGCAGCACAGATTTCACATTTATGCCCTTTATTACACCAATTCCATTGTCTACTGAGCTCGTGGTGTTATTCTGGGTCTCTAGATCCAAGCTCTGGGTGATTTCCCAGATCTATGGAAACACCTGATTCAGAGACAACTTGGTTTAAAAAGAAAGAAACTGCACCCAAGTCACATTTTCTAAGGTCTCAGACCTCTCCTTCTGGATTCCAGTTCTGTGTCTTCTCTTTCATTATCTTAGATTTTCTTTTTTGAAGGCACTGGCAGAACTTGAGAACAAAAGAAATGCAGTAAGTGGACAGCATCCCGTGATTACTGGAAGAAGAGGCCTAGCACTTTTCAGAGGGGACACCTCCCCTTTGTTATCAAATTTGCTGGAAGATGAAGACAGAAGTGCTTCCCTATTTTTTTTTTCCTTAGTAAACAGAGCACTGAAATCAATAACGGGTACACAGCTGCATATTGGGACGAGAAGTTATTATGGGTCATGACTGCAGTTAAAGCAAGAAGTAAATAAAAAACAAACTGAGAAATAGCTTCCCTTTCCCAAAAATTCCATTTTGGAATGTGAATTATATGAATGCTCTAGTTGGAAACACACATTTATATACCCAATTATTTGGACTTTATTTATATTAGAAGCAGTTTACATTGCAGTTACTTCCCTAGAGATTTTCATACTTCTTTTCCGTTTTCCCTTCCAGCCAGCAGCTTTTGCTTAAAATCTTTCAAAAGGAAGCAAGTCAAACATGGTACTTCACTGCTTGCTAGAGAATGGCTGTAAAAGGTCCTAGCTTTCATCTTCCTCAGTTTTATTATTTTTAAACTATGTGCAAGGAATTTTACTTTATCTGTTGTGATTTATAAAACAATATGGTGCAGTTCTTCCTAATCTGCTACTCTTAGCCAAAAAGTGGAACAGAACTGCAAAAGGGCTGGGCTGGTCATGCAGTAGGGTTAATATTCTGCCTTCAAAACTCTCTTAAATTAGTTCATATCCATTCTTATCCCACATAATAGCTGTCTGGTCCTTACACACTATTAGAGGAGTACACACATTTAATGTTACACTAAAATATTCCTTAGATATGACAATAAAAATCAAGAATAAAAAAACCTAAGACCAGTCTAGAGCATGTAATGAAAAGCTACCTTAAAAATATATACAAAATTAGTAATGTTCTATTAAGGGTGTACAAAATCTGATCCAACAAAGCACACAGATCTACAACTAAAGATATCCTCATGGTAGGTCTCAAAGTTTCCCCCTCAACACTTGAATTTGGAAAAAAAAACAGATAAAGTGTGGCAAAGGAGAATGAAAAGGAAAAAGAAAACCTTATTTGTTTTACTTTGAGACTTAAGAAGTTTGTGATTTTTTTCTGGAACTCTCATTAAAACACTGCTTGGCTTTTGGCTGCAATCACCCTTCAATCTTCCACCTGCAAATGCTTTCCTGGTATTGAAAGAACCTTTTTACTTTCTGCTTCACCCACCCTCCAAGCTTTTCTGCCAGTGCTAATGGGTGAAGAACCACAACCTTACACTCTTCAAGCATTTATAAAGATCTACTGCAGTGCTCTGGTTGCCCGTGTTTGGCATTGCTGACGAAGAAATAAACAACTTGTCTCAGAAACATTACCCTTTGTCCAGTGTAGTTTTACAAACCTTTATATTCTGTAAAAGAAATTACTTTTGTTATTGCTGATGATGCTGTACGTTTTAGGCATACAGAACTTGCACAGCACTCTTTTCTGCTCATTTTTCCATCGTTCCCTCTTTCCCTCAGCTAAGATTTCAATACAGTGGCCTTTATCAAAAAAACCCCAAACTATCTTCAGCTTCAAGAAAAAGGGAACTTGAAAACAGGTGCTACAGGAGGCTGACCATTGTCCCCATCACTGTAGCTCCTCTGCAGAACTTACTCCCTGATGTTTGTGCTAAAGAAACAAAAGCAAGAAACAGAGACAGTGCAGATGGGCTAAGGCTAAAAAGCTGACCTTTATGTCACCCCACCCCTTCTTACCCAGATCCATGCTTTTTGAGGCTTTCAGATTAATTGATTCAGACTGCTTGGCTGGTGTCAGAGATCTGAAGTTGATGTGCTGATCTGTTAAATGCACTGCTGAATTTATGATAGCGCTGCAGGGAGGAAAAAAAAAGAATATGTAAAATACTAAGGCACCAGTTCAAACCACAAGTGAACTAATTAAAGAACGCACAAATATACATGTGTTTCTTCCTCCAGTTGCTTACAGCATGCATTTTTAAAATCAGATATTGATCCTCAACGTCCTTTTCTGAGACTTAACACCTTCAGTCACTTGTTTTTCATCATGGATGGAAATATAAATGTAAATTATTAGTAATGATTTTCTTTATTTCATTTTGCTAGTTTTATCTAACCACTGCATTTCCAAAGAACATGCTACAGAATGTCGGAAAAATACTGACAATGTACTTGGATCAATTCAACTTCATTTGCTAATATAAAACTACTTTACAGCCTTGCACCACATATGTAGAGGCTGGACGTCTTATGGAGGGTGCCATGACCTTTGGAAGAATTCCAAAGCATCATGAGTTTGGTTAGTTTGGTTTTTATTTTGTTTCGGTCTTTTTTAAATTCTTCTACTTCAAGGCAAGTTTCTAAACATTTAAAAATTCCACCTGAGTGAAACTCCAGGTAACTTTCAGCTGTGAGGGGTTGAAACACTTCAGTGCAATACATTTGAAATCTACTGTGTCTCTTCTAGATTAGAAAAGAAATAATTACTTTTTTAAATATTCTTAAGCAAAAAAGGATTTTAAATATCAAAAACATTTATTTCCAAACTGTTGAATCCAAAGGTTTGGGTTTACAGTGTCAAAATATTTTCCCAAGTGTTGGATTGAAATGCTATTTTAATGAAATCAGAGTGACTTGATACAGCAAACCAATTTCAAGAGAATTTCTAAATGAAAAAAAACAATACAACAACTAGAAGTTCAGGGTGGGAGAAAAGGCCTGTAAAATCATCATCATTTTAATACACCATTAGTGTTTAGGAGAGTATTTTATTTCCAGCTTGCTGAAAAAAATTAAGAAGAGATTCTAGCAAACAACTGAAACTGAAAATTTAATGCTGAGTTGCACTAATCTGTATATACTTTTGTTTGTTGACCACATCATACATACCTACCTGGGACGGAAGCAATTATGGAACTATTCTAGTCAAATTACTCTATGCTAGCAAAAAGAAAATAGGAGAGTATTGAATGAAGAATTCGAGGTATCCATAAGAAAATATATCTACTCTTTCATACTGCATGGGCACATGTAGTAGGGGCAGTTTTTAGTCACATTCCTGTGCACAAGGACATTTGTATGGCTAAATTTTTAGCTGAAATGCACACTTTCCTAATATCATTGCAATAGATGCATGACTATCAAAACTGAATACACAGAAAAGGAATAAACAGTGTTCAATGTTGCATTTCAGCATCATAAGCAGGATAGGTTGAAATTATGCTTTGATTTGAATCCTGTGCTACTTGAGACAGAAAAAGTATGAGCCATCATGAACTTCACCATGTTTACACCTTTTTCTGCTTCCAAACTTCCGTATTTACTAAGGAAATTAAAGCCTGTAGCTGCTATCAAGCATACCAGTCCTTAAAAAGTATCTGAAAAATCTATTAAACGCATTTACAACTGGTCAAATGTTCATTAATTTTTCCCTTACACATTTCAATGTTCAGACTTAATGAAGATTCATTTGGTAATCTCAAGCATGGCTCCTACGAACTGAGTTTGGCTAGGACTTTGCAAACTTTAAGAGTTCAAACTGCATTTACACATAGCATCTACTGGCATAGTTTTCAATTAACTCCTTTTTAAAAAAATTTGGATTCTGTTTTGGGATTCTTTTTATTTTACTGACCACTTGCTGGGTATCACATATCACAGATAGTGGGCATTCTGCAGCTTATGAACAACTGAAATGAACAACACACTAAATGCTAAAATAAGATTCCCAGCTTATATGAAAGGATCTTCCAAGTGACTAAAAAAAGTGGTAAAAATTCTTAAAAAGAATAAGAAGCAATTTTAAAATCAATTAGAACTATTATCACAACCACTAAAGAGCAATTAGTTCTGTAACTATTGAGAAAAACTGAAGTCCAACCTATGATTATAATCCTCATTCAGCAGATCCTCACTGGGATGTGGTGGGAGAGGTGGAGGGGTTTCATTTTCACCATTGCCATGATCAGACACTGGAAATTCTGAAATAAAATTTAAGAATGGGTTAAATAAGCTACAGGAACAACTACATTACACCAGTTCACTGAGTGATGAGTGGACTGGAAGGCCTCAAGCAATGCTGAAGTGAATCACAAATTATTCAAATCCCTAAACTAACTAAACTAGAATTAAAATCACACCAAGCAGAAAATGCAACCCTTGGGAATTCCTGAAGAGCTGATTTTCAGATTTGCATATGCATAATTAAAGGTAAATATAGGGGAAACTTTGTACTTATAGTGAAGTTGAGTGCAAGGCACAAATTGCTTTACTCCATTTGAGTGGATTTTCAGTTCTAAGTAGCTGCATCCTAACTGATTCCTGGTTCATGCTTTCATTCCCTTTGATGGGGAGCATTTATCACCTTGCATGAACAGAAGAGAACCACATTCTCAGCAAAGAGTTTAGAAGAAGAGAAATTTCTGTTATCCTATGGCAAGAGAAGAAAGAGACATTTCTTAATTACAGTCTTTTCTACTATTACGGTAACTCTTTCTTTACCTTTACAAAAGGCATTCAGCTACCACCAGAAAATTACTTTGTACAAAGACAGACATGAACTACTCAAACCGTTCAGAGGTTTGCTAAGCAACAACGCTTACACACCTACAATATTTAATAAGACTGCTGTGCCCACTGTAAGCCAGTTCATCACTGTCATGTAAATTCACTTCTCAATCTAAAGGTCTCATCTTAGAAAAAATCCCTATGTCTTTCCATGCAGAATATGTCTTCATCCCTCTAAAACTTCATAGGAAACATGGACACTTTGTTGGGTTTCAGTGGCAGGTAAGCTGTCTAATGATACTGATTTATTACACTTTCACGTGACCTGCTCTGTTGCACGGAATGTTGGCAGCCTTTTTGCACAATTAATATAATTTGAGAGAAAAAGGAGCTACAAGGAGGGATCAAGGCAGAAAGCAATAGATTATATTTATTTGATAAGAGCACTGAGACAGTTCCCCTAAAAGCAAAAGAAAACCAAAAAATCCAACCAAACAAAAAACCCCAGAAAACAAACAAACAAAACCCCCCAAAACCCCAAACAAACACAAAAAACCCCAACCCCAACAAACCTACACTATGAGCTCAAGAATCCTATAAAACTCCTATTGGCAGGATAGTCTCCTAAAGATTAGAATTATGAGAAATAGCTTGAACCCTGTATCTCAGGAAAAGTGTGAATGTCATCAGAAGAAAGTGAAGATGAACAGATGAGGAGAAAAGTTACAATGAGACCTTAAAAAAATAGTGATTATCAGTTTGACATAAAAAACAGATATGCTACCTAACATATGCACAGTGGTTTCTTGCACTGTGATCACATTCCTTCAGGTTTGAATTTATTGAGAGAAAACAGATGAGGAGTAAATGGCAAGTTCTCACAGTAACAAGAATTTAAAACAAAGGGGATCTCATACTGTTCAACGTAATTAAATGATTTGCAAGACGAATCCTCAGGTAAAAACACTGAGAACTACCAAAAAAAAAAGCAGACTAGGAAGGTTTGCAAAAAGATCATGGAACATTAGGTAAGCAGACAGGTGAAATTCCCTGTCAGAGACTGCAAAGTGATACACATGGGAGCTGGGAAAGCTCCTGAGACACACAGGGAGCTGTTACTGCAGCAGTTACCACTCTGGAACTGTACACCAGGTGTACACTGAATCCTTCTTTGGAGATAGGCTTAGTGAAGGCAGAGGGAGACAGTCATTTACAAGTCAAAAAAAGTCCAAACACTCCAATTAGAACTCAAGAATTAATGGTGTGTCTATTTTTTAAATAGAAGCTGAGGTTTCATTCTTTTAGCTGAAAACCATGCCATATAATTAAGAAACATAAGGTAGCAAGGGTAGTTGGGCACATGCAGAAACACTCCTACAAGGGCCAAGGATTAGGATTCTTTGGTTTAGAGTAAGGAGCTATGAAAGGAGATACAAAAGGAGTCTATGAAGTTGTAGAAGCTACGTATAAGGTGAAAAGGAAGCTCTCACAGACTCATACACAGTAACAAGAAGGCAACTACCAAGTAGCACACCCAGCACAAACACAAAGCAGTGCTTCTCATAGAACTCACTGTCATGAGGATGCTTTGAGAACCAAGTTTTTGTCAAATATTAAGAAGTGTATCAAAAGTTAAAGAGGTATCAATGGCAAAATGGCTCAGACAGAACCCCTGACTTAAAAAGTCCCTAAACCTCCAACTACCGAAACTAGGAAAGAGATGCCTGAGAGAAAAAAAATTAAAAAACTAAAAGATCACAGACACACTGTGCTCAGCCTCCTTGAGCAGACTCCTCTAGCCACAGCAAGAGATGGAGTATATCATGGAGTTCCAGTACCTTAGATTCAGTGCTTGAGACATCATTTCACCAAGGCTGTTTGGTGACGGGTTACCACTGGTATTTTACTTGCAGTAAACAAATGGTACACACAGAAAAATGTCAAGACTTCCTTAATGAATTGGAAATGATGACAAGGGACTACAGCTCACAGCAAAATGGGAGCAGGAGCCAGAGAGTGAGAGGATTTAACCCAAGGGGCAGCGACTGGCTCCATGTTCAAGACCACAGAAAATGACCTTAAGACATCCAGATAAAGCAGAGGAGCATCTAAGCCACTGAGCAAAATGTACTAATTTGTCAGACATTAAACAGAGTAAGAGAGTAAAAAAGAGAAACTTAGAGAGTCTGTCTACAAGACACATGTAGTGTTTACAAACAAAATCAAAATAATTAAAAATTTCACTTCTTAATTTCCCATCTTGACATTAGCACATATGTATGAAAGCAGAGATTCTTGCACAACCATGAGGACTCAGGTAGGAGAGAAAGTTTGATTATTCTACTATTTAACCAGAGACATGATAGCATTTCCCCTATAACGGTTTATAATGTAGGGTTATAAGAAATATATTAGAACCTTTAATGAAACACATTCCAGTAATCTTTCAACACCAGAAATGTAAAACTGCTGGCACTGAAGTATCAATTCTCAAAGAGGTTGCACTAAAAAACACTGTGCAACAGCTTGGCAGCAAAAGAAGTGAGGACCTGAAGGCAGCAAGTATTATTCATGCAAAAATAGAACAAACACTGGCATTTCAATATTGGTTCAGTATCCCCTCCCCCTTTATTCAAATATCCACAGGCAAGACAAAATTTAATGTTTTGGCTATAAGCACTTTTCCCCAGACATTAGTTCTTCTTGCTCATGTATAATAAAAAAGACTCTTAAAACAGACAGCAATATTAGCAGGCCAAGCTTCAGTGTATTTTTGCTGAGCTTTTGTAAGAATTTTATTGGTAGGAGCAGTGAATGGTACTGGAAATAACTTATTAGAAAACATTAATTAAGAAAGTGACATTTCATTAAACATAATACAGCTCCTGTCATTAAATTCTTACATTAGATTCGGTATTGTGTTGAAAATCTCTTCTGTCTTATTATTCTTTGTAAAAATCTACCACTTGCACTTCCACATTCAAGATGTGGGTAGCACACTGTGAGCACCTATAAGAGACTGTTTGTGCCTGCCACAAGAAGCCCACTAGGTCTTTGATTTATGTCCTTAAACAGACACACAACCAAAAGTTCATAGCTGAGGTAAAAGAGGGCTGTGCACAGGCGTAGTGCTTTGCCTTCACAGATGCCTTGGAAGACTGAGGACAAAACTTTATAGGAAACAATGCCAAAAAAAATTTTGAGCCAGTGATGGGAGGAAATAAGTGACAATCTCATACGGAAAGCAGAATGAGCATTAGCTCAATAATAATTAATACTATGACTTCAAAGTAAGAGAAATATTGAAATATTTCTCCAATGTGCAAGACTAGTGTAAGCCCAAAGAGTCTTTCACCAAAGTAATTTCTCACAGAGCTGTCCTGCAGCCACTGGCGGCTGCACATGCCTCTGCAGTTCTCCATTAAAATCACTTACATTTTACTCAGAAAATGACAAATCTTCAACTGAAATAGCAGTACAGTGATACTTCTGGTAAGTACCAGAAACATCTTTGGCATGTGCTGTCTCCTGACTCCAATTCCAATCTCCTTGCAGGCCATGGGCTGGGAAAACCCAGCCATGTCAAACCCTCCTGTATGGGCAGCACTCCAAAGCAGCCTTTCCACATCTGACACATTCTCTTTTGAAGCCATCACATTTCTTTTTCTATAATGCCTTCCTACCACTGTTCTCCAATTAAAAAGATGCCTGTTGAAAATGATTTTATGACTGGGGTGTAACCTAGTCCTCCTGATTTCTGGACCACACCTGTAGAATCCTTATCTGAAAGTACAACTCTTCCACATACTTTGTTTTGAATTTAAGTGGCAAGTTACCTGTTGCTGTTCAGTTGTAGCAATGGCTCCAGAGCATTTCCTTATGTGTTATTTAAGGAAGTATTTAAAGGTATTTGCTGCTATCTGATCCTTTGGCAATGACTAACTCTACAGGGCAGGCTAGCTTCAAGGACAACCCTTTTCTCCTGTAACTACACAATCAGTATGAAATCCATACAAGAGAAATGTAAGGTAGATCTAAACAAAAGGATCTGATCTTGGAATATTTACCATGCTTCAGTCTGTATCTAATTCAATGCCTGGAGTCACACTGTCAAAATATTGAAGTCAACACAAATAATTTACCCTTAAATTCTATGGGAGTTTTTCATGAGTTTTACAGATAAGAGCTCTTTGGTTTTGACTAAAAGCACTCCACATGGCTATCACAGCAGCCCATGAAATTAGTTTTTGCAGACCACCCTGATTTCCACAGTTGTCCCGGGAAGTGGGAAAAATCATGCATAATTCAACTACATCAAAGAAAATAATTTTTTTCTACTGGAAGGTGTTTAAGTATGGGCTTGGCTTGAAGGATGAGTGCACACTTAAAAGGATAGGGGTCAAAACCATCTCGAGTACTTAAAAATTTCAAATACCTAGTACCTTGCTGAGTCAGGAGCAAATTGGACAGACAGTACAGTATGCCATCAGAAATGAAAGAAGATGGGAAAAAAGTGGCCTTAAAAAGCTCTTACTTGTTTCCTTACATATGCTCATATATGTATATTTTCTGTGCACAATATACACAAATATTTAATTTTTTTAATGAGTTTATTAATATAATTTCAATTTGGAAATTAAGGGAATGTTTCTAACCTTTGAACAAATTTTACCTTAAAGTCTAAATTAAGCAACTGTACTTTATGAATATCATGCTTTAGTATAAATTAATTTAGCTTATAATAACCTGGGACATAATCTAAAAATTAACTGCAAAAATCACTGCGCTCATTAAAGATATATAGAAAATAAACATTTTGACAACATATATTTTGCACTTATCATTTGTTTTTTATCCAGACTTACGTGTTGGGGCAGCGAGCTAGAAACTGTTACTTAAACTGGAATTTGTGCCAGGAATCTAATTCACAACTTCTGAGTCAGCTCTCCCACCCTCGCTGGATCTTCAAGCCTCAAAGTAACACAGTGTGCACTTACTCTAATTAACTGCTTTTCTAGTGGCTGTGGATTTCAGAAAAAAAAACCCACAAAGCACTCTCTTTCAGCACAGAGAAGGGGGTCTCGAGACTACCTTTCATTCCCTCCGGAGGACTGCACGCTACAAACTGCTGAAGAAGGGGATCATTGCGCCGGGAAGCAGCTGCCAAGTTATGACTCCCATCAAAGGCAGATCTTTGAAAGACTCCTTGGTCTGAGCGTTCCTAAGGGAAAACCAGAACCACACACTGTAACAAAAATGGACACGTTCAACAATGCAGAAGAGCACCCAGGACTGCAGCCAGTGCCTGGACATAGCGTGGGGTAGCGTGTTCACTGTGCACTGCTTCCTCTCAAAGGAGAAACTTGAAGGATCTCTTCAAAAGTGCCATCTGTTTTTGCTGACCACAAAAATAAGACACCATCTAAGCAATAACAACCACTAAGAATGATGCGCAAAATGAAGACTTTTTTTTTTATGACCCACAACTGGCTTCATTCAAATTCTCCATCTGGGAGGGCAGCTTGTGACATTGTCAACACAAGAACACGGGCAATGCCAATGGTATTTTTCTGCCAGCCAGCTGGTTCCCTTCTCTCTGAGACTGAGTGCATATGTTCTGATGATCACACACTAGAACAGTTTTGCAAGGAAGGAGTTACACCAAACTCCCAAATGCAGGTCTTCTGGCTAGCAGCTAAACAAACTCCTGTCACACCTCTAGTCAGCTTTTCTTTTGAGACATTTCCTACCCCCCTACATGCCATATCGCCTAATTTATTCTCCTGAGCAGTTGCTCAAAGGAAAAAAGTTGGGAAAAAAAATAAAAATAAAAAATCACAGTTTCTAAAACTGGGACAGACCCAGAAAGACATTTCTGTACTTGTTATTCAGGGAAAACCGAAAACCCACACAGGGGAATATTATGGCTAGTTTTCAAAATAACCTTTATATTTTCTGTGATTTTATATCTATTTCTTTGAAGGAGGCTCTAACTGGCTTCTATTTTTAAACCGCATGTTCATTATTGCCAGCAAATGTTATACTAAATATATAATTTGTTAAATTTCATAGTCACATCTACAGGAGAAATGTTTGTATCTAACCCATGGAATTTATTTTTAAAACTATGCAAGAGGTTTAGTGTATTGGCAAGTGATTGCCTGGAAACCAGTGCATAAGGAAAGACAACACGTTACATCACCTCGTCTTTCAAGCACAATAATAATAATGTAACTTAATAAAAATGAAATCATCATAAAATAACGACAGAATAATAACAACGAAAATAAGCACATCAAAATGGCAAAAAATGCATGTCAGAATACAACTCAATGCTGGGGCGCTCACAGTGCCAATATGGCTGTGAATGCAGGCTCAGTGGAAGGCAGGACAGGCAACATTCTCTGTCCCTCAGGGCAGTAAAAGCCATTTGAAAGGGCTATTTTGAACCTCCATACAGAAACACACACCACACAGCCACTGACAACTGTGTTTCTTCTTGTTACTGGAAATACTTCAGTTCACATAATTGTAAATTTACATCGTAAAGTCCACATTTACTATTTTTTCATGGCTACTGCTAGCTAAATTGAGCCTTGCACCATCCAAACCATCCACAGGAGACTTGTACACAGTGGGATAAGGAGCCTTAAATTAACATCAACAACAAAGCTGCTTTTCCAGCTCTTTGATAAATGACACAATCAATATCCCAACAACTGATCAGTAACCAGCCTAATTCGAGTATTCAGCTTATAAAACATAGCTGTCATGGAAGACTTCCATTAGTGTCCTGACCAATAAAAACAATAATGCATTTCTAAACATATTCTCCTTCTACCAAGCTGAGATGCAGTACTCTGGTAACTGTTTTGGGGAAAGGAAAGAATGGGCCACCACCCATTTCTGCTACAGTCTCCAGACTCAAATGGAATTACAATTGAACCTAAAGACTACCTTATAAAAATTAATTCCTGTCTAAAATGAATTTGATTCAATCAAGACCTCATTATGCATTCTTCATAGGGCATGAGTCAAGACTATTTACCCCCTTCATACATCTGGATAATATTCAAAACTATACACTTAACTATAAAAAGCAGCCTGATACTTTTATTAGGTCAATCTGATGTTTGGAAGCTTTTTTAAAAGAAAATTGGCTTTTGTTAAATAAAGAAAACTTGCAGGAGTGAGTTTTCTTTGAAGGTAAGCTATCTTTCTTATATCACAAAAGTGCACAATAAATACAACATATACTTTATAAATCTTCCTTACAGCACAATGCTGTCAGATATAAAAGGAAAGTAAAACATGTATCCCTCTAACATATGACAGAACTGCATGCTCTTCCTCCCTCTGGTATTTTATGTGAATACACCCACAACCATGATTGCTTGCAACATTTTAAAATGTTCCAGTAATGCTTATTAAATACGAAGCTAGAAATAATAGCTTGGAATTCTAGAATGAGATTTATTGCCACCTTTCATACCCCAAATTCACTTCCATGTACTTTTATGTTAAAAGAATTGTATAGATGTTTAAAACCTATTAAAATATTTACTCAAGGGTTAGAATTAAAACTGGGATCAGTAGACAAGGTATCAAGTATACATGTACATTGTCTACATAAAGATGAGGAGAGAGTGTGCATACATTCATGAAAGAGGGAGTCAGGGAGATCATAAAATCAATCTTTTTCAAAATAAGAGGCCACTGGCAAACGGCAATTTATATGAAGTCTAGAAAACATAACAGTTAAAAATGCCTTCTTTCTCTTATTTTGTTACCTTACTTAAGCAAATTTTATGTAAATCAACTCAGAAACCCATCCTGAAGGGATCTTCATCAAACAAGGAAAAACAAAATATTAATTCCTTAAAGGTGGGGGGAAAAAAAAAAAAAGGAAGACAGGACCAGAAAAATACATTTAAAAAAATTTTAAAGTACTAATGAAACTGAAAAAGCAAGACTGAAGTAAAATCCAAGTTACATGAAGAAACTGAGGTCTCTGATTATATAAACAAAGGAAACCAGAATAATTTAAATTGTCTGTATTCCAGCTATTGCCTTGAGAAGGTAGCAGATAGTCAAAACTAAATCAACATATTAACCCTAAAATAACTCTTTTTGGAAACACATTTGCTTTTGTTCTAACAGTGGTCAAACTAAAATAAGAGGCAACTTTTAGCCTGGTCTCAACAGGAACAGCAAGACAGGAGATATCAACCAAAACTCTGCATGAATCCTCTCTCCGTGAAGTCAAGAATTCCTTCAGCTGGGTGAAGCTCTCTGGGACCACAACTTTAGTCATCATCTCCTGCATGCAAAACCACTGGGACTAGAAAGACATTTATCTAATGACTGCATTTACTGCTTTACCTCTGTCTGCACCTGCAGTCTCCGGAGAACCACCAGCTGGATCCTGCCACGGATGTTCCCTTCCATGGACATGGAGCGCCTCAGTGTCTCCATAGCCTCGTGATTTGACTTGCCCAGAAGCGACTCCCCGTTAACTGCAACAAGCTGATCATTTACTCGCAAACGACCGTCCTACAAGCAAAAAATAAAAACAATTTTTAAAAAAAACCAACAAGAATTATTAGGCAGAGGTTCTAGATACAGCAAAGCAAGATGAAGACAATCAGACATGGCCTCCTGTAATTCAAGAAACAGGAGGCTGCATAGCACCAGAAATAACTTTGTGTCCAGTAATTGGCCTTTTTCCCCCCTCTATTTACTACATTTTGGAAAGAGCTCATGGTGCAAAACCAAACATAGAAGTGCATGCACAGACTACTGTTTTTCTTGCATGTGTGGTTTTATCAGTTAAAAAAATAAATAATAAAACCCCCAAACCCCCAAAACCAAAATAATACGAACAAAAAAAAGAACCCAACCCATCCCAGAAAAGGAAAACAAGCTTTTGGTTAGTTCCAAGGTCTCAGACCAGAGCTGTCAGCATCCTCACTGCGACCACAAAGGAGCACTGCAACTTATTTCTCTGCATTATCTGCCATTAAGGTCTGGTAAGAAACAGTTCCAAGAATTTCATCTTACAATCTCACTAGCGTCTATCTTTTTCACAGATGCCATGCCATCGTATGTGCTGGAGCTCTCAGTTCAGAATGGTCATTAAGAGTTGAGCATCCTTATTTATTAACGCTGCCCCTAGATTACAACATCCGAAACTTCTGCCAATAGCAAGATTAGGGTTGAGCCATATCAAGTAACTTTGCTTTGAAAAAGTCACTCAGTTCCATTTGCCAAGGTTAACTGACATTTGTGGGTGGAATAAAACTGTGGACACTACTACTTCGTGACTTAGGAGTCTTATTGCTGTTGGCTTTATGATCTGTGATTCTTTTCACATGCCATGCCATGGACTTTTCTCTCTTTAACAAGAAAACAAGGTCTATTTAGTTGAGACAAAAGTTTCTTTTAAAGCTGGTCAAGTTCACACCCATCAGGATGGCATCAAACCTCAAACAAGGAGGAGAAAGAGTAAGAAACCAGAGCCTTTCAATGTAAGGTGGTAAAGAAAGAATAGCAGGAAAAGCTCTTGCACAGAAATACAGTGGTTGGTTAAAATGAATCTGCCTCATTCACAGGCTCCTCACAAACTCTTCCTAAGGCACTCATGCAGACTGTTTACATATTTCATGCATTTGAGTAATCCAAAATATATACTGTTCTTTATTTTTTTCTATAACTACAATGTTCAATTAACTATTCTGCTATTGCTGCCAAATCTGTGTCATTTTTGCCCAAGTGAGTTACAGTAGCTGTGCAACACCCAGCTTTAGTGTTACTTGTGTTGGAACTGGCTATCATTGCTACTGTGCCAGAGCACAGACAACCAGAGCTGAACAAGAAACAGCCTATACCAGAATCCAAAATAAACTGGGATGGACAAGAAGATGGAAAGACAGAATTAGGAGATAAGTCACTCAGTGAAGGAAAATGAAGAGAAATAAAACTTTCCTCAGAAGGGTGTGGGAATGGAGGATAGAAAACAGGAATGTGATTTGGAAGAGATACTGGAACTTCTCCCACCTCTCTGCTGAGTATTTCATACTGACTTAAATGTACACACAGCCCAAGTCAGTAAGTTATCCCCACCATTTCCCTACATACAAATGATCCCAGTACACATGCTAAAGTTTAGGGAGAGAAGAGTTAACACTGTTGAACAGAGAATTTTATTATTTGCACATGTTGTAATTCCTTTGTGTTCTATCAAAATTTGCTGAAATGAGTGGATCTATTCACAGCAGCAGGAGTTTGAAGAGAAGATAGTTTATTTTTTGTGAGTTTCTGTAAGACTTCAAAAATTTTACAAGTCCTCATGTCCTCCTCCTACCGTCCCACAGGTTCTTGGGTTACTTTCTTTCCTTTCTGTGGATAAACCAGCATGTATAAATATCTGTTAAAGTTTCTTTCTAAAGTATATACAAATACAATGTTAAATGCATCTTGTCATGACTACGTCTGCTGACTATGCAACTGTCCAGAACACAGTGCTTATTGTTAAATGAATCACTGCGTCTCAGAAAGCTCTCAATTGGTCTGATTTTTAATGTTCCTTGTAATACTCTTGTATGAGACTTTATATTTATTCATATTTTAATAACTTTATTTCCTAAAGAGCTTCTTTTGATGCATCCTCCCTTCTTCCCACTCTGTTATGCGCAACATTTAAATGAAAAATTCAACATTTCAACTGTGATTGGAGAAAAAAAGGCGTGCATCCTTTATAAATGTTGATCAACCACACTTGCTAAGTCACCTGGACAAGATAGGCTGGAAGACAGCTGAACACCGTTTTCACACAAGCTCAGGTAGAAGTTAATTGACAGTAAAACCTCTTGCCATTTTAAAGACCAAAAATTCCAACGTTTAAAGAGTTTTCAAACACAGATTTTCACATCCCTTGTGTTATGGCCTGGTTTGGAAGCCTGAACTGCAAGAAAATCTGCTTGGCTCAAAACAAGCTAAATGTTGTTTTAACACGTTTCTTCTTTCATCTCTGAGAGGTAGGTTTCTTTGTGGCTTTTGAGCAGAAAAACAACATTTGGCATTTCAGCAGAACAGTTTTTAAATGCCATCTCTGAAACTGCAAGTGAGCTATTCTAATAAGGGGTGATGTTACTCTTCCCTTGATTATTCAAAAAACGCTGAGTTTTTTATGAAGACTCACAGCAAGGGGTAGAACCTGCCTCCACATGGCTACCACATCCTTCACAAAGTCATTCACAAGTCTGCTTTTTGCAGTAGAGCAGGAAGATACAATGCCATGTTTTTCAAGGACTTCTGCTTTTAATCAAAGCACACCCAGTTATTTCCCTTATCACATCAACGACATTTCTCTCTGGAATTCCCTGATGGCATTTATTGGAAGTATCCAGTATCTCCATCCACTGCTCACAAACAGCAGTGTTTACTGCAACAGCACTCGAAGTACCAAGGAGGTCCAACCTACACCACGTCTGATTTGACCAAATGCACATGTAGAAAGTATTCCATCATTTCTTATAATGGCTCCACTGCAGCAGCACTGCAAGTACCTGATCATCAGGAACACATTACAAGTAAAAAGCCAAGGTGTCTTGAGATGAACAAGGCTGAAACCCCTAAAGTTATGGGGAAAAATGCTGCAGTTAAACTCAGTCAAATGTTAGTCTTCCTCACATGAAAGGCTCTGCATAATTACAAATATCAAGTAATCTAGTAACCTCTTATCTTAGGGATGATAAAAAATAGACACTTCAAAAATTATAAAAGGATGTTAGGAAGGGACGTAATGGTTCAATCAGCAAAAGCAACTGTTTTTATTCCTGCAGGATACAGTGCTAGAATACCAACTAGGAACACTAAGGCATTTTTATTTCTTTTGGTGTTGTAGCAAGAGCAGTAAATAGAACTGAGTCTTACTGTAGCATGCATGATGGTTCATGCATTGACATTTTCTAAAATCTTATTTAGGAACAAAAAGAAAAATCATGAAGTAGAGAATTAAAGACTTAAATTTTCCTTCTTTTTTTTTCTTTAGAAATCTCTTATTGCACTTTGCAATGCCAGTAACACATCAGAGCTAGATTAATGTGCCAATGTATCAAAAAACTACACAATGTTGGCCTCTCTTCAGACCTTTGGTTCAAACCAGTAATGAGTGACAGTAACCAAAGAGGATGGCCCGCATCCCATACGTTCCTCTTCACTCTAAAAACCACACTGGCAAAAGAAACTTAATGCATCAAAACCTTTATACAGCATTAGAAGGATTAAGCATTTACTTCAGCTGTGAAACAAATGTGTTGAAATTTGATGTATTACATGTCTTCCTTTGAAGACAAGGGATGACTGTACAGACAAGGGGATAAATTTCCCACTCATATTAGCATGATACACCAAAATTGAACAAATTTTAATTCTAAATGCAGAAGTGAGAAATAGTGAGAGAATTCTCATGTCAGTGAGTCTTACTATTTCCTCCTGTGACAGTTTCCCAAGAAAATATTGTACACTGAAAAGCAAATGCACATGTCTTAATCCAAAATAATCCATTTCAGAAAGTAACAGTGAATAGCATGGGAAAATGCTCTGGACAACTACCAGCTGGAAAGAAAGGCTTTTTATTTCAAAACTTGCTCCAAGAAGAGATTTAAAATAAGGACAATAGGACATCTTTAAATATTTATGCATAGATATGTGCACACTTATAAATTTTATACAAGAAATTTTATTAATTGTTAATACCCACTGATTAGGTTGTCTTCTATATAAAGGTCATTAGACAGAAGAAAGGCAGCTGTTCTCCATGCATACACAATAGTGAGTCTTAAAACTGCCAAAATGACTGCATTCCGTGACCACTTGTACAAAACACAGAGCAAAGATTCCCTGTGCAGTTCTGGTTGAAGCTACAGCCTCAGCTACTGTCTCGTTTTGCTCTGGAGCCTCCACTGAGATCCACTGCCACAACACAGTTCTAAGTGGTGAGAGGGTTATAATGAGGGAGAATAGAGGATAGGTCACAGGAGCACAGGCTATCACAAGACAAAATAATTTCTAGTCATGGTGACTAATTGTGCCCATTTACTTAGGTGTGAGCACAGGAGTTCTGCTTCATTACCCTGCGGGCGTCACAGCCAAAATCAACTGCTCTGGAGTGAGTCACTGTGGGGGAAGAGAGAGCGGTGAATACACAGCACTAGAAAGGGCTGTCTCGTGTCTGTGATGCGACAAGTGAGGCAGCCAGCCCACTGACACTGCTGGAACATGGCTCCACAAGCTTGGCTATTCAAAACAAGGAATTTTGCTGTGGCAATGTACATTGTCACTGTAACTGGTGTGGACAATTACTCAGGGACACAGAGCTGGGAAAACAAAGAGGGCAGCCTCATTTCCACAGTAAAATGAGTTGTAGTCTGTAGCAAACATGCACATAAATTGAGTTTATCCAGCCCTAATTTGGCCAACTGTGCCTTAACTCATTTCTGATATATACCAAGTAGATGAAGATCCAAGCTTTGAAATAACTGTGGGCCTAGGACAGGTAAAGTAGGACAGAAGTAGGGAACTATTAAGCATTCAGATCAAAGCTAAACCCTTGATTATTGCTATTTACTAGCTGCTGTAAATAGATGATCATGAAAGTTTTAATGCTGTGAATTGTCTTACTCAGCAGGCTGATGTTAGCAGAGCAATTTACATACACTGAATTAAAAGGTATTTTTACAGAAAACTGCAAGGAATTGCTGAGATAACATAAAAGACAACAATCACATTATGGATCTACAAGAGTTAAACCTATCAGCCCTGAAAGATTAAGTCTGTTGTTTCTAATATCAAAAAAGTTCAATTTTCAAAGTTTTATTTTGCGGGAGTGGGGGGAATTGCAGTCAACAGATTTCCTAAAGATTAAAAAAATAATTCAAATACTTTTTAATCCTAAAATATACAACAGTCCTTGTACAGTCCTTAGAGGGAACAGAACAACTCATAACACTATCATTTAGCAATTTAATATTACCAATTCAATCCACCCCAGGAACAATTGGTAACTTCTGCACTAGTGATGTCAAGTTCAGCCAAGATACATCTTTGGTATAGTGGTAAAAAAATATTTCGAATAAAAAAAGAGGAAAATTATGAGATAGTTTTTTTATTTACAGGGATAGTGTAGGATCACCTTCTGTGTCACTAAGCCTATCAGCACACAAACTTCTCCCTTCCTGTAGGCTGTGGGGAAGCTGGAAGGCAGCCTGTACTCCTACCTATGCATTGTTATCCTTTCACTGTGACAAACCCTACCACATACAACACCAGAACCGTGGGACAAAGTACTAGATTTGCAGTTCATCTAAAGCAATGAGTGACCAAAGCATTCCTTTCTAGAATGCTTATCCACTATGATTCAGCACTCAGTGAAGGTATGATAGAATTCCAACACAATTATGTTCTGATGTGCTTCTTCCATACCTTAAAAGCAGCACCTCCGTGAATAACAGATTTGATGAAAATCCCAAGATCAGCTCCAGTCTCCCGAGATTTGTTGCCTTTCAAGCTCACACCAAGTCCAGCAGAGCCAGAATCATTCAGAGGAATCTCAAAGGTCAGCTGCTCTGTGGTTTCTGGAGAAAAAACACTGCAGTTTGGCTCTCCTTTCTGTTGGAGAAAACAAGAATGAAAATATGGATGAAAAGACAGCATAAGTTGTATCCACAGGTTCATAAGACAAGAAATAGTCTTCTCTTCCAGACAGCTTGAAGAAGCAGCCTTATAGCCAACAATGCATTTAGCTGACATTTTGTCACAAGATCTGGCTTAAAATGTTATTTTTAATGATACCTGGGAATATGCCTAAATAGAAGGTAAGATAGCTTAGTTCCACATGATATAAAACTGATGTTGCAGCAGAATATAGAAAAGACATTTAAACAGAGCTGCATTAAAAATGTAAGCCATAAAACTCTCAACGTCTTTACATGCAGCTCACAAACTGTAATGATAGTTGTACTGTTAAATCCCATTCCCCTCTGAAAATTGAGTTTCATCCTTAAAAAATTATCCTTCCCTTAAACCTGTCTGCAGAGGAAAGCTGGTGTAACAAAAGTGAGGGTGAGAATTGAAAGCTCAGTAACTCATTCGACACGAACTCCCTTTGTACATACTTTTATTCCATAGAGGTTTGATTGTTCTTTTTTTTTCTTTCTGGTACAGGTTGATCCCAAGATTTTCCCTAGATTAGACTGTTGTTCACAAGACTGCCAAGCTAAGCATCCATAGCTAGAGAAGATCAGAAAGAACTTTCTTTTCCTGTACACAGTTTCTGCAGTTTTATAGGGCTGTATGTTGTTGGGGGAGTGTTGGGAGGGGATGCGGGTTGTCTGTTTTGTCTTTTTTAAAGCAGGTTAGAATCATGAAATTCAACAAAATCAAACTCTTGCCTGAAATATTTTTTCTGGCACACCTAAAAAAACAAACTGGGGCAAGGAGACCTATTATGGAATAAAGTTTTCATAGAAGGTGTTAGTGAAAAAGAACTTATGCGTTACATCCCATTTTATTCCACTCTTCCATATCCATGTAACTTTAAGATAATTAATTAGCTTTTGTTTCTTGTCATTTGGACATCTATCCTTTGAAACAGTAGTGTTAAAAAATTAATAGGAAAAACCTAGGGAAAGGAAACACACAGACAATTACAAGTTGAAAGATGACTGGGTGCTGCCTTCAAGGGTGTCAAAATCTTATGTTAAATTATCAAGTGGAGGGCACATACAAGGAAGAGTGTAGTAGCTGGGCCAATCATCCTTTTACCTAATGAGGAATCATTTCCAGGACCTAAGCTGCAGTACACACACTATCAATGCAATTGTCAGCAAAGGTGCCAGCAGTACAAATGTTTTCTCAGCAGCCAGAGTAGTCCTGTGCATTCAGGTATCATGCTGTCTGATCAACAAGAAGTATGATCCCAGAAATAAGCACAGAAATTAATATCCTGAAGAAACTGTAACCACTAAGGACAGTTTCATTTATTTCAGATGCTGATGAGAAGCAACTACTGGCTAGAGAAGAATAGCATCAAGCAGAGAACTAGGACTATCAATCTCCAACCCAATATGCACCATGTTTAAATTTTTCTTGGAATGTAACTACATGAGACTAAAGTCAATACAATTTGCCTAACAGCCAAATATAAAAATGACATAGCACTAACACTGACAATTGTCTTGATACCAGCATTCATCTCCAGTACCTGTGTAACTCATTTGCGCTTCTGTCTTTGTTCACCAGTATAGAATTCTCAGTTACAAATCTGTCACTTTTATTTCATAGCTGTGGATACAGACATCCTGAACATAATCCCACAAAATCTATAAATTCATAGCAACTGTGAAAAATACAGAATGATGATTTGTAAACACTCCTACTCTGACTTCACAAGAACCAGTGTAAGGAAAAAACCACTATTACTGGCCTTCTAACACAGACATTTTGCATTTAACTTTCTCAAGGTTTTAGAGGAAAGATTTTTGTGCCCAATATTTTGCTTTTTTTCAAAATGCACATATTTTTGTCAGTCAGTTCAGAACTGTTAGGTCAGAACTCTACTAAAATGGCACATCCTGTCCAGATTTGGACAGATGAAATTCTTCTCAGGGCAGCAGACGGGATGCCTCCTGCCTTCAGGACAGGCCTCGGTATTACTTTCCTGGTCCCCTAAAAGCAAGTAGTTCTTGTGTGCTTCTTCCACTTCAGTCCATGATACTTGCATCAGACTTGGCCCTTCTCTGTGTCAATACTGTGATTTTGTCTTTTTCAATACCACTTGAAAAACATCGAAGGGATGTTATCACAGGACATAAAAGCTCCCAGTGCTCATGCCTGTCTTAACCAGAGCAGTCACAGATTGCTTTATAATGTTACCTCAATATAAACTTGGACTTCATATAGAACTGAATTTGGTCATGTTCACATAAATTTTGTGGGAATAGCTGAAGGCAATCCCTGGCACAAAGGTTATTATTCTGAAAAAAATCCAAAAAAACTTTCAAGGAAAAGACGGCACAGTACTTTTTTCAAGGAAAAAAAAAATTTTTGCTAGCTTCTTTCTCAGGAACATCTTACTTGTTTTGCTCTAAGCTCCCAGATGCAAATTAATTTCAGATGGAAGACTTCATGCATTTAACACCACCTTGCAAAAAATCAAAGACACCAGGATCTACACATGTCCCTCAAACCAATAAATGAAAACAAACCAGGCCGATGAGCCTGCTTGAATTTGAGTCAAGCACTCTAATCACTACCTCCCCTTTGCAGTGCCACTGTTGTCCCTGGCTCACTCATGGCACTGGTGACAAGGCTCCAGCTCTCCTGGCTATGCCCAGGGCCATGGCAGTGTTGGGAGCAGGAGGCAGGTCACCATCCCTTCTCCGCAGCACAGGGACAGGCTCCCTGGCAGCACTGTGCTCAGCTCGAGGCCCAAGGAAACAAGCTGGCTGGGGACATAATCACCCGCAAAACACCTTACAGTAGCAGCGCCTCCTTTTTCTTTGCAGGTGATTTTTGACATAAGAAATACCCGGCTGAAGTGACAGGCAAGGAAACATCCACAAGTCTCAAAAAACCCCTTTACCCTCAATATGTGGGGAAAATAGACTGACTGGGTGGTCACTAGAAGTCTCCACTATAAACTTATTAAGATAATGTTATTACACACAGTTTTTCAGTATTACCTAGTCCAGTTCTAGGTTCTGATGCAAATAAAATGCTAGAAGCATAGGCACAAAAACAAAAAAGGAAGAGTTGTTCAATATTCAGTATTTCCCAACTTCCTTTAACATAACTATGCCATGCAGTAGCCCTTGTTAAGTAACCTACCACATCACTATCTGCATGCTTGGATGTGCTCAGCAGGACACCAGACATATATCATAAATTTTCACCAGTATTTAATTTTCTATGTTTTCCTTAGTACCTAATTTGACATTTTTATTTGTCTACCATTTTCCTTGCTACAATTCTCTGTGAAACAGATAATCTCATCATATAAAACCCTAGCAAATTTAATTTAAGCTGCTTTTACCTATGACTGGAGAACCCTTTAATCTTTTTAAAAGTCCTTCCCAAGTTTCTTGTTCAATATAGTCAATCATTCTAAAAATTTCTCCTTCTAATTATATTCAGCTTTATTCTAAGATCAAAAAAAACTGATTTAAAAATAATGTTGAACTTTGTCTAACAGCACTATCAAAACTTTGTTACCGATGGTGCAGGCTGAAAGGCAATTCAATGATTTCAGAGGGATGGGTAAGAGGAAAGGAGAGGCACATCTACAAGTCACTGATAAATTCACTGTAAGGCAAATAAACTCTGTCTTTACTCCCTTAAAATTTTCAGCTGCTACTCATTGTATGGCACCTGACAGCAAATGCCTGGTAGTCAGTCTACAACATCAAGACTACAAGATTGAAAACTTACTTGTGTGAGGATGTGAGGAGCAGAAAGGAGGAAAAACAGAAGAGAAAAAAGGGGATGAACAAAACCTAGAAGCTTGATTTCATCTTATACTTGCTAAATGATTTCAAATTATTATCCTGATGATAATACTCTTCCCAAGCAATGCCTTTTCACTGATGACCAAAAAGAGCTCCAATCAGCCTTAAGTCAACAGCTCATCAATTCACTGCTTCATTTGGGCAACTAATTTAATGAATGATGGCCCCTGTTCCTAGAATATGCAGGTATGAATATTAAATGCTGATGGTGACTCACAGAACTGGATCCCCACTGCTTCTATTTCCCTGACTTTGCTAAAACAATATTCCAAGACATCAATACTTTGCAAGAGAGCAACCACCAAGAGTTGAATTATGGTCTGGTAAAGGAAATCCTTTCCAATGCACTAAACCTTGAATTCTATTAGAGATACTTCTTACCTCAAAATCATCCTAGAATCTGAATTCACTCAAACACAGAATGAATGAAACGAGCTGCAACACAAATATGTTTCTAGCCTGGGAAAAAATGTACAGTTTAATGTTATAAATTACCGAGTCAACAACCACATCATGTATTTTCCATAACAAATGTATTATACTTCAGCAGTTCAGGAATTAAATGACAGTGTATCACTGAAGCTATTCCCTACTGCAGACATAGGAAAGTATCTCAATGGCAGGATAAACAAGAAATCTGCACATAAATCAACGTCCATACAGTCGAGTTATGAGTCCTCAAAATGGGTAAAGCTTTGAGATGGCCTGGTTTGTACTTTTCAAGGAATCACAGAATGGGTGAGGCTGGAAGGGACCACAGTGGGTCATCTGATCCAATCCTCTGCCCCAGCAGGGTCATCCCAGAGCACATGGCACAGGATTGTGTCCAGATGGCTCTTGTGTATCTCCAGTGAGGGAGACTCCACAGCCTGGAGCTCCTTCAGCCTGTTGTTGTAAGAGAGATGCTCCAGTCCCTTAATCATCTTAGTTGCCCTCTGCTGGACCCGCTCCAGGGGCTCCATGTCTCCCTTGTACTGAGGAGCCA
>JAWWEE010000162.1:25255970-25402828 GCA_035221455.1 Xenops minutus | reverse complement strand
CACTGATTATGACCCTCTGGGATGTGCAGTTCAGCCAGTTCTCAATCCACCTCACTGTCCACTCATCCAGTCCACACTTCTTGCATTTGCCTGTGAGGCTGTTGTGAGACAGTGTTCAAAGCCTGCTGAAGCTGAGGCAGACAATGTCCTATGTCCCTCATCCATCCAGGTATTTGTTGCATCGTAAAAGGCAAGCAGGTTGGTCAAGCACAATTTACCTTTACTGAATCCATGCTGACTACTTCTGATAGCCCTCTTGTCCTCCATGTGGACAGAATCCCCTGAGTCCTCCTTCTTGCCATTTTTTAAGACTGGGGTTATATTGCCTTTCAGTCCTCAGGCCCCTCTCCTGTTTGCCATGACCTTTCAAAGATGATCGTGAGTGGCCTTGTCAGCTCTCTCAGCACTGGTCAATGCATTCTGTCAGGGCCTCAGCACTTGTGGATGTCAAGTTTTCCTAGGTGTTCTCTAACCCAAACCTCTTTGATCCTGGTCTCCAAGGTCACAGATTCCTGAGCACTGGCCTGAAGACCAATGCAAAGAAGGTTTCCAGAAACTCTGCCTTCTCTGGTCTGTTACCAGGGCCCTCCCTCTGCTTAGTAATGGGCCCACACTATCCTTGGTTTCCCTTTTGTTACTGATATATTTGAAGAGGCCCTTCTTGCTGTCCTTGGCCACATTTAATTGCAGATGGGCCTTGGCCTTCCTTGTCTCATTTTTAGTTACTCTCACAACCCCTCTATATTCATTCCAAGTGACCTGACCCTACTTCTATTTCCTCTGTATTTCTTGCTTACACTTGAGAAAGACAGGAGTTCTTTATTCATCCACGCAGGGCTCTTGCCCTCTTTGCCCAATTTCTTGCTTGTTTCTTTCCTTTAAGATGGGTACATTGAAAACAGAACTACCCTAAAGTATTAATAAAACTTATTCAACAGAAACACAGGTTAAAGTTAAAAACAAAACAAAAAAGAAACACTTCACAACAACAAAAAAACCCTCCAACACAAAACCAAAACGCACTCAACACTTCAAGACTCAGTCTCCACTGCTCACTTTGTTCTTGCTGCGCAGCTCCTTCCTTCAGCTCTGCTAAATCTTAGCCTGCCAGCTTTCGATGGCTTCCACAGCTGCAACAAGCTCTGAACAGCCCCCTCTAGATATGCACATCTCCGTTTCCAGTTCTCTCTGCAGCCTGGTAGTGTTTTTTCCCTAATATTTGTAAGTGCCTGTAAGCCTCAGCTTCTGCTCAAAATCTTCCTCCTGGTGGCACCATCCAGCATTCTAGAGAGTTCTTGACTTCTCTCAGTTGCTTGGGGAAGACAACAATCTCTCTCCTGGACCAGAGGGCAGCAGACACAGGTTGTCCAAGAGGCAATCCTTTTGTTTGCTGTCCAGACTCAGCGGTTACACACAACAGAACAAATGACCAGATACTGTCCCTCACCAGGGAAATCAGGACAAGAATGCTTTTATCTACCTATATACCTGCATGGAACTTCAGTAGAATCAATTCTGACATTTACTGAATCACCAGAAACCAGACAGAAAAGTTCAGAAGAGTTTACCTGAAGGTGAGAGAATACAGTTTGCTAGATTTGAGAGCAAAAAGCCCTGATAACATAGTATTAAATAACGTTCCGCAGTGCAGACTGAAAGCCTATATCCAAGGATACATTTGATTAATTTATCTTCTGCCAATTATTTTAATTTTTAGAAGCATATCTACACCTCAGATCTCTGAATTCTTAATTAAAAGGCTATAATAAAGGCTTCTTAAAATCACCTAAAATTTTAGTGGTCTCACCAATAAACTCTCAGTGGTTTAAAGATCACATGGAATATACTTTTAGCCTTCTCCTACTCCCACAACACACAAAAACTGCTCTCCAGTACAATCAGAACTGTAATCTTTGAAAAAAGTACTGTGCGTTTCATACTTTCCATTTCTCCTTAGCCCATGGTTATATCTCAGAATATTGTGTTAACCCTCTGTCTACCACTGGACACCACTTTCAGTTAGTCCTTTTATTTAATCTTACAATGCCTGTCCTCATTGACCATGGCATTTTTAATCTGTGGATTTATGATAATCTAATGCTAATCTCTCACTGGAAAGGTTGCCTTATTTATCCTTATTGTTCTTTTGCCAAAAGAGAAGCTTACAAAAAAATTAGCTCTCACTTAAGGCAGGAAGGAAATAGCATTTGTTTAACACAACAAGAGACCTTTCAGTACCTGGCTTGTGCCCTTGACCAACACACTATTATGGCCTCTCAATATGCTGGCTGCCCCTTGCCTGGCTGCTCATTTCTGATAAGAGATGTCAACTCCCCGGGGTGCCATTCAGAGCTGAGAGCAAAAGGCAAAAGACCCATGAGGGTTATTTTCAAAGGTTTGTGAAGGAAATAAGACATTTGCATGCTTTTGTAATTACTTTCAGAGAAAAATATTTAAATTGTGGCACCATGTAACTATTATTAGCAGAAAAGCTTGAAAAGAAGATACCCCCTTATTTGCACTACGCTCAATGTTCTTTCCAAGTGCTTAGCCACAATTAAGAAATACTTTGCTGACAGTTCAGTCATTCATTCACTATAAAACCTACACTGTATTTTGCAATAGACATACTGTAATGTTCTTGAAAGTAATAGTCAAAGGTAATACACTGCTGTAATCTTGTCACAATCTAGTAAATAACTGAAGTCATTGCTGCATATATTCATCTTTAGTATTTCTGACAGATGCTTTCATACAGGCTTCTTTAAAACCATCTGTATTCCATACTGCAATAAAAACTAAATGGTCACTATTTGCCACTAAATGGCACACCCTGCTAAGACAAAAAAGCCGATAGTAAATCCATGGAGATATATTACACTGTACTTGGATACTTTAAACATTAACATGGTACACTACAAATTTGTGTCATATTAGATAGAACGGCTCTGGTTTCAATTGTGTAGACTCTCTGAAATTATAGCTTCAAAACCAGCAAAACTAGATGTAGCTCTTCATCCAAGGCAGATAAAGTGCATTTCAGAGTTTATCATTTGATGTCTCTGGACACATCAGAAATGGAGATTGTCCAGTTTGCTTGACATGCCTATTTGAGAACCCACAGCAGGTTTTACTCAAGGAAATGGTTTGGCCTTGCAAAAGTTTTGTATTTGCAACTTGGTGTGCGTTGCTCTTCAACTTTTAAAAACACATTCTCACTTAACCTTTTAAGTTATGTGGAAACAAAGGGACAAATTAACTAATTCAGTCCTCAGTCAAGGTAAGTGTCACTGTGAAAATACCCATTTTCAGCTCATGTATGGGGTTAGTCATGTGCTTATACACCCTACTGAGCTGGGGCCTTATGCAGTTAATATACCTTGGCACTTAGATCCTAAAATCTTATCACACGTGAAGATGGAAGACTGCATGGTATTTTCAGGGTGAATTTAGGATTGCTGCTACTGTGTAATTTCAGAATATATTCTGGGCAAACTGGTCAGAACACTGTGATGTACAAAAGCAACTCTTTACTCGTTTTACTGTTACTGTTTTAAAGGGATGGTAAACAAAGCAACAAGCAGTGTACAATTCTTTTATGTCTACTTCAAACACTACATACACACGTTTTACATTAAGTCAGCTTAGGAAAACTTTTTTTATGGATTCTAAAGCAGAGAGACTTTTGGAAATGTTCATATAGTATATGGAATAAATCTGGTGACCCTTGTAAATGGCAAGGCATTACAGTTGCCAACAAGATTTAGAAAATGCCCAAATTATTTGGGTTTATTACATGCAAATACTGTAGACCTGGACAAACTCATATAAAATATATGAAGACTCAATTTCTGTTAAGAGCTGTATTTTATATGCCTCTATTCTGATGTATACATACTTATGATTTCATAGATTAAAGTGGGCTGCCAAACAATTTTGGGCAACCTGAGATCTGAGACTGATGCTATCAAGTAAACAGTTTTCATTTCACAATGCTATGAGATCAGGTTCCTAAACTGAAGAGCTTTGGGCAGTAAGCCTACAAGCAAATATATTATCTCATGGTACAAGTAATATTATGCTTTTCTCTCCTTACTTGTATCCACTCTATCTTTTTCTTTACCAGCAGGCAGAGCACCATCAGAGGTTCTTGCAGGCAATGACTGCTATGACCAGGTCTTTCAGACCACCCTTTTAAGGTTCCTCATATTTGCTGGAAAATTGGAAGAGTGGGATCTGAAAGACAAATCATTGCTGGATCATAACACTTTGATGGGCTCAACAGAGAAAGCAATAGTAGCCCAGTTGCAATAAGGTCTCCGTGGCCTCTAAAAGGCTGACAAGTGCTGTCACATGGAAAACTCCATCTACTCCGCACCTTCCTGCATATGCAAGCTCGAAAAAGAGCCACTTTTTAAAGCTACATGAATTATTCAAACAATTTATTCCTGTTTGATAAATTAGCAAGTCCCACCAAAATGCAGGATAAAAGGATACTTTGTGCCACACCTTCTTTTTCCTGTGACAGGAAAGATTGCCACCTTCCTTCTCACCAGTGATCTCTCACTGACTTTTGTAAAGACCAGAGTAACTAAATAACAAGCCTTAGTGCACAGTTCCCAGTACTCCAAGCCATAATGAGTGAGTAACCATCTTCTGAAACATATAACAAAAGTGGAAAACCTTTGAGGGGCTGCACTACACAATGTTTTCTCTTCAAAAATATACATTTGTATAGACACAACCTACACTCACTTCTTAACTATTCTAGACAAACTACAGGTCCAAAAACACCCTTTCCTTTAAATTTCTTGGAAAAAAAAAAACAGGATTTTTAAAAATCTACACATTTTATGAAGTTATCCACAATGAAATGTGCCATATGTAGTCACAGAATACTTCATTTCATTACACAGAACAATTCAGGAACTCCATCTCTTGTGTATGCTACAAAATTCCAATATATACTTTTTTTCCTGATTCAATTCATCTCCCTTTGAATAGAGATAACACAACAGAAACCTGATACTCGCTGGAATCCCTTTCTGACGGAAATTATTTGTCCATTTCCAGATAACTGAGCACTACAATCATGGTTTTGACCTGCAAAAACAGGTGGGAAACCAGTTAAGTCTAGGCTGTAATTTCACCTATTATTTCCTGCACATAAAAAGGCAAGCAACAATTAAAAGGAAGTCATAGAAATTGAGCTTTGAATATTAAAAACAAAAAGGCCAACTGGTTTTCCTTCAGGCATACAAGTTCAAGGTAGTGGAAGGAATTAACTAGGGGAAGACTAAAACATAAAAGCTAATCACATGGTAAGTAGAAAAATATGCTTAATCAAACTTGCTTCCTTCTATCCTGTATAGTACACATGTTAAAAGAAAAGACTTAAAGACCAATGCTACATTCACTACATTGTTGTTCATTTAGCTTTTGCTGTAAAAATGCTGGTTTGTTCTCTTTCACCCTCCATTCTTCAGGGATCAGCGAATACGCCAAGAGAGCCCAGAAACAGCGATTACAGTTGAAACTGGAAAGTCAAAGAAATCTTTAAAACATAAGAATAAAGCACATGCAAAACTTACACTGTATGTGCTCTACCTTACAGGAAAATGCATGTAAATATTTTTGGTGCTATACTATGTCTGGCAATTGCAGAGCAGTCACGCTTCCCTGCTTATGTGCATCACAAAGGATTGCAAAGGGACATGGCGCAGAATGGGTTACACCAGAGCTGTTCTCCTTCAAGTAGCTTTCCTTGTTTTACCAATGCAGGGATAAAGAAAGAGAAGGGGGAGTAAGTGATCTTTATATCATTATAAAAGAAATGGCACCTTTACCTCACACATTTTCCCTAGAGAAAAACACCATGCAAGAAATACACATGATCAAAACACTGTATTTTCAAAACACAACAGAATAGTAGCCACAGTTTGATGTGAATACCATTTACTTTGAGAAAAGCTGGAAAATATAAACCTGTTCAGTTAAACCAGTTTCTCTCTGTAATGTTCACCATCCTTTGGAAAACAGTGTTATAGAATTTAAAACCCAAATGCACCTTAAAGAATGCACTAATCACCGGCCACTCTGTAGACTTCAGCAATTAAGTGAATCAAGATCTTCCCCCGAGTTTTGGAATCAGCTCCTTACTTAGCTGCTACATTGTCAACAGCTGGCATGAATTATTGGGAACATTTGGCTAACTGGATAATAAGAAGGGCAGCCTGTGGTTGGTCCATTCACTGATCTGCTTCAATACATATATAAAAATCTCATTAAATCCTTCTCTCTTTTTATTTTTTTTTAAAGGACTAACAACCCTACAAAGATTGGGGTTTCAATTTTATGCGCTGGTTATGTGCAAACAATGTAACTGTATAACCCTCAGATGCTGCATGGGCTAGTGTAACTGAAACCCCAATTCCTCTAATTTAATTGCTGCCTCTTTGCAGCACTGATTCATCCTCACCCATATCACATCTCTGCTCCTGCGGCAAAAGTTTACTGTTCTGAATATATTTTTCTACCTGCCAGCAATTCATAAGCACAGATCACCGTAAAAAAACCCCAAACTCTGCTCCCATCTATTTTGCTGAAGAGAAAATATTCGTGAGACCAAGCTCAGCTTTATTACAAGGTAAAGTCAAATTATATTATTACAGACCCATGCAAGTGAATGCCACCCACTGTGACTCTGTTACATTATTTGCCCGTGCCCGTGCAGCTATCAAATTCTCTCCAGAAATCCATGTAGAAACCCGCTTCTAGTGGAGCAACATGCTCAAAAGTGGTTTTGTCCATGGTCTCTAGTGTGTCCAACTCCCAGAGGCATCTTTGCCACAGGAAGCTGTGGGGAGTGGGCACATTTACTAGGTGGTCCTTCTCCTTTTCCTCTCAACAGGTAATAGGGAATCTAGAGAAAACATCTCAGATTACAGTTCCTGGAGAACCCCTCAAAGCAAGAGTAAGTCTGATATAAAGCAATTACCCTGTTATTGGCAGGCATTAACAAAATCCCCAAGTATTCAGATAAATTCTGCATGCATGTGACATAGTCAGAGTGTTCAGTTACAGCTGTCCTTGAAAAACATTGGATTATCCACTACCTTTCCTTCCAAAAACAAACATTTGAAGTGCTGGCATTTTTCTCCTCTTTGATGAAAACAGTACTGTAACTTTTGAGGTAGCAGAGGATTAGTCCAATGTAATATCATGGCTAAAGCTAAAACCAAACAAAAAAGCTAAACCAATTTTAATTTTTTTTTTTTTTTTTTAATCTTTGCTGAGACTATTCTCAGACATCTCATGAATTTTAACAAGCATTATGCTAGCATCAACATCTGGTAGCTTAGTGGTATGGTAACCCACACTTTTCCTGTGAGCTACCAGATGCTGCTGAAGGACTTTTTAATTTAGAAGGGCTGGGTCCATAAATTTATCCAATGTATTTCAGTAATTCACATTTCTATTATGTTGAACTTGTCTGGGCTAACAAGAAATGCTGAGCAGTATTAGAATTCACATATCATCACTGTTACAGTGAGGGCCATCACTTGTGCATCATTCTTGCACAGAGAAAGCAATCTAAGCGAAGGTCAAGCCAGAAGGATAACTGTGGCTACTTTCTGGATTTCAATCATGCCAGTCATAAGTAAATCACCTTTTGAAAGGTAGTTAATCCTTTCTGTAGAAACTAGAATTTAATAGCAGGCAATTGTGGCAGGTAAAAATTATAAATAGCTTTTAGATTCTTCCAGTCTTTTATACCCACATACTACTACAGTGATTTCCAAGAGAATTTGTACCAGGACAATATAGAATAATGTATAATGCTGGGAGGAGAGGGAAAAGAAGAATACATTTTTTTTAGAAGCACATTTTCAAAGTAATGTGCTTTATAACTTAAAAAACTCACAAGAAAAAACTGTTGATGGGTAGCCTTTTCAAAAAATAAAGTCTTATTTAGAAGAGCTCATGCAAGAAAAGAAATCCCCAATAGACTAGGTAATTTGGTACTTTAAGACTCAGAAATTTCCCTCTGATCCACATAAACACTGACTCTACTAAACAGCAATGCAACGACCACCTTTGGGGCTTTGGGAATCACCAACAGACAAATGCCCAATTTCAAGGGTGAAAATTGCCATTATACTCCTTAAAAATTACACAATAAAAAGGGAAAATGAAAATAGAATTAGTTTTGCCAGGACACTTTACAACTGCTCTACTACAGGGAAAACTGCACCAGTAGCACAAGAGAAAAAGCTCACAGGAGAGAATCTGAACTCCCCTCCAGCTTCCTACCCTACCACAAGCAACTCACTGTCAGCAATGTTTTGTGAAGAAACACAATGGAGAACTTCTGTAGAAGATCCTGACAACAGCCTAAAGCCAAAGGAAAAGCAAGAAGGCGGCATCTCAAGAAAAGAATGAAGGCAGTTTATGCTCTTTAAAGGAGATAAAATGAGACAAAAGCAGGAAATGCTGTCCTTCCCTTATCCCGAGAACTTCTTAATGAAAGGTCAAGTATAGCCATCAATCAAGATAAGGAAGAGGTAACCACAGAGATGACCTTCTTTGAGGGGAAACAAGTATCTATCAGATAGCACTTTTACACCGATGCAGTCCTCCGTGAGAGCAAAGACAACAGTTTCATGCCAATGCTAATAAAAAAAAAAAGGGTGAAAATTAAGCACTTGAGATGGAATCAAGTCATACATGCAAGACCCTATTAAGTCAAAGACTAGTAGCCAAGGAAAAATTTGCTTTCAAAATTTGCAAGGAGTGCAGTGGAATTCTATCCTCACCACTCCTGCAGTTGGGCACCTGGCTTAGCAGACGCATCTCTTGGGGGCGGCCAACCTCACTAGTTTGCTAAGCTGCACGACTCCTTACATGCACTCTAAATTTCTGGTTTAAAGTTTGTTGCTTTTCTGAAAGAGAATAACCCATTTTCAGTTATGCTTGAACTCATGCTTACAGAATTAATTTACAGTATTCCCCTGTGAGTTATGCTTATAATGTAATTTTTGGGTACAAAAACTCAGATTGTGTGGAATTGCATCTAAAGTAGATAAAAATCAAATATCCTTCAAAATCTCACGTAGTTATAAACACTTCTCAGAAAGAAATCTTATACAGTTACCCATTGCTGGCTTTCTCTGCTGGAAACAGTTAATTTTTATTTCTTGGGCTAGTTTTAAAACACAGAATTGTTTCAACATCACTCTTTGGGAAAGAATAACAAATTTACCAGCTCTCGAGGTAGAAAGGCCTCCTCCTGCCGAGCCACAATCAGACAGACAGTTTCCCCTTGCTTTGTGCTCCTCAGCATAGCCACCAGCTCCTCCTGGGTCCTGCCAGTGATGTCCCGTCCATTCACCTACCGGACCAGAAAGAAGAGAGGGGGTCATATCTGTGAGTATGAACCGCCTTTCATCATCTTCCCCTCACCTGACACAGGTGTCACTCAGTGACTGAGAGCAAAGAACAATTAGCAACAGCTCCCACACTCTCTCCCCCTCTGGCCCTGCGCAGATCACTTAACCTTTTCCTCCTCATTTTCACCATCTGTTAAAGCAGCTCTGTAGTACTTACCCACCTTGCAGGGGGTTTGTGAGGCTTAATTAGTTTGTAAAGCACTTTGAAGATGAAAAGTGCAGAAACAAGACCTAAGTATTAAAACTGTTTACCTTAAGAGCTTTTTGAGGTTAGTAAGTAGAAATAACCCATTAGATAATGAGATTGTAACTCACAAGATATCTGAAAATAAATTTTAAACAGACTGATTCAAGAAAAATTGCCTTGGAATGAGCACTTAACCTCAATATTAATTGGAGACTTTTGGACGTGGCTGAAGAGGCAAGATATGTTTTGTTCCTAAACTGATACATTTATCTGCTTTAAGAACCGAGACATTATCAGGTTCCCCTTGATCAAACATCCCACGGACCCTTGCGAAAAGAACCATTTTTCCAACTAGCAGTGTAAAATACTTGTTGACAAACAGCATAGAAGCCATAAGACTGACTTCTTTTAAGCCAAGGGCAACTACTGTAGTTCTATACATCAATAGTATGTATAAGGAAATAAAAGATTTTTGACAAAATTAGCAATCAATATTCAGCAGTGCAAAAAGAATGGATGTTTATCCTGACCTCCAGGATTCTGTCTCCTGACTGCAAACGACCATCTTTTACTGCAGCACCTTTTGGTAAAATATTCTTCACAAAGATTGGACCAGGACCATGTACTGAAGAGTCTCTGGTAACCACAGTGAAACCAAGTCCTTCTGGACCTAGAATGTCAGATAAAGAACTCCCAACATAAATTTCAACAAGCAAAGGATGATCATTAAAAGTAAGCAAACAAGTCAGCAACATATCACAGACACTCATTCAGGTTAGCTCTTCAAAAAAGAAAGATAACAAAAACATGAGCCAATTTTCTGCATGGTCTAGGGAAGAGGTCTATCTATGTCAAAACACACAAATCCTTCTGCAAGAGCTACAGATGGAAACACTTTTGGTAAGCACACAATACTAGAAAACAGGCAAGAGCTCTCTCTTTAAAGTGTTAACCTTTTCTTTAGATTTAATATTGGTCTTCACATCAACGTCAACAGTCTTCCACAGAATCAAAGCAATTGCAATTGTTTATTTATAAATATAATCTAACAGGTTTTGTCAAAACTCGGGAAACAGGGAAAATGCCACATGATTTCAATGCAACTGCTGATGATGTGCTGTTAGGAAAGGACAAAGTGGTATTTCAAAGCTTCCATTAGTGAGGCTGTTTGCTGTTTTGAAGTAAATAACCTCAAGCTTTAACAGATAAATGTTATAACAAGTAATTAAGGAGTAAAGTCAGTATTAGCAGGTAATGCTTATAAGCCACCAAAATCACCAAGAATAACAGGGTTCATAAAAATCTTTTTATACTGAGCAGTATTACTACCGATGTGGTAAGTTTTCGGAGACACCATCGTGACAGTATCACACTGCTATAATTTCTAAAATTATAAATTAATGTTTCCAAATCAAAAGCACTAGATCTAAAATGGGGAAAATTCTGAAGTAGGTTTTGTTAAAACAAAGCTAAAGAGTTCAGAAGTAAAAATGAGTTACTGAAGTTAAGAAATAACAAAAATTAAGCAATGAGAGCTCAATTACATTCATTACATGTTACAAGAATAAAGTTACAGTTTTTAAAAGGGCCAACTCTAGAATCAAATCTAACTCTCAGCCAAATCAGAGACAGAAATTAAACAGAAAATACAAATGCTAATTGGTATCTGCTTAAGCACATTTCACTCCATGTGCATAAATCTGTTACTCCATGCAAAGACAGACAGCTGCATGGAGCAGCAATTAAAGATATACACGCATACACACAAAATTTTCAGGAAATAAAAAAGGGAAATACAGGTAAATTTGTGGTTAACTTCTCAGAAAACAAGAGAGCAGAGTATATTTTTAAACATATCTTTAAAAGAATGTCCTTACAGTGCTGTGGGCAATTAGCAGATATGAACAGCATAACAAAGGTCACCAGCAAAGAGTTCAAATTCTTACTCTGTACTTTTGAAAAGGCTGAAGCACCTCTTAATATCACGTTGCTAATGAAATAGCTTCCACACAGTCAGTAACACAGATACCCTAAAAATCAGTAAATCTGGATAACATATATCCAAAATTTACACGAAAGCTGGCTGTTGAGAAGGTTACTGTTAACATTCTTTTACCCTTTGCAAGTTCTAGAACTTCTAAATGGTAAATAACGTCCTTGCACTTTTAATGTCACTAGTTAATTTAAAAGTTAACATATCATTATAGGGAACGTATTACAGAATTAATCATATAATCCCCACAGACTTACCTTTTTTCAGGTCAATCTTTATTTTCTTTGCATTTTTTTTGTTGCCAAAGCCCATGAGGGGAGACAGTGATGGAGAGGATGGCTTTCTGCTCAGGCGGGGGAGGTTGGGGCTCTTAGCTTGTTGCAGCGTTGCCTGCACCCCTGCCTCCAGGCTGCTTGCTCCAGAAAGATTCAGCATTTTCAGAGCAGGTTTGGGATGAACAGGAGGTGGGATCTTTGTTTTTGAGACTCCTTCTTCATTATCCGGAAAAAGAGGAGCAATAGCAGACTTCTCATATTGTTCTCGATTATAGGGAGGAAGGACTTCTAAGATGACACTTGGAAATTTCATAGCCTGACGGAAGATGTCCTGAGCCCTTTAAAAGAACAGGATGAAAATTCACATTAAAAAAATTGGACAATTTGGACAAAACCTGAAGTTGTTTACAGAAAGTAAGACAAAAATTTACCTTACCTTCAGATCTACAGAGTCCCTTTTCTAAAAAGTACACATGAAATAAGATTTCTAAACTACAGCATTTCCCTACATTTCAAGTAGGAACATCATATCTGTCAGAATTCCTAGGCTGGTACGAAAACATATCAGCCAGAGTAAACTAATGAACACAATTCTTAGTGCAGAGTATCAGGAAGGGAAGTTCTGATGCCAAAGGCTCATCAAAAGACTGCTGAAGTTACAGCTTGCTATTTTTTTCAAGTGCTTGTGTGTTACATATTTTCTTGTGGGCCTGGAGGTACACAGAGCACTTGTGAGCAATTGTGTGAATATGTTTACTCAGAGCAGGCTCAACTCTCCACTTCTTTCTGAGTCCAGTCTAACTGCTCCTCAGATTCCTTCATGGGGCCCAGTGCAACTGCAGGCTGATTCCACTACCATAAAGAAGGATGAGGGTACAGGATATATGGACATCTTCAGAAGAAATACTGTGACTGCAAATAGTGCAACAGAAAAAGATGATGGCATGGGATGCAGAGACATCAAAAACCCCTTGTGACCAAAAAGATGCAACTATTTGTGTGTTTCCACACAAATGGAGAAGTAAATCAGTAGATACTACTCACATCTTTCAAGGAGTAACCACTTGCTAGGTGGATTTGTATTAGAAATTGTATTAGAGCATTTAATGAAACTACTCTCCTTGATGAGGATAAGGCAACAGGGAATAATTTTAAACTCAAAGACAGAAATTTACATCAGACATTAGAAGAAATTCTTTATTCAGAGGGTAGTGAGACACTGGAACAGATTGTCCAGAAAAGCTGTGGCTGCCCCACCTCTGGGAGTGTTCAAGGCCCTGAGGAACTTGGTCTAGTGGGTGGCATCCTCACACGTGGCAGGGGGTGTTTAACTAGGTGATCTCAAGGTCCCTTCCCACCCAAATCTATGGATTCTATGGATTGATAACACGGTAACAATATGGTGTTCGGGTTCCCATGCATTGCAAGGCAATTAAGACAAGCTGGCCAAAAGAACTGCTCATAAAAGCTTCCCTGAATTTTGAATAACCCATTGATTCAGTCAATCAAGCCATGTTACAAACATTGGATTCTAAAGGAACAAAGGAGACCTCTCTCCTTTGCTTTCCTTTCCTATCTCCTGTGGAAATAGACTGATTTTCTTCCCCAGTGCGAGTACAAACAAAAGCAGTAGCTGAAGCACATTTAGAGAATGAAAAATCAAGAACTTCTGCTTAGCTGAATTGGGTCAAAAGGGAAAGTAATGGCTACATTAATTTTTAAATAAATCATGGGGTTCTTCTAAGAACATTTTACTTATCTCCTAGCTTCCTACAGCATGCTTGTCAGTCTAAATCAGTATTTCACTGGCTTTGGATTTATACTCAGTTATGTATAAGGAGTCGATGTTGAAATCAATTCTGAAACATTTTTTACAGTGATACAGAAAGGAAGCCATGACAAATATTAACATCTTAAAAACACATCTGCTGCTTTCCCAGATCAACAGGGCCACACAGTACCTCCACCTTGCAGCTTTGGGTGGTGGAAAGAGGGGCTGTTTCAAGAGGGTTTTCTGTGGCATGAAGACACTGAAGTCAGGGATCAGTCCCAATGGATGCTGCAGTGATCAGGCCACACTGAATATGTAAGCATCAAGAGTCAGAATACTACATTCACTGACAAGAGACACTGCCAGAGAGAAGCCTCAGACTTGGAAAAGAAAGGTAGCAAGGCTGTAGGAAGCTCTTCTTTCAGCATCACCCTCAAGGGTTAGGTTTCAGAACTGCAACACTGTCCCCCAGTGTGCCTGCAGGGGTTATAGGTTATCTGTTCACCTATAGCCCATGAACGCTTTCAAGGACAGACCTTACCCTAATAGTAGAAGCCATGGCATGCTTTCAGCAAAAGGATGTAAAATCTTAACTGGGTTTCTTTCACACCCCATCTTCATCCTTGCAAGCAGCCAGTTGGATGTATGTTACAAAGTAATTTAATAACTCAGTTTCAAAAAAAATTAATATTTAAAATATATGCAAGCAAAAATATAAGATCTCCTTCAAACAAAAAATAGTGGAAATAACTCAAGACATCCTATGGGAAAGCCTAAATGCAGTCTTCAGGGGCAAAATAACTGGCTGCACTTCAAAGAGAAAAAATAATGAATGGAGAAATTTACATTTCTTGAGCCCCCAAATGCATACTTTAAAGGAATAAGGGAATCAGTTAAAAGAGGTGCTGGAAACTCTGCAACACAACAGAATGTAATTGAATAGATTAGCAGCAAATGAAAAAGCAGACCAAGAGTCCCAATATATAACTATTATAAACATGGGAATACAGAAAGTAGGCTGCCGCTGTTACAGCTGCAGAAGCAGCAATCATCAGGAGCAATACTAGAAAGTCTGCTGAAAATAGAAGGAGACAGCATGTAACAATCTCTGCTAAGTGTTAAAACAGCTTTTACAAGGGGTATGAAGAGATGTCAATTTGAAACTAGCCAACTGATTTTCCTCTCAAAGGAGAGTTTGATTGCTATTTCTGGGTCAATAGTCATTGGGACAATACTTTGTCACATCTTTTACAATTACTGCATTTCTGTAGCTCGGACTTCTGTCAGACTTGTACAGTTATGTCATGCCAGATGAAAACTAAAAGGCATATTTCACTGCATAGTTTCAACCAGGAAAGCAGCTTTCTTTAGCTACTCTCCATGGGCAGGGAAGAGAGAGAATGTAGAAGGCTAGTCTGGAAGACAATTCAGCAGAACACACTAAGAGTTGGGAATAGGCTAGAGCCCATCCAAAATACTCCCTTCAGCCTCCACACAGATGCCAAGTCCTCACTATGCACAGTTTTTCCTCCTCAAATCCACTGCCACTGCAACTACTGCATTTGTAACGTAAGGAGACTTAGACTAACTAAATTAGGCTCTGCTCTGAGACCATCTTAAATCACTTTTAAGTCACTTTTCTCTCTGCCAGAGACAGAGACACAGTCTAACAAGACTGGTCTCTCTAAGCTAACACTCATGGTAAATATTCCTTCCAAGTCCCAAAACTTTACAAAGGCTTGGAAAAAGCAAAGTGTCCTGCTTTTCTTATTTTGAAGAAATGCCTGACAGAGAATTGCAAAGTTTACTGCAATTTTTCTAACTGCCCCAAAATGTAGTAATCTTAGAGGAAAACATGCAGTCCTTCACTCCACAAACATCTCCTGGGCTGAAAGCCTCTGGAGATCTAGTTATATTGAGGAGAAACACAAAGGAGACAACAAATTTGTAAAGAAAAGATCACATACAATTTTGAGAAGTGAGGTTTTTGATTCAGGCAAAAATCTCATTTGATAAATTTCATCACAAAACTACACAGGTGAGGCACAAATGTTTTAATAAGATACCAACAATTATGTTCTGATAAAGTTGATATCTTACATAGGAATTTCCATGGATGGAAGAGAATGTGTACTATATCACAGTAGAATGCCAAATAAGCAGCAAGCTGTAACTGAAGAGCTATCAGGAGGCAAAAAGCAGTCTCAGAAACAAGAATACCTACGCTACAGAACTACACCAGTTTAATGAAAACCTATTTTGCAAATATTTATCCCCAACTGTGAAATTACCTATTTGATTTTAGTCTGGAAGTCTTAAACACTTGGCTTACTGTTTAGAAAGTTAAGCCTTGACTCCCTTGACATCTCAATAGGTTTTTTTTATATTATAAACAATCACTCAGCTGTCTAAACACATGGATTAAAAGCAAAAACAAACCACTATTTAATTACTACAGCAAATATCTGTGAAATTTGAGAGGCTATTCTTTTGTGCAACAATGTCACATTAATTCACAGGTGATCAAAACAACCTCTTACTTAAAAAAATATTTGAAATAGACAATAAATACCAACAGACTTTTAATAAAAGTCATAAGAAGTGAGACCTACCATTTAGCTCAACTAATCATAGTTTGACAGTAGTAGTATTTATAAAAAAATTAAATGCTCAAATAGCTGCAGCATATTAAAAAAAAATCTTATTTTATTTGCAAAAGAAAGTTAAAAACCATGCTGTGAAGTTGACTCATTCTGAAAGTCTTATGAGGGAAAAATTACAAGGAAAATATAGTAAAAATAACAGAAGCACTAGAAAGTGAAGATAGCGATTACAAAACTTAATGCTACTTAAATTAGGGAAGCCCAGTAAGTTCACTAAAACTACAAGAAGATACTCTCCTCAAACTTCACCTTACTTGGAGGTTTCAGAAAGTCAATTACAATGTTTCTGCCAGGTATCAGTTTTACAGGCATTCTATCCCTTTATGAATCACTTAAGCACAGCACTGTATAAAATCCTGGGTAGTTGAAAGTATAGTAAACCAGCACTCACTGTGCAAAGGTTTTATCTGTAAGGTCCACGTGGTTGATCTTCACAATGCACTCATTTTCATGGAAAAGACCATCACGCCTAGATCGACTGTTATCTTCAATACCACGGATAAAGAGTCCCAGCATTCTAAAAGGCAAAACAAAGGTAAAAACTATCATTATTGTGCTGAAATGAATTTACAGCAATGAAACATAGATGTTAATCTCTACTGTGTAGGAGATGATAGAACTGTTATGAAGTTCTTAAAACAAAGAAAGGATTTCCAGCTCACTTATTAACTGAAAAGGAGAGGATTTCAAGAAACACAACAAAAACTGCTGGACACTAATGCTATACTATCTGCTAGAAGTTCAGGAGTATTAACTCCTGTAGGTCATACTTGGAGAAAACAGAGGAAAACAACTCTATCTCCCTTCCAGTTAAAAATGTTGATGTAGCTTATGCAACATCTTTCTGCCCCCAAGTAAGTTGACATGGCTTCAAAGAAAAGCACAAACAGATTAAAAGCAATTTTCTACCTTGACTTTAATAAAATTAACAGGCATTACAATAAGTTAAAAAATAACTGACATTTCTGCTTCTGAAAATTCTCTGAAACTCTTCAGTCACCAAGCCCCTTGCTTTGATATAAGAGAGCAATACCACTGACTCGTGGCAGGACAGCAGCAGAACTTTAAACCCCAAGTTGTTTGTTAACAGGCTAAGTGCAAGTGAACATGGAGGTGCAGCACAGAATAATGCAATAAGTGAACATGTGTGGGTGGTGCAAAATTCCAGTGTTGATAACTCCGCTGGGAGGGCCAGGCTAAACCTGACCTAGCTGGAGCATCTCTGTATTGCAAATTATAATTCAACATAGATATATCCAATGATACCAGTACAATGCCCAAAAAAACCTGACAACTGTGTGGTGGTGAAGAACATTTATAATCAATCTTTGTCCACTAAATTTCCGTAGCGCATCAGCATCAAAGGCAGATGACCTTTAGAGACCATTTTCTATTGCTTAGACTCCATAAAATATTCATGTGCAATTTTCAAGGTGCCAGCACTCCAACCACAAAACAGGAGTCGTGTATTTTTGCCTCAGCTTCATGACTGCCCCTCATATATAACTCCACTCACTAGATTTGCGGCACGCCATTAACTATTTCAAGCGACACTATATTCACTGTGCATCTGATTTTAGATTTACTGTATAGTAAGATTTCAAAATTTAAACTTGTGTCCTATCAATTACTAAGCGAAAACTTGGTTCCTACTGAATATTATTTTTTCAAAATATCTAACAGAAATAAAGTGATTTAATAGCATGAAGACTCTCTTGCAACCAGTGTTATCCTCCACTAAAGGATTCAAAGGGCTAGTGGTGGTGAGAGGCCACAGCCCTTCTGACGACATCCAACTAGTGGCAATCAAACCCCTAAACTCTAAGAACTAATGAAATGTAATTATGTTAAGATGCAAACCAGTAGAAGTAGACAAATAAAAGAAATTGCACATTAAGTCTGTTGCCCACTAATCCTGAGTGATTAGGTGCTGCATACATGCAATGCAATGGGACTGCCCACTTATCTGACACTTGTTGCATGGGCTGCACTGAGTGGCTTGAGTTACGTATGGTGCAGCTTAATTTCTTTCCTTCATTACTTTATTCCACAGTTTCAATTTTAGCATTATTTTAATGCACTATTAAATTTTCGTTTCCTTTTTTATGATCTTTAAGTACAAAAGAAGGGGAGGAATTATTTCCATTACTTTTGTCGTTACTGTAAACATTAAGATTTTATACATTAATACAATGGCCTCTAGAAAAACTTTGGTCTGCAGCAGCATTAGGCTAACATCAGCATTACCTTATTAGAAGATAACTTCACAGTTGAAATACCAGAGCAGGTTAGTCATGGCCAGCACTTCCCTATAAATTCTATCATGCCATTAACAGAAATAAAAGATGCTCTTCTGTAGTTTCTCATGTTATGATGGGTTACAGTTTATACACTATCTCGGGCTTGATTAAATAAGAGGGTCAAGAGATTTAAGTCACTCCAGTGCTTTAACAAAGGTATCAGTACAGTTCTGCCAAGGGTCATTAAAATTTCTAGACAACTGCCTAAACAACAAGTAGTTCATCTTTCAAAGACTTTCAAAGACCCTTCTGCTCCAAGGGATCGCCAGAAACATTTGTAAGTATGGATATATTAACACGCATGCAGTGTAGACCATGCAATTCCACTTCTTCATGGCTTTAAAGGCTGCACTCAACACAGTGATACTTGAGTACAGAACTGTATTTCAGTCACAGTAATTACTGATTTTAATAGCTTGCAATTTCATCACATTTTTTTATGAATGATCTTGAAATACAGTGTACACACTAAAACCTCTATGGCATGCCTATATAAAATGTGCATTTCATAGTGAGGTAACAAACACAAGTGCCTTTTACAAAACAAACAGGCAGCCTGTGTAGCTAAGGACACAAGTCAGACCTCCTACAGTTCCCATTGAAGACCAACTTTCTCCTTGAGACAGTGATGACATTTTTACAGGCAGCAGGTGGACATGTATTTTCCCTTTTGGTAAATAAAACAATCTGAATTAATTTGGGTCCACTTACAAACTCAGATCTTGCCAAGAAAACAATTACACACATAGGCAAGGTAGTTCAATCCTTCACATTCTCTGTCCTACATGGAAGCGGACAAGTAAAGAAATGTTTAAGAATTAGACAATTTTTACTTCTGCTGTAATTGTCTTTGTGTTACAGGCAGCCATTTTACTACAAAGTAGAGTCATTTATGGCTCTGGCAATTTCCCATCTCTTATTCATGGCTGCCAGTGTCAAATTAACTCTCTGGCTAAGCCTCTGTATGTCAAATTTCAGTCTAGTTTTTTTTTTTTTAAAAAACACATCTGAGTTACATGGCTTAGAAAATGGTTATAATGAAAATGCTGATGCAGTCTTAACTACAGCACATCAATATGAGCACACTGCTATAACAGGCTCTTGTGATCTCAGTGGACTATGTTAAATCATTTATAATTAAAGTAATTGCATTGTGACAAAGAAAAGTTCAGGGTATAGTGCATATTTTGTAAATGTTATACAACCAAATGTGAAAGATGGCTTGAAAAATAGGAAGCATGAATAGGCAAGCAATTTTTTTGACTTTTCTTGTCTGATATATCACTAAGGAAGGACCTAGGTGGAGACATCTGATTGGGAAGAACAAAACAAAACAAACAACAATAAACCCAAACAAACAAAAACCAACAGCACAACCAAGCACAACCAAACCCAACCCAACCCCACACAGAACTCCTGAGCCTACTTTACTATTTGGAGAATGAAACAAGGGACAATTAAAAGGACATATATGAACAAAGAGGTTGGTATTGACTGAAACAACTGGACATGGCACTTAGTGCTATGGTCTAGTTGGCAAGATCAGTCAAAAGCGGGACTCAATTACCTTGGAGATCTCTTCCAACCTAAATGACTCTGTGGCTGTCTTAGACAGAACTTAAGCTAGTTAATATTTTCGTAATAGAAAACAGTGTCATAGACCATTTTTTTTTTTTAAGTATTTGCTTTCCTCATGGTAAACAGTAGGTATTTTAAGACAAGCATAACTGAAATCCTTTCATTCATACATTTCTTGAGCAATGCAGAAAATATCTTACCTTCCACTCAAAGATGAAAAAAAGGGCACTACATGTATTCCCAAGGGTCCACCTTCCCCAGAAATCTCCACTGTTTTTGTCATTTCACTAAAAAAGAGCACAGGGAAACACATCTCATATGCTTATTCACAGAATTCTCTATGTTAAAAACAAATTCCTGGTTGAAAGCGTAGAAAAAAATATTTTACTCAGACCTCACTAATATATAAAAATACAAAGAAAAGTAAAACAGCTATGCAATTCTTTATTTTTTTTTATATTAGCATTTTTGTATTTTAAAAGGAAAAGAAACCAGGTACTAGACATTTTCCCAAGTAAACCCTCAAGTAAATTAATTAGAATATTAAATAATAAGCTTTTAAGTGAGGAGAAACTTCATCATCAAAAAAAAAGGGGGGGGGATTGTAATTCTGCATTCTTAATTTATGCTCCACATAAGCTGCTTCAGCCAATTTCCCCACGTGGCCACATTAAAAACATGAAGATCACACACTGAGGACATCAAGCCTATAAGCAAATTAGTCAAATCATATTTAAATATCTTGATTTCTGTCCTCAGTCGCGTATGACCTCCCTGACAAACAAAGAACAAAACAAATTGCAATCAAAAGTGCAACTCAGCTCATTTTATCACAAAGTTTCCTTCCTCATCACAAACCATTACCAAAAACCTCTCCATTATCTCTGACAGATTTTTGCTGTTTCATGGCTATGTGCTGTTTCGTTTCCTATTGAGTATTTTAAACTGCCAGCCTTACAGTGACCTTATCTCTATTCTGGGTGATTCTAATCTGAAAAGGAAGGTACTTCAATGGGCTAGAACATTTAAAAAAAAAAATTAGTAACATCTGTATTTCAGCAGATCACGTTCCTTCTTTCTCTACTAGTGTCCATCTTCTCTAACACCCCTCCCCTCAAACTGTACTGAACACCATCACAGGATTAGTGGCCAGGGTACAACCAGGGGGTATTTCCATTCACATCAGAACACCTTAAAGCTGTGAGCTCAATATGCTCATGGTCAGTCCTACAGCATTGGCAGACCATGTGATATTGAACCAAAGGGCCATGTTATACACTGTAAAAGACTCAGACTAACTGATGCAAGTGCAGGCTGCCAGCAGGGAAAATACTTCCTACCTTCCTCCAAAAACCACACAAAGGATCTAGAGAACATGTTTGCAAAGTAAGATGACTGAGCTGACTCTTCCACACCACCCTGCCTGCCCCTCAAGTGATTTTTCCCTCGTACAACTTACTCTGGGATCAGCTGACTGATTTCGCCGGCCCATGGTCTTATGATCATTTGATAAGAGGCAAGAATCAGCAAGAATGCACGGATAGAAGGCAAGAATCTGTGACCACCGTTGAAGTGGCACCACACAGTTACATCAAATTAGACACACCGTAAGACCACATGGCACAGCTAAGCCCTCTCACAAGGAGCACAATTACTGCAAATGACCTTAGACAAATTCTGATGTTGCCGTCTAATAACACAGAAATATTGGGTTGTGGTTATGAACCTTTATCCAGTTGCACAACAAGAAGAAGCAACTTACCCTACAAACAATAATTCTTAGCTTGGTCAGCTAAATACGGAATAACGCTGGAAAATAAGTTTATATAATTTTCCTTTGGTTTTTGGAGATGAAGGGCAGTGAGTTTTGGGGAGTTTGCTTTTTGTAAACTATTCTTCCTAAAAGGCTGACACTGTAATGAATTTATGTTCTGTAAAAATAAATGGAAAGACCCTGGGCAACAAACCACCACTGAGCCAAGTGTAACAGCTTTACATGCTAACGTATTTATAACACAGGCACCATTGACAGGCATTTGCAGATTTTTTGCTTTCCTGTATTGCCCCTCTTCATTAATCAAATGGGGAAATCCTGACAAAATCTTCCTCTAAGATTTTTTACATACACTTTTTCCTAGGGAAACTGGTCAGAAAGCTAATTAGGGTGGTTACTAAAAACCTCAACAATGCTTTCATAGGAAATTAACTCCTCTTTCAGTTCCATCTTCTACTTCCTCCAATTCTCTTAATACACAAAGAAAGATAATTAAAGGGCTACTTTTATTGTCTTTTGAACTTCTATGGAATCAAAACTCACAAGTAAAATAAGTAGCCAAACCCTATAGATCCAGAAAACAATCAGAAGTAGTGAATGGCCTTTCATTTGTACAGGGAAAATTTAAATAAGTTACAGCTGTCCCCAGACAACCCTGTGTGTTGCTTCAGTACTTCAGGGAAGAGTTGTCTTCCTAAGCAACTGTAAAACCAAGCAGGATGTTTTTTGAGGGCTAGCACGACAGACAGGTTAGCTGTCATATTAAATCAACACACTCACAGTTACAAGTAGGCTCAAAGCCAAGGAAAACATACAAGCTTCTTTTTAAAACTAACATGAAATCTACACGCTAAGAAGAATAGGTTTCTTTGTGAAAATCAATAGCTCACATGTACATTGTGTATTACTTTTAAAAACTGTGGTACATCCTAAAACTTATGGATGCTCTAAAGCACTAAATATGCAGAATAAGAGCACACTCTGTACACATATATCAAAAAGGGTACTTTGAAATTATAATTTCAGTCAATCTATGAATTTGAAGACTTATCATACTCAAACAAATGTGATTCCTAGTTACATCTGAGTAGAAAACTGCCCTTCACAGTAAATCTCATGGATCTTTGAGGGCATATTTTTATATTATACCTATGAGCGCATGACAGAAAATTTTAAAAATGGGACATCTGGGATTTGCTTTGGTTTTTATTTGCTTAGGAACCTTAAATATTAGGGATTTAGGGAAATTCAGTATAATTCACTCATTCTGTCCCTCTTTGGATAGGTTTAATTTGCCCACGAGAACAGCTAAACTCAGCAGTAAACTATTCCACAGTGGCTTACAGTCTATACTACACTGGAGACAGTATTGAGGAATAGGGCATGGCTGAATGAGATCCTAAATAGGATGAGCTTTAAGAATACTAATTACTGAACTCCACAGGCATCAGGGACACAAAGGTGCTGGGACTCTTCAGTTTGACAGAGCCTGGTTAAAAAAATTAAAGAAGGGAGTGGGAGAACACAGAATTGCTTTCTACTGCAGGTTGATAGCTGTAATATTGACATCAGAGAGGGTAATTTATAGATTTTCTGCAATACTCAACACATTTAAAAAATAAACCAGCCCCCAAAATAGGAAAAAAATTAAATTCCAGGGGTTAGTAAACCACTAGTGACCTACTCCTATTTTAAATCTCTCCTACAGATCTTAAATGCCTTTTGCAGTGAAAGAAAACACAGGCCTGGCCTATGCAGTCAGTGTAAAAGACCTGTAGTCCAGTTGCTTGCTGGGCACGAGGGGTTGGGAGCACTGGTGAGCAATGCACAAAGAGTGCCCCACTGTCCTACTGTCAGTGTCCCCTGCGTCCTCCTCCAGGAGCAGACAGCTCCTACCTCAGAAAACACTGTCCTTGCTGAGCTTGGAACTCAAGTCTCTATGGAATACATACAAATATATCCTTACAGCAATAAAAATAAGTGAACTTTTAAGAAGCATTTATGTATGTAACATTTATCAGAGCTGCAGGGTCCAGCCCAACTACAAACACGGCACTCAGGCTGTTTCAGATGCGTGCTGGCACCTCCCTTCCCCTCGCTGCACTGAAGGTGCCTCAGAGGTCTCACTGGAGAGAGAACACCTGCCTGGCATGACCTGTTGCAAGGCCACATTCAACACTCTACTACCGATTTTAACCTGAAGAAGCTGTCATCATTTACTATTTAAATTGTTCATTGCTTGATGTTATTGATTTCTGACAGGTTCTTTACTGTCTATCACATTTGTCAGGAAGGCTTGCGATGCATATTATTAAAAATGTTGATGAGTGCTGTTTAGCCAAGAGAGATAAAGAAGGTGCACACATGTGCAGGGAGCATGCTCAGCGCTGGGAACACAGAAAGCAAAAATTAAATGGAGTGCTGCACATTCAGCGGGGCATATTTTGTGGTGAATTGACTGATCCTCAGCTTGGCAGTGTCCTTGCTGTCGAATACTACAGCTCCCTCTCCTGAAACCTGTATCAAAAGTTAGCACTTTGTCAGTTTTGCAGTGGGGAAAGATCTGTTGGCTGAAAACTTCTCTGTAAACTATCCAACATCACTGATGAACCAATCCCAGCCACTGAGAACTCAGATGTTTGAAGGGAACTCTCTCCAGAGAATATTGCAGCACGGCCTGGTTCACCAAGGTGCTTTGGCCTTCCCCAGTTAAAAATGCTTGGAGCATCCTGGCAGGATTTCTCTTGGAGAATGCAGTACATGCAGCCTAAAGCAGATTGATTGTTTTGCAACACTCTGAGGACAGTACCTTGGAAGAGCTGCTTTCTGCACAGCTTACTGGGTAAAAGTTGTCATCATGTGTATGGCACAAGAATCTATTGCCTGAATAAACACAGCTTAAGTAATCATTCCAGTGGCATTTGCCTTTGTAATTCTATTCAACACTTTCTCATGTGTTTTTAAGAAAAGGTACAGATTAGTAAGATGCCATATCTGAAAAAAAATCTCTTAGTGCAGGACGTCAATGTTTCCCTTGCAAACAGAAAAGTACAGCTAATGTTCTGAGCATGCTTTGTGGTATTTTTATTGACCACAGTCAAGTAAAAGGCAAAATAAATGTTACTCAGATGTAGAGAATTCACAGATGAAGTTACTAAGCTGCATCTCCTTGCTTGTTCTTCACTTGTGCCTCCACCCCCACCAGTGGAGAGAGCATCCATCCACAAAGGGTGTTGACATTTGGTAGAGAGCGTAGGCCTACAGGTGATGCCAAGTTCCTAAAAGGGATTTTTAACAAGGAAGTATGCACAGATTTACCCAAGTAAACAGGTTGATGACTCTGTCCATGTACTTTTTTCATATGTTAAACTAGAACAGTTACTGATGGTAATAAAATATTTGTACCCATTCTTCCAGAGAGGCTTCCGGAGTAGTCAGCTCAACTGAAGCTGGCACATAGCACACTTCCCACCTAGCTCCTACCCCTTTTCCACGTTTTTCGTCCCATCTTTTAAACTACGTACACAAAGGTCCGTTGAACGGCCTGTAGAAGAAACTTGTACTCCAGATGTTAAATAATGTGAACATACTCAAATGATGAAAATCCAAACAACATCTAAACAGGGATGGAGAGCACCCTACAGGGAGAGGAGGACACAGCTGAATGTGCCGTCAGGGATGAGCTTTCCAGGCACAGTTAAGGAACTGCTTACTCTTTTACAAGAGACAGACACGCTTCAGCTGCTCCATTCTGCACAAAACTAAACAAACTATCCACAAAGTTCAAACAATTACTAGGAAATAAGGTCAGAATCTTTCAGTTTTGGGTTTGAAGAGGAAACAAAACACCTTCTCCTAACTAAAATATGTTTAATTGAGACATTTTTTCACACTAAAATTAGTTCTCATGCAATTAACTGTTTAAAGGTTTAGAGAGAAACCACACAGCCAGCAGGCACCAGGGTTTTGTGTCTTTTTTTCTTTAAATCAAGTTGCTCCAATTCTCTGTTGTTAGATTAATGAAAGACACAGTAGGTTAAAAAAAGGAAAATACAGAGAAGGAAAAAACTCTGCAGCTATGCTTTAATTATGTATCTACAGTGCTTAAACCAAGGAACTGACCCTGACCTCTGCTAAAAAGAAGTGGGAAGACAGCAAAACAGAACATAATGAAAACACATAATGAATTATCTACGAATAAATTACCCTTTGAGTTCCAACTAATCCAGTGCTATTAAGCTAAACACCTACTTCCAAGCAGATCCATGTTTACTGTTCCTTAACATTGTCATTTTTACTAAAAAATGCAAGGTTTTCAAACCCAGTATTTCAGTATACAGTGTGCTAAGGAATTCAATGTTAAAGGTTGTGACAAATATCTACCTGACCATCTATAGAGCATCGACCCTGTTTTTACTTTAAAAATGTTTCAGGCCCAGTACAGAACATGAAAGGAAGCAAGGAGAAATACAAAATTTTATACACTGATGGCATTAGCTTGGCTTCTTTTATCTTGAGCATTACCTTTACTAGCAAACAAACAAAATCCAAAAAAAAAGTCACCTCCAGAATTTACAAGAAGATTGCCATTATGTATTCCATTAAAAAATGTTCCAATGACCTGATGTTTCAAGTCTCTTCCATAGCAAAGTTCAACTCTCAAAATGTCAAATTAAAATTTTCAGACTCCCACGGGATACAGTCCTGAAAAGTTTCCCAGTACTTTTACAATGAGATGTTTCAAGAGAATCCAGACAAAGAAACTTCCCACCAGCTTCTGAGTAGAGGAGCAACAAATCCTCCATACTGCCATTAACCCAACGTGCTTCACCTACTCAAATCAGTGAAAGGATTTTTTGAATGAGAAGTAAAAAACAATTCAAATCTGGAGCCTTTAACTTCAACTCTCTGGGCTTCACAGTCATGAAATATTAACCGTGGTATTCTTTTTTGATGCTTCCCTCTGAAATACCCATTTACTGGCTGTAGTTAGAGAAGGGACTCTGACCACAGACAGGTTGGTGCTCAGTTAATTTTCTCAGGTGATGAGCTGCTGTTTCTGTTAAATGCTAGAGGCCTTCAAGGTTACCAAACTCAGCAACAGGAAAGGTTATATTCTAGTGAAAGCAGCAGGGACAAGAGTGGTTTTCTTTCTCCCATAGCATGGAGTAGCTGACAGTTAGGCTGAAATATCAGCTTTATTAACATCACTTAACATCGCTTATTTAAATGGCATATTTAAATGAAGGCTTAAGGTATGATTTGGTGGTCCTCATGGCCCTAACGTCTTTGAAATACAAGAAAGACACCTGAATAAATCAGAATTATAAGTAACACCTTCTTTCAGAAGGAACAGTGTAAAAGCAGTCAAATTAGATATTAAGATGTGAGTTTTACTACTTGTGGGGGGAAAAAGGTTTTATCATTTAATACTATTTAATTAATAAAACCTTTAATTACATTCACTCTATTTAAATAACAGCAAGACAGATGGTCTCTAGGGACTTATTTTCCTTTATAAAAGTTTTACTACTAATGAAAACACTTTTGGAAAAACAGTTTAAAAAACTTTACTTAGAAGAAAAAGCCAAACAAGAATTAAAACCATTGCCTTAAAATTTAAATTCTTTGACTCTTGAAATTCCAGCGAATTTCACAGAAAAATGAACTAACTTTGCTTTACAAAATAATGTGATCAAAATTCTGCTAATGTTCACTGCTTAAAGAAACTGAAATTTATTACAAATATTTCAGCAATAATTAACAGCTTTGAGGAGAAAATCCTCATTTTATCCATCTCAAATCTTGCAGGCAAAAAAAAGTGTATTTTAAAATTTCCTAAGGACGCTAGAAGCAAGGCATATTTTGGTAAAATTATCTTACTGTGACTCAGTAATTAAAGAAAGACTGCTCCTTTCTCAGTGTTTTGGTTTGGTTTTCATTTATTTGGTTGGTTTTGGCCACTGATTTTCTGAATGCATCAATTTCGGTCAAGATTAGGATAAAAAAAAAAAAAATTATAACCAGTGCAGAAAGATTCTTGGGAATATCCTGTTCTGTTCCCTCAGCTTTCCTTCTGCTCCCTGCCTGTTCCACATTTTGATGCTCAGGCACCAATCCAGTGGCCCCCTATGTATATTCTTTACCTCTTTTCCTTCCATACTCCTCTGTCAAGACAGTTTGCAGAATTCATCAAAAACTGTAAGAGAGCTACAGAAATTTAGGCTTATTTGTGACTGTTTTGTGACAATGCCAGAGAAGACCTGGCCATTTCAGAAAACTGAGTAAATCTGGAAAGCATCACAGAGGTTTTTCTCATTGTCAACATTTCCAATGGCCATCAAATTATGACGATTAAAAGCAAACAAGTATCACAACCTTCTTCTAAAGAATTCCAAATGCAAGCAATGAATTGTTTAACTCAGTAAACAACAATATGCTCTCAGAAAATTCCTAAGAGGACTTAGATGGTCTAAAACACCCTAGTAAAGGCATAAGGACAACAGTAACTATGAGCCTAGTGTGCACAGAGCTTGATTAATCCCCATTACAAATTAACGGATCAAGAGGCAAATGAGTGCATATATTTGGTGATGCATAATAATTACCTCAGGTGAAACAAGCAATAGAAGTCTTTAGCAACATTCTGTAAAGAGAAAATAAGCACTAGCAACTAAACTAAGTTCTATACCTGCATGATGAACACTAATCAGCTGGCGTGTAACTTAGAGGCCTGGCAGGTGCAGAGAGAGCTGGAGGAGCACTCCAGTTCCTTTTCATAATGAGACCATTCTAAAAATATGTACCAGTATCAGCAGGCAAGAGAAGAAATTACAAAATGGCATATGCACCAGGTGACAAGGAGGCCTCCAGAAGGGAGGAAAAGAACCAGACAGATTGAGTTGAAAAACACAACTGTACCAAGATGATAAATTCTCCCATAAAATAAATGAAACTATGACACAAAGAAAAACTAGAAAGTATCTCTCTTGTATGGAAAAGACTGATATTGACATGCTCTGAAAGGAAAGGTGATCCTTCTACCCAAATCTTGGCGTGGCCCAGAGAACCAGCAAGGTTAGAATCCTTGCTCTTGCAAACTTCTCCAGAGGCTTTGGGTATATATTCATGCCTCTTTCCCAGTCCTCACACAGGCAAAATGGGAACATTAACACTTGTTTTTTCTCAGGAAAAAATGCTCTAAGATTAAGGCAAGCAGGTACTGCTTATTTTATGGGGTACATTTTTTACTGTTTTGACAAACAACTGTAAGATGCAGAATTATAGCAAAGGATTACTTGCTATCGCCAAAATGGAAACAGAGCAATTCTTCACATTTTAGCTGTCACACAGAAGTTTGCCATGTAACGCCTCTTAATTTCGTTACACACTGTGCTACACATACCACCACAGTTCTGCAAGAAACACAACGTACTGGATAAAGGACTGAATTCCTTTACCTACTCAAAAAGGTGGCTTTAGCACAACCTGAATTACCCGTCAAAACTGAAACTGAAGCTTAGAGTGAGGCAGGAAAACAGCAGCATGGAAACATTTTGCTCTAAATTTAGCAACTTCTCTAATGTCACGACTGAGGATCTGACCAACCTACTCTGTGACACTGTATTGCAGCCTGGCCTGTTAGCTTGGTCTAACAAATACAATCTGCAAAATCACTACTTTTCAATTTCATTTCAGACATTTAGAATTTTTCTTGGGATTTCAGAAGCAATAAACACTGTTGCTCATTATGAAAACTCTTCAAACCACCTAATTTCCCCTCCTCTTTTTTTCAGCTACGCAGCTGTCAAGTTTTACTGCATTTGCTTCCAATGCAGATTAGATATTTACTTAGGTTTCACTCAAAATTTAGACTGTTTAAAATAAAAGTTATTTCCCAAACTGTCAATGGGACCACTACCACCTTCAGATATAGCAGCACTGGCCATCTCTAGTTGTTTATAAATAGAGGAAAAGGATGTATTCCCTCTGACTACTCTAGTGAAGCAACGCACAGGGAAATATTGCAAGTATCGGCCACAGTTTTCACAGTGTATAAACACAGAGATAAAAATCTACTTCAGGATATAGCAAAGCAATAACCTTACCACTCAAAAACAGTGGTGACACTTAAACTGTAGAAGATCATTTTAGGATTATATGGCTCAGTGAATTGTTATTTATTGAGATATAATACATGACTTAAGAACATCCTCTACCTTAAGATATTAAATACTTGCAGGACTGAGTAAAATCAAAAAGGGAGTATACAAGAGTAGTGTTATTTCTCCCTTGCCCTTATACTACACAAAGCACAAAAAAATCTTTCATCACTGAGGTTAAAAGACTGTCATGCACAAACAAATATGTGCTTCAGTATGTGAATCAAATGCAATTTTAGGATGGGAAAGGGAGGAAGAGGAGGAGGAAGAGATCACGATGATGAGAAATACAATGCAGATTCAGAAGTGCAGCTGGCATAAGAAGTCAGTCTTGTCTTGCATTTTGGTAGATCACACTTGAATCAGCACCAAACAGAAGATGCTCTTACCTGACAGGGAGCCGGGCCCTCTGAGCCAACAACAGTTCTGTGGGTCCAGTGAGGTTCATCTCCCCATCCTGAAAGGATGCCTGGGAAGCACCCTGTGGAGAGATTTCAAAGCACATTTTGAAGACACATAAAAATATTATGTTTATATCTGTTAATCAGTATTTAAAAGACAAAGTCAGTCAAAGTAACATCATCTCACTGCCAGTGAGGACTGACAGACCCATTCTGTATGCCCCATCTGTGACAAAGCCTTGGAGAAACAGGAGGGTACCTCAAGTCCTGCTCCTTGCATATCGGAGTCCCACTGTAGAAGCTCATGGTGCTACTTTCTTGTCTATCTAACCTGAACGTCACTTTTCCACTCTGAGCCTCCTCCTTTCCCACAACAGATCCCACAGACCCTGATAAACCCAGTAGCATTTTTTTTGGCACTCTATCCCTTAGTAGCATTCATCTGGTACTTTCACAGTAACTTCACAGAAAAACAAAGTCTGTAACCATTTGGCCAGACACAAAAATAAAGTGCACACGGAGTCCAGACTTCAATGCCAAAGCTCTTGAAAACTATGATTTAACTTTCTTTCTGTGATCCTTATACTTTTAGTGTTTGCATTTTTTCACACTGGGAGAGGGAAATAGTTACCAATGAGATAAGACCACTGTCAGCAGGTGATGTATGAGCTTTAAGGTACTGTACTTCATCCCGACCCTAATGGCAATAATGTAAACAGAGCAAATTCTGTAACAAAGACCTTCTTTGGAGGGGTCACTTCTGTCAAATCTGCAACAGGAATATAGCTGGAAGACATAAATCTTCAGCTGTCAACACACTAACATAATTCAATTCAGAGTTTGATCTTAACTAGATAAAGTCTAAAGTTAATAATTATGTTTTTTGTTGTTGCAGTGGTACAGTTTTCCAGTGTATACACTTGTCATATCAAGTTGTCTCCAGGTAAAAGGTATCAATGCTATAAATTAATTTCAAAGAACAAAGCCAACTAGATAGATAATTTAATTTTCAATAAAAGCTCTACACTGTATATTAAAAGTTCCCATTTCTCTCAAATGATGGCTCTACTCAAAAGATGGCTTTAAATGTTTGGTGTTTCCAGTCCCTCAAAGATTTGGAGAACTTATTTTTAGGTTGTATGTATCAAGAGAATTTGGGGCAAGTGTGGGTTGCCTTGTGTTTGAAAATAGAATCGGGAGCAGCCTTGTAAGCAAACCCTTGAAATATAAAGTAAGCTGAAACCCCTTTTGGTTCACATGCTGCTTTTGAATCTATAATATTAGTAGCAATGCTCTTTGTGTGTTAATTAGAGCAGAAGCCAACAGACTTCGCTCCAATTGCAAGACCAATATAGCTCAAAGTGAACTTTTGTCAGTAGAACCATTTTTAAGAGCTGTGTGTTGACTATGTACCAGCTCTTCCAATTGCTCTTCACAGTGGAACCACATGTCAAGGAACGAATCTTGCTATATGAAGTATATTCCATATTAAACTTGTCAATCAAGAACTCAACCTCAAGTTCATATGTTGACTTCAATTTGACAAAAGCTTCAAAAAAAAAGTGTCATGGTGGCAACAGATGCTGGAAGCAAACAAACCTCTTACCAAAAATGCTCCCAACAAAGCCAACCTCCTTTAGCCACCTACTGAACACTGGTGCTACAAGGGCAAAAAGCTATTTGGAAAGTTGTAGATAGCCAAGCCATGAGCATATTCAGGCTTGTGAATTAACTGGATTCTTTTCTTCCAGACACTGGCTGCAACACAGTGCCTGACAGAGAGCACACTACTCATGAACTCAAAACTTTTTGCTACCTGAGGTCTCCCTTGCAGTCTACACAAGTCTGCATAAGCTACATTATTTCTCTGTTTTGGGGCTTTTGGCTACTATTGTTCTTGTTGCAGTGAGATTACATCCGTGCTTGTCCTCTACTTCCACTTCCTGGGAAGCAGATTTCACAGCAAGGAAAAATACCCATGTTCAGAGCACAATCTCATCTCTTGTTTCTATTGTCTGATTTACATATTTTTAACCACAAGGAACCATTTTTTGATCAACAAGTATAATCTCAGATTGGCTTAGTGACACAGGATAACAAGGCCAATAGCATAGTTACACTCCAAGATAAGAGGTCCTTAGAGGAAGATGGCAACCAACAGCTTTCTTTTCTGCTAAAGGCCAGGCCTGCAGAAAGTATCTTGAAGCTGGATAAGAGGATTATTACAGGTATCAGGGATATTAGACCTTTGGAAGAGGTGTTCAAGAACAGATTTATAAACATGCCACAAAGGTTTCAAGGCATGTTCATTCTATGCCAGAAAATAATGGTCCAGCCTTGCAAGGCACGTGACAGTCACACACATTTTAATCTTTCCATAAGATAAAACATGAGGAATCAGAAAACAAAGTTTGGAGTCCACATCCACAATTACTGCTTGCTTTTTCAGTTTCTTTTGTTTCTGGTTTGTTGGGGTTTTTTGCGGGGGGGCGAGGAGGAGGGGGAGTTGGCTTGTATGCTTATTGTAGTGTGGGGATTTTATTTGTTTGTATTTGAAACTTAAGGCTAAGAATTTCCAAAAAAAAGTTAACCTCTCCTGGGCTGGACAGAAATGTGCTGAGGGATTTCAGAAATGGCACAGGAAAAATTTCAGTATCAGAGCCCCAGTCCACCGCCTGTTTAATTTGAAGGCATATAGTGCTCACACATATCACAGATTATTGCATGCTCAAGTCAGTAAACACAAAGCCAGATATATTTAAAGGCTTAACTGATCAAGGAAACATGAATCATAACACTGGCATTATAACTGAGCTCTCTGAGGAGGACATTAGAGCTTCAGTCACATAATCACTACAAATGGACAAATTCCTTTCATACTTCAGCATTTCATTAGAAGCACAGTAAATTTAAACAGATGCTGAACCAGCAGAAAGACAGGAAACCAAAAATGCAGAAGACACTATCAAAAGACAATGATCCAATACACACAGAAATGCTCAATCTCTTGTTCATATTTTAAAGTCTGATTGTCCGTTTCTCAATAGTAGCAGAATTAATGACACTGACTACCAACGCTTGACTCAAATTCAGCTGACAATGTAATGGCTTTACAGGGATGGAATTGCAGTTTTCACTTAGGACATAGGAAGAAAATGCCAAATGGTGTGGTAAAAATTAAAGTCAAGAAAGCACATGCACCTAAGAATAGCAAAAGTTATTTATTTACATAGGGATAACTTGAATTAAGCAACTCTTCTTAGTGCTACAAAAGAATGCTCTTCAAATTAGGACTGAAACAGAAGAGAGGGACTCTATTACATAACAGCCCTCTGCAAATAACTGCAACCTAAATACTACAAAGAGTTTCCTATTCATTATGTGACAGCTTTTGAGTTAGGTAAACATGTACATGTGACAGTAGAAAGAGTGACAGAGCTCATATCAGTGACATCATCTACTCTGTGAACGTACAGTCTTCTCAGTTCAGCACTGAGCATGGGCAACAAATGCTGGAATCCATCACGGTCTTACTGAGCTTAGGGAGTACGACAAATTCTCTGGGCTTTTTCTTTAATTTTTGAAAATGCTCATTTCATAAACCCCACAAAACAGCTGCGGGGAAAAGCAATGGTGGCACTTCTGAACAGAGACATGAAAGTATCAATTTCTGCCTAGAAAAAAGGAGAGGGAAAGACAGAACCTACTGAAAATGGCCACACCAAATGTTTGTATTACAAACAATAAAGCGCAGCTCGGAGCAACCAGCACCGTAGCAGCTGCCCACCAAACCCACTGCTCTGTTTTCTCACTACCACTGCAACCCAAAAATCTGCATTTTTGTATGTTAAAATAAACTGCACCACATCTGTTTTCTACCTGAACTCCGGCTACAGTGTAGTTTTGAGCTACATTTTAGCTAAAAAGAAATCTTTTGTTGAGGTTCTTCTGCAGATTCATGCAAGAGCAGACTACACCACCTAACCCAGCAAGACAACTTTAAAAATATTCACAGGCCACCAGTGGTTATAGAAGGGACCTACCCAAATCACCTCAAATCTGCGTGGTAGGCCCAGAATACAATTCATTCTTAAGACAATAAGTAAGTGTTTGAACAGTATAAAATTGCTAATATGCCACTTTTAGAAAAGCTACATAGGAAAAGAAATTCTCTTCTTTGAAAAAATTCCCATCTTATTATGTAGTAACTAACATGAGACCAATCTCAAAACTAGATGAATTTAGAGAATACGGAGTCTAAGTTAAGAACAGGAGAAAATCCTGAGTGTGAGATACACTTGGAGTATAAAATGGCTGTCAAACACTAATAATAAACTTGAAGGAAATAAATACAAACTATTAATAGAAGAAATACACGTGATCTTTACTCAAATTAGGACTGAAGCAGTCTGGTATACCCAAGGGAAAGTATCTTTATCTGAGATTTTCTTTCAGTGGCAAAGGTAGAAGTGAAAATGTGTGTTTGAAGTTGCAGTTTACAGTGTTGTATTCCCTGAGGGCACCTACTTTCTCAATCAAAGAGAAGTATCCAAACCCAAGAGCAGAAGGTCACGGAGCAGGGTGTCAGGCTGCAGAGCTCACTCTCCCTACTTGGCCAACACTGAACCTTCTCCCAAGAAGGTTCAGTGAGAGTTCATAACAAACAGTGAGATGCAAGGAAACCTGGGGGTGAAAGGGATGCTTAGTTTACAAATGCAGGAAATGTCTCACCGACTGCTCTCACAACAGACAATTTTAATTACCGTATTTAAAAATTGAACATTTTTAGCAACACTTTCAGGATCATGTGAGCACTTCTGACAGCCAGAATGAGTTTAAAAAGCCATAGCACTATATTTAGCTTTAAAAATCAACACTTTCATAAATATTCCCAAACCAATTACTGCGTGTTATAAAGTAAAGGTGTTTACCGTGAGTTAGAACAACAAATGCAATACATGACATCACATACAGAAGATGATCCCCAACACCACATAACTCAAGGAACACACACAGAAATTCCCCTTTTTGTTCATTAATAATATAACCAAGCACAAGTTAAAATATGGACCAAAGTTTACATATCTGGCTGTAATGCCCAGCAGTTACATACACTGCTAGTTTCAAGTTCTGGCCAATTGTACATGCCTGCGCCTCAAAAAGGCTTCTTCATGGCTCTCTTGGACTTCTGGGACAAAACATAAGCTGCGTATGTGTGTTCCTGAAACGGCTAAGAAATAACCCTTGCCCTTCATTACGATTTGCAACAAGAAGAATGCAGCACACCACGAGCTTTAAAAATGCTTCAGATTTAAAATCAGGATCTTGATTCCTCCATTTGGCCTTAAATCCACAATGGGACTAAAAGATGTGGCACTAAAACCCTACATAAAGAAAACATTTATCTTTCTTACTTGACACATACAGAGTCAGGATATCTCAAGGCCAGAGAACGATCTGGCAAGTGAAATACGTAACAAGCTTCCAGTTAGCAGAAACCTGTACTGCGACTGTAGCAGAAACACATTTGGGGAAGATCAATTTTTCTAACTGAGGCATTCTGGTTTGGGCTGGGACAGAATTAATTTTCTTCCTAGTTGCTGATACAGTGCCGTGTCTTGGATTTAGTACGAGAATAATGTTGATAACCTGCTGATATTTTGGTTGCTGCTAAGTAGTGCTTACCCTAAACTGCAGACTTTTCAGCTTCCCATGCTCTGCACCAGAGGAGGTGCCCCAGAAGCCATAAGGGAGTGTGGCCAGGACTCGAACTGGCCAAAGTGATATTCCACACCAGAGAACCTCCTGGCCAGTATATAAACTGGAAGGGGTGGCCAGGAGAGGCCAGTCACTACTCAGGGACAGGCTGAGCATCAGTCAGTGGGTGGTGAGCAATTGTATAGGGCAGCACTCGTTTTTCTTGGGTTTTACTCACAGTCCTTTGAATACGAGGCATGAAGACTAGGTTGGTGTCCACATGTGCATTTCATGTGCTTGGCTAACCTTTCATTACCAAGCTAATACCAGACTATCTTCTGGTCTTCCTGTCCACACAGCTTTACATAACACCCAAAACAACTCCGTGAAATATATATAAGAATGGCTTAGTATAGCAAAAGCATGCATAACAATGCCTCAAAGAATGTCCAGATTAATTTTTTAACATATAGCTTTACTTTTTTCTTTCTGAATAAGCATAATGAAATATCAAACATCCTTTTAAAACCAACCAATAATAGAACACTGAGTAAATTGCTCAGCACGCTCTTGAATATTAGAGACTGTTAGAAAGAGAACATGTTGACCCAGAGACATACAAGGTGTCATACAGGTGTATTTATAACCACAATTAATTTATCTCAATTAAAAAATTCCCATTCCCACAGTATTGCTATCATCAATACATCAAGGATGGAAATCAACGCAAATCAGGCTAATAAAATGCTGCTAAACTGAAGGGAAAGTATTACTGTTTGTTACTATATATTTCTTATTTTTCCAGCAGTCTGTTTGATTTAAATCACTCTGCCTCCATAAAACATGTTAAGTATTTCTAAACAGCTTATAATACTTTCATTTCACTTACTGATTAAACTACATCATCTTCTCGACTATTTAGAAGGAAATTCATTTGAAATGGATAATTGATGCAATTGTGCAGTATCTACAAATGCAATTAATCACTTGCTAAGGATGATTTTTAGGCAGGCAATATGAAAATAAGAATCACAGAGCTTCTTTCAATGTTGTCAATTAAAATGTATTCTAGTGGACTGGTAAAAGGTATTTTTCAACATAAGAATAGCTGTACATCTTCAGATATTTTTAATAACATGCAAGTGGATTCATGTTTAATTAGCAGAGCACAAAGAAAAGCCATAATATAGTACAGCTTTCAGCAATTACATGACAGTTTCAGGAACCACAACAGCATTATTTCCCCCTCAACTACCAATGGATTTCTTGAATATTGTTGTGATCTTGGCACTTAAAAGGATATTCCAAACCAAGGGCATAAATAGATACTCTCCTGGGAATCAGTGTGGATTAAGAAATTATTCCCCCAAATTGTTTGCTAACAAGTCTCTGCTGAGGGTTATCACTGCAGCCGAGCTGTCCTAGTAGGTAACACACTCTTGCTCAGTGCAGACACCGAGCTGGCTCAAACCCCTTCCCCAGCAGGTCCAACTACTCTGGGCGACTTCACACTACAGTAAATTAGGAGCTACTGTTTGTTTCATCTTAGTAATACAAAAATCTATATGAGGAGAGTACACTGTATGGAAAAAGCAATGCTCTGTTTCTTAAAGTCCTGCACAAAGAGTAAATAATTTATTACTAAGAGCAGCAAGGATTACTTTTAGGCCTGGAGATCAAAATTGCTACACATAATTTTGGTAATGGAACTTCAAGAGTTCTCACATGAAAAATTTCTCTATCAGTGACAGAAAAACCCCCCCACACTAGTTCTAATAGTACTGGAGAGTTCACATCTTCCTTGGCAGGTGTTTTTTATGGGTGAAGGGAAGGAAGAGGTGCAACTGGAGTGCCTAATTACCTCAATTTATGAAGGGCTGAGAGAAAAAGAAAAACAGAAAAATTGCCTCAGTTAAAAGAATCCAGAAGTAGCTTTTCTGCACATAAACCTTAAGCCCAACATTTTTAAGAATTTCTAGGCTGAGGTATGAGCAATGCCCTTTCCAAAACAGTAGAAAGCAGCTTTTAAAAGCACTGATAGCATATTGATAAATATTTGGATTTAGCACCTCTACTGGCCAAGAATCAATTCTTAAAATAAAAGAAAGTGTTCCAGTAAGGGTGGGAAAAAAAAAACAAAACAAAACCAAAACCAAATCAAGCAATCCACACATGAACATCCACCAAAAAACTACTGGAAACGTAAGTAATATGATACATGTTCACAACTTTTAGGAGCTGTCAATACTGGAATTATTATTGAAAGGATGGAGTAACTGGACAGCCATATGACCACTGGCACCTTTAAAACAGAGGGTGTGTTTATCAGCCCTCTCCCCATTCATCATACTGATTTTAATTGCCTGCACTGCAAGCCAAGTCCACAGAGCAATATTAGGACACTGTGCCTGAGTCAGTATTATTTGCATCTCAAAAACATTATTCATTTGAACTAAAGCATACTTAGAGCACTTAAAATATTTTGGCTGACCTGAGGCATGCTTCTCTGCTAGGATATTAATATTTGTATTTTATTTACCTTCTGGTGTTTTAATTATATTTTAATGGTATTTTAAGCGGAATTGCTGTATTTACTGTCCAGAAATACATGGGTGGCCTTTTATTTATAGAGAATATTTAGCAGTGCTATCAACAACACAGGGCAGTGAAGAAGTAGGTGTTTCCAAGCTAAAACTGCATCACCCATTTGGAGAAAAAAATATGTTCAAAAGAAGTACATAAATTTTGGACGTTTCAGTTACTATCTAAATTATGTGTAAATAATTATTCCCATGGCAACAAGTATCACTTAAAAAGTGCACTATCATTAGCTCTACAAATGCCCACTAATCCCTTCTCTTAGTTGGAAACTGCCATTTGGCAATTAATACTGCAAAAACAGGACAGAAATTAATAATGTTCCTACAAGAATATCTACCAAATTTTCTCAGACCAAAAGAACATAGGCATGACATTCACTAGCTGTTTTAAGCCTCGCAATATCATTAATTGACAGAACCTTTTACAAGAGATTTGCAAACTACAAAGCTGTATTTTGACTCATTCCATACTTGTGCAGAAACTGCTTGTATTCCTTTTTGAATTTTTTAAAAAAAATCTCTGAAATGCCACATCACCAATCCCCCCATAAGTAGCTGAATGCACAAGTGATACTTTAGCCTTGCATCTCTATTCCATGCAACAAATCCTTTATTGAATTTTTATCTTTTTCATCCATGTTAAAATTGTGCATATATTCACCACCACCAATGACAGTGGGAGCGAACAACAGTGGTTTCCAAAATTTAAAAATCACACTCATTTTCAAAATTAAAAAAGGGTCTTGATTAAAGATAGTACTTTATATTTTGCTGCTAATTTTCTTTATGAATAGAGCATATAATGGGATGCATTAAACATCCTAGAATTCAACAGGAATCCATGGATCCCTTGATTCTGTACCAGCAAGTATAACCAAATTGTTACCACTCATCGGCCTGCCAAACACCACTCACAGTCTGTGAGAGCCAACATTAAACTTTATCTTGGATCACAAACCTCTACTCTCCATTGAGTAACACCAGTAAGATGCTGTAATGGTGTAAGAATTCTCTTTCTCTCACTTTAGAAGTCACTGTCACAGCTATATTTTACATAGAGAAGGCAGACATTTTAGTAACAACTACCAGAGAAACTCTGACAAACACAGAGCCCATCACATTGCCCACAACCTTCTTGGGTTGGCCTTTTTGTAACACAACACCAACCAGTGATGGCCTGAGGTAGTCCTGCACCAGCAATCAGTGGATCATACTCCCTTCCAAAGAGCACCACAACCTGGCCCATCTCCTCCCAGCAAAACCGTGCCCTGGAATGCCAGGCCTGGCCAAGGCACAGCTCTGCTCCTCCTGCTCTGGGTCTGCCACTTACAGTGTATTATATTAAGTTTTCCTCAGTGTGCAATGTGTGTTAGTAATTGCTAGTTATGTTACTACTATTCCTCATATGGGATTATCATCGTGAAGCAACAGCACTGATTAATCAATTAGCATGGATTCATTAGAGAAGAGATGAAAGATAGGGCAATGTAATTGTGTTTACTGAACAATGGATGACAGTGTGCTTAAAGCCCAGGATTTCTAATAATACACAGTCACCTAGAATGATATACACATTATGAATATTTAGAACATACTCACTGCAAAGCAAGACAGACAATCAGGATGTGACTCTGTGCAAGTAATGCCAAGACATGAAGAATGCATAGAGGGGAGAGTGCACAAGACAGATGGCACACTCAGATGAATATTTCAGCTTTGAATAAATCTTTGTAGAACAGTTACATGGTTTCCTATAATCCAGTATGCACAGGCACAACTGCATAACACAGTGGCCAACAGTAAAAACCATCCAAAAAACAGGTATCACAGAAACATTAACCAAGCCATGTTAAGCAGAACAAGAAAAAACCTGACAGAGCCCACTGTATGAAACAAACAGAAGCATACAAGGGTAACTGAGAAGCTCTTTCTCCAGATGTCCAAGGTACACATCCCTTACTGTTTGTCCAAGTCAGTAGTTGAACACTGAGCTTACACCAGCAGTTAAAGAACATGAACACCAAATTCCCAGACCCACCTCTCAGTATATGATCAGTGCCCTTTAGGTACTAATGCAATAATCAAAGACCCTTCTTCTGTCTCATGGTGGTAGACAGACTGGTCAATAATGCAGGGGAAGAGACAAGAATTAAATCCTTGAAAATATAGTGTAAATGAGATATTGAAATATAGCTTCTGCTGCACTCTGGATGGAAGGAAAAAGACTAAGAAGAAATGTAAAAAGTAGAGGGGAAACACTTTGCTAAAAAGTTAAGGTAGAAAACATGCCCTCCATACTCCATGAAGTCAGAAACCTTCACATAAATCAAATATTAGGGTCCCATGAGAGACCCAATCTACAGCATGACAAGGACCTGAATGCTCTCCGAGCCCCACTGATCTAGTACTTTCTCAGGAAGCTTCTACAATGTCCCAGGGAACCACAGTTTGTGATGAGTGTAGAGCCTCCTCAGCTTGGAACGAAGCCCATGAATACAAGGTACTAAGAATCCAATTGCCTGTTCAGATCAAAGGCACTTGCATTCCTGCTGGGAGTTAAGCATTCCTCCTTAACTTTGTGGGCTGCAAGTTTATTTACTTTTCAAAAGAACCACACATAGAGTATATGAAAACCTTACCAGTTTGTTTCAGTCTAACACTGTGATTAGTGAGTAACACTCTCAGTATCACCCTGTAGACATCTTAATATTTAACCATTTCCTCCATACTTTTAGAGATGTTAATCTCTCAAAAGAAACTTTTAATATTTACACATACATACATATATATATATACACACAGACACAAATATATGTGAATGTTAAACTGAAGTTCTTCCAAAATTGTACCTGGCCACAAAAATAGCATGGAAGTCTCCCAACATATCTCAATACAGGAAGGAATTCATTCTTTTAGCAGTATTATTCTCTCCTTGGCTCTGGACATTCTGCAAACCAAACTGCCCACCTTCATTCTCAACAAAACCTCCCCAACACCGTGGCAAGGGAGCCATCACAATGGTCTAAGGAAAATACAACACAAATTTGTCTTGCCAGGCCTCTATTCAACAGCTAAGCCCCAGACTAGAGATACTCCTAAATTTCTGTTGTCAGGCTTTAAACCCAACTCTGAGAAAGAATGTGCCAGAGAAAAACCAAGCCATCAATCTTGAAGATGTTTCTAAGGGGCCATAGGAACATCTTAACCTATGCAGCATCAAACAAGTGAATAAGGGTTAAAATGTTGCCTGAATCTCTTCAAGGAATTGAGCTGCCTGCATCCAAGTGGGAGAAAACACACTGCCCTACATAAAGCCCTTGATCTTGATCCCAATTCTCAATGGAAATTATGGCAACTGTGTAGCATTTTAATTCTGTTGAACTGTACAGAAAATCTTGTTTTAGGATCTGAAAGTACAGGCACAGTGTTACCCTGAATATATGAGTGGATATTATTAATAAACTTGAGTTGACTCCTGTGAGCCAAGACATTCCTATCACTGGCTTATCTTAAACCTAGCAGGCATTTGGAACCAGAGGCAGATCACCTGAGAGTATAATTGTCATTTCCAATAAATCCTTATGAAGCATAATGGTATTTTCAACCTCTCCTAGGGTTTTCAAAAGTCATCAGAAAACATAACCAGATCATTTCATGGAAGTTATGTTAATTATCAACTACATCTTGAAATAACAGCACTGGTTAATAAATAACTTGACAACACTAAAAATTGCAGTGGAAGAAAACTGGATTTATCACATGGTTGAAAGGAAGCCATGTGAACAAAGTATCTTAAGCAAAAATATATCAGCATATTTACTGGGAATAAAAGAGAACAGCAATAATAAAACCTTATAGATGAATTGAGCTCAGGTCACTTCAATGAGAAAAGTTTTACCTACTAATCAGATGAAGTGCCTCTCACAACCACAATTTTTTTTTTTTAATCATTTGAACATAATAAGCAAACAGAATCATATGGGTAACTTCATTTTCACGTTATAAAGTTAAATTTATCAATAGAATCAGAAACCTTTTTTAAGGTTACAGGTGGACTTCATTGCACTATAGTTGTTGACTAATAGCAGCATCTCTAATTGCAAGAACAAAGGTCAGAGAACACATTGCTGTTGCTTAGGTGAGCACAGCAGGTGACATGGACAAATGAATAACTCTCCAGAGGAGAAAAAGCAGCATGAGTTATCAATTGTCCTAATTCTTGCATGTGTTCCTGGACAAACATGTCTGTTTCAATTCAATACCTGTTCCTTTGCTTTTGAGAAAAATACAGGGAAAGCATATAATGAAAAATGTTGGTAATTAAAAGGTCTTCCAGCAGAAATTCCCAATATTTGTTTATTCCTGTTTTAAAATAAACATTATCAGTTATATCAACCATTTCCCAGAAACAAAGTAAGCTAGAAACAGGTTAGTGTATCAGTGTTTGCCACAAAGTGGAACAAAACAGCTAACCCATCTCCTTGCATGCCTTTAGGTGGTTCTGTCGTTTCCCAACCTCTCCACACAAGATGCTCAGGCTGGTTTCAGACACACAGAGAAACACCGCTCTGAGACAAAACAGGGCCCTTGTTCCCAGTTCCTCCAAACTTAAACCCCAAAAGTATGGCACTAAAGAGCAGACTGAATCAAGTGTGGCTGCCTGGGAAGGCCAAGGTCAGTTGTGACAAAGCAAGGAACACAACAGACGCATGAAGGAGTGACAAGGTTCAGCATGTCTCAGTTCTTTGTGAAGCTTCACAGCTACGACATGGGCAGCCTAACTGATGTAAACACTAGTATTCCCTGAACTTAAAATTCCCTTGATTTTGAGAAATATGTTGACAGAAAATTTGAGTGGCCTGAAAAGTTAATAAAGTTTGTGAATTATTTAAGCTTTAAAATTTCAGTACAATATGTGCTTACATACAAAGCACAATGCAGTTTTCTTTACCAGTTAAATAGTTCAAATGCTATTACTTAGAAAGAAATCCAATGTTAATTATCAAGGTCAGATTGTAATTAAAAATACTCCACAACCAGAAATGCTGGGAGACTGGCAGCATGTTGTGGGTAAGGGGGCAGGTTGTGTTTTGTAGATCATTTTGTTGTTGTTTGTCTCAATACTTAAGAAAAAAAAAATCACCTATGTCAAGTTCATCAAAATTGACTATTTAGAAAAGCAAATTTGTAAGTATTTTGTACACTGAAGTTCTTTCTGCTATGACAGAGAAGCAAAGCTTATTTCTGAAGATTATATAATTGCGCTATAATAATCCAAAGCATTGCGAGCTGCAAGACTTTGCCTGTATCTTTCTTGTACTGAGCACTACTAACTGTGTATTTAATGGCTCCACGTCACTGTAGCGCGTTCTAGGTACTCACAAGCAAAGACATTATCTTTTCTTCTAGAAAGAAAAGGTGGAAAGAAATAGCTTCAATGAGTTATTTTGTGAAGAACGAGGTAGACTTCCTAAAGAAAAGCCTCTCATACAGAGATGAACTTTACCAAATTCAAAAGCAACCAAAGGAAGCATTCACTGCTTTCTTCTGAAAATGAGCTTAATAGTCCAGGACCTGATACGTCCTGCAGGCAAGAGCAATACATCTCAGACAAAAGTTGTTCCCAGTAGAAAAGAAGATCATGGAGGGAATGGCATTTTTTCAAGTATCTGTGCATGATCTCACGCAGGGCTTTAAATTTCAACAAAAAAAGCACAGTGATTTGGGCTTAATATTTTAATAGGGACTACTGGATACATGAAACAAAACAGTGGAATAATGGGATAATACTGATCTGTGTTGCTAAATGGACGCACTGCTGCATTTTAAGCTACTCAGAGCTCCTGCAATACACATTCACTCCTGTACAATGGTAATGGAGCGATCAAGCCTGGAGATCACAAATAGAGGGGCCTGGGGAGCTGAACTCCAGCTCAAAAACTAGTCTGAACCATTTCCTCAAGCACAAACTGCCTACAGCACAGTGTCATACACACAAAAGGAGTCCAGGTTCTAAAAGGACAGAGATGAGGCTTTCTATTTGCTATATCCTCTCCCAGCAAATAACCCTTTCCTGTTCAAGTGGCTATAAATTTCAATAGAGACAAGTTTAGTTAGCAAACCTTCACTGGAACTTAAAATGGGAACCCAATCAGAAGAATTTCAGGGATAATTACACTTGATCTGAATTGAAAACTTCTTTGTTTCCTTTGTGCAAGTATCTCCGTGGCTGTATCCAATTCCAATACTTACAAGCACCATCAAGTCTGTAAAATACAAATGGAAGGACAGAGGGAGCTGAATGCAAACTGAAATAAAGTTTAAAGAGTTTGGGGTTTTTTATTCTCCTCAAGCCTGAACTACCTTACATACTTGTGACAATCAAACAGGAACTGTTTACCACATGAAAGCAAATATTATTTCTGTTGTTATGGCTATTTGGATATCTGATAGCCTCAGGCAACCCAAAGGGGGCCCAAAACCAGCTCAACTTAAAAGTCAAAGGGCAGACACCTTTGAAGTGAGAGATGACATAGAAACAGCAGTAGCCCCTGAAGTTTGGTTTGACCAACACTTCAGAGTAAATCTCATTGATTCTCACAATACTCTTGAAGGCAAAACAACCACATTTGATCACCAATGGTGCCAAATGCCAAAAACCTAACACCAAAAGGCTTTTCCCACAAACCCCTTTTCTAGGGAAACAGCAAAGGCTATCAACAGTTTGGTTCACAGTTCTGGCAAGTGGCAGTGGGGAATGATTCTTGAAGTTGCTAATACCTGTGACCTAATTAACATTAATTTTAATTAACTTTTATTTTATTCCCTGGTAAACATGAGTGACAGAGAACCTCTCAAAGAAAATATTATGTTTCTAGTTAAGATTTTTTGATTCTCTAGCATTCTTTAGCAGGCTGAATAGGCATAGAAATTGTTAGACATGAGTATGTGAAGGCTACTGCTCATGAGCCTGTTCAAACTATTAGGAAGGACAAAACTGGACTTCCAGTTCTGCATTTGGCTGGATTCTTAGAGCCCTGCAACACAATTCAGGACACAGATAAGGTACTGACTTGAAAATAAATGCTGGGTTCTTAGGAGCAAGTACTTTCAGACTGGAAGCCTGCAGCTGTGTCTCCAGGTCTGCACTGTTCTGCAGACCTGGTGATGATCCTGCTTGGCACAGCAAGGAGAAAACAGCAACTACCTCTCTGCTGGGCACTGCAATGCCACTACTGCATAGGTAAGACTGCGGCCTCAGGAAAGGACCTCACACTGCCACCTTAGAGAAATCACACTCTTCTGTGCCATTGCTGCTTCTCAACAGCAAGGAGAGGTGCATCAATAGGGACAAAGGGCTTCCAAAGGCGTGTAAAAGCTGTTACACATTACATGTTTTCAAAGCTGGGCTGGGGACAAAGACTTGTCATTCTCCTTTAAATCAGAGATTAACAGTAAATATGCATCCAAGAATTGTAACAGTGACAGCATATTTACTACTGGCATTTTTTATTTTATTGCTGCAGACAGTGATGTCAAGTTGTGGTCAACAGACCCCTAAATTCCTTGACTACTTTTAGAACGTTACAAAAAGAAGCTTGTGCTAAATTTTCACAGTTATGTCTACATTGGAAAATTTTGGGGAGTCTATAAACCAAAAAAAAGTGAGGTTATAAACCATATTTCAGATTATAAATCGGTTAGCATTTCTGACACTGGTAAAGACAATTACTTTTTTGGGTTCTTCTTTTAGTGAAAGGACAGAGAATTGGTTTTTTTTGTTTTTCAAAGATAAAAATGAAATATACCAGGGACTGCTGCTGTTTTTCCTCCTGGATTCACTTCAGATTTATTTATAGCAGGGCTTTCCACCTTTACCTGCAAATGTCACAATTGAGCTAGTGACTTTTATACAGTTTCTTGGTTTAATAACTATGGTAGATATAGCACATGTTCTGCCTCTGTCCCTCTCTGAAAATAAACAAAACCTAATCAGGTCTAAAAACTAGTTTATATCTCACTGTTCATAGCAAATAGAAAGAGTTGGGCACAGATAACCTAATTTTCACCTGTTTCTGCTTACTGCATATACACTAACTCAATTTAGATTGATCTGCTAATGCTTGCAGACTTACTCAGTGGCACAAGGGTACTACATTCATTCAGCTTATTTTTTAAAAAGACAAACCAAGATGAAATGTTGTTCATACTCCTTTTTAATTTTATCTTAGCTCTTTGTTTATCTCTTCACTTCAAAGCACTTCCAATATGAGGCACAGTTTCAGTGTGACAACTTTGTAAAATTAAAATAGAAAAAATGTGCCAGCATCAATCTGCTTTACATTGGAAAGCACAGCAGCCTTGAGACAGAAATGACGACTTATGAGAGCAAACTATACTGAACCCAGAAGTCCTATCTGCAGTAGGAAAAATGTATTGGACTGGAGGCTGAACACTCTTGAAACAATTTGTCTTCCTCAATAGGACCCTCCAGTTCCCCAGTCATAGCATACAGTCAAGTCTGACTCCAAAAGCAAGGGAAAATTATCAATATGAATCCCCACAATTCCACTAGCTAGCATTTCTTATTTGAATTGCAGCTACTCAAAGTCCAAATCCCCCAAATTCCCAAATCAAAAAGCCCAGACATCAAGGCAGGACAAGCACATTAGCAAATGTGGTCCTAGTTAAGAGCAAGGTTAGAGAGGGTTAATGGTCTGATTCCAGCAAGACCAGTCAAGATCCATGGCAGGTGCCCAGGTAGCCAGGCCCTTCTCAAATTTCAGTATTGCTGGAAAATAAGTTTTAGTCTCTAGTGAGCTGTATGCTCAGATTCCTTTGCACAGGCATCCTTTCATTACCTGTGAACTGCAATATATTGATCTAGTTCCTGTCCTTTTAACAATAAGGTACCTGAGGAACAAAATTCCTTTAAAATACATTCTTAACAAAGAGCACCACATGAATACATATGCCACATATACATATATAGTGTTAGTGAGTAGCATTACTTTATATTTTTTCTAAAGACATGCTTTCCCTCTAAAAAGAGCTTCTAGTAGGCTCTCCTAGCAGGCAGAGACATTCTTCTGTCTTCTTCCTTTAAGAACTGGTGAAAGATATGAAATTGTTTTCTAACTTGAATGTGTACCATTTTAACCTTATAAACGTTCATCAAAAGCTTAGATTATTTTACCTACTGTAAAAGCAAAAGAAAACTATTATAAATCGCATAAATCAAACCAAAGAGTATTTCCTCACTTGATTTTTGCAGTCCAAACTCAATAGAGTTGTCAATCAGCTCTAAATGTGCATGTTTGATTGTTACAGAATAAAATACTAGCAGCAGTATAACAGGAAGATAGACCCGAAGTAATCTTATTAAATAAATAATAAAGTATTTATGTGGTAGTCAACATCATAATCATAAGAATACGTAATAGTACGCAATGAATTCTAAACACTGAATGATTTTCACAAAATTTAAATCACTATAAACCTAGAACCAGCATGTTAGACCTGATCGTAACAGGTAACCAACATCAGACACTAGAAGTGTCTGATTACTATAAAAGTAATTTTAACAGAACTAACATGAACAATTTGCCATTGTAGACACTTGTATAGTATTATAAATACCTGTAATTGGCAGCAGATTAATTTCCCAAAAGTGTTACAATCTTCTGGCATACTGCCAACATTATTTAGAAAAATAATCATTTTATTTATGAATGTGTGCATCTGGTTCAAAAGCACTAACTTTACCTGGTAATATTAGTGTTTGTCAGACTGACATTAACACAATAGTATCATCAACATGCCTCTCAAAACAGTTTTTTGAAAATGACAACTACGCACAAACTCTACATTGAAAGGTAAAAAGGCAGAAATTCATAGCTGGGCAATAAGCAATCATCTGGTTCAGTGTTTTGTAAACTCAAGGATAGTTTTGTTATTGCTAACGTGGTAATCCCTAATCCAGTAGTATTTCTTCTGTTGACAATTCCTTCCTATGTTCTGAGGTGCTTCAAAGAGAAAAAACACATGCCAGAGATTCTATTTTGGGTATTAACTAGACTATCAATTTGGCCATTCCATCATGGTTATCAATTCATGGATTTGTTTGTCTGTGAACAACAATCCATTTCCCTTCTGCATGATGGGATGGAGCATTTTCCCATGCTTAACCAGAGGGAATCAAAGATAGACTGAATGGCCTGGAGACTGAAGTGAAGTTGACTACTTTTACTCCAAATTAATTCTTCTATTTAGAGGTTTACGGGGCAATTTTTAAATAACAAAAACATTGTGTTAAAACTTTTTAGCCCATTGTGATTCGCTGAATTCTCCTGAACCTCTTTGGAAGGGACTTGACAAGGACTTACAATGTTCTGCAGTTTTTCCACAAGGAGCAAAACATTCTCATTTTAGATGTTCTTACCACTATACAGCAGACCACTTCAGTCATCAACATTTTCAGGATGTCTTTTGCAGAATATTTTCCTCTTGGATATACGACATTATTGAACTCACTTTTTCCAATAGAAATCCAAGAACATCCAAGGTGGCACATACTATGCACGAAGGAAACGTGTATATGTTTATCCATCAGTCACACTGATCTCAGAGCTGGTTGTTGTGCCATGGAATTGTCACCAATATTATTAATTTAAAAACCCCTACATCTCTGCAGAAGCACAGAGCAACATCTGATACCTAGGTAGCTGTGGTGGATGCTTCACAAATCTGAGGAAAATGTTCCTATTCTTTTAAACCAAATATACAGTTAAGACTGTACTCTTTGGCTGAAAAGAATACCACCACAGGAACTTCTGAGCAACAAACACATTTGTCAGTAAGAACTGCAGTATTTCACATCTTTGATTGATTTATTTATTTTTAAGATGAAATATCCATATTTTGGCTACATCTTTTGAAACCAAATTGAAGGGGATATCTTTCTTCCTGCTGATAAAGAGACATTTTTTCTTCTTTGTGACTTAAAACCCATTTAATCAATGTGTTTTTTTCTTCCCTGGCATCTCCTTTTATCGTGCTTACAATTTCTCAAAGAACTGTTTTATAAAATTCTCCTTGGAATATGTGTCTTCATCAGAAACAAAACTCATCTGGGCTTTTAAGGAAAAGTGTCAAAAGATAAGGCAATGAAGGCTAACCAGCCCTTGCTCAGCAGTGCTACTTGCAGAACTTACTTTACCCCCAAACAATGTATTTCTGTTTGATTGTCACTGTTGCTTGAAGGACAGAAAAATGCATGTATCCCATAAAAGAAAGGGAGGTGTGGGCGTGGAAGCGAATGCCTCATCTGAGGAACCTTCACCATGTTCCTTAGACTGACATGAGGCCAGCTGAAAAGAAGGGGTTTCCTTTTGTTTCTGTAAAGCTGACAGATGTACTATGAAATTGATTGTACTTGGTAATTCCAGAAAGCAGAAAGGAAAAGGAGGAGGCCAATTTATCTCCACAGGTGTTAAAGGTATAATCATCTCCAACGCACTGCTATTAGGGCAATGGAGCAAGCACGCCACAAGAAAAAGCAGCTCTTTTATTTAAGGTCCAAGTTCATGTCACACTAAGACAGCTGCTAAATAGACAACAGCATGAATGCCAACAGAGAGCAACTCTGCTAACTGCAAGACACCACGAGGTGCTTCAGTGCAGCCATGTTACATGGTACAGCTCAAACACACTAAATACGGTACTTTGGTCCCTTGGAGCTGACACAAAGAAGGAAGCTTTTTACTTCAACCTTAGAGAGGAGCTTGAGAATCCATATTGAACCCTGTATTAAGTCAATATTCAAACCAAGATGAATTAAAGGCAAAACTTATTGTTCTAGTACTTTAAAGCAGACAACTGATTTTTTTTAAAAAAACACAGGCTGCTACTCAACTTGATTATCAAGAAAAAAACCCACAAAAATCTTACAGGAGCAACTGTTCCTATAAGGTCTGTCTTGAGGGACAATTTATTTTCTTTACCCCCTCTTAAGATACTGCTTGGAACATGTAATACTTTGAACTGGCAAACATGGTTCTGAGGTTCATGAGGATCTGAAATATGTCGTAAGAACAACTGTGCCAGATCAAACCACAGGCCCATCTCTGAATATCAGTGTGCCTCACAAACTGCTAATTATTGTTCCTCAGTACAGACAAACAGTGACAACAATTTGCTCTTGTGCAAAGACAGTTACTCTAGAGTCTAATCACTTCCTTTGAGCTGAAGATATGCCTATTTACTAAACTGCTTATTTCTTCGGTTTTATTTATTTAAAGTTATTTCAGAGAAGTTATACTGTCATGTTACCACAAAAGGTCATTAGACTTACAGGCCAAAAGAAGCAATTGCCATTACTGACAAAAATCAAAGGTGGGATGTTTGCTCAAAATCCTGAAGTTCACTGAATCAACCTAATCATTTTAGTCTATATTCACAATGGTATTATTATTATTTCCAACTCCAACATGTCAAACACCTGCAACACCAAGAGTACCCAGTATGCAGAAGCACTAAAATACCCCCACCTCGTTCCAGGTGTCAGTGTCAGAAATTGTTTCATAGACACGGAGTAAATCAGGATCTGCTACCATTAAAAAAAACCCCCAACTGAACATGCAAATTTCAAAGAGCACCATGTTATTATTACAATTCAAAAACCTGTAAATCCAGATTAGCTGAGACACCAACTACACAGGAGAAGAACAAAACTCCAGCCTCCAACAGGCTGGGTAATTTAATCTTGAATGGCCTCACCTAACAAAATAAAAAACAAATTTGCACCTCCTTAGAATACGAGTAACTAGTGATCCTGTAAGAGAAGCAAAACCACAGATCTCATTTTAGAGAGACACAAATATCAACCAGAACAAGAACAGTGCCTCATATGTCAGTGCACTGCAAGATGACAAATTAAAAAATCCAAAACAAGGGGTTTTTTTCCCTTATGTCACAGCAGCATTTGGGTCTAAGTTGGTACCAAAGCTCTCTGCCATTACTGCCAGTTGTCCATTAGCTTTCTACATCTGTGAAAAATGTTTTTTTAGTAGTAGGCATTTCAGTAGGACACTGACTGAGAACCTATTTTATTTTAGCTAAAGGTTTCTAGAGCTTGACAGTAAATGATATGCATGAGCCATGTTGACTGTCATCTTCCACTTTTAATTTGACTGTCAGACATAGAAGTAACTTGGTTATGTTTCATTCCAATTTCAGCACCATGAGCCTGTTGTGTAAGCTGCCTGCTAAAAGCTGTTCCAGATGGAATGACAGTATTTTGTAGGACCCCAAAGATGTAGCTATGGAGATGAGTATGTGTCAACAGCATTGACAGCACGACCTTTCCCCCTTCTTTTTTGTCAACAGTTCTTATTTCCATTCTATAGTTTTTTCACATTCCTTATAAGATGGCCCATGTAGGAACAAGAGAGTTTCAAGTCTCTCAGCCGTCTTCCTGCGATCACATACACCTGACTACACCCGGTAGAGGACGAATGAGGAAGGTTTATAAACAATAAGGTACTTCCAAAATTACAGCCAAAGCCCAACATTTATTTAAGAGGAAACAAAACCCAGTGCCCTACTAACAAGCTCCAGAATGATGGAGAGCTTTGATGATTTTCATTAGAGATACTTTCTCTCATGAATAGTCAGTAAAATGCCAGTACTCCTCTCATTAGAAACAGGCTTTAGAAAACAACTTGTTAACAACGAATAACAACTTCTACTGATTGTACCATTTTTACTGATAATTTATATACTATATTAACATCAAAGAGAATTCATTATTAGTTCTTACTAAAATAAATCACAAAAAGTCTACTTATCCTTCTCAAATAAAAATATGTAAATTACACCCACTGCTCATCTTAAACAATACAGGTAAAACAATACTCTTTTCCTGACAAGTAGGCTGTGTAAGGAACACAAAGAGGACTTTTCCCCACACACACATGCACCTCTTTGCACCCTCAAAGGAGGAAATTACCACGGGGCACTTCTGTCCTTTTTCAGATGAACAATTCAGCATTCTTAAGTATTATAAACATTTAATTTACATTTCCTAGTTTTTCCTCTACCATGTAAAGTAATTTCTTTTTAACGCAGAATGCCACAGCACACAGTACAAGGAAGAGGAAAAAAAAGAAAGCTGTGCAGGGTTGAAAGGCAACAGAAAGAATCGAGAAGGAAAGGCTTTTGTTATTTCGACAGCCCTCAGCTCACTGCATAGCCGGATTTATAATAGGTTCTTTCAGAGCAGCAGTTTTCCATGGTGTAAGAGTGCCACATAGCTCTGGTTCCTGCAGTGCCTCACACCAACAACTTCAAAACTAACTCACTGCAGATGTCCCTATGATCATCTAATCAGACATCAAAAGCAATACACTGACAAGCTCCTGTGCTGATTAAGAGTGTTTTATATATGTTTCACAGTGTAAACAGACACGTAGTAGTTGCTTTAAAAATGGATTCACCCACATCAGAATTCCCTTTTAAAAAACTCAAACTGTTCGGAACTCCCCAGCTGAATGACAGAAAATACTTTTAAATCTCCCCAGATCTTCTGTTCAGTTCCACATTGCAGTATTTCAAGAGCAAGAGTTAAATTATTAATAGGAAAAATTTTACCAGAAAAAAATAAATGCCTTCCAGAATTTAAAAGAGTTGCTACTCTGAATGACAGCCTGAGACCACACCACATCAGGGAAGCAGTCTTGCCTTTACCCTACAACACACATGGTAATATCTAAGATGTATTTCCATATCTACTTTGATGTCTAATTATTATATGTCAACAAGCATGGATTTGAAGCATTACAAGCACATCACCCTTCCCCACTGCTAGTTCCTGATAAATTACTGCGTTTCTCCCAATATCTCATTTTCTTCTCAGAGCCCACCACCTGCAATACTTAAAAGAGGGTTTGTAAGAAAGATAGGGACAGACATCTTAGTAGGACCTGTTGTGATAGGCCAGTGGGTAATGGTTTTAAACTAAAGGAGGGTAGATTAGACTAGATACTATGTAGGTGGTGAAACACTGGAACACGCTGCCCAGAGATGGGAGATGCTCCATCCCTGGAAACATTCAAGGTCAGGCTGGACGTGTTCAAACTGAAAGAGGGGAAATTTAGGTTAGATAGAAGAAATTCTTTACTGTCAGAGGCACTGGAAAGGGCTGCCGAGAGATTGTGGATGCCCCATCCCTGGAGATGTTCATGGCTGGGTTGGATGAGGCTCTGAGCAACCTAACCTAGTGGAAGATGTCCCTGCTTATTACAGGAGGGCTGAAACAAGACGACCCTTAAAGGTCCCTTTTAACCCAAAATGTTCTATGATTGTATCTCAACTATTGGAGAATTTCATATTGAAATTCTAACACATGCAAAAGGACCAGAAAGCAAAACTACCTGACCTAGTCCAGTAAACATACGGACAAAAGTTCTACCTTGTAGAACCAGACAGACAACACAATCCTCATGGCAGCACAGTCTCTTAACTCAAGTCTTAGCAGATGCCTGCCAAAGCAACTCAAGCCATAAACTCTACAGAATTATTCCACCACTGTGTCAAAACATGCCCTACTTTTAAATAGCATGATTAGATGAACTAATATTTCTGCTTCTTTCTTATAGCAAAATGCCCACACATTTTGAAAGTACTACTCAATCTTTTTATCTCATAGCCGAACTCTGATTGTAGCATATCTTTATGTTTACATATGTATATAATATCGTATGGAAAAGGAACAAATCATGGAGCTGCATATTTGCACATGTGGACATTATGCTAATCCGCAGACCCTTAATCAGGAAGGCTAATACACCACAAGCACAATTAACAGCCAGAAGAACCAGAGGAGGTTTTGACCCTTTTTAACAAGGGCTTGAAACATAAAAATGTTCTGATTATATATGAACCTTATTCAAAATTGCAAATTACATGTCCACAATGCATAAAATACAGTCAATTTCAAGTCACATCTAGGCAAAAATTGAAACTGTATTGAGCCACTGGAGCAGCTTTTCAATTGATCCAGCATCTCATTGTATCTTTAAATATGGATAAATACAATTTAATCAGCCAGGCTCATCGATTAACTCCAAGATAACCTACGTATTTATCCAGAAAACATGCAACTATAAAAGAAAGTCATGCAGAACACAGCATACTCATAATAATCAGTAAGTTAACAAGAGGGGGTGAAATCTTAGTCCCATCATAATTAATGCAAAATTCCCATTATCTCAAATACAATGACAATTGCCCATCTGAAACTCATAGCACATCACATCTTACAATAGTAGGGAAGTCTGTCCCTGGGCAAAAAGAGAGACAAGCAGAAATAACAGCTCCAGAAATAAAAGTTCAAGTGTTTTAATTATACATTAGCAATTATTACCTGGATGAACTGGACTGAGCATAAGCAGCAAAATGTATTCTGCTCCCTAAAAAGTTCAAAAAAACCAAGCCAGTAAAGTACCACGATTCAGACTTTCTGCGTTGCTGCATCTCGTCTTTACCACAGTGGACACTGGGCAGAGGGATACAACTTCTTAGCTGGCAAGGAGAACCTGAAACTGCAGCTCCACTCAGCAAGCTGGGGACAGGAGTTTAGAAAGTGTTAAGTGCCCCTACAATGCTTTCTTCTTCTGAAAGGCTTCAATCATCTCAATCACACAGCAGAGGACATCCCCAGCTCAAGACTACACACGCATTGCTAAACCCCCTTTCTGAGGCCAGGCCACCTGCAGTCAAAAAGCAGCTTAACCTGCCACAGAATTTTTCAGAGATGTAGAATTGTGGAATCCTAAAATGGTTTGGGTTGGAAGGACCTTAAAGATCATCCAGTTCCAACCCCCCTGCCATGGGCAGGGACATCTTCCACTAGACCAGGATGCCCAGGACACCATCCAACCTGGCCTTGAGGACCTCCAGGGATAGGGCATCCACAATCTCTCTGGGCAACCTGTTCCAGTGTCTCACCACCCTCACTGTAAAGAGTTTCTTCTCTCTATCTTACCTAAATTTCCCCTCTTTCAGTACCCATTACTCCGTGTCCTATCACTACAGTTCCTGATGAAAAGTCCCTCTCCAGCTTCCCTGTAGGCCCCCTTTCAGATACTGCAAGGTGCTATGAGGTCTCCACACAGCCTTCTCTTCTCCAGGCTGAACAGCCCCAGCCTGAGCCCATGTTCACAGGGAAGGTGCTTAGGCTCTCTCCCCACCTTTGTGGCCCTGCCCTGGACTTGCACCAACAGGTCCCTGTCTTCCTTGTGCTGGGGACCCCAGAGCTGGACACGGCACTCCCACTGGGGTATCAGGAGAGCAGGGAGAGGGGCAGAGTGCCCTCCCCGCCCTGCTGCCCACACTATAGTGCAGGATTCCATGGCTTTCTGGGCTGAGCACAGGTCAGCTCACGCTGAACTTTTCATCAATCATTACCCCCCCCATGGCCTTCTCTGCAGGGCTGTTCTCAATCAATTCCCTGCCCTACATGCAGGTGTGTCTAAGTACATTAAACTAATCCTGAGCGCCTGAAGTCCTCTCTGGAGACCTAGGGCAAGAAGTTTACAGTTTTGAAAGCCTGGCCATGGTTCTGTGATTCTAACTAGGCAGAAGAGCTAAATAGCTGCCTTCATAAAATAAAAACATCCCTAACAAATACTTTTTCTTCAATAACAAATTCAGATGTTTGCTATCCTTATTTTCCCCTGATTACAGTCTTAAATTTTTCAGTGGCAGCTATCACAATAAGGGAAGAGGTTTGGATGAAAAAAGAAACTCAAATTTTTTACCATCTGTTAAATGACTTCCAGTCTGAGAGAACAGATGCTGGACTTCACTATCAGTTTTTGATTGATCTAGAAGCATTTTCTTAATTGGGGCTAAAACTACAGCTAAGACAGAATAAGTATCAGAGAAAATAGGAAAGGATAGCTCAAATTCTTCTCAAACTACATGGTCACTCAGAAAAGGTTTTGTTACTTTATTAATCATATGGCATTAAAAAGAAAATCTCCCTTTGAGTAAACAGGACATCTGAAAAACAGAATGCATATTCTGCTTAAAGCCATAAATACTGCAAACAACTCAGCTTCAACCATTTCACCTGAACGTGATAGCAATGTTCTTCTCTTGTATTACTGCATGTTTGCTGTTTTATTTCATGCACTATTTATTTTGCATCCGAACTGCACTTTTCTAGAGGCAAATCAGTGCTGTCTTCAGAGAATCACATGACAGTCACCTCTCAAAAACCTGATCAACTACTGGTGCATCAGTACCCAGCGTGTAAGGCAGCACACGGCCTAACCACGGTGTTTCTACATAGAACTGAACTGCCAGTTCCACTGCGCCAAACACCAAAATGCCAGAAGTGCCAAAACAGTTAAGCTCATTATGAAAGTCAGTTTCAATTACAAAATAATTGCTAAGATAATTGTGGCATAAATACAGAGTCTTAATTTTCACTACATGCACTGAAAAATGTTTCATCTACCAAGAGTTCTGGGTTTTCTAACTTGCATATGACTGCAAGGAAGCAGTTTAATGTGAAAAAACTACTGGTCTGTGGCAAAGGAAATGCAGTATTAATTTTAAATTTTCAGCAGCAATGTACAGAACAAATGAACTTTCTCTAAATACTACTTTAACACTGCATGAAAGAGCACAGATATATTCAAAATGCAGTGTTCACTTGTTTGTGCCATGTTTTTTCATTTGTCAGATATCGATTTTTCTGCATGTTTTAAAACAATCTGTACCTAATTTAACCTATGTTATTTAAGCTTTCTGTGTTTCCCAGAACATTATGCCAGAGCATATTTCAGTATGATTGACGATCAGAGTTTCAGAAATGGTACTTTTGCAAAAATAAGGGCTGCTGTAATGTATTTTGCTGTAACAGATTTCCACCATAACAAAAACAAAGAAAAGCCAAACCGTTTCAACCTTCTGGGCCTTTCACACCCCTCACCTTCATATGATACAAATTTTAAAAACGAAAATACTTCTCCAACCCCACTACCTGTCCAGCTTTGAGTGTCACCCCTATAGCTGACAGACGGATGTATTCTAGGGCTAGAGAATTCCTTTAGGCCTAGAGGATTCTTGTGTACTGATGCAAGTCAGTGAAGCACGGTGAGGATTTAACCTCCAAGTATTACTGCAGTCCTCATGTAATGGCATAAAATGCACTTGTCACCACTAAAATTATATTAAAAAACCCAACTCAACAAAACGCTATCCTTCTCTCTTTGATGGTCAAATATAAAGCATTCAAAATATGTCCGGACTGAAATAGATTTCACTTATTTTTCCACTTTGTTTTTTCCATTTTCATGGTTATAAAATACCAGAGGTCAGCATTACATACTGACATACTCACTTTATACATTTCTCAACTTTGCAAAGACTGTATGATCTGCACTGTTAACCAAGTATTCTTTGTACTTTTATTTATCAGACTAAGTCAGTATTTCATTAATATGGAAATGCTTGCAGCAAACATCACGAAAATCCTCTCAGCCCAAGCAAGTCTGACAAACGATGCAGGACTTTGACAAAGTTCAGCCCCCTTTAACATCATAATGTACTTGGAGAGTCACTAGCACCATTAAAATCGCACCACTTAGCAAATAACACAAGCCATTGTAAAAGAAAATGCATGCAAAAATTTAGATGCACGTGCATTTGGCCATGAAAAGAAAAACAATGAACAGCTAACTAAAATCCTGTGTTAGCCTTCAGAACTGGAGTGTTAGACTGAGATCCACATAACATCATTTACGTGCAAGTCAACTAACTTTGTATTTACTTCCTTTATTCATGTGAACTTAACTGGAAATGTTATCTTAGATACACCTTGAGCTGAAAGGTTCCCACCTCTTAACATGTATCCTGAACCCCAGTTCTCTCCTCCTCCTCCCTGTGTCAGTACAGCCATTTGAGGAACCTTGCTATAAACTGGTTGCTGAAACATTCCCCTTGCACCAAATGAAGAGACTGGGTGTTCTGAGTGGTTTTTTGTTTTGAAACGAGATGGTGATAGATTGTTTTGCACAGCTGGGCATAGGGAATGAACTGCAACACTGTATAGAGAAGCTAAAGGGGAAAAGGCATAAATGTCACAAATGAAAGCAGCACCATCATTTAAGCCAGCATTCATGTGGCCTAAAGTAGAGCACAAGTAGACCCACCAGAGCTTTGCAGGCAAACACCAAAAAAAATAGCTCTATTCTGCTTGATATACTTGTGTCCCAGCTGTCATTCAGAGATTCTAAACAATTTCATCTTTTAATAAGTAATGTAGGGACACCTTCCCCACACACAAAGCTTCAGGTCTTAAAACTGCAAAGTGATACACATAGCCCAAGTGTGACCAAGACAGCATCACTTTTAGAAGACTGATGACAGCCTGCAAAAACAACTGATTAAGAGTGACTGCATTCTCACTAATCGTGGCTTTGCAATAATATTTAGTAGTAACTATATTGAAAACAAATTCATCCTCAAAAGGGAAAAGTTGGGTTGTAAAACAGAAAAGTGAGACAAAGAAGAGCTCACACAGCATAGTAGCTGGGTACCAAAGATGACAGAAATGTCATAAGAAAACAAGGGAAGTGAAAAAGGATGCAAAACCAAAGATCCAATGGTACACTGGACAATACCATCCTAAACAAATAAATAATTGCTAAACGTTCAGTTCATATTCCAGGGCCTTATGTCACCATTCAGCTTTATGTAAATTTCTTATTAAAAAAAAAATAGAACCACTGCTAATTGATTGCACTATTTGAAATAACCATTTTTTTCCAGAGGAAATTCTCTCCTTTACAGAAAACAAATATGATGCATTTTGTGATGAATCCAAATACACAGGCAGCTTGTAAAACTACTATGTACCAACAGGTAAGAAAAGCTTTTAGTCTTAAGAAAATGGTGAGTTACATGACACCTACTGCCACAACATGCTTGAGACTGTGGTCACTGGGATGAGAAGCACTTGGGAAATCAGTGGGTGCACCCAAAGCTGGATCACTGCTCCTTCGCACCAGAAGTGGTGTGCCTACAAGACAAAATAAAATGTTCAAGGATGCTAAATGAGCACAAGGGAAAGGGTCATGTAGTTTAAACAAGAGAGGTGTGCAGCACTTAAATATAAGCTTATCTGTGGTAATATTCACCTGTTCAATTACCAGATTTGACAGGGTTTTGCATTTAATATTTACAAAGTTAAAGAAATGATCACATTTGTAAGTGCTGTTATACAGACTTGCACCCATGAGCTTCTGATTTTGGTTAAAGCTGCTGACAAACAGGAGAAAAAAGGCGTCTTTTCAGGCAAACTAATGAGTATTTGCATATAACTGCGACCACGCGTACCATCAAGTTCTGCCAGGGAAATCATACGTTCAGTCTAAGGAATAACTGTGAACACAGGAAGAACTAGACTATTTTTAGTTCCTACAGCTGGTAGTTGTTAGTCAACCAGAACATGGTCTAAAGCCTTTCACTCCCCACTAAGGACAGCTCTCGTTGTGCTATTCTGCATTAATCCACCAAATCTGGATCCCACAATCTCGTCTTCAACTGTTCCTTACTTTCTCCTGGTGCATGTCCAAAGGCTGTACTGAGCACCTGCTTGTCTTTCCCCTATCAATTATACAAGCCCACACGTAACCTGTATGGAAGGTCACTTTGAATAGGATGGCATAACCATAGTCAGAAATTTGATTTCTGTAAATTCACAACATGCAATAGTCAATCACCACTTCACCTCTGCGCTGCCCCAAACTGAGGCACATAAATGACAGATGAGGCACAGGAGGCAAGTGAAGGACAACTCCCTACATTAACTTTATTTAGTATCTAACACACCTTGGGCTGGCTCTGCAGAGACAGGCCTAAATACAGATATAAAAAGAAGACGGGGAAGAAATCTCCTTCGCAGCAGATCTGCCTCCCACTACTGACTGCCAGAATTGCCAGGAAACAGACACAGGCAGGTGAAGTTGTTTGAGAAAAGCTATAGACTAAACTGCTCCCATTTGCAGGCATTCTCAGTCAGACTCACTTACTATTCATGCCTATTCACGTACTTTCCAGGAATAGCCTTTAAGTCCAGTCAGCAGCTTCCAGCAACACAGCCATCCAGTTAGCAGAGCATACTATTTGGAAACATCCTTTGCAAAACTTCCAGGTGGACCAGGAGGGAAAACAACTTTAGGATCATGAGAAAGGAATTTTTCACATTATCCAAAATAAAATTAAACAAAAATAGCTTTTTTTTTTTCCTCCAAGCTTTTCCAAAGTAATTCATCCATAAGGTAAACAAACAAAAAAAAAAATAGAACACTGGTTTAAGACAGTAATTCTTCAGATGTTTCAAGTGAGTGAAATTAAGATTATAGCTGTCAGTTATAATACTAATTATAGTGGCTGGGGCTGATGACAGCCATAATTACTAGATCTATAAAAGGAGTTTGAACATTCAACAGTTTCCTCGTTAAATGCTAACAAAGCTGGAGTGACTGTACCACATTCACTTTCAGCACAACTTCATCATTACAGTTGGAATAAATATCAGCACCTGATGTGGAGAAACGACAAGAGAATCTAGTGCTCTTACCCCTCCTCATAGTGAGCAACAGTGTTCATAGTCATGTAATCCCTTCTATGCTCACTCCTGCAGGAAATCAGTAAGAAAAGCAAAAGTAACATTTAAATTTGTGTTCTGGTATTGAGGGAATGCTTAGAAGTCAGAAGGTGAGTAGTAGCTTTTGTGCCAAGTGATTATCATGTTTGCACCAAGAGCTGTGCATGTTTTTACAAGAAGGTTCTGAAAAATGGGTTTGAGCACCAAATTTATTCATTTTGTGTGATTTCCCAAATATCTCAGTGTGTCAAAAAGAACCAAATCTCCCCACTCAGGTATTCCTGTTCTTCACATGAAACTGAAGAGAAATTTGTTTCCCATCTAGGCACATTTGATAAGAAGGTATATAAAAGCTAAAGCCAAAAAGCATTGGATTTTTAAGTTACTCCCTTCTTTAAGATAAATACTCATTCGTTAAAATGTTTTTTTCTGCGTATGACCAAAGTGTTTCTGGTGGCCCATATCCAATTTTTAGTCTCTCTTCAACACAACAGTTTGAAAATACATGCTGAGACATTTTTGTGTGATTCAACATAATTTAGTCTCTGATTCCTTTTGACATCAATGTGAACAGTACAGAGAAACATCCTGCTAAACTACCTGAAAACCTTTTGCACGGGTACTTCTGCTTGTAAAACAAGTCAATGTCCACTCTCTGAGGCCACCATCCCAGGCCCTTTGCTCATTTCTGTCCTCCTTTTTCAACACTGAGAAACCCACAGTAACTCAAAGACGGTACAAAAAATTCCCCCCAGTCAACTGAAGAGGCCAAAGATAGGAAGGGAGAGGGACAAGTGATCCCATGGGAAAAAAAAAAATCACTTATATCAAGCTCACTCCTCCTCCCAAAGCCAACACTCAAACTAGATTTCGGCTTTTTCCTGAGGTGTTTTCTACCACCAGGTCCTCCTCTGTTTCCCATTGCTCTGGCTGAGAGAAAGCTGAAGGCTCCCATCACGGTGACCACTGGCAGACATGGCCCCGCTGTGTTCCAGGGCCTCCTGGCAGCCCCACAGGTAAAGAACACGTCTCCTGTCCCACACCGCTTCAGCACTTGCATCTGCTCTGCACTGACTGCTGCAAGATGCTGCTTTTACTACATCCTCCATCCTCAGTTCTGAAAATCTCCTTTCACTTGCTTTCTGTCACTGTTTTCTAGAGAACTTGAGGCAATATAACATTATCCAATTTTCAACTTACAGCTGTCTAAACTTTTAAACCCAAGTCTGCAGGAGCAGCAGGATTATTGAGAATACTGTTTTCCAGTTTGGAAAGATTGCCCTGCAGCTATTTGCTTTCTTTTTATTCTTGCAAGTTTTTGCTTATTGCCATGAGGCTATGAAATTTCTGGTGCTCATCTGGAACTGCTTTGCTACTTGCACAAAAACAACCGGACTTTTTGGCTATTGTCTACAATGCTTTCTCTTTCCTCCCAATATGTTGTAAATTTTAGAGTCCTACAGATCATTTTTTTCTTGAAGAGAAAACCAGAGTATTTTCTTTGCTTATTTTAAAAATGTATTTACATCTAACATAATTTCTTGTACAGAAATATCACACATCATAACATCTCTGTGAAACAAGTCAGCTGCAGTTTTTAGCTAAATTATACAAAACATTCCCTCTGGCCCTTATTGTTTTACACACACACCCCACACACAAAAACACAAAACCAACCTTTTATTAGACAATAATAAATTGAACCAAAGTGCTTTCTCTAAGCAGAGAAAACACAGAGCAAACAGGAAGGTTGGATTAAAGACCTGAGAAGTGGTACTTTGATCCTTTGCAGGGAGATGCCCCTTTACCCATCACCAGGCAGCCCCCTGAGCTGACACACTGTGCTCCATGTCCCCTCATGTCCCCTGGGGCTCAGGCTGCTCCCTGCTGTAAGCACAGTGTCCCAGCCTGCTCTGCTCCCACACGCTCCTTTCTTTCTCCAGCCTTTCCCTGCCTCTCTGTGCTGCACATTCAGGTCTCTGGGAAGCAAGCACACTTCCCTTGCACTCACTCCACAAGAGAGAAACCTCCCCAGCTCCCACTGCCCAGCACTCAGCGTGACTCAGGAGCTGGACTACATCCATTATGTATACATACCCTGAATCTGTTCATCACCATCTTCCTTAGACATGAATAAAATATAATGAAAAAACATCACTGACACTATTTATTACAGACAAGTTGTAGACAATTATACATGTTTTCTTATGAGATTTTGTCATCCATTTTCTTCTGTCAGGAAACAGAATGTTGCCTTTTTCCTTACTGCTTTCCTTTAGTCATGCTGAGTTTCCATGTTATTCTACTCACGCTCTTGCATTTGCGCTGAACATTTATAACAACCAGTGTAAGCTCAAACACAAAATTCATCTTTCTCGGAATGATGAGACACAGAGAAACTCCTTCCTGCATACCAAGTTGATCATAGAAACACATTTTATACAAGCACTACTACTTTGTCCAGAGCAGCATTTTGTATTTTAAACTTTGGGATTCAGTTTCAAAAAGTAGTTACCCTCATCTTGCAGCACTGCATCAGGAGTCTATAGACAAAAACATTCAAACACATGTCCAAGACTAACATTTTTCTCCTTTAACCTCAATCACTTCAGGCTGCGCTCCCCCTCCTTTCAAAATTTGCACTGTGTATCTTTTATTATGGTACCATAGCACCTTCTAAGCACATGTGGATGTGTCAGTCTTATTCACAATACATACTCTTTGACAAAGCTGGTGAGATAAAGTCCTGCAGTTTTCCTTCCTTAAAATAACTCTATCACTTAGTTTCAACTGTAGATCAATCTTTTCCTAGCATCACCCTCAAAAATTAGTATCTACACAGATTCATGGTTAACAGTGTATTTTCCCCGAACTCTTATGTTTTGGAAATATTTTTTTTTAACTGCAAATACAGTTGTAACAAGCATATGGTAGAAACCACACTTAAGATTTAAATTGGTTGCATTAGAGGAAAAAAAAAGAGAGAAATTCTGCAATTTGTACACAATTAAAACCTGAAAACTTGCATCAACACAATGGCACAAGGAGCATCTCCATACCAGATGCAATCCCATTGTCTTATTTGTTCTGCCTGTTTTTTAAATGTCACCAAAGAGCTGTACGCAGGCACTAACACACACCTGGAACAGGAATGCACTCTGTCTCTCAAGCCCTTTGGTAGCCAAAAATCAGCATCTGAGAGTAGGAGGGGCCTGACTAACCAAAGTGAAGGCTTTCAGAACACTGTACAACTGCAGGTGAATAATGCAATGTCTGGAGTTCCAGAAGTGAACGCGATCAGGGGAACTTTGGAGCTCCAGCTGTCCCTGCTGTGTTCCCCTAAGCTCTACAGGGTTTCTAGGCTGAGTTCTGGCATCACATTTGAGGCCTAAATTTAGACAGCTCAGGGTGATCAATAGCACAAAAAAGATTATTCCTTTCCTTCCTTAATTTTGCTCACTTCCTCCAAAGTCTGTTTGCTCAGGAAACCACAATTTAACCTCCAGCCTGAAATTCCTTTCTTCTTTGAGATTTAGGCTGTAAGTTGCTGTACCTGGAACAAATTCAGAAAAATGCTGAAGACAATGAGAGTTTATCACCCACAAGCACTTTTGGTATGCTAGGCTATCTGTAAGGCAGCAGAGTTATGAACTAAAAATCCATGGCAGCATTGCTTTGGATGTTAACACTGCCAGATGATTTTAGGGAAGCTGACACACCAAGGAATACAGGGAACACAAGCACAAGTGCATTGTTTTGCTACTGCACCAGTGACATATTATGAGCTCGGTTGGTTTGTTTTTCCAGGTAACAAGGAAGAATTATTTTAGAGGAGAACAAAAGATATACTTGGACAGAATGTCTTAAGTGGGTAAATTTACAGTAACTCACCTACACAGTTAAAGTCATAATTTTAAATTCTGTTCCTGAATATAAAAATGCTGACCATGATGGGAAAAGAGCTGTCCATCAAGTGTGTACCAACCTGTCAACTGCTGAAGGCCATACCAGTGACAATCACTCTGCTGCCTGCTTCCAAATGACACCTCCCTGGATAGACACACAAACTGTTTTCTTACCTTCAGATGCCACCAAGTATTTTCTAAGAGCTCCTTCTGAGCAAATCACAACATTTCTACTCAGAGTTGAAACAAAATACTATAAATACTATATGCATACACACACAAATGTGAAATTGCTCTTCAGCATAGACAGTTTATGGCTCGAGGAGCTCTAAACAGAAAATGAACAACCACCATGTAAACCAAGAAGTCAAAATTACTTTTAAACTGGTCCTGTCATGAAACAGTTCAGGCACTGGAAACAAAACTACAAGCAAGATATTAATTTATATTTAAATATATGGAAGAGCATTAATATATGCCTACTTTTCTTATTTTTATCAGAGAATTTCCACATTAACAGGCATACATAGAGTTCTTCCACTCAGTGCTTTTTGAGAGCACTAAGCAATCAGTGTGGGTAAATTTGGTCACCCTCAGATTTATTTTTTTACTCCCACCCGAGTCATCATGTAATGGTTTTGCCATGTACTTCAAACGTAGCTGACATGAGCTTGTATGTTCTGCCTTGTGACAGGACTGTATTTCTTAAATCTGGAATGCTCTGATGATGTGGCTTCTATGTTTAAAGCTATCTCAAATTGCTCATAATCAATCAGCACCTATCAATACAATTTCAAATCTACGGCTGTCTGTTCTTCCCAAAGTGCACACTGCACTTTTGAAATTCCCATGGATACAAGATTAGATTAATGAACTAGGATGATGCAACATTTAAGACAATTGACTTAAATCTACAAACAGATTAAAATCCATTTCCAACAAGGGCTGTCTTTTACATATCAGCCAGTGCAGAACAAAGTACTTCCCTATCATTCTAAATGAGGTGTAATTTTTCTTACAAAGAAAAATTAAAGCAATGGTCCACAAGTAAAATTCAGTAATGGCAGGTATTGTTTTGGGGTGCTGTTCTTCAGTGTCAGGTATTTCAAAATAATTCTTTTTTCTGGTTGTATGTTCTATAACGTATTAAGTCAGATTTCAGTTATGAAGCACAAGAACTGTTTTCATAGTTTTTATGACCAGAATGAAATGTCTTTGGTCTGGTATGTTGTCAGAAACAGAGCCTAATGAAACAACTATTGAATGTTTACATTTACAGCTTTTGCAGTTTCAAAGACAGACAGGCAAGAATCACCTACATACATTATTTCAGTAATAAAGTTTACTTAGATCCCATTTTCAGGATCAAAATCCACATCCACATGATAAGAAGCTAGCCATTTCTTATTTTAAGGCACTAAGACATACATGCATCTACAGAAGATGTACAGATAACGCCAGTGCTTTTTTTCCACTTCAGATCTTTTCTCCAAAAGGTTTCCAGCTGAAGGACAGGACTTGAGTTTGGATCCTAACCAGGTATTCTCTTCTTGCACTTAAGGTCACAACACATGCCAGATATAGAGTAATTTCATAATCTTCTCTATCAACACAGTGCTCCCATTTTCAGCTCCTCAGCAGGCACACAAGAAGCACTCAGACTTGCTGCAGTCCTGGGAGCATCACAATCTGCTCCGAAGGGTCCTGCCTACAGGTACCACATGGAGGAGAATGGGCAGAGGGGAAGGAGCTGCAGCAGAATCCTCCAGGCACAAGGAGCAATCAGCTTTTTTCCTCCAACTCAAGCAAAATGTGCAGCTCCTTCCCTCACTGGGCAGACTGATCACGAGTTCTGTGAAAACACACTGGCTATTACAAAACAGAAGCAGCACTTTCCACGACAGGCCAGGTCTTACTCTTGTACAGGGGAAGCGTCTTTATGAATCACATGAGTGTTTTGCCTCTCCTGAGTGATGTACATACTCCAAGTTACAGCTTCAGGCAGGAGACTAAAAATTACAGCCATTTCAAACATTTTAGGTTTCTTAATTATTATTGTGGGGGTGGGGAGGGATTGTGTTATATTATAATTTCCCTACATACACACACACACAGTATTTTTGGTTTGGGTTTTTTGGTTGGTTTGTTTGTTCGCGGGGTTGGATTTTTGGTGTGGGGTTCTTTTTTTTCTGTTTGGGTTTTTGCTTTGGTTGGCTATTTTTTAAAATTTAATATCTTTAAAACTGCATTCAGATGGCAAAAGATACTAAACTCTGGATATACTTAAAAACACCAGTTGTCTTAGTCATCCACCTTGCTGGACACAGCAAAAAGTATTCATCTTATTAAACAGACTGCTTTTTAGAGTAGCATATTACCTGTAGTTACTGAATTTAAATAAATCATTTTAGGGTAATATATCCTATAAGATTTTAAAACTAATAGATCTCAGACTCTTGCACCTCATTTTTATTCACAGACTGAAAGGTGAAAATAAGTCTTTCTTCTATTTCAATTCCCAGCCCATTTCTCAAGTTCAAATGAAATACTTAATGAACTGTACTAGTTGAATAAACTGACACAAAGAAAATATTCTGTGCACCTGCAAAAGAGGCCACGCTGCCAAAAGCTGGTTTAGCACTTCAGCCAACATCAGTTACAGGTGCTTATGCAGTCACTTTTCCATGGTTGAATGATTTAATTTTCTTTAAAACTTTGGCAGCTAAACTGTACAGCTTGAATAACACTTTGGCAGCATTTTATTGCTAGTAGCAGAGTACCAAAATAATTTTTAAAAATATTTTAATGGTATTTTAAAGGAGGATCGCAAATTACAGCCTTAGGATATTTTTGTAATATTTCAATATGACCTGTGTTTTATATATCTAATCTAAATTAAGAACCTTTCTGCTTCTCCTTTCCTTAAAAAGAGATGCCCTGCTGTTATCATCTTCTATTCTGGTCATGGTAAACTAGTTTTAGTCTCAAATTTCAAACTTCTTCGTGATGATTTTAAAAGACATTAGATAAAATAGTGAAGCCTCCTGAACTTGAAACTCTCTGTAAGGTTTCAAGGTGTAAGAGCAGCTGTACTGGGCCCACCTCACCCAGTATCCTGCATCTAACAGTGGTAGCAAAGACTTGGGGAAAAAGCACAACAGTGTTGCATCCCACCAGCCTGCAAAAAACAACATTTGAAGTATTTCCAAATCCATGTGTCATCTACATCACCATATTTCAAGACACTGGTGATCCACCTCCTGTGAATTTATCTAATCCTATTATCAGTCATTTATTTTTGGGGTGCTACATCAAATTACACAGTTTAGTTGAATGCTTCGTGGAAAAAAAAAAAAATCAGTTTAGGGTTGTTTTGCTTTGTAATCTATTGAACAATAGTTTTGTTTGATACTCTAGTTTTCAGATGGTGAGGAAATTGAATAATCATTCCCTCTTGATCTGCCTTAATATTTCAAATAGTAAGATGACTATTTTTGTAAGAAAATTAAAAAAAGACTCAGTCATAGGGTAACTTGTCCCTTTTTGTGGGAGAGTTAAGCAGAAATGATCAACTACTCTGCAGGATTCATCTTTCCAGGGAACATACCGCATCCTTCTTTTACTTAATGTCTACAGTAAACAGATCTCACTCTAATGAAGTAATGATTTACGAAGAAAGAAGAACATAAATCAACAGCCAGTGGGTCTATGGGAAAACTGTGCAACATACTGGGAAGGAGGTGCATCTTTCTGTAACTACGTTCAGGTGTAGTAAGTAAACACACAACTCTGCATTTTACTTGGCTGATTAGATATCTGTTGTGAGAAACAATCACAATCTGAAGTGGCACTTCAAAGAAGAGGGACAACAAATGAACTGTCAACTAAGGCTCTTGAAAGGGTAAATTAAATAGAAAGCAATGAGAAAGAACTACACAGCAACAGTTAAACTGATTGAATGGTTTAACGATTATTTGTAACTTCTTTAATGAAAAGTTTCATAAAGATGGGTTCAGCTGTATACAGGAACATGTTCATATGGAAGACAACAATAAACAATCATTAGTGAATAAACCATGAAGAATAAAGCATTAAAGCTGTATTAGTTTGGTTTCTTAAGCAAAAAGTGTGATCTACTACCTCAAGACCTTTACCTGAAGTCTTTATTTCTTTTAACGTGAACAATTTCAAACTCTCAACTAGCCAGGCTTTGCAGGCTCATTTCCCCCTGCAATACACACTCTGCCCTATGGCCTCAGAGCCAGCACCCCCAGATACTGCAGAGAGTCATAAACAGACCTCTCTCCTCTGTCTCACCCAGCACTAGGGGGTACTGATATTGCACTGCAGCTTTCCAGTGTGATGTTACACTACAGCCCTTCAAAGCCTTCAGCTGCAAATATTCAGCTCACTAAGTGGGCTAGTCTGTTTCTTTTTAAGAGATACTGCCTCTGAAACCAGCTATGCATCATAACTATATATAAATCCTGATAAAACCAGCAACATCACAAAAGTAGTAAAATAGACAAAAATCTGAGGATAAACACTGACATCTAATAAAGTGTGTCAAAAAGCACTGCTGACTTTTCTAACAGAATTTATTCCATCATTTTAAGTCCCATTCATTACCTTCCCCAAAACCTTCCCTGAGGCAATAAAAGCCTAGAAATTAACATCTCAGCTAGAGAGCTACTGCAGAAAAGTGTGTAACTTGTGATGGAAAAATATTTTTCTCTCTACTTAACATATTTTCATGGGGATACCCCTCTCACTCAGAAGTAAGGCATATTAAACCAAGTGCAAAGGGAATAGAGAGAGGGGGAATAATTGATGAGAAATAATCTTTGGGGAAATCAGAGATAGAAGGGCCATTAAAAAGAAAAGGGATTATTTGGTAACCAGCTATGCACATAAATTTATTACCTATACTAGTATTAAATTCCTGGGTACAGCGAAAGAAAGGAAAGACTTCCTTGTTTTGTAAATGGGCAGCCCAAAGACAGAGAAACACATGGAAATTCTATGTATATCTTTACAGAAAGTATTACACTGTTCTTTTTCTGCATTACAAAGGTAAAGCAAAGCTAATTTCCATGAATCAAGGACAACTAAGTAAGACCAAGCTTAAGTCATGAGGTCAAAATATACCAAGCTTTCACTCTGACTGAAAAGAAAAGTTATCTTCAAACCTTTAGCTTGCATGAGAACAGAAACCATTTGTTTTAGAAATGCAAGCAGACTTGAATTGATCATCACAAATCTTTTAAAGCAGATTACACTGAATGCTGCAGAGGAGAAAAATCTATCAAGTACAATGTCATCCTCACAGCACCTATGGCTAACAGCACAGGACAATGTTTGGTATCATTACCGTGAGAGCAACGGAAGAGAATAGAGTCATATTTCCTTAAGGAAAAAAGCAGTATTCCCTCAAGCCATGGAAGGCAGTATATGCTTCTATAATGCCTTTCTTTTGAAACTTACTCGCTTCAAAATGTTAGTTTTTCTGGAATCATGCAGGAGAGAAATGTTATATACATGTAGTACACTCCCATGTACTGACAAACACCAGAATGCTCAGCCAATAAACTGACACTGCAAGATTAAGATGAAAAGAATAGCTTTCATGCAAGAAAAAGTGTCTTTCCTACTTACTCTGACACAGCTCACATACTACGTGAGGCATACTAGGCATTAGCAACATGTTGTTTATCAAATTAATAGTTTCACATCATATGTTTTCATATGTTTAAAAAAAAACCACAATCATGTGGTTTCCTCTGTATTTAAAAACACAGTCTGTATATTCATAGTATCTCAACACCAACTTGAAAGAGGACTAATCAAATATATGCTGTTTAAAATGCCCCCAAGCCTACTTACAATACTTCCACTTCAAAGAGGATGAGAAAGAGAAGAAATTCTTTTCGAGCTCTGAAGTTACACAGAAATGGATGACATCCGTACCCTGGAGGTAACAATTTAAGCCCTGTCAAAGGGAAAAAACTTCAGGAAGAAACCTTCCCTTCAAGTCCCTTGGAAGACCAATGGAAGCACCTCTGTTGACTGACAGCCACCCAAACACAAAGGGCCATTCAAAGTACGTGTTTTAAACAATCCCATGAGCACAGTTTAAGCCAGAGCAAGCCCAAAACCATGGGAACACATTAAGTTAATTGAGGATATTCTTAACCATCAGAGTGCATAGTAACCTTCCCAAATGTTAAAAAGACATGGCAAGAACAGCAACAACTGCATCAAAATGGAAAATAAAAAACTTTCTAGGCTAGTACCCTTATTATCTGGTACTAACTAGTCTTTCTGAGGGTTGAAGTGTTCTCAGCAAACTCTCTTGCAGGAAACAAATCTCCACAGCAAAGATACTGCGTAAAGTGTCCAGAACCAAAAGAACTGACTGCTCAAAAGCTCAAGTGCCTCAAAGTAGCTTGAACTCCAACTACCACTGCTATGTAAACTTATTTTAGGAGAGAGACCATAATCAGTTATTCCAACCATTATTTACACCTGTACATATAAAAGAAAATCTTAGAGATTTGCTATAAAACAAAGGCATTCCAAATTTGAAAGACCAGAGTAAGACCTTTCAATGGGAAAACCAAGACACTTGCCCTACTTAGCAGTGAAAGCTTCCAAAGGGTGAAGCTAAAATCTGTAGTTTACAGTAGAATTTTTAGCCTGCTATCAGTAGCTGCTATAAGCAATTATTTCTTTATCTAACCTAAACTATAAATGAACACTAGCAAAGGTGTTCATTAAGAAACTCCTTTTATTGTACTAGTCAACAAAGTAACCTAATTGTATCATCTTCCAAGCTGAACTCAAAATAACATCGGGATACTTCACAACAATTCCAAAAGAAATGGAAAAAGAGTAAATAAAAAACAAAAAAAGTCATGGATATACCTACATACACCTTGCTTTTTCCTCCTACCTCAGTATTCAGAAGCAACAAGTATCACCTACTATTGCCCTTTTCCAGGCAAAATCCTGACCATTTAACACCAAGGAGATGAGAAAGAGAAAAGCAACATCTAAGTTTGTGTGCACTCAGCCGTCGTCTACCAAATTCAGCAAATGAAACACTGAGCCAGCCGCGAAGGCATTTCCAGCTCGGAGTGACTCGTCCTTAAGATGGATCCTCCACAAATAAGTTAGTGCTCTCCTTCCTGCCCATATGGACTTAAAGGAAAACACCAAATTGACATAATGAAAATAACTCCCCCTTTCCTGTTCCGTGACCTCCATGTGGGCATAGCCACTAGAAAACAACAGTAAACTATTAGGTGTAAAAGCAAAACAGAAGGGCCATTGGTGTGCTTACGGGTGCACAGAAAACTACAAAATGGTTTATGAGGGTCATAAACTCTTTCCTGGGGGTGTAGGGGACCTGACATTCACAGGAGCTGAAGTCATACTACAAAGTATTCAGCACGCTGTGATTTCACTGTTCATTGCAAGGTTTTGTCTACACACAGTTTTATAACTAAGGAACATTGCAAAAAGTGGCAGTGAAGGACCCCAACAGTATGTGGGGTTAGAGATGCTGAGGTTTACCTCAATTCAGTTTTTCCAATGTCAATCAGCTATTTTTGGCATTTAGTTGCCTGTATCCTTCTTTGGAGACTGTTGTCATGGCCACATCATTAGTGTACTCTGGGAAACTGTGCTCACAAGAAACAGGAATACAAGACAAACTCTGCTGCCAGCGTAGCAACCGTGTCTCAATGTTCTCATCCACAGAAATACCAACAATCAGTAGATCGATTTATTTACTGCTTCAAACAGCTGCCTGGACACATTAAATGGTTGTGTGCTTCCCTAAATTTTATTAACAGGTGTTTTATTACTATTAGCACTGTAGCATGAGATGTTTGCTTTACGCAATCGCAGATTCTGCCAAATTGGGATTTTTCTTTTATTTACAACAGAACTATATTTATTTCATCGTCAACTGAAACATGTCCACCAAGATTTTCAGTATTAAAAGACACTGTCAGCACCAGCACCTGACAATGCAGCTTTGTGGGAGGAGCAGGGAGGCACTCAGATGTGTTTGCTCCTCACCTCATGTTATGGACACAGCAGATACTGTGTTCATAAACAGTTCATCTTTCTGCATTTTTCTTAAATTAAATATAAGAACACACAGTTTAACCTATTTGAGAACGCAGTTAGCTTTAAAAGTAGATAAGTGTTCATTCCAGGGAAAAGAAAATAAGTGGCTGAATAATTTTCTGAACAGTTTTAAGGAGATATATACTATGTATTAACACACTAATTTGATAATAAGTAAAATAATTTTTTTTTTGCTCTAAAATTTTGCCAGTATGTGGAAACACTGTAAAATAGAAGGTTATTTCAGCTTTTGAGTACAATATAATATTGCTTTTATTCTGGCTCACTTTCCAAGTTACAGGTGATACAGGGAAAAATAAAGAGTAACAAACTACATAATAGAAAATCCATTATTTCAGACAGTCAAATTGATCAGTATTATAGAGTATCTACTGGGAAAATAACCTCAAAGTAGTAACCATACAACAGAAAAAACAAAATTGTTACCATCTCTACCTAGCCACTGAAGTATTTAAGATTAGGTATAACATACAATTAACTGAGCCAGAGCAAATACACTGTTTATAAAAAATCAAGTTTTAAGGCAGTACCTCGAAGTGCCTTTTCTAAAACCAGTGCCAATTCTCTCATGTCTGCCAACATGTTCAGTTTCACATGCTTATTAAGCACCAAGCACTAAATATTCTCCGAGCAGATCACTGACCAGACACTGTTTCAACAGAAAACTGAGGATTTGGTTTCATAAAATACAGAACATCTAACAAATTAACAAGCAAAACTGTGCCACAATCTGACAATTCCTGTAACAAGGGATTCCCCACATTTCCTCCCTAAAGGCATTCTGGAAAAACCACTCTGAAAGGTAAGCACGTGACAGTTCTTGAAGCACAGCTCTACTGTGGAAAGCAACACTTACTTGTTACATATATATTCAATCACGTCCTTGCTCCCAAAATAACAAAAGCTTTATAAATTAATATTATTTATTTCTGCTAGCAAGTGGAAGTCAATTCAATAATTGGACAGGAAGCCAGACTACTGTGGTCCATGCATCAATGATATTGATGCAACCAAACTATCCTTCTATTTCTTCATTTACTTTTCAATTTGCCTCTAATGGAAATAGGGACATAATTTAAGGTCCAGGGACTTGTACACGAAAGGTAAAGGCAAAAATTAAGTCCAAAGAACTCTAAACCATGATGTAAAATCCAGAAGAGAAAACTATTACATTTCAGAGGACAAGCTGAGTTAAAGTACTAACAGGTAGTAAATCTTTCATTTACTGTGTAAAATAAACCAATCTGAAAGAGAACTCATTAAACAAACACATGACATTTACATTCTCTTAAGAAGCAAGCACCCATTTTAACTTCAAATATATATTAATATTGCACTGAAAACAAAACAGAACCCTAACTGACTGCTCTTCTCATGTTATAGTTCATCTCCTTTACACTCTACAGTAGAAGGATTGCATAAATGTTATTAAATTATCTATGTGGTACCCTACTGGTGACCTCAAGAGCTTGAGCACTGGCTTTACATAAACCTGTGTGAGGCTGAAGTACTCTTCTTTCCAACCCTCAACTTAGGTATGTCAGACAAACCACTTTTTTTTTTTTTATACACTGTGCTCAGAGGTATTTGGAGAACAATCTCTACTTTCTGAAACATGCTAAAATATGATAACACAGTGCTTCTTAAAAATATGCAATAAATGAAGTGGCAAACCTTTCAACCATTGAATGTTGGGCTACAAACGTTTCCATATCTCATGCTTATAAAAAGCCCCAGCCAAATACACACAAGTTATGTCAATAATAAGTCTTGTCTCAAGATTTTTAGTTATGAGAAATGCCTTCGTGTCATGAAATGTAGAAAAAGATTTTTCTACTCTAGAATACAGGGAAAAAAACCAGATGTGATGCATTAACAGAAATTTTACTCTAAAAATTCTCATGCAGCTTGAATTTCGCTATTTTCTACATCAGGCACAAAAATGAGCAGAGACTTCTGTTCAAAGTTAAGCTACAGAGCCTCATCCAGTGTACTTTAGTAGAAGCTTTATTTTAGCTCATTGCTTTTGTTAATTAGCCTTTTCCTTTCAATATATAATTTAAAATGAACAGACAAGTGAACATTCCGTTTCTGACGTTGTAACCAGACTACTCCATGAGAGCAGCATAACTGGAGATAGTATTTCTATCCTTACCCCACCCGCTTGCCCTCAGGGATTTTATTGCACACTGTACAGAGACTGCCAGCAGCCCTCAAGAATACGACGTGAACTGGGAGATAGGCTCTGGTGGAATGCAGAGAAACTTCTCCTGAGTATTACTCCTCTGCTTAATGCTCCTTTATAGGCAGACTATAAGAGCATTCACCTTCAATCTGGTTTTGAAAGCTCCCTCCCATATCCAGTACTTTGGTGACAGTTTAGCCTACTCTCAACCCCAGAAAGTATTTCAAACTGCTTTGTGTTCAGCATACAAGACTCCAGCTCTTTATAATTGGAAACCAGTGTTTGAACTCCTGGCCTTCCAGGCACACTTAAACAACACAGGGGACCAGAGCTGCAGCAGTTCATGTAGTACTCTCTGATATAAGAGGGAATTAAGCAGAAGCCTTTCTTAATGACAGTCTGCTCACTTGAAAGTCAGAAAGGCAAACAGACCCAGCTGTACAACTTCTTCAAAGGCAAAGAGCTGAACTGTTTGCAACCAGCATCTCCTCCTTTCCACCTCCCACCCCCAAAACTGGGCACTAGCTTAGATAACCAGTGAAAGTATTTGCACACAGCAGTTTTCCACTTGTTGAACAATTTTTTGCTCATCAACAAAAATGCTGCATTTTTTCTCAATGATTTTGTTATTTGAAAATACACTGCACAGGTTTCATCTTGTGCTCTCTCACAATGGTATGATGAAGGATTGTCAGCAACCTACCCAGTCAAAGAGGGAAGAAAAACAGACCGCAGTTGTATGGATGGGCAGAACATACAGCAGGATACAAGGCTGAGGTGCAAAATTGCCGTGTCAGCTGCAATCTTCAGCATCAATTGTTCAAAAGCCCAACTTTTATCATTACAGAATCACAGAATATTCTGAGCTGGAAGAGTTCCACAAGGATCATCGAGTCCAGCTCCTGGCCCTGCACAGGATATCCCCCACAATGACACCATGTGCCTGAGAGTATTGTCCAAACACTTCTTGAACTCTGTCAGGCTTGGTGCTGTGACCACTACCCTGGGGAGCCTGTTCAGTGCCCAGCCACCCTCTGGGGGAAGAATCTTTTCCTAATATCCAGCCTAGTCCTCCCCTGACACAACTTCAGGCCATTCCCTCAGGTCCTGTCACTGGTCACCCCAGGGAAGAGATCAGTGCCTGCCCCTCCTCTGCCCCTCACAAGGAAGTTGTAACTGCACTGAGGTCTCCCCTCAATCTCCTCTTCTCCAGGCTGAGCAGACCAAGCACCCTCAGCTGCTCCTCAAACACCTTCCCCTAAAGACCCTTCATTGAATTGTCTTCACTGAACTGCAATGCAAACAGTGGGATGCTAAAAAAAAAATCAACCTTTAAATACATACAATCAGACTAATATTTACATACCCAGTTTTAGGGCAGAAGGAGTCACTTCAATCTCACCAATGGGCTGAAAGGCTGCCAGCTGAGTCGCCACCTCCGTCTCAAAAGAGTCTGGGCTATTTCGGTCTGCCAAATTGCCATTGGTGCCATCAGTCTTACGGTGAGTTTCTTGTTCATCATAAACAGCAATCAGCTATCAAAACAAAAGATAATACAGTTTGTATATTTAAAGTATTCCCAAACTTTACTCTTTAAAAAAAAACAAACAAGAACTTATTCTTCCTTTAGAGTGCAAAAATAACAATCTTACTTCAGAATAGCTAACAACAAGCATACAGATTCCAGAATACATGAACTTCTGTGTTTAGATACATTGACTTCAATGTGTATTGACTTAAGTATATGCTTCAGCATTGCCCTGTGCTGACATGCATTTCTTCGAGGTAGCATGCTACCATTAGTGAGCATTTTATATTATTCCCAAACACTTAAAGATGAACATGCTTAAAAAGGCAGAACAGCACTTAATTCTTGGGGGTAGAGGCCATTATTATTCTAAAAAAATTTAGGGCTTCTGATTGACATGCTGCACAAAGGTAACACAACCACAGGAGCTGTACTGAGTGAGCAGATGCACATTTTATTTATAAGAACATAATAATTACACTCCAAGGACAAGATACATCCAGTACAAAGACAGAGTGTGAAGTCTCCCCAGTTGTCCAATCTGTGCCTCTCTAAGGATGAGTTTCTTGGTCCAGCAAGGTACACATACACTGCACTTCCCTACCCACCATATATCTATCACTTCCTCCCATGCTCTCCTGCAAGCTTACACAGGTACACTCTTTCTGAAAACTGTCCCTCAGTCACTGGCTCTTCCACCACTTCAGGAACACAGGAAGGTCAAGAACAAGCAATGGCAGACTGCGAAGTCTGATGTCTAAGCCCACACTAAAGTGGACACGAAAATGATAAAAATCATCAGAATCATTGTTTTTTGCCTCAGCTAACCTGGCATTTCACAAGGATGTTCCTTTTGGTTCCTACTGATACAAAGCGATCAGACAACGTGTATGCAGCTTCATCAAGTGACTCACATACACGTGACTGAGGGCGTATTGTGTTAGAATTCCAGAAAACAGTTAAGTGTGTAACAGCTCTGGGAAAACAAAACCAAAAAATTCTTAATTCCCTATGAAACTAAACAAAGTAGAAGACATGCTGTTCTCAACCAACAGGACGCTTGGCACCCCAGAGCCCTCTCCAAAACCAGAATAACAGTTCAAGTGTTTTTCCTACCCCGCTACGTGACACAACACAGTTCTTATGCCATTTAAATGGCAAACACTTTGCCTAATAATCACTGTACAAGATATTTTCATCTTAAGGTGCTCACTCTTTTTACTTTTCCTAATCTCCTTCAGACTATCCTAATATTTTTTCCCAGCTTATCATGAAAAATACCACAATACACACAACTGGTTAGACAGTGTCAAGATACACACAAAAAAAGTTTAAAGTATTGATTTAGTACTTTCTATCTCTGTGTTATTTTAAGGTATGCATACACAGGCTTTCTATAAAAATATTAGTACATCAAATCTCCTTGGACACTTCCAAGAAGTGTCAACAGTTATACCCTATGAAAAACAGTATACTGAAACACAGAGATGAACGTTTAAAGAAACTCATTTGCCCAAGGGAAGAAATAATGTATGAGAGGGAAAAGAAAAAAAAATCCTGAGGTGCTTCTAAGGAAGAAACTGACATTTTCAGGTCTTCCACTCATTTATAATTTGGTTGCTAGAAATGTGTCAGCTCATATTTACCAATGCACATTTCAGATATACATAAAACCCCTTAAATAATTAGGTAGAAAACTTGCTCTCTTTTTCCGTATGAAGCCTGTTTCCTTTCCATGGCCATACAACTAGCTTTTACAGCATACAATTCAATTTTTATTTGTCCAAAGCATATAGGAAAGATTAATTCCAATAAAAAGGACAACGCTCTTTGGGCCTTATCCCTACATAACAGGGAAACTACCCAAGTGCTCACACTGCATTCATGACCCAGCCATCATTATGCCCCATGACTACACACAGCCAAAAAGGCTGACTTAGATCCAGACACCAAGAGATCACAGTGATTTTCTCCAGTACCAAGGGAAAACAAAGAAACAAACAAAACCACAAAAAAAGTCCACAAAACCACACCCTTTGATGTCTTTCATTTTTTTCTAAAATGACTGTTCATATTATTATGGAAGTCCATCCTGATTCAGTAAGTTCCACGACCATTATCCACCAAAAGGTTTGCTTTCTTAGCCTCACTTCTGCTGTGGAAATTTAATTTCTAAGAAAGAGGCTGTTACTAATGAAGGGGAAACTGGAGACTGTGTAAGACCCTGGCACCAAAAACACTTTAGGTAGTAACTGGATACAAAATTCACTCGAGCATTCACAATGTAGAAAAGAATAAATGGAGCAAAGCTTTGATTTGATGGGAACAAACAACTGGATTCCTCAGCTAAACCAAGTTTCCCCTTGGTTTCACACCCTACCATATTAAATGCTGTATTACAGTGGAATACTCTACACTTACTGCCTGAGGATGTTGCAGGGGTGGAAGGCAGGAATTGGTTTAAAAAAAAATTAAAAAAAAAAAATCAACAAAGTGATGGAAAACACCAGCAAGAACTGTTAAATGGAAATGTGCAAGCACTGTCTCAGCCTCAGAAGCCACCAAAACACATAGCAGTAAAAATCAGAAAGGCAAACCAGGAGAAATTGATGCTATAATCACCCTATTTCTATGTGCTTTCTGTGGATATTTTCCACTGGCCACAGGCAGAGACCAGAGCATCAGTTCAGCCCTGCACTGCCTCTCTCACAGGCTAAGGGACAACATGGCACTATGGCATTCTGCAGTTTCTAAGCACCATATCTTTCCTTAGTCCCCCTTAGTTCGAATGATCCTTAGCAAAAATGATAATATAAAATTATTTTAACTGGTCAGTCAGATACGGCAGCACCAGCCAGCCCCAAGAGGCCGACTGCACCGTGGCCACGCCACAGCCATTCCCCTGGATGCCCAGCACGGCTGCTCCCGCTCCTCACCGCGGTGCATCCCACCGCTTCCTGGCCGGCACTCACAGCCCCACGGCTCCTGTCAAAGGGCCCCTCAGGGAGCACAGGGACACAGAAGCCCCTGCCCTGCACCGGGCATTACTGGGTGCCCACGTTACAACAAGGTTTCCATTGCAGCAACAATACCCTGGGGGCCCTAAAGCACCTGCCCTGGTGTCGGGCAGCCAGGATCCTGCCCAACAGCTAACAGGATACAAGTCAAACACCTGCCTTGACACCTGGCCAGAAACAGGTGGATTCAGGCAGAAATCACAGCGCCTCAAAGTGCATAAAACAACCAGGTCTTCTCCTGTCTAATTCTATGGAAGGATTGCAAGTGGTTTGATGATCATACCAACTCCACAGCTTAAAGTCCCTGCCACTTAACATCCCCCAATGAAGAAGGCTCAGCAGACACAAACACGCCAGCTCCTCTTCCCAGTTCCACAGCAGAGGCATGAGAAGAGGCCAGCTCTGCCTCTACTCCCCGTCCCACGTGCAGCCACAGCAGCACTCCCCTTCCACACTCCAAGCCGCAGCAGGGAGGGCACAGGTGGGAGCCACCAGGAGGCCAACCCTGGCAGAAGAGTCCATGTGAGGGAGACCACGCAGGCCTGACACACACCTGGCAGCAGGGAAGGCTCTCACTGCTGTCACTCTGTGAGTCAGGAACTTCTGGGAGAAGCCTGCGGTTCCCTAGTCTACACCCAGGCACTATTTTGACAGATTAAAAAGCCCAAGGAAAATGTATTTCTTTACAGTATGGAACACACCAGTAATTAAGTAACGTGATCTAGAGTTTTTACAGAGTGTGGAAAGGAGATGCTATAGTACTGCATGTGGAGATAGCAAAGACGCAATGCCTTTCCAATGAAATAAACAGCCACTTGTTTTCTAAAATGTTTATCTGGGAGACAGCTCTTCAGGACCACAGCTGCAGGAGCACATTATCAGCAGCAATTCTAACATAAACACACTGCTAAACAATCAATGTATTACAAATATCTGCTTCAGTCTTTCAAAGGGAATGAATACAATTAAGGTTATATGAATTATCTACTCAAAAATAATTGGCATAATTGACTTCTCATTTCCAGTATGGAAAATTCTTTAATTGGAACAGACTGCCAAACTCTTCTGATTGAAAAGAATTGCAGGACACATTAAGAAACCCCCACAAGCATATAATGAAAACAACAACACTGTTTACAATGCTAGTTTATTCTTTACCAGTTCAACGTTTACAAATGTTGAGAGTTCAGTAGGTCAGCTGATTTTTATTTTTTTAAACACATCAAAATATTACTGTAGACATTTGCAAACTAAGTTATGCAGTTTTGTACACTCGCTGTAGTCTGGCATCTCCATTTTTAGAGGTTATTTAAAGAACATGAATAGATACTGTGCAAGATGTATGTATTTCTGTATAGGTGAAATGGTACTACTGCAGTATTATTGCAATCTCTCTTAACATCCTACCGGTTACCTAGAAAATCAAAATCAATAAATTATCAAAATTTAGCACTTGTCGGTCATTTTTGATTACTAAACTCCTCCCTACAAATGCTGACGTAATCACAAGGCAGCAATAATTCATTAGCATTGTTCATAGGTGGATCCTATTACAAGGCACTGTAGTGTAGCCAAATTTAAACTTTGTACGGTGTCCTATGGCACAGCTCACTCATCAGCTTAATGATATTTCAATTGCAAAGCTTGCGGAAAAAGTAAAACCAGATCATGTAAAAATTATGTGACTATATTCCCAAACACAGAAAGCAACAGACGCATTCAGTGGAGATCAACCCTCATAAACAAAAAGGTGGGAAAATACTAACCGCAGACAATGATGTCCCCATGAAAAAGTGTTCCCTTAGCCCTGTTCCCATGTGGAATGTTACATTTTCCAGGGGGCTCTCACATGAACATGCTGCAGCTGTGCCTCCCTGTGTGCTCAGGCAGGCACCACAAACACAAGAAGCAGCAAAAAGAAGTCCTTCCAAATCAAAATTGCAGGAGTTTTGTTTTAGTGCTTGATAATTAAGCTAATTTAAATAAAAACAACTACATGGAGTTTCAGAACTCCAAAGAAAAACATCCTCACCTTTGAACCAATAGCAGAACATTAGAGATCTTGCTTTAAGGCACTTGTTTGTTAAGCCAAAATCAGCTGATTTTACATTGTCCTGTACACCATTTTAAAGAAGAGGTTTCATAATTATTTCTCTTCAAACTACACAAACTGACAACCGGATTAATGTTAATAAGGTTAAAACCTGTATATTTTACTAGCTTTTCTGTACTGAATTAGAAAATAGACACCATTATTTCTTTTCTGACCCCAAACACCCAGCATGTACACAAAGTACTAAGGAAGAAATGGCAAATAAGAGCTTGCTTGCAATTAAATTAATCAGCTTTGAATTACTGTCACGATAAAATCACTAAGAGAAGTTCGCAGTCATAGGCTAGCATGAGTACATGATTGAAAAGATGCAATTTTCAACAGCTGAAATGATATAGTCAGAAACAAAAAGGAATTAAATATTCAATTTGTATTTTTCATCCAAGTTGCATGGAAATTTTCACTCATTTTTTTTTTTCACATTCATTTTATCTACATTCTTCTCTCACTTATGAACAACTGAAGGTAGTGAAATCGTGGGTTTCTTTCAGACAGGTTTGTTTCCTGTTCAGATACTCCCTGTCCATGACGTCAAATGCTGACTTAGGAAAAAAGACTGTTTTTTTTAACCGTATCTTTATTTCTGATGGCCAGTGCTCTTGGCTCCTGTAGGAGTGATTATTAGTTGCTTATAAAATAATGCAGCTAAAAAATTCTCCCTTTTTTGGGTCTGTTAGTAAAGACTTTTTACAGAAAGCACCTGCATTTTAACCAAGAGCTGTCAGGAGGGGTAAATGAAAAAGCTCAGTGATTATTTTGCTGAACTTCCTGACACGCGGAGAATGGCTCAAGCTATAGCAGAAACTGATGTTCACCCCAGTATCACATGATCCTGTTCTCTAGTCCCTCAGTCTGGGGTCTTTAGGTCTAATATTGTATCTATTCCTCCATACACAGAGGCAGAAATACACAAAACATTTCTGGAGGTGACAGCCTGATGCCAGAATACAGCAATGTTCAAAATAACATTTAAAAATAATTTCTAAGATCAGAACTTGACTTCTCCCAGGTGCTTAAACATGCAAACAACCAGACACAGATGGAAAAAGCCTGCAGTTGACAGCAGCCTATATATGAATAATGCAAAAAGGGAAAAGGGATCAAGAGATCCATTTTTTTTCCCCCTCCTTTCTTTCAGCAACATTCCCTTTTCAGTTATGTATTTGGCAAGGACAGTCTTTTACTCCAGTCATCTAAGGCACTCAAGCACAAGCACCAGCACAAGGCAAGGGCAAGGTTACGTGTTGGCCTGCAGTTTGCACCAGGCCATCTTCAGTTCAAAACCTGACTTCTACTTTGAGGCTGCTGTGGCCCAACTTTCCTCCTTCCCCAACCATGAGTGCTACAACCCTTTAGACCCACAGTGGGGCAGCTCAGGGAACTAAAGCGGGGAGAAAAGCAACTCTCCTTCTCCAGCTGCTTCAGCTCTGTGAACCACACAAGCAAATTTCTGTCAACATATCACTGAGCTAACACTTCCTTAGACCACCAGTGTGTAATCCTGCAGTATTGATGGATCTCTGCCTCCTTTAATGAAGCTGGACCGATATTTGTGCCCCCACTCCCCTGGCAGCACACAGAGTGCTGTGCACGTGTCACCACGTGTGAACACAACAGCAGGAACACATCCCCAGTTCAAGGAGGTCACCTTCCTAACAGAAACTCTTCTACGGACACTTTTAACTTATGTCCATGAGGGGACAAGTAGACTTGACATCAAGGCAAGAAGACCTAAAGCAAAGCGTACCACATGCTGAAAAAAACCCCCACCAAAAAAACTTCACAGAGCCACTGTGAAAGTTGCTTCAGAACTTCACAAACTAATTAATGTAAAATCAGATTTTATGTATTACTTATGAAAGAATCCTGTTCAAATGGTTAAAAGATGAAAGACTGGTAACATTGGAATATAGACAGAACTAAGGTAATTAGGGTACCTCAAAAATGGATGAAAGTGTTATTTAATTTTTCAATTTAAAACTTTCCTGGAGCTCTACAACCTTTTCTCAGAATTCTTTCAAGGTATTCTTCTGGCATACACTGATAAGCATTTGAAATGGTATTCTTGGATAATAGTATGCCTTGGAATTCCTTTAACTTAAAATAAAGGCTGTCTAGGAAAAATACCAATACACACACCATATGGCAATCCTTCCTTCGCACCTACATACGAAAACAAATTACAGATACATCCCATGAAAGCTATGGTGATTAGCTCATCTTGTTTACCTACATGCCAAAATGACATATACCCAAGTACCTTCCCAAAGACCACCTGACACTTTTTCTACCCTTATTACTCAGGTTTTTGGTTTGGTACTGTCCAAAAGCAGTCAAGAACAGCATCCTACTGCACCCAGTACAAACACTGGTAGCCTCTGCTCTCAAAAGTTTCCAAGGATACAAGGAAAATATTAAATAGGAGAGAAATAGCATGCCTAGAAGAGAGACCAGACCCAGCTCAAGCCCCAGCTCTTTCAGGGGGAAGGGAAAGGAGTTTTTGAAAGGTCATGGGAAAAAACCCCTACCTGATTGATGAGCCCTTTTATAATTCTTCTTCCTGTCCAACCTATTCCTTCATGGGCACACGTGACTGTACTTCAAACAATGCAGCTGATTGGGTACTTAACATTGATATTTGTGGCAAAGTTTGATGAGCCCTTCAAGCATGACTGAGATGTAATTTTTTAAGCCACTTAGTAACTACTTGAGAGCTGTTACGGAGAGCCATAGTACAATACAGACATTCCTTGAGGGTTGACTCCGGGTAGCTTCCCTGGCAGATATAAATGCTAGTGCTAAAATGTCAAGGATTTATAATTATGATGGCGGATGCATAAAACACATAAAACAAGCCTTATTAGGGTTGATTGAAGTAAATATACCAAAGGACATTTCTCCTTTCTTCTGTAAAAGATTCATGTTCAATGCTATTTGTAGCCTGTCACACTCATTATGTTTTCATGGGAAATAGCTTCTGAGTTTTGCTAGATAACAAATGCCCTTTGCTTTTGTTCTTACTCTATCCAAGTGAAAAAAAAAAAATAAAAACAAACCAACAACAAAACCAAATAGAAGGAGGACTGTGGAATGCAAGACTGATTATTTCCTTTCTGCTTAACTTGAAACTGAGTACTTTCACCTATATGGACTTTGCAGAAGATGAGCTTATTTCAGAGAGTCCATTTAAAAGGGCACTATAAAAACGTAGATAATTAATATGAAAGACTGCATTACTTACTAGAGCCGTGCTTGTCAAATGCACTTATTGTAATCAGTCACTGAAAAGGAAAAATTTACTGTACCATGAAATAAGACAGTCTATACTTAGAAATGAAAGTGACATCTTAGTTACTATATTGTGGGTAAGCAGCAATAAGTGTTCACTCTCATAACATGAATTATAGCAATTTCTTAATATGAATTATCTTACTTTAGAATACTACTTCAGTGCTAAATTAACAGCTTAGTTACACGACATCACAAAACCCACCTGACAAAACAAGCATCCTTGTTGAACAGAGAACCCACAGCAACCCTGGATACTCCCAGCCACATGTGGTGAAGTGAGGCAGATGGGTGGAAAGCCAGATGAACAGAACTCAAACTGCTCCCAATTCCTATTGTAGCACAGGCATTCCCACTCCTACTTTTAGCAGACTTGTCCAGCATCGATCTCTTCTCCCCACTCTCTCACACCTCTCTAGAAGCTTTCAAAGTCGTGGGAAAGCTGGACTGTAAAAATCCAGACTGCTGGGCAGTCCTGATTTCAGGCACAAAGAAATGTTTAACCGGACTGCTGCTGAGCATTTTATTACAAGAAGAAACTAAACAGCTCTTGGACTCACAAGCTTCTTCACTGCTGGGGCATTTGAACAGGTTTTCTAAGGATCCCAAAGCAGGAACAAACAAGCACCAATCCAGCCATGTGGATTCATACTGGCTAGTACCCACAACACCCTCAGTCCTCCTTTCTAGCAGTTTTCCTTCCCACTCCCTTCATACCCTGTGTACACTTTCCAGCACATCCACATGCATGCTTGTGAACTCTCCCAAATCCCCACGAATTGCCTGATCACAATGATGACATTTAAAGTGGCTGAAACATTGCAGAGCTCTGTATAAAAGGGACAGAAGCTAATTATGAAGCTTCTAACCCTCCGTAGCTATAAATGCTTAAAAAAAAATTGGCTTTCAAGTACACTGCCAGATGTTTCTGCAGTACCAACAATTTTTACTTGTTCTCGCTTTTCTCTTCTAGTGTCTCAGCTGCATGGAATGAATACAAAATTTAAGGAAGCAGAGCTCGTTAACCATCAGATTATGGAGACAAGTGAAAATCCTCAGGAACTTACACCAAAGTAAACTGTGGTGAAGAGACATTATATAATTACAAGACCAGAGGGTATAATTGGACTTCTAAGGAATTTGTATGGTGCATCATACTCCAGGAAATCATTTATGATGTTAAAAAAAAAAATTGTATCAAGTACTTCAACCTTCATGTATTTTCCAGATTCCAGCCTAATAAGTAGGGCCCACAGAACAACTTAGGTTGGAAGAGTGCTCTGAAAGTCACTGGTCCACTCCTACACTCAAAGTAGGGCCATGCTTGCACTTGGCTCAAACTGTAAAGTTGCCTCATGTTGCTCAGAGGCCAACCCAGTTATGTGTATCCCTAAGGAAGAGGATTTCAGCAGTCTCTGGGCATCTGTTCCAGTGCTTGACCATTCTTGCAGTGCAAAAAAAAAAGGTTTCTCATATCTTAATAGAATCTTCCTCATGACCACCTAATGTTCATTTACTCTTGTTTTCTCACTGTGGACTTACAAGAAGGTAGGGTGTAGTCTCCTCTACACTCTCCCAGTAAGCAGTTGTAAACAGCAACAAGATCCTCCTTATGAAGGTCATTCACTCCTTCTCTCCAAGTCACATGTTCAGTCCCTGACCTCCTTAGTGGCCCTGTGCTGAGCTTGCTCCAAATATGTCAGTGTCTTTCTTGCATCAAAACTAGACACAACAGTCCAGCTGCGGCCTCAGAAGTGCCAAATAGATGGAATTGCTTCCCTTGGCTACTGTCTTGAGCATGCATTTAGCCTTCTTAGATGTAAAGCTGTGACAAACTCAGATCAACTTCTACCAAGTCTTTTTTTTCTCTCTCACTGATCTGACAGCAGGCATCATGTGCAAAAATAAGTTTTTGCTTTGACCCCAAGTACTCAATGACAGCATACAAATTAGATGTTTATTTGGGTCTAAAACAGCTTTGATCTTTTTAGAGGACATTATAGGATGGGGCAATGGAACTTTGGAAGTACAAAAAAAAAAGGCAGCACAAAAAATACTTGAATTGTAAAACCCATCAGAAAGTGTAAAACCATCTGTATAGCATAGCACACACAACAACTTCCACGAGTACAGACAGGCTTGATAAATCTTGGGATGTTGCCACACGTCATGCAGTTCTCACACTGTGTTTCTGTCTGTGCAGAAAAACGTTTCAGTATTTACAACTGCCAAGAGTCCAATTCCTGCTGATGCCTCGCTTAGTGAGACTGCATTATTTGCCCTGTCTCTGACAGTTTATATGTCAGGCTCTAGAAAGGCAAAAGTAAGCTTACAAAACTGATTGTCACCTTGATGAGGAAAGGTCTGTCCCTAATGATAAACTAATATTATCAGTCTCTCCTAGTTTGTTATTAATTCTGTCAATTCCCAGGCAGTTTCTAGTGCATCAAAATAAAGCATGCACAGCCCTTTGAAAAAAATAGAAAATTAATACCTTTTGCCTTTCACACAGTTACCTCATTTTCAGAAAACTCATGATCTTACATGCTTCAGGAGTAGAAGTCAGCCGACCTTGACCGTAAGCAACCATGTTCCTAAAGAAAGCTCCTAAACATCATCATATCTTTGTGCATAAAATTTGAGACAGAGAAACATGAGGGGAGAGGAGAGAGGTTTAAGAGAAATGCAGCAGAAATGTCACCAAAATCCTCAGAAAGTATTTAGTAATTGGCTAGTTCACATGGCCTATTTCATCATACTCATTAATAGAAGACTGCAATCATTGTCACCCATTGAAGAACTGTGGGGTTTTTTTCCTTTTAAGGGCAAACCAGTTTAAGGAGTCTACAACAAATAAAGAAGAAACCTATAAAATTATTGTCTCAGAAGATCAGTAACACACAAAATTGTGAAATATGCAGAAACTTTAGAAGCAGCACAGTGGTTCCAAACGCTGCAGTGCCAGAAATACACATTCCAAAATGAACTACCAGAACAGAAGGACTAGAAAAAATTTATTTTGACCTGACATCGTAGTGCACCATTAGTGTGAAAACAATAAAACTAGAAGTAACATTTCTAGAGATAGTCACAGCTCTGGCAATAACAAACCTTCAGTGACAATTACTCATTTCAGCAATCAGTTCACAACAGACATCCTCCTGCTGCCTTGCTCATTACACTCCTTAAAAGAATGATCTACATATTAGACATTTCAGTCAATTTTTGTACCCTAACATTAGCTGCCCACAGTATAATTTCATAGATAAGTTTCTTAATTTCTTAGTAAACAAATTAAATGTTGACATCATGTTCAATATCCATAGTAAAATTAAGCATACTTTTGGGGTTTTCTGAGAGTTGAAATTCAGAATTCAACTGAGAAAAACAGTATTTGCAAAGTTAGCAGCAGCAGCACTGTATGTATACATGTATGTTATGCATACCTTGGACATGAACGTGTTTAAAAGCAGACAAGATCTCACATAACTTTCTATTACCCATGCGTTGATACTTGTTATCCAAATATTAACACATCCTACTAAAATAGAATGCACAAGGAAAAAAAACCCAATCATATGCAAAATTACAATACTGGTAATGTTTTTATCCTTCCACAACAGTTTTAAGATCCAAAAAGTAAAACCCATGTACATTTCCTATAAGTGATATTATAATTGCTCATCAGATGGATGTTCACACAAACCTCATTTCTAAGGCTGAATTTCAATACCCAATTAAGTATAGTGTCGAACATTTACTTGATGCAAAGTTTTGTGCAACATTTAGTTATAAAAATGTGGACTGCAAGTCTGACCTCTGAGCAATGATCAAAATTATCTTAACATTTCTTAAGGAGAAATGTTAATTTCTGTAAGAAAAGCATTGAAAGAAAAGGGAACTATTCTGTTGTACTGAATATACTGTAAAACACTGAGCATTGTTTCTTACCTACAATAATTAAACTATTTTTTTAATTAAATAATACAAAACACTGAAGAATATATTTAATGAAGAGGTTGAATTCAATTAACATATTCCTATTACTCTAAAATACTGGTTTAGTGTGATCTGAAGCTTTCTTTTTGGGGAAAAATAATATTCATGCTTAGGGCATAGTTTAATTTTGATTACAGTCGTTTGAATATTCTGCAAAACAGTGATATGTCTTGGGAATAAACTACTTCAGACCATTCAGATCATTACTCAGAAATTTCAAACGTGATTTTTCAGAGAGAAGCTTGTTCATCCATTTTCCACTCCTCATTACAAATTATAAGGGATCTATCCATAAAGGAAAACATTTTTATATAAAAAAAGCCCTCACAGTGAATGATATACCAGGCTTCACTTCCAAAAGTAAGCTAAGCACTCAATAAACAACACCATGGGAGAGGAGTAAAATACTTTCAGAAATTTCTCCTGAAATTTTTCCATTGTCATGCATGTTCAAAATATTAAGTATCACAGAGAGTCATCAAAACTGAAGGCACGCACCTAGCTCCGTATTTTAGCCTTCTCCAAAAAATAATCATAATAGTATTCCCTGACCTACCCCTGCTGAAGTGTCACCAGACTCCGTAAAGAAGAATTCAGGTTTTCCATCTTTACTATCAGTACTTGAATGGATTCATAGTAGTGCCACATTTGCCTTCCTCACTGCCACATCACCTTGTTACCTGACGTTGTTGGAAGGGTCTGAAATATATGAATGTTCGAGTTGCTAGAAAAAAAGCTAACAATATTGATTCAGTTCTTTGCCTACTTTTACGGAAGAGTTTTTTAAACATTTTTCTTGCAGTGTGAGAAAAAACCCAATACCCTATTATGAGAGTGACATTCTTGCTCCTCTGAATCAATCCCTGCCTGTGTACAGCTTTCTGTTCTTCTGTGGCCATGCCACACTAAGCACTTGGTACCCTCCAGGTAAGCATCACTTTCATAATGGTGTGCTGCTCTTTGAGGCTTCCGAGGCTTTAGAGAACCCAAAGGGAAAAAGAAATCCACAAAGAAAAATTCCAAAGTTAACAAATATATTCACTCTGCCCTGAATCCTTATCCTCCAGTCAAATTATTTTCTTTCCAAGAGACTAGGAGTGTTTTTCCACAGTTAGCTGAAATGAAGTCTCAGGGGTTCCTCTCCAGTGTAAGTTAAATAGGTTTTTATTAGTAACTCAGCAGACACACACACTGCAGAACTTGACATTCGCCTTCAGGCAGGTCCCTCAAAATAACTTTACTCCTAATTTAAAGATCTGGGTACCCAAACTTCTTTAAAAAAAAACAAAAACAAACCAAAACCAAACAAAAAAAACAACCAACAAAAAAGAAAAAAACCCCTCACACCCACAAGTATACAAAAGCAAGAAAAACCAAACCAAGACAGGACAAACACACCATAGCAATGAATGGGAGTCTCAGCTGGCAAACCCCAGGATGCCCACTATCCACTTTGACACAAACTGAAGAGAGATGCTTAAGAGGCAAAAAAAGGCCATTCCTTTCTCCTTGCTGTCAGTTTTTACTTTAATCTATATGTTTTATGTGGGCACCACAGTCCGTGGTTGCAGACTGGAGCCCAAAGGCCAGGTACAGCTTGGTTGCTCTTACTGGGAGCAATGTGGTCTAACACCACCACCATGCCAGAATGGCATTTCCACCTGCCTCTCCCAGAGCAGGGTGCCCAGAAGTGCAGCCTCCACATCTGCCCTGCATGAAGATTTTGGGATTTCAGAAAAGCTGAAGAACAGAAAGCAATAGAAGTTCATCTACTCTTCAGAGACATTAAGTGCCACATACCTATTACATGGGATAGATACTCTAAACAAAAGTTTATTTTTGCTCTTTGCTTTTATCCATACGTGCTCTTTAGGTTACCTGGGAATAGCATACAGGTTTTAATGAAAATGAAGGTTGCAGGGTTGTGCTTCCAGCTCTGCTGCATCCTGCTCTCGGATTAGTAGCCTACTAATAACTACTCAGTCCTTGGCCACTTGACCTTCAGGGTTTTAGTACAGGGAAGAGGCAAAAAGGGCAGCTCCATCTTCTACCCTGGACTCCAGTTCAAAGCCAACACAGTAATTACCAGAAACTTTTGTTTGCCTCTTCTCGCATTCTGTACTTTCAGAGTCTGTCAGGAAACTTTACAGCTTCCCTTGACTCATTTGAGGTCTTAGTCTTTGGACATGTCACCCCACTCCACTGTGATTAAAAACGTCTACTAATCGTTTTTCTGACCTACACATCAACAAAGTCGGGCAGCATGGACAGAGGTTGGCTGCTGCCTCAGCTGCAAGGTAATGCAAATTTGACTCAAAAAAGTGTCAAGATTCCACAGTCCATTCCCACACTCCAGAAACCTGCTCACAAGTAGCATGTTCCCATGCACCATTTTAAGGAAACTATTGAAGAAGGGAAAAGTCAGAGCTCCCCACACAGAGCCAGAGTTTCCTGAAGAGATGAAGTGACGACCTCCCAACAGCCCCAGATGCCAAAGCTTTGCAAAGAGTATATTCTCATCTCAGTTTATCTAGGCAATTCAATGCAACAAGAAGTACATTCAAAATGAAAAATCATCTGAGCACTGAAAAGCAGGGAAGCTCACTAGTCTTTCTTTCTTACAGCCTCTGAAAAACAATCAAATGCAAGAGCTGAGCACCACTAGCTCCAAGACCAGGAGGAACTCCTCCTGGTCTCATCTCCTTTATCAGCTCCAGAGTCTACCATGCATCATCTGCAAACTGCTTCTGTTCAATTTGTCAGTGTTAAATGCAAAAAACCTCTTCCCAATACACATTCAGACTGCTTCTTATTTTTTACCTAACTAAAATTCATTTTAGTTCTCTGCAGCTTTAATTGAACTTCAATTACTAAAACTAGCTTGACACAAGCCATGAAGAAGAAATTAATAGTCTACTAAATAAGAACTGTCACTCAGCATTTCCTAAGCTAAATGTAAAAATTAAGACTGAATAAATGTATGCTAAGTATCATTGCATAAATATGCATATAATGTATTTTCCTCTTTAAAAAAAGGGTTAAATTTAATGTAAAGGCATTTAATTGCATATCAACATTTTAGTGGCGATCAATCACTGAAAATCAATGACTCTTTTAAATAAATGCAGAAATATATTTAATTCAATCCAATTACATTTTTGTTTACTTTTCAATCACTTAGACTTCAGGGAGTTCACTCCGCGGTTAGGAAACAGGATCTCAGGACATAACCCCACTAGCTGCTAAGGCATTTTTCCCTTCTGCAATCAACACAGTTGTTATGCTGACAGTGAAATCAACTAGCAACCCAAATTTCTCATCCAAAACTGCATCACTGAGGGTTTACCCACACTGAATCTCTTTACAGATTTTTTTTTTTATGCCATTAAAATATTCCAATCCTATTAGAATGCAAATACAAAGGGGTAGAGAGAGCACGCATAATACCATTACCATTCAAAGATTTCTTGGTCCCCATTATCAGATATTAATTCTCACATTAACTGATGTTTTGTTAAAAAAAAAAAAGAGAATGAATCCATTAGCAGCTGCATTAAAAGCGAACAAAAGAGGCAACAACTGCTGATGTGATTATGCACCTAACCCTTTCTGAAAGTTTCCATATCCAAGAGTACCAAACACGGTGCTGCTTCAACTTTCATTTCATACCAGGGATGTAAATACATGTTACTGAAAAACAACCTTGACAGGGTTTCCCCCCATACCAGTATTTTTAGGAAACTTTGAAAAACAATCACTCATTTTTAGCAAGTCTCTCCATGGTTTCCTTTAAGGTTTTTTTAAAGCCACAATATGGTACTGCGGTGGGGGGGGTCACCCAAGGAGTATGTTTCAGTTCCAACTGCCCCAAGGTGGCAGGTGCCTACCAGGAGTGTGCCAGCAGATGGAAGAGCCTGGCTGAAACAGGCACATGAAACTTTGTCAGCTATCAGAGCAGGTGTGCCCTGAACTATGGAAACCTCCCTGGACACGCTTCTCCCTATTGCATATCATGGTATGTGGGCCTGGCAGTGGGAATATCCAAACCAGCCTGGCACTTCATATCCCAAGCAAACAGCTACACTTCAGTTACAGGCACACCAAAGAGCATTTTTCTGCCCCAGCAGTGGCTTTATCACCAGATGAACACTGGCAAATGAAAGGCAGATCCTGTGTGATACACTTTCAACACAACTTGCATTCTCTGTTTGGAAAACCACGAGGACAAGATTCTCAAATCAGTACCATGTAAACAGAAACCATGTCCATTCACAGCATATGTCTGTTGTACTCATACTCCCACTCACACCTGCAGCAGTCTACCATTAGTTTTCCTCATCTTGGACAGGAATTGACCAACTTAATTAGTCTGTAAGTCTCCCCAAAACATCAGCAGAAATGTCCCAAGATGTACTGCACATCCAACCAGATCAGAGCCTCACCAACATTCACTAAGTTACTCAATTAGTATTTCCTCGGGCATTATTAAAAAACACAAGTTAAAACATCTGAGTCACTAACAGCAGGTAATTGATCTATATTGTGAGTACTTTCTTCCACACCATATGAACATGAAGCCTCCCAACTAGTTATAGCCCCTCTGATAAGTCTGGCACTTCCACTATTCCCTCACAGATGTTCACATTACCAATTAATCATCACCACAGGGAGTCTCGGCACAGAGGCTAAGGGTTGAATATACTCACTTCAATCTTACTTTGGAACCCTTTCAATATTTTCCAAAACAAAAACAAAATATAAGGGAAAGAAATCAAAGAATTCACATCCACACTCCAATATATTCTCCAGCACAATGAACTGCCCTATAATCATGAGGTTAAATGATTTTAAGGTACCACAAACCCCAAGTTCTAGCTCCACTATCATTATATAGATTCAGATGCCTTTAACAAGGTAAACTAATCATCTGTGAAATTCAGAGCATACACAAATACTGCAGAAGCATTCTGAAAAGGAACAGGAGCTCAACACTAGCAGCTCTGCTAGTACGCAGGAATTACTTGTATTGCATTAGATTATTTTTTTTAAAGTATTGATTTAATGTACTACAAACAGTGTAAGACAATATGAAGAATTTCCCCATATTCTCAGTGGATGATGTAATAAGGTTATTAAACCTTCTCTATTTCCACAAATAAAAACTGCAGAACGGCTATATTCCAATTCCTTAATTTTAAGTAAAGCACCTAAATCCTCCATATCCAGAAAACTACATTGGTTTCATTAAGCTCATTTGTTGCTAACAGCACACTCTATCGATGCACTAACAATGGAAGGTCACAAACACAGTCAAGTACAAGAAGTGTACTGTGTGCACACATATGTCTGTGTACATACATATTTAATGGAGACTTGTGAAGTACAGCAGAATTATCACTCCTACTCCACCCACAGACCTAAAGGCACAATGAAGCTTATTTATCCAAGACTGTGCAGGATATCCATGACAAACCTGGAGTTAAGCCTACGTAAGTCCCATGAAATTATCTTTTTCCCTTACTATCATTTGTTGTCATGAGCTCAAGTGCTTTACAAAATCTTTATATTAATTTTACATCCAGAAGAACTGCTGTGCTCTGTCAAATCAGTTACCCACGACTGCCCACAAAACCAATGAAACATCTCAAAATTGAGGGTGGTCCTGCTCTCTGAGTTACCCAATAGGCCTCAACACCCCTGCAGGTCAATCTGAGCACTCCCACTGCAAAACGCAGTAAGGAGTTTTAGCCTGTTCCTTTTAAAAGGAAAGAATTTAAACATCACAACCCGTGTTGTTTCAAGCACACATAAGCAGATTCCACAGAAATGGAAAGGTATTTGAAATTAGAATTCTTTATTCAGGGTTTCAGGTGAACCTTCAGTTTTCAAGAACCCTGAGCTCTCACAAAATACACAAAACTGCTTGGCGTAAGAAATAACATCATTAGAAACCCCTACCACTTGCACTTTAATTGCTTGCCAAAACGCTTTATTGAGTGGATATATAGTCTGTCTGCAGAGACATGCAAATATTGTTAAGCAGAATCCATGTGCTCTCCATAGAGCATGTTTTCCAACTTCAGATTTCTTTGTGTGGGAACAGAACTCCCATACTAAGACATGGGAAGTTCAGAACTGCTGATTCACTCTGCAGAAGCTCTTACTCCTAACATCAGTATGTACTCTCAAATAGACATTCAGCTGCCAGGCTCATATGTAGACGGTACTGTTATAAAAAAAACCTCTTAATTGTCTATGTGACTGACAAGCATATACTAGTCTGAATGTTGTTCTAAACTATACATTTCCAAAAATTCATGCATTTTATGACAGATCAACACTACATCCTTTCCCAAATCTCATATTTAAGCACATTCTTTCAAAGAGAGAATAAATTTCAACAGCCTATAAAGCAGTTGGGTCTTTCACAAGCCATCATCACTGTTTCTATACAGTAGCAGAGCAGATAGCAGTATTTCAGAGTAGACAAAAACATGCAGAAACCAAAGAAAATGCATAATTCAGGAGGCAAACACTAACAAAACCAAATTCTTGGTATGCACTATAGGAGCCTACAGTTTCAAGGTCTTCTAGAAACATGTACTTTTTGCTGTTGCAAGAGAAGTTTCTCAAAACACAAAAGAAAGTATTAACTGGTAACTGAAAAAAGAACATACCAAGAAATATAACTTAAATACAGTTAAGGAATAAGTGTTGCAAACCTACCTTTGAAGGAGTTAGGAGATGAACACCTACAGTATGCTCTAGCTTTCAATAACAGACTACCAGATCTTACAGAATTTTTAAATATTCAGGGCTCAGTTAATAGCAGCTTGGAAAGCTGCAGAGATGTATGAAAGAAAAAGCAGGAAGTTAAAACATTCCAAACAAGTAACTGAAAGACTTGAACACTCCCATGAGAAGTTGGCATATACGAAATGAGTCCCACAACTTAAACGAAACAAAAGAAATAACCTGTACTTAAGAAAATGGAGCCTGAAGGGAAGAATAGAAGCAGTTTCTCATAGTTTGATCACAAAGAATAAATTAAATTATAAGTGACACCACTCTAATGAACCAGAACTGATTACAATCTTTTTTTTATGAAAAGGTATGCTAAACCAACAAATAAAATGCATCAGAGCTTGGTAAAGATCACTAGTTTAGCCTCAATGTTATCTACTGCACATCTGCCACACCACATTATCTTAGTACTCAAGCATCATTTTTGCATTTTAATGTAGTAGCTCCATCAGATTAATGCCCAAGACATTTCAGCTGTGTTTCAAGTAAATAAGTGGACATACAGGAATATTATGCATGGCCTGTATCATTGACACTAAGCAAAGAAAATGTGATTAGCACCAAATTGCATCTGACAGGGGAATCAGAAAGCTGTCAAACACAATGACATGGATTCAGTATTTAGAAGGTAAAAGGGGGAATAAAGAAGCTGGCCAGTCTGGCATGGAGACAGCAATAAAACACAACAGCTATGATAAATTAATTCATTTACTTATGAAAAATTAGAGGCTTCCACATGCAGCTCTCATTTATAATCTTGTCAATCTGGCAGAGTAAACAAAAAGCCTATACAATGCACAATGGGATGGAGGAGGTAAAAAACAAAAGGGGGAGAAAAAACCCCAGATTTTTGCATTTAATCTAACAGAATAATGTCTTACATTAAATCACATCGGATCAAGCCTTTGATAGGAGTGACTAATGCAAGGATACAATTATAACAGGGGTTACTGTGTTTACTAGAGAAACGCAGTGTTAAAACAACAGGAAGGTTTGAGATCAAACACTGGTAGCCACATAAACCAAAAGGAATATTTTACATTTTTGACATGCACGAGATGGTATTACTAATAATTTATCAGAAAGATACCAGAAAGAGCTAAGGAGGCAAAAGTGGAAATAAATTCAAAGGACTGGCCCCGAGGACAAGAAGAGGCTTTAGAAGGAGGTGATGTCCTTGTAACAGCTGGTGTGGCCATTAACAGCACTATGCCTTGGAAATCCTCTCCAGGCAAAAAAAATTCTCCAACATCCTGTCTCCACATACCTTGGCCACAAAGTGTTTAGGGTACAGCCTGTTCACATACAGCCCTGAATACTGGAAAGGTTGCTCCAAAACCTCATGAAAGAGCTGCCCCTACCACTTGCCAGACATTTACTCTACAGCAGCCTAAAAGGACTGCAGGAGATAAGGCAGCCCTTGTGCCCCAGAAATAAGTTGTGATGCCTGCTCCAAAAAACCAGCACCAAAAGACAAGGCAGGCAGTAGCAGAGTTCTTCACCTGTTTACTGCACTTGCAGTTTATAGGGCAGGGACAGACCAGGGCAGATGAGCCCTCTTACTGACAATCACATAAGAAGTTGGTGGCAGCACATTCTGTGGCAGAGCTGGAACCTCAGTCCATTATTTTTTAAGACTAGGACTGATGGCTTAAGCCCAAAAACACCCTTCTCCCTATCAAGAGTAGCTCAATCTACATGACTTTTGCTTTATTTTTATCAGCACATGTGTGGAGTGGTGGAAGAAAGAGTGAGGAAGGAAAGCCTCACCTCTGAGCCAACAGACGAGGCAGCAGAGCCAGGTCTGCCACCCCAGCAGTTCTGTGAGCTCCGTGACCACTGCTGGTGTCACTGCTTACATCCTAACCTCCAGAGTTAAAAACAACTAGTCCTTGGACAGGGCTGTTCTGAAATCTGTGAGATACTTGACAATGCACATTTTCTATTTCACTTCGGAGAATCAATAGCAATTAACCTATTTCCAGAAAACTATTACCCCTCAAGGTTTTGACTTTTGTACCTCTGACACACAGGCCACATACCTCTAAGCATTATTGGGTACTTTTATTTTATTAATACTTGATTTCAACTTATTATAACTAAAATATTTTCCTTTTGGTCTACAAAGTAAGTACTTTGTAACCAACTCAATATATATACAATTCAATGCACATATACATTCTCTTTGACACCTTCTGTTGCAAATCCACAGATTAAAAGTGTTGCAAGGCCCAGCTGGGGTTTACTTGTGAATTTCTGCAACATTCTGATTTTCTTCCCCCATCTAAGCTTAAGTATGCAACCCTTATGCTTGAAGAGTCAATGCTCCAAATTCAGGCTTCACCCTGGCTAAACAAGAAGATAAGGAAAACAAAGATGGCCATTGCTTCAACAGCTAAGAGGAAGCCAGTTAAGCAGTACTGGGGGCATACTTGATCTGTCCGTATTGAGAGGCCCAGCAAAAAATTGCATATTATTGAAATAACAATTTATTTTCCAGAGTCCTGCATCTTTACAACAAAACCAAATCAATCCTGTTTTCCTTTTTTTTTTTTTTTTTTTTTTAAGTAAGGTTTTAGAATTAGCCAGTACTTCAGGTTCTCTGACAATTTGTATCCTGCTTTGCTTTTCTGTCACTGTATTTTACTCAATCTTTTGATGGAAGAGAATCGTCCTGTACTTTATGAGACCAACCAACACTCAGGCCCAGAAGAGGGCACAGAGCAACCCCCGAGAAGCCATAGGTCAGGCTACCCAAGAACATTTATGGACTGACCACTCAACCTTTCATCAGTCAAACCCACAACCATAACCTCCAATGAATTTTTAATTCTTTCATATCTGATTTTTACAAAGCTCTGAGAGAGGCAATTTAAAAGGCAGTGCTGTATGCATCACTGGCAACACAACCAGAGGAAAAAAATATAATTATTAAATGACCTCTACATCTAAAATTTTAACATCCAATTTCAAAATTTCAGCCAATTTCATGCCTTAAGTAATGAAAAATATGCATATATTCACGTGTACATGACCTGCTGAACTTAGAACATAACCAGAGTAAGGAGAAGGGGGAGGTGGGGGGGCGGTGGGAAAGCCTGATGGCACTCTGTGACATTCAAGTTACAGGAATGCTTAGTGCCTGGCTAAATCTCCACACCAGATAATGCCTGTTAATGATAAGCTATTTTACAGCACTTAACTGCCCTTTTAAAGCACGTTAAAAGTCCACTTTTCAGCATGAATACCTTTTTATTTTGACACTACCTGCAGCACTATGGAAATGTTGCATTACAGCTCAGAACTATGCCATAAAAGCCTGGCTTATGATTAAATTTGTTGTACTGTACCCTGGAGCAGAATTTTTGTGGTTTTGTTGCTTTTAAGGTACACAGCTAAAGAAAACACCTTGAGCAGCTAAAAAAAAGTATCTGTCTAAACAAGTATGTTAAAAAAAACTTTTCTTAAAACATCTATAACTGCAATACAAGAAAGCATAGAGCAGATAACTGCACAGTTCCATTGTCACTGAGAATTTCACAACCGTCACGATACAAAGCATCACCAGCTGTAATATCTTGAGCATTTGCTGCTCAATCAAAACAGACTTTTGAAAACATTTTCCTATTTTCTTGTCATCTGCACTATTGCAAGAGAGCAACCTTAGTCCATGGGGCTAAGACAAGGGGCAGATTGTAGACAATACAGCAATGCTGGAACAAGAATTTAGGAACAGGAAAGAGAGGACTTCAATTACCCATTCTTTACTTCCTTCAATCTATTTCACTCTCTCCACAATTGCCTGGCATGTTTCACTAGTTAAGGAACTTAGGAGCTCTTTATCCTTCTCCCCCCACCCCCAATTCCAAGCGAGGCACTGATATTAAAGTCAGCTGCAAACAAGTACTGAATTGAAAGTCTGGGTAATTTATTTTCATTCCTAATCCACAAGTTCAAGCAACTTCAGGAAACACTGAAATATTCTGAGATATTTAAATCTGAAAACTGTATAAAACCAAAAAATTCTGTACGAGTCCAACTCGGCATAGGCTATGGTCCAGGTCCTGTTTGACCTATTCAATTAAATGTGGGGACATGCTCTCACCTATAGGGGCTTGTGGAGAACTGCTGTGAGAACATCAAAAACCGCTGGTGCTTGCAGCTCTGCAGAGCACTACCAAAACCACTCTAGCCAAAAAGTCTGCGTCATTCCCAGGAAGAGTGTAGCAGAGCCTGGTGCACTGCCACACAAAGTGTACTTCCCACCGGCCAGCTAAGTGACAGGAGTAAAAGCACGCTGGCAGGTGACTTTCTGGAGGGGAGAGGACAGCCTTGCTTCTTTCCCAGGAAGCAAAGCAGAGCTGCACATGGTGCTGCTCACCGACACTGTGACATGGCACGTGGAGCACCCCAGGAGCACAAGTGCTCATCCAAGCACATGTGCACTTGAGTTGCAACAGCAATCTGAAGCCAAATGAGGGCAGAAAGGACTAAGGGCATCACTAGAACCCTAAACAGTTATAACCTTTAATCTCTGGCCCGACTCAAATATAAATGTCTCTATATTAACCTTAAGAACCATTACTTACCCATCCTTATCCATCAGTGACAGCACCCACCGTCTTTCCTCAAGTTTCTTTGGCACTTCAAGATACAGTAATATCAAACAGATGCCACTGATGAGGAATTGGAAAAAGAAAGCAGGGAGACTACATTTGTACCTGAAACCATAACTCAGCATAATTCCTGGTGATCATGTGGAAGGTTAAACAAAACAGATGATCCCAGCTTTGGGCAAGTTTGCAGGCTAATGAAAAGCCCAGTAGTCCAGAAGTTTAAGATGTCAGGTGGGGTATGAACACTGCACCATACCATGCTTTTCTGCAGAACCCACACTCAAGGTACAGAACAATGGTCTTGGTATCTGACAACAGCTGAATTCTGAGGCAGCAAACAGATCATTACTGATTTAAGAAAAACATCCCAGAAGAAAAAATTCATTAGTTTCTGCCTCCTAGGGGCATGGAAGGTGGGTCTGCACTGCAAAGGATGACAGGGTGTGGCAGAGGCAAATGCCCTGACCCTCCTCTAACCCAACCAGCTCAAGGTCATGGTCACAGGGGACCAGGAATGGCTGGGACCAACACCCTGCCCTGGCCAAACAACGACTCAGCCTCCATGCAAAGTGTGACAGGTCCCTGCTGCTGCACCTTCAGCAAGTTTATTTCCAAAATTAGCAAGGTGGAGGGAAGCCCACGTACAACTGTGTTCTTTCAAACCGAGAGGCACGATGATGTGAGCAAGAAAATCAGTGAATAAATAAAAAATGCTAGATCAATGGACTTGCCCCAAATAGGGCAAATGGCCCTGCTCCTCAGTCCCACGCCAGCAGCAAGTACTGCAGCTGGCACACTGGAATAAGAAAAATGACACAAAACCAGCAAGGAGGTGTTTATTCCATGCATAATGCTTCTGTGCCTACTAAAAATCTCCTTTTTCCAATTTCCATCAACTTATTTATTCCCAATATCTAGCATTATGGTATCAAGGGTGACTTGCATGGATTAACCCCTCTGCCTTCACTGCAAATGCCTTAAAATTCTCATGCACTTCTAGCAAAGAATTTAGAATTTATTTTCTTGGAGAAAGGCAACCTGACAGCTCTTTTTAAAAATGCACTAATACAGAATTAATGACAAGGAAATTGTTTATCTTGTCTGTTTTGCAAACATTTCTTTATATCAAATAAAATATTAGCTAAAAATGACTGTGATAAAGTCTTTTTCTATGAAAGCACATGTATACAAACTGACAGATAAAATGACAGCCATACTAAATATTTAGTATTAAAGGTGAAATATTAGCTGCCAAAAAAAAAAAAAAAAAAGGGGTATGGAAATTCTAAGACTTTCTCTCTTCACTTCTCATGTTACATCTAAACTTTAAGCAGAAAGCCACATTGCATTGCTCTCCAGGCCAGTAACCACACAAAACAAGCAAAGCAAAGCAAAACTGTGAGCAGAGAGTCAGCAGTGCCTTTTGGTTTCTCTGCTTTTGTCAGCTGGCATCCAAGAAGGAGCATAACTCTGCTGTGAATTCACTATGCTTGTGCTTTCCATTGTCCCTGTGCCATGGGACAGCCCCTTCCCTGAGTTTTCTTGGGAGCCAAGAAAAAAAATCCCATTTCACGAGCAGCCATTAAGACAACTGAAAATAAGTGTTCCACAGAATGCTAAAGAAGGAGTATCAGATAAAGGCAGGAAAAGACGAACATACACAATTTTTAAGTACATTTCACTACTCCAAAAACATAATTAAAAATTCGATGCATTTTTCATATAATAAGTTAACTAATCTCTTTGTCCTAAAGAGAGCAAAATTCTTAACCATTTTTGTTGCTGACTTGGAGCAACTGAGCAAAGTGCCTTCATAATGATAATGATCCAACATATAACCTAAAGAAGTTAACTTGAAAATAATTGCACTTTACAAATCTGCAACAGAGAAATATTTTCCAAACACATTCAGATCTTAAAAATCTTATAAATGGACAAATATTTCAAAAATTATCCTGAATACAAATATAGCTGCATAAAACTTAAGGAACTTCTTCCAGCACCTAACACAGATATATTTAAAATACTTATTTAAAAATAAAGACCCAGAGAAAATACTACACATTTCCCCACACCTGTCCCCACAAGAAGAAACTATGGCATCGAAGAACAGCATTCCCAAAAATCCAATCATGTTGCCCAACAGCAATCAGACAGATTAAGTTGATGCTGGAGTTTACACTGATGATAAACAGCATGCCAGAAACAACGGACATTGGAAAATGCTCCTCACAAGCACATGGCTTTGTCTGCCATGGGTTCCTGTAGAACAGCCCTTTGACAAGTCTGATATAATCACTCTCAACTCCATGACAAGAATGAGGAAGAGACAGATCCATAGAATAATCAGATGCCACAGAGGATCCAGGGCCCATCCTTCTATTCTTTAAAAATCCCAGGCTTTTCTCTGTGCTTGTGCAGTATGTCAGATGTTAACACCTCCCCATCCTACCCCCTCCAAGCAGTGCCTTTCTGCTGTATTTGTTCCTGCTGAAGTCCAGGACTCCAAGGACAGTATTAAGCTATTTACCACTACCCAATTTCAGAAGTCGAAATGCCAACATAAACAACTCACTAACCACCACTGGCTTGTGAACGTAACTGCAGATCAGTTGTTCCTGAGAACACGATGGGCACCTCCAAACCCCAGATAAGCTGGTTTTCAATACTTCTTAAAACACCTACTGCAGAGGAGCTACAAAGTCTTACAAAGCATATATTGACCTAGCACCGGTTATTCATAAAAATGGCATCATTACTGTAAAAATCCTTAAAGTATAAACTGCCTGTAAAGCTTTATTATAATCTATCAGTAAGGAAACAAACAAACACATTGGCCAAAGCATCAGTTATTTTCAGTTTTAGACAGAGACTAATAACACAGCTGAGATGCACGTGAGAAATCACACAAAGCACCCAAATATTTAAAAATCTAAATTAAAATCCCCCACACTGCTACTAACAGCATTCTTCTATCAGTTAAAAATTGTTGAAAATCACACTCAATGTATTGTAATAGATGAATCACTCCAACAGACAAGGAACTTTTGCTTATATATTCTGAGCAAATGTAATGCACTTCTCAATCAGTTAACATTTGCCCAATCTCTACTGCTTAGGCAAAGATACACACTTCTGTTTTGCCACAGGTTACTGATTTCAAGGGTTTCAGGAAATTGTTCTTCTAGAACTCACTGGAGATCTGAGAAATTGGGAAGTGCTTAAAACCCCCCCCCTGTCAACAGCTGTTTCTATAGAAACAAATACTGAACCTGGAATAACAAGGTGAAATTTATTTGCCTAGTGGACTGTGAGAATTCTATTTAAAGGAGGGAGTTAACAGGGTCCTAAAAATTATCACTTCTCAAAACAGAACCCAAAATCCAAATAGCTCATTTTGATTTTCAATGAAACTTAGAAAAATAAAGAAGTGCACCTTTAGTTATAAACCCCAAAACTTTCCATAATGACAAGAGTTTACACACTAAATACAAAGAAGCATGTTTGCCCTCAGATCTAAAACAAAACAAAACAACCCAACCAGACAGAAACCCCCAAGCCAAATAAAATAATGAAATCCCAGCTTGTAGAACTTATCCTATAGCACTGAGAATGATTCTCTGCCCTTTACTGCCAACAATGATTAGGTGCAACTAAGGCATCAGGAGGCTCTTGAAAGACCATACAAAAATGTAAGCCATAGACAATGCCAAACTGTCTTCCCCATGTCACCCTTTCCACTCTCAGGTGTGGGGTGATGTGAGGGGTGAGGAGAGGCTCCCACACCCTGTCTGAGACTGGGCACAGCCCAGCAAGACCCAGGGTCCCAGGGGTGGCCAGAGAGCCCACAGAGCAACCTGCCAGCTTGGCCTTGTGCACTGGAATCACAACCAGCCCTTCAAGGCAGCCCATAAAGAATTAACACAATCCATCAGATTCTTGACTTACAGCTTTTAGGAAATTAAGCTTTAAAATCTAAGTAGTTATAAAGCCTAATCTTCACACCAGCTTCTACAAAATACAGTCTCTCACCATCATTCACCCCAGGAATTACAACATCTCAACTTTATTTTAATCACAAATTTACACACAAGTGTAAGTTTCGGTGAGAAAGGAGCTGGTGCATGAGAACCTGGTTTGCAGAGCCAGCAGCAAATCTGCAGAAAAAAGTTAACCCATGCTCTGGTTTTCATTTTATCCCTTAAGGTCAAGCACAATTATTTGAAAGCAAACATGCAAAGAAAAGGCTGGCTTAGAAGCCACCCAGAAACAGAAACTGTGACAGATCAATGATCAGCAAGGTGCACCCAGTATTTCAAGTACAGAGTATTTTAATAGTTCTTTGCACAGAATAAAAATCTGCTCTGAAACAAAGATTGATTGCACCACCAGAAGAAAACTTGCAGACACACAAAATATGCATTTAATCCAACACCATAACTATATCCTTAAATGAAAAAAGTTGTTCAAGGGATAAAAATATATTAAATATTTTAAGTCATTAAACCACCAGACAAAAATATGTGATAGGGGATGGTACAAGAAAATCATTAAAAAAAATTTACATTATCTAGGTGGGAAAACTGAGTTAATGGAGAAATCAAATTTTCACTATTTTAAAAGGGGACACAAACATTCTGCTTTGACATCTGTTCATAGGTTCTACTGCAGCAGAAAAACAGCAAACGACTAGAATTTTAACTGTCAAAACAAATGCTCAAATTAAAGAAAGGAGGAGGAAGTAAGTGAGGAACAATTACACACTTTCAGCATCACAAGTCTAGCATTTAGTCAGAAAAAAAAGTATGCAAGAAGCAGGGATGCAGTTTTAACACTCTGCCAAATGCTAGAAGGATTTACTCGGTTGGAAAGGCTCTCAGACACCACATACGCAGCTTTACAAAGCTTAGTGAGCTCCATGAAAAAGCTGGGCCCAGCCTCCAGTGTTACCCACCACTGCCACGGCACCCAAACACGGGACCACAGTCCCCTAGGCTGGAGACACGGCTGTGTGGGCAGGGGCAGCACCACTCGCCTCTTTGGATTTGTAACACTAAACCAACACAACGATGCCCAAGAGCAGTTACAGCACAGCCAAGAGACACTTCCACTGCAAGAAGGTACAAAACTCCTTTAAAAAAACCCTTCAAAATACAAATTCAAAATATCGCTTTGTTTATCACTGAGAGCAATTATTTCTTCTTTACAGAATTTAACGTTTAGATTTCTAATGGTCCTTCTCAGTTTCAGGTTTATTTTCTGTATTGTAACCATCCCTTTATTTAAAGTGTTTGGTAAATTGCAATTTTATGACACTGGTTCTTTTATTTTAAAATAAATTTAAACAAAATAAAAAAATTAACACACACACACCCAAACCCTTTATGTAACTACTTTCCTGAACAATCCATAACTTGGTTTTAAGAATTTTCTTTAAGGGGAGAAAACAGGAAAAAGACAGTGCTGAATGTGCCAGAGCACTGTAAATGAATTGGGACATAAGGTGCTTTAACTACCTTTTAACATCCTAGTAAGTACTGAACCAGGATGCAGATTACAAATACATTTCACTCTCTTCCAAGTTTTTGACATCACAGGACCCAACACTATCACACTGCCTTTGAAGATGGTCACTAGAGACCAATTTGAAAAGAACCCCACTGACTACAGCTTTAAACAGATTTCTCAACTTCAACAGGTGGTGTTTATGTCATATGAGCTGACCTGACTTCCAAAGAAGACAAGGACACCACTGCAGTAGCTACTATTACCACTGAAGAGTTCAGAGATTAGAGAATCCACATGCAAACAAGAAACAATTTTGGAACCTGAGCCTACATTCCAGCCTACAAAAGATAAAATGGAAGCAGAATCAAATCCTGTTCAAACCTTTCTTTTATTTTATAAACAATACTTTTAAAAGGAAACAGTCACAAATGTAACCAAAGGGAATAAAAGACACTGGAAACACTACTTTTCCAATGTTTCTAGTAAAGCAGCACGTAAGAACTGCTGTAGGTATCTGAGGAATACGGTGCCGAGTCTCATCATTAGTGGAACTCCATAAGGGTACACGACTAACCAGACCATCCTGAAATACACTTTTCCATGTAAAGATGAGTGAAAGGAAATGGTCGTGGAAGGAACAGACTCTTGTATGAGGGTCTATCTTTCAGAAATAAAATATTCTGTTTGTATGAATGACAAACTTCTTTTTGCGTATACACATCGTTTCATACTTTTGCTATGGAACTGAAAATTCAATACTGTCATGTTATTAATCCCCAGCAATACCTACAATCAGCAGTTACTACTGCATGTGTAAACAGGTGCAAGGCAGAGCATATTTTTCCATATTTTATGAAATATCTTCCATGATATTAAGGTGGATAAATCAACTGCTCTTTTCCTTCACAAATTGATTTTGATACCAGATGGCTGGCTCAAATTAGGTTGTGATCCGATCCAAAATGTTTTGTATTAAAAATGGAAAATTCCCAACAGTACTTTTTTTTTTTTCCTAACAAACATAGCAAGCAGACAGGGAAGAATGATTTTCTGTTTAACTGATCAAATTAAACAAGCAAATTTAGTCAGAAAATAATACCCTGGAAACTGTAATAGCCATTCCTTTTTGCTCCACCACACAACACATCTTTGCTTACAAGAAGGGGAAAATTCACAATTAAGAAGCAGAGCTTCTTGACCTTGAACACAGAAAGACCAACCATTTAAAAGAAGGCTTATCTAATTTGAAATCACATTACATTCACAAAGGTCTGAAGTACTGGATTTAACCATCACTTTTTTCCCCATCTTCCACATAACCATCAATTTAGAAAACCTCATCCAGGTTCTAGGGCTAGTTGTGCAACTTGTGAACTGCTGTTTCTCCCTGCTCCTCTTCACTGTAGGATTTTGAGAGCAGAGTTTTAGTCTACACCACCTCTTTGGGTTATTCATCTGCTGGCGACACCAGGTGTGACACAACACGGACTCCAGGCAGCAGACAACGAGCCACTTTATGAACTCTCCCTTGGCAGCCCCTGTGAAGGCACAGCTCCAGGAGCAGTGGCACAGGCTTTCAGCACACCAGACACCGAGGGCAGGGCGCTGGCACCGGCACTGCGTGCCCGTGGGAGCGCCAAAGCCATCAGATGGAGGCACAGCCAGAAGTTTCTTAGTTGTGACAAGTTCAGGACTTGAACAGAGAAAGCAAGGAGTTGACATGCTGGGTTTTGCTTTGAAGTTGCCACTTGGTCTTCCAGCAATGTATTTCCACATTAAGCACCTGCTCCAACTGGCTGCCAAGTGGGCAGGATGGTGCTGGGTGCCCGGCTCAGCCCCTGTAACCCTGCTGGCCGCGGGGGCATCACAGCCGAGCACCGACACCCAGCCTCTTACAGGGTTTGAGCCTCGGAGCTCTCCTTAGGACACACCTTAGGCAAGCAGGGGGCCTGCACTGAAGCATGTACAGTTTAACAATCGTTTCTGAAGCGAGGGAAATTTGGTGGCAGTACTTTCTTACTTATGTAACTGCAATACAGCATCCTGCTCCCCCATCTCTGGTAATTTCTTTCCAGTCCTTCACTTGAATATCATACAAAATATTTTAATGCACTTATTTACAACTCTTCTCAAGTTAAGTTACAGAAAAGGAATAATTCTCCATCAAGTCAAATTACCCAGAGATCAAGACTTTGATATTAGATGTAAATAGCCTTTTTATCAAAAACAGAATAGCAAAAAGTGTTTGTTTTCATGTCTAATAATACTGCAATCCTTAACTGTGGTAATTGACTCAACATAAACTATGAAACTAAGATTCATATCTGCCTTGGGGAAAAAAATGTGTATTTCAAAAAACAATTAAAACAATTTGTGCCAACTCATCTGATCCCCATCTCTCCAACACTGCAAAGTCAAACTATCCATAACTTGCTGTGAAACTTGGCAGAAAAATAACTTAGCTCAAAAAAATCTGCTGTGTTTGCTGTTTTCATTATAGAGACCTTTCACACAGCCTATGCAACATCTATGTTTACAGACCCTGGGTGCTCATATTATTAAACATCAATACAATCTGTGTTTATATCATCTCCACACTAATCAGATCGATTACTTCTGATATATTGCCCTGTCACACCACTGTAATACTAATCAAACAAATGGAGCTGCAGGGAGAGGAAGCTGATATAAAGGTATTTAATACTGCTTTTACTTTTTTTTTTTTTAATGCCCATGGGCACCACTGCCACAGGAGCTAAAAGACCTGCCAGCAAATCACAAGCACTCCACAAGCAGCACTGCACAGTTCTGTTCGGAGCCATCCAATACGAACATAATCCAGCACAGCACAACAAAAACAACCTCGAATGAGAAATGAGGCTCCTGGTCTCGTCGCAGTTCTGAGAGGCAATTAGAGCACACTGTTTGAGAGCACACTAAGAGTGCCTTAGGGTAACAGCAGGACACTGACTAACAGCCGCTTGCCTGGTCAATCCTTACAGAACTTTCTCAAAAGACATAGAGAGATAACCTTGCAATTAAATATGTCTTTGTAAACATTATAGCTTTGCAAATTTTTATTACAGCAAGACTCTTTCACACTTAATCACGGTCTAATGTGCTATTCCTCTACAAAGAAATTTAACTTTCAGAAGTCATTATCTTTTCAACTCTCTTTCATCTCTAGAAGTAACTAACATTATTTCTGGAGCTCTATTAATCTCATTTACAGCTTGTAAACTAAGATACAAAGTATATCTATCATTGAGGCACACTTTATATATTACATAGCCATTAATAGCATTCCAGTTCATTTTTAGGTCTATTATTTAATCAAGCCATACTCCATCTTAACTTATAGCATGAAAAACTAGCCTACGAAAATTTCTTCTCAAATGGACTGATAAAGACAGCAGGATATGTAAATACATAATTGTTTTTGAATGCTCTCTCATCTAGCTTTATTTTTTTTCTTCTGTGCATGGAAATACCGACTTTTTTAATACATTGCTCTTTTCAAAGATGTTGCTGTGGGTTTTTTCTTTCAAACAAAAGGAGTTCTTTGTAATGAAATCAACATCCATCAGAGCTACTATGCATGCAGATCAGTCTTTGCAAGCAGAGAGACTTGTTGCCCAAAAGGCCAGGTCCTGCTGCTCTGCAGTGCTGGCTCACATTTCAGGGCTCTCTGAGCTGATGATCAGCACATCCACCACCTGACCAGAGCTGACCAGAGCAAACTCCAACACATAAGATGATAATTTAGGAAAGGGCTATGGTGGCCACATAGAAAAGAGCAGAAGGGGTTGCTGGCCAGCATGATTTACCTGGCCAACAGTTTGTTCAAGTTCCCAGGAACAAAGGGAGCAAACCCTATGCTGAATGACTTGTGTCCTGTGTATATCACAAAAGTGGCTTCTTTAACTCAAAATGTAGCAAGAGGAGAAAGAAAAAATATTCTGGAATAGGCCTTAAAAAACCCTACCATACCATCCACAGACAAGAGTCATAAATATCCAACATGTTTACTGTACTGAATACTTGATACCAACCAAGAAAGTAAATTATGACTGTTTTTATAAGCATACATATAGTGCCGTTACAAATGTATTATTACTAATTTCAGAACACTTGACTTACACCATCTGAATAATCTCAAAAAAAAGGGTCTAAGCAAAAATAAAACTTGAATAAATCAGTTTGATTTCACTACTGCTCAAGTTACATACAACATGATAATTAAAACCCAGAACATTACTCAAAAACTAACCTTGCCTTTTTAAAAATATATTATCAGAAAATTTTAATTTAAAAACGTAGACTGTGTTCTTTATTTTTTTTACACAAATGCTTCCAAGTTGTTGGAACAGTAAACAAACTATAGCCAGACACTATTCATTTGGGCCAGAGGATGAAAAACACTCCAGAATACTCCCAGACCTCAAAAGAGCAGTAACATAGAGAAACTGTTCAGATGAAGCCAGTATGAATGTCTGAATTCATAAATCCTTTCAGTAAAGAGCTGATGAAAGACAGTTGCACCCCATCAAATACATGTTTCTTAAAATGAGAAGGGTCACAGGTCTACTGTGAAGTCCAGGGCCAAATGTGAACAGATGTACTGCCAAAAGCCTGTAGAGGAAGAAGGAACAATAAAAATGCTGGGCTGCTGAGGTAGCCACATAGTTCACACAAAGAATTAGAAAGAAATAAATACAAATGCAGGGAAATGCTGCCACTCTGGATTGTACTCTAGCAGTGTGTTTCTGCCTCTTCCCTCCCCTTTATTTTCAATACCAATCACTTGAGCATAATGAGACATTTGCTGCTCAAGAGCTGATCTACTCCTGCTGCTTATTCCTCACCTAATACCTCAGCCTACCACGGGACCATAATTAGGGCCATGGAAATGATTAGGTTCAGTCATTAGGACTCGAACTGGGCACAGCCTGACATTTTCCATTAGGCTAGGGGGGAGACACAGGGAGGGTTTTCTCACACGAGTCTTCTGTTTTGCTTTGCCACACACAAAGCCTTCCACTGTCCACCACACTTCATTTTGAATCTTGCCTCAGTCACACTCCAAAACATGGATGAACACAAATTTGGTTTAAGATGATTAAACAGGGCCTAATGTTTCAGGTTCACAGGGAAATCAAGTGAGTTTTTTCTAGCTCCATTGTGCAAGTTGAACGCCACTCTAATTACGCTGTCAAACTGAGGATTGTGAACTCTTAATAAACAGAGAGACCTGTTTTCATGCAAATTTTGCTAGTAATAAAAAGATAGGAAGAAAAATATGTCAGCAGAATTGTTCCGGTAAGCAAAATGTTTTTCAAACGCTTTCGTGCGTTGTCAGCAGCACTAAGGAGAAACAGTTTCCAGAGTAAAGGCTTGCAGCAGCAGCTGAAAGTTTTCAGTCAGACATTCTACTTGAGACCAAAACAGCAGAAAGCAAAAGGCAACAGCTCGAAACACAGTGCTCTCTGTGTCACACTTACACAGAAGCAACACTTGGGCAGGAATGGCTTTATTCTCCATTAAACCACACAAACCAGGGCTGGAGGGGGGAGAGCACTTACAAAAACAACCCAGTGAGCACGTGTGCCTTCATCCCTACAGATAATCTCCACTGACACTTTTCACTTCTGCAGGACACAGAAAAGGGCAAAAACATTGCCAAAGCCAGTTCTCGATATACTCACACAGCATTACGAACAAGGACTGGAAATACAAGAAAGTAAGAGTACTCTTAGAAGATAAAACTGCCACAGAAAAGCCTCAGATAATAATTCTGAATAATTCCGAATAACTCTCTCACAACCACAGCAGAAGTTGAGGACAGCATAGCATCACAGTATCCAAAGAACAAGCAAAATAAAACTGAAATAATTTGTTCTTAATTTTTTACCTTCTAATGCAATGTGGGGGGTCTAGAAGAGACAGTATTACAGAAGTTAATGCAATAAAAATCTAATGACAACTTCATTTTTACCCAGAATTAATAACAACTTATCCTAATTTGACAAAGAACTTTTCAAAATATTAAGCTAAGGATCACCAAGTGAGACCCAGCGAGTCTTCAAGTCTCAGGACTCCTGGCTGCTCTATAAAACAGCAGTAAAGAAAGCATTTACCTACTGCACAGGGGTGCTGTGACAATTAATTAATGTTTGTAAAGTGCACTGAAGCTGAAAATTACTAGATATCATGCTAAATATTAATTACCACAACTACGACACAGAACTGGAATTGTCATAGTGCTCTCATTGTCAGCTCTGCTCTTTGAACAAGCTGGGGAAAGTTCTCAGCACGGAGCAGAGGTGAGCACCTTCTCTGCAGACACAGGAGCACACCTGCTAAACATGCTGTGCATGGCACTGTATCTGTATGAAGAGTCCAAAGGCAGTTTTCAAGTGTGCCAGTGGCTACAGACCCCAGCACGTAGTGCAGCTGCCAGAGCCCACTTGTTCATGATCCCCTCCTTAGAGATGTTTTGGGAAAGAAGATAACTTTTTATAGAGATCAGAGTTCTAAACTCAGTAGAAACTGTCTCATGTCATAGTCTTATAGCTTCTTCCTTTGTGACATACAGCTCTTTAAAAGGGACTAAAACAAATACAACAATTTAAAAGTGAAGGAAATGGCATCTTCAGTGCAGATAATAAATTGCAGAAAATCAGCAAGTAATGCAATCCACATCGATTCTATCAATCCACAAAGATTCTATCAAAGTATTTTGCACTGTCACCTGTTTGGAGCATTTTAAACAAAACAATTTCAAAGGGAAGACAAGGAAGGCCCCTGCCCTGGGCTGGCAGTTGCACTGCACGTAGAATGCAGATTATGATACTGGACAAATTTGAAAATTCTAATCAATACCACATCTATCTCATTATGTCTTCCTCACTGAAGGAAATGCTACAATCTGTTTGCTCTCAGCCAACCACAGGCACACGTATAATCAATAACTTGAAGTGATATAAGGTCAATTCAAGCAGCAAAGATACTTACAGTATCTACAAAAAAACCACTTAACCATTCTTGTTAAGTAAGTGAACAACCTGTTTTGCTTCTAACTCAGTGACTGGTTATTTTTTTATTTTTTTTTTTAAAGGAAGAAGATAATAAAACATTAATTGAATGTGTCAGCAGAAGGATGTCATAAGAAGCATATCAATACAAAGAGACATTGCAGCACATGTGCTTTAAAGTAATTGCAGGATGCTGGCTCTGCTCCTAAGTAATTATTACATCAGTTATCGTATTCCCTACAGAGTTATGCAAATTTATTTATTTATTTTAAAAGATAACTTGCCCATGGGAAAGTAATTGGTGTGCAGCTACGTATCAGTTGTAAGTTTCTGAAAAATAACAGTGAGTTTAGTTCATTGCTTGTAAAACATGCATTTTACTGTCTTCCAAAAATTGCATTTAACACGCAGGCAACTAGTCAAGGACATAGGCACAGAAGATTTAGCTACAGTGATGTCCCACAGCTACATTAACATTTTCAACGCTCCTCTAAGTCTCTCCCTCACAGGAGGAACAGCACCCATCATTTTTACACCATTTTGAATGCCCTGTAATAAAATAGAACCAGAGCACTCAGAAAAGAAAAAAGTTTCAGCTGGAAGCTACACAGAAGAGAAAAGGAAACTAGTGGTCTGGTAAAGGGAGGCAATAGCCCACACCCTTCCTTTCCACAGAGAGAAGCATTCCTTTCCAACCGGGATTTTCTACTCCACAGAAGAGGTGAAACGCATCCAAACGGTTACACAATCACCACATCTTTTCCTATTAAGGCAAAGAAAACACAGTGCAGTTTAGCTGTTGTAAGCAGACAGACTTGTCAGTCCCTCTGCAAACCAAAATCCCTGCTCACATCAGTATGGGTCCAATTAAATGTGCACTGTGCCTGGCCTTTGTATGCAGCTGGCAGAGATCCTTCTCCCAATCATCTGGTACTGGCAACCAAGAAGCCCGTGACAGCCACACTCCTGAGTTCAGGATCTGGAGTCACACAATGCACAGCAGCCTCTAGGCAGGTTTCTCATCTGCCAGCTTTTAAAAATTAGTAGGGAAAACTATTCTACACCGAATAGTTTCTATTCAGACCATCAGAAGTGCATTATAAGCCTATCAAGATTTCATCAACGAGAACTTGGTGCTATACCTGCATACTTACTAGATGGTCTTTCCAGCCTTTTGATAAGGCAGTGATCCTTCCTTCTGGAGCATGAGGCACAGACTGCAGGGAGAAACCTGCTTCCTTACCTAAAGCAACTTGGCTGATCCATTCCCACAGATCTCTGTTCACTCATCTCTCCTGAATGCACTTACAAAAGATGCATTGAACCAAGTTATGAAACCGCAACTGAGATTTTTTTTGTATGCGTTTGAACAACATGCAGTGTTACCAAAAATGGCATCTAAAACTGCAAACATTCAAATACCAAAAACTAGAACCCAATACTCATAAGGGACAGTGTTTGATATTTTAAGACCTGTATGTAAATGAATAGTTTTTATTTTCCCTTTTAGGGTGTTTCACCAAAGATAGGAAGTTCTTTTAGACTCCCACTCAGTTCCTCCCTTCCACTGAAAACTACCATAAGGGACAGAATGGAGTTTTTTACTCAAGGAGTTGCCAGCTCTCAAAACACATTAGTGCATATCTCACCATAACTGATCTTATCTTGAAATGGCAGCTGTGGGACACATTTGAGGAGATAAGAATTTCAGCTTTGACTTGAAGGAAGTTTGCTACTTTTCGCAATCTAGAGAAATGCTTCCAATCATGAGGGTATATCCCATCAAACAGCAAAATTACAAAGCAAATGAAGACACTGCTTTCTTCTTTTCATAATATCATTTAAAGGCACATGAATCTCATGGCCAAGGGAGGGATTAATTGCTGAAAACAGAAAATTTTCTTAGGAGCAGGTGACAGAACATTTTAAAAGTATGGAAGTTAAGGCAGAGGGCAGCAGGACACAGATGTATGTGTTCACACACACATGCATTAGAAAAACATTAGCAGATTTCTTCATCTCCAAAAGAAATAAACAGCACAAATAATCACAGCAACAATGAAGCTTGACAGTAGGAATATACAAAATAAAAGCTAACTATTAATACAGTATCATTAACTCTTCCTCTGAGCATCTTCCCAGCTCTAGACAGCACATTATCACTACATTAATCTAGGAGTACTCATGCAGCAGTAAATCACTTTGCTGATTATCTATTTTTATCTGTTCTCTATTATTTCTCTTCCACAATGGAAACAAATAGCCGAAGAACAAATACCAATTTCCTTCTTTTCTAGTCTTAGTATTTAAAGAAAAACAAGCATAAGTATCTTGTTAAAATCATACAATGAGTTTCCTTCATCAGTAGACAGCAGAAGACCCCCTGTCCACTTAACACACAACCCTACCCCCAAGTCCGTACCAACAGCTCAATCTGTTTGTTTTTTCAGACAATGCAGTGACCAGCTGTGCTCCTCTAAGGATCTTGGAAAGCTATCTGACACCGTATCACAGATTTTGCTCCAGCATGAAGAAAACTTGCAAAAAAACAAGCTTCAGGACATACAGACAGAATACGCACACACATACAAAACACTAGGCTTAATGTTCCTGCCTTCTCAGCCAAGCGCCATTTAGAATATTGCTAAAGAAGTAAGGAAATGCAGCTTTACAACATCTTGCATCTCTTTGTATCTTGTGGCCAACCCACACACTTGCTCAGATCCTGCTGCTGGAAAACAGAGCAGCAGCTGAGGCTTCCTTATCTCACATGGTCGCTGGGGCTCCAGAGGTGCTTTTGTCCAGCTTCTCCCCTTTGCTCATAACCACCCTGTGCAAGAGAAACTTGCCAAATCCCCACTTTTCCTTGCTAAACTCTCTGAAGTGGGCTTTGAATCACAGAATCAGTTAACAGTTGGAGGGGGGTCATCAAAATAAACCCACAAGAACTCTGGTTTACAGCAAAAAGGAAACCAAAATATTACTATGGTGTGGATGACAAGTAAGTGAACAAGCAGAGTCTCATGGGCATAATAAACCAGCAACTGTATTTCAGGTATCTCAGTTTACACAATAAAAAGCTAAGGAAAACAAACAGAGAGAAAGTTTGGAAGACTTTTGAATGGACAAGATCCCTTTCCAACATTCAATGTAGCTGATGTAAGTTGAGGCAGTTTACAGACTACTTTCATTGGTTTTGTTTTAATCTAACTTGCCTTCTAAGCACAAAGAGAAGCCTGTTCATCATGACTGCAAAGCCCAACAAAAGAGCCCAATGCTAAAACCCAAACACACTGAAGCCGACAACTGATTAAACAATCACCCTGTCACAGCCTCTTTACTACAGAGCTCTAACTCTGCATATTGTGATGACAAACTCTGGAACCCCAATTATCTGCACAAATGTGTAAATACTCTCTTTTCTGAACAATATAAAAATTCCAACTTGAATTTTCTTATTTTTGGTGGTTTTAAGTGGAGAGAATATAATTTCATAGTGTTATGAGACACCACTTCCTCTCCTTTACAATCAACTAAATTACAATTTTTGGTGCAATGAAAATTACAGGAGAAGGTTTACAGCATGCAGTCTTACACACAGATGTGAACGGGGCAGGAACAACAGAAGAGAGTCAGCACCCACCAATTACTGCCTTCTACTCAAATTAGAGTGCACATTTATTCTAAGGGAAAAAGGACTATGTTTTTCTTTTCTTAAAATACTAATTCCTTTGTACATTTCTTCGATAATAACTTCCTTACAATATCTTACCTATTTCACAAAGGCATCACAACCACCTTCAATTAGGAGGAACAAGAGGTCGTAACATGAGTCTTACTGACTGTGTCAAGCTTTTAAAAAACTCAAGGGCTGAAGTCAGTTACCTGCAAACACACCTGGCAAACCCTCAGAGCTCAAAAGACAGCAGTGCCTGAAGAATACACTGATCTCCACACTGCTTCTCCCTCTCCTTGTAAAAACACAAATATGTATTTAGGTGCTTAAATAGGGACCCTGGCAGTTAAATTCAGCTAGCCATGTTTCAAGGGCCTGCCCAATCCAACTCAGGAAGATGCACTTTCCTGAGTACTTGAAAAGCAAACAAAGATGCACATGCACAAAGTTATACACCTCATAATATTAAAGGAAAAAAAAAAAAAAGGATTGACTATGCCAGAGCTTTAGCTATCTGTGTCACAAGATCATGAGGGAATCCAAAGCATCTACTTTATACATCGTAATTTAAATGCTAAGGTTAAGATCTCTGCCTAAAGTGACAAACTCTTGCAGCAACCCTTTCAGAGTGCCTAATGTACAAGGCTTCTAACAAAGGCAGATAAAAAAAATACTCATTCTCCCATGGATGCAAACACTTGTTCCACTGAGACATAATTGTAAGTGCATTTGAAGCAGTTACAAACTTCAAATGGCAGCAGATGGTGTCCATCCATTTCAGAGGTCTCAGCTTCCACCTACAATTCAAGATTTACATACCGACCTTGGTGCTCTAGTTCTTGAAATCTCACCTGTGACTTTACAGCCATAGAACTGATACACCTGAGCACAGTCCAGCACACACTTCTGAGGCACACAGACAGCAACATCCATCTCCAGCAACCCAGAACAGTGCTGCTTTCTGACACCTCAAACCCAGAGACATCAAACTCAGATTTTATTTGTGGTTTGGATCAAGCTATCCACTACAAAAGATCTTTCAAAACACACTTGTAGATACCACCATGTTGAAATTTACAGCTAAGCTTCTTGAATGATTTTTAATGCACACCAGAAAATGTGGGACCAGCTGAAACTTCTCATATGTGTAAAAAAATGCAGCAGAACTCTGATCTAAATCAAGCAAAAGAAAACATACAGTAAAGTTGCAGTGTTGTAATATTTGCATACAGTAATCAACTCATATACAGCAATTATGTATAATCTATAAGACACTAATGTTGGAATATAGCGCTACAGAAGTCTGTCAAATTTATTCTGAAGTTTAATCGTTTCACAGTCCATTCATTACTCTAAATACTTTTTTAAAAAATCTAACAGGCTAACTTTAAAGTGGGATACAAAATCTGTGCAGATGAAAACAACTGTAGTTCCACTGAAAACTGAAAACATGTAATGAATATTATGCACATTGTGACATAAACCAATCACTACATACATCATATTACAAACGCCTTAATCCACAACTAGGGAGAAAGAATTGTTTGATTAATATCAGAATATGAGAAAGGATTCCAGAGTGCTGGCTCCTGTTCAGTGCCCTGTTACAGAGTGTCCTATGCAACTCCAGGCCTCACTTCCTCAACAGCATTTTATGCCTGTAAAATATGAGCAGTGAGTTGCCACAGTGCTGCAGAGTCAGGAAAAACCATTAGATGCTGTACTCATGTGAACACTACCCAAAAATTAAGAAATACAGGAACAAGAACAGGTAATCCAGAAAAGAACTTCTATCTTTCTGAGCAAAAAACCTGCCAATTTCATATTCCAGACAAGCATTTACACAAGGATGTCAATGCTGATGGTCTGTTGCTAGCAGACCTACTGAAGGCTGGGAGCTACCTCAAGATGGTCACTTCAGGGGTGATGAGCATCACCTGGAAAAGATATAACTTTGCACTACCATTCCCTGGGGTGCTGTCTGTTTGCCACAGATAGAAATTCAGCCTCTGGGTGTGTGAAGATAGCATCTTTTGCAATATTCAAACCTCATAAATTTGGAATGCGGAAAGCATTTTTCTATTTCTTTCTATTTCTGTGGAGTCCACATGCTTGTTTCCCTCAGAGTCAGAATGACAGTCAGAGAGAAGGAAAAATTAAAATAAAGAAAAATACAAGGGTTTTTTGAGAGCTTAAGCACTCTGTAAAAATATCTAATTGATTCCAGTGGTGTTTGAAAACTTAGCAAATTGTGGTGCTCACCATCATGATTATCTGCATATGTTAACAGCTAAGGACCTGAGCAATCCAGTTAGAGTATCCAACACAGTAATTTATTGCAATTAACTACTTCAAAGGTGACCTTTATTAAACCATCTTACCAATACATAGGATTCTTACTTGAACAATAAACAAAACATTTAGCGCTTCATGTTATTTTCCTGTCTTTCATGCATTGGCACCACAAAGCAACAGCACAGTTATGCCAAGAGGAGAAAACAATGGGAAAAACACAAGTTAAAATACCCAGTTACTACTAAAAATTGGCTACCAGCTATCACATGCCTCTACTTGTGCAGGACACACTCCTGTAAGCTACCCCGACCCCAGTCCTTACAGGATCTTCAACAGATCCCTCAGGTCTGCTGCGTTTACAATCCATTCACATACCATTGACACCTTATGCAGTGTCTTCATGATACCCCAGCTGGCAAATTTAACACCACCTCAATTCCCCAGAGATGCAAATTTTAATTGACAATTCATGCCTTTCAAGTAGGGTGCCTGTTGGCTACAGCACACTTATTTACCAGGCCTTGTTAAACAGTGCCTCTTCCCTAACCCACCATTTATGGGTTGCAACATGTGCTTACTCATCATACTCTTCAGCAGACAAAACCAGCCCAAAAGGAAATACGGAAACACAAAAACATGGAAGAGTCCCGAGCACTGTACCTATTGAGAGAAGATCTTATAGCTCCATCTAGCTCTGTATGGTGGAAATCCCTGGAACACCTAGGAAAGCGCAACCAAAAACCCCAGGAATCTCAGCCATCCCATACACACACTGCTGTGTGTTACTGGGGTAACACTGGTTGTACGTACAGTAGCTTTTAATGGTACAGTTGTTACCATTTTTAAAGGTAAATTGTTTAAGCACTTTTGTGCATGCATGTGTATTTTCCACTGTAACCATTCTCTTGTCAGCTATGCAGTTCATTTAGTGGACTGAGTGCTCTGTCAACAGATGAAACAAAAGGGCTGTCGAGTGTCAACTTTTGGACCCAAACTACCTCTCACTGCTACTGTTTCACAAGCATTATAGCTATAGGTTGTCACCAGAAGAAAGCAATCAGGTCTTCTCCAGAAATCCCAGTGACACCAAACCAAGAGGCACACCAAGCACCTGTGACCAACCACGGGCTCTGTCCTGCAGCTCAGGAGACACCCCAGAGCAGCTGCAGCCACAACAGCGGGGAGAGATTCCCACAGGTCCTACACAGAGGGCCACTTGCAGCAGGGATATCCAGTTTCAATGGACAGCCGAAACAAGAGGGTATAAACTCATTTATACCAGGCCAAAACATTAGTAAAATTAGTAAAGCAAACACCGAGCCATTATTGTCCTCCCTCTGTGAGAAAAGGTTAACTTTCATAGCTAAACCAATTCACAGCCTCAGCACCTTATCTAAAGTACCATCATTTTGAGTCTTTGAGTGCAAACATGTAACATTTGAACACATAAATAACAATATGTATAAAATACACTGGGTTTCCTCAATTTATGTCAATGTTAATTTAATGAACAGCACAAATTCAATTGTTTAAACTTTTCACATTAAAGATTCTTCAAGTCATCACAGTGCGTACTTGTATCAAATGTTCCTGCCACAGGAAAAATCATACCCATTACAAATCCAGAACTCTAATTCAAGATCAGGATAAAATACAGAATAAGGTTAGCACAGATTTCTGTGACAAAACACAATTTTCTTTGTTTACTGATGTGTAAAATTTCAGTTATTTTCAAAAAGAGCAGGCTCTGCATTTTTGAGCAAATCTTCATGCAATCTCCCATTTCATAATTGGTATTAAATCTTAACAACAACAAAAAATAAGAAATATAACTATGAGAAAGAAGAAACCAACATCTTTAATGACAATTCTCGTGATTCTTTTAGAGTGCCAAAAAGAGTTTCTGTAGTATCTTATAACTACAATTTCTTTAGGATTCTCCATTAGTAGCATATTCCAAAATTGCTCCCCTTCCTTCTTGTGCAATAGATTGTTGAATGATCACAAAGTAGCATCAGAAACAACATGCTGTCAATTGCATTTAGGAAGTTCAGTCCCTTTAAAACAAAACAAAACAAACAAACAAAAAAAAAGGAAACATCTCCAGCAGTATTTTGAATTTCACATAAACTATCTCAGATCTACAGTGGATTTACTCATAACCAGAATAACACCCTTATATGTTACAATACCAAGTATTTTTATCCCCATCTGTGGAAAAGTTTTCATCACAGATTAAACATGACCACTGCATTTGAATGACACATAAAATGTTATGAGGAATACACTGAAAATTAGTAATCTTCAGGTGAAAACAAAAAAAGTCTTTTTAGTTTAGACTCTCTTTTACAGAATACTTATGATTTGGATGATTCTCATGCTTCCAAGAGGCTGTGACTAACAGAAAGACAGTTTTGCTAAGCCAAATAATAAAATACAAATCTTCACAAATTCTGAGAATGAGCTGTCAGCACTGGAAGCTCACATCAAACGCGTGGAGGAGAATTTTTCAACATCCAAGGACACGGTGCCTTTATCAGCATAGACTGAGCTAAACAACAGCACCTTGGCCATCCCAAGGCCCCTGCCTGCACAGGACTGCTTTAAGTGCTACAGGAAGCAACAGTGGAATACTCTCGTGTCCCAGAGAGATCCCATAAGCACCTACATGTGATCAGTTCATCTTCCTCTCATCTTTCAGAGATTCTTAACACAGGTGAGAACCACCACTCCAAGTAAAATTGAGAAAAACTAAAGACCTACTGAAAACATAATCTGCTTTATACTCAAAACTGCAACCTGTTTTTTAGAATACAATACTGCTACGGTGCTGTTCTCAATCACAGGACAAAGCAACAGGGAAACTTGACCTCACATTACTATTTGCATTCTTTGGAACAAAGATAGAAATGGAAGGAACCCAAAATCTGCTATTCAAAAAATTCTGATCTCTGTTCCCATGTACCCAGAGCCAATTCCAGAAAACCTCTCCCACAACATCTTTATAGCCCAATTCACCCAGTTCCACACACTCAGCTGTAAAGACTTTCATCAAATACTCTGATTAAACTTAATTTTCCACAGTCGTCAATATTGTGAACACAAATGCAACTTCCCTTTTAATCGTCTCTAGTTCCTGAAGGAATTGGAGCTACCTCAAGATGACCACATGCTCTCACCTTGCAGTGTGAAACAAGTCCTTCTATACTTTATCATCTCCCATTTTTATCCAGGAACTCTAGAAAAAAACCTATAGACCAGCCTTTCAGCATTCTTTACTTGCAGGATTCCACCTAAGGCTAAGCTACTGCCTTGCCTATCACCAGACAGAACTGAAGGCACTAGAAAAGAATGCCCAAGTGCTTTAAGGATGAAGGCACTAGAAAAAAATGCCCAAGTGCTTTAAGGACTATTTGTTTCTGCTTAGCATTAGAAGTGTTAAACATCATACATTGATTAAGATATCAATAGTTATTCCATGTGATATCTGTTATCTTGAGACAGTTGGGGTTTTTCAGGTTTGGGGTTTTTTTTAGTCTGCTAACAGAGAAAAACAAATATCACTTGCAGTAATATCAGATATCAGTGTGGACCTGCTGTACAGCAAAACCTAGTAGGACCCAGCAGAAGATACACAAGATAAACAAGGAAAGACACATAAACAATCTTTGTTTTCTTAATCCCCAAGGAAAGTGCTTTGAAGGACAGAATCACTACCAAAAGCAATCCTTTACTTGTCAAAGCCTTCTCACACTCTCTCTGGGTGTACACTGCAAGAACCAGCACAGAAGCAGCAGTGAGCAAGCCACTCCCAAGCAGAAGAGATTCACAATTGCCTAACTGCACACCACTCAAAAAGTACCACAACAGTTCATCTTTCTCTTCCTCAGCATCAGAATTGGCAGGAAAAAAAAGAAAAAACTGATGCAACTACATCACTCAACACTCCATCAGCACTTTTCATTTGTAAGCTGCATTTATACTCAAGTTCTAAAATAAATGTTTTTCCCTGCTACATTTCTCTTAATTTCAGTTTCTATTCTCATGACTGTCTGCAAGTCCTGTGCACTGCAAGAGCACAAGTTATTGCCTCCATAAAATCTGTCCATTTCTTCAGGGTATCCACTAACTTCTTATCCAACAGCCCATGGCATCTTGCAGCAGAGTTCCCTTCTCCCAGCGCTGGCTGCCAGTCTTTGTATTTCACAGTTCTCTTCACCCTGAGACCACCCTGCCGCTCTTCACCTGTGTGCCACCCTAAAACCCTGCAGAGGTGTGAACACTGTTCAAGCACAGCCAAGATCAAATAGATCTGTTGTAACTGAATTTAAAACTGAAACAACAAAAAAAAACCCACCAATACACCACCACAATTAACAGAAAGCATGTTGATTGAAAACCTTGAGTAATGATAAAAAGCTCAAAAGAATTTATACAGCTTTACTTTGTTGAGGTTTTCTTTATGTCAATGAAGGGCACATATTTGACTAAACCAACTGTTGAGGTTTAATGTACATTTTACCCAAACAAGTAACTTTTACTTAAGAATTAACTAGGCACTGACACCACCATAAATCTTGATTCAGGCTGGGCTCTGCTAGTCTTCATGTTAATCTGCTTAAAATTCCTGACTTTTAAGAACAAACAACGTCCGCATTACAGGCTTATAACAAGGTTAAGCTTGAGAAGTTCTATTAATACCCTCCCTAAGGCTACCAGGAAATTCCTTAAAGCAAGTGATTTTTTTGCTTTGCTGTGGATTATGCTCTAGGGTAGTTTGTTGTGGCTCCCATAAAATGATGAGTTTATCTTCTGTCTGCATCAGCAGCCCGTCTCTTTTTGGGGCTCAGCAGCTGAGATGCTCATCAGGAGTCACAGAATAAGTTAACAGAAAAACCTGGAATTCTGCCATATTCACTCTCTATATCCCCCACATAAATTAAGTTTTAACTGAGTGTCAAGCATCTGATTTATTTGTGAGAAATAACAGTTTTATCTGTATAAATTCCAAACTCTGAAGAGCTAAAGCCCGGAGAAAAAAAGTGGTAATCTGTTGTAATGGATTCATGATAACTGTATCTGCAAGCAGTTAATGCACTAACGCATTCCCTGAGTCTGAAAGGGTAGGAGCAAAATCAGGTTCACCTTCCTCAACCATTACCTTTTGCATCTATTTTTTTGGTGCCTCTTCTCTATCACAACCACAACGTTTGGAATTTTAATCAAAAAAGTTGCTACAGATATGCGGCTTTAAATGACTCTGAAAACTGATGTACCAGTTTACTGCTAAATAAAACTAAACATGTCTTTCTTTTCAATTGCTCAGATCACTGCCTGAATCCTGCAGAGTTACTGAAAAACAGCTCCAAAACAACTTATTTCAGTAGGGTTATAGTGAAGTTCAGAGCATCCAGAGAATGATCTCAAAAGCCTGTAAATAAAACAACTGAGTATAGTTTAGCAGAGAGTCTGTCAACTCGGCTGGACTGCAGACACACCTTAGTGAGCAACTCCATCGTTATTTTAAGAGGTCCAATTTCACGAACCCACAACTAGTACTTGTTTTGCCTTGTTCTGCCATCCAGAGAGGATGTCTATGAGTACTGCAAACAAAGGAGTGGTTGTTGAAGTGCTGTGAAGGAGGGAAATTGGTGTCCACAAACAAAACAACATCTATTAGGTGATGACTGTGAGTGGAGCAGCTCAGGGGTCCAGGGGTGGGAGCCTTCAGTCACCTACACAGGACAGTAAGTCACTGGGGCAGGGGGGAGCTTCGCAGTTGCTGCTGGGGCGAGGGTGGTGGTGTTTTTTGAACTAAACACTGCATTTGTGACTTGCCCTGACTAATTGGTTTGTCCCATCTTACACTAAAGAGCCTGGGTTTATGAGATGGCGCATTTGATTAAAAACCCCTGCTAGACTCTTAGTCATTAGAACAATACAATCTATATTAGCTGTTTTCTTCACCACCCTCCCCGCCCCCGGAATAAACTGTCGGCACATGCTAGAAACTTGGCCATGTTTCTTAGTTCTGAAAAGCTGTGGTGATATTAAAACTGTGCTCCTAATAGAATGAACTCACTGCTAGAGACCACTGCCGTTAATTACTTAGATGTGTAGACTTGTAAAGTGTTCAATTTATCCACTAAAACCCATTTCAAAACCATTTTTGCACTAGAGCTATTCATATATAGAGGACATGTTACAAACCAGCTTTAGATACACTAAAGTTATACTAAGTTTATCCAGGAGCCCCAGCACTCTGAAGTTCTTTTACTATTTGTAAATCTATCTTTTCCACTTAGAAATCAGTAACTGCAATAAACAGGGAAATTTTCCATGCTGAAACAGTTGTCTAAACACTTCAATTAAGCTCTTTCTTCTTGCCAGTGTTAACCAATGCGTTTGAAATACATTACAATCATCCAAAAGAATTCACTATCTGCAGGTATTATAAATCTGGTAGATTTATAATCCAATCATAAAACAAAGAATCATCAGGAGCTGCATATATCAGGAATTTAGTACAGCTAACAGTGTATCAAGTAGTATCAACATCCACAAGGTATAGACCAAACTACAAAACACATTTTGCTAATATATATATTTTTTTTTTTTGTTAAACGGAACATACTGCTAGTATTTTTTCTACATGGGTGGGTTATTATTTATTCAAAGTTAGGGTTTTCTTCCTGGAATGGCAACAGGGAGAGTATTTCTTTATCTTTTAAGTGGTGGTTACTTTGTCAATATCTCTATTTTTAGTGATTTTGGAACTTCTAATCACTTTAAGACATGTACAAGTAGCTGTCATTCATTCTTCATTCAACACAGTTTTTTCTAGGTACCTTCCATAGTTAAGTCGTTGGTTAAAGGGTCTGAACCAAACTGATAAAATTCTTAGTATGTCTGTTCTATGGGGAAGCAGATAGAACACACTACAAGAAAGCATCTCCGATACCCTTTTAAGCTAAATGTACATTCTACAGTTAATAACAAAAAATATTAATGCCCTTTTTCTTTCAAAAACATTAATGCCATCATAAGCAGATGTCAGGAAAACTACAGGTATTTCTGCTTTGAGTCTTGGAAAGCTTCTACACCAGCACACCGATTCTAAGGCATGTGTAAGGGGGCCCAACACAGGCCACTCTCCCCAAACCACCTTTCCACAGAGACTCACAAAGAGCAAATGTGGTGAAGAGAGTGCAGGCTTGAAATCACGACATCTCCCTTGGCCTCAGCTTTCACATTATCTTCCAACCTTTTATGCCTGGACTTGTGCTATCAGTCTCTGACTGGCTATCAACAGCAACATGATGCATCTGAATTCCTTGCTGGGGCATAATTTTCAATACTGAGGAGCATCGTTTGGCTTCACAACTCTGCACTAACATTCCTTGGCAAATTTAACAAGTTGAAACCTTGTTAGGTTACTGCTGAAGCCACCTGAGGAGGAAAAGCATAGTACAACTGCTAGTAAAGGAACCTGCTAACACTGCAGTAACAGGATGATTTTAAAAAACAATTATGTTTTAGCATGTGGAACCCTTCCTCTCATGCTTTCTTAATATGTTCTTAATTCTGTTTTTTTTAAGTAATATTTGTGAAATTTATTTGTTTCATTCAGATTAATTCAGCATGTTCAGACTGCAATTAACTTACATGCACAACTTACTTAAGTTAGCACTTAAAAATGGAACAATTAGGATTTTTATACAATTAAGAATTAGGATTCTCTAGAGGACAGTCTGTCTGCAAAACTACTACTTGGCCCTGCTATATTAAGGCAGAAGCCAAAGGCAAATTGACTTTGCCTTCTGGGAAAAGTAATGATCCCCAGAAATTCTCTGCTTAGAGTTAAGTCAATTGGCATTCATTAATTCCTTATTCCTGAAAAGAGGTTCTGCTTTGGCCTCACCTTTCTCTCTTCGGCTCATACCATCCTTTGATGACAAGTTAATTCTCAAGATTTCATTTTGAAAAACAATATGTGAGGGCCAGAGTGCTACAAAGACTTGCCAGGTTCAAGCAGTTTCATATTTAAAGTGACTTTTTATGGCACTTTAGTTGCTCTCTCACAAACTGTGTGCAGTACCTTCTGCAGTAAAGCTCTTTTGCTTTTACTTTTGAAGAACTGCAGTCATAAAAATTAGTGACCCAGCTTTAGCGAAGCTTTGCACAGTTGAGTAGTATGTAAACTGTAGTTACAGTCGTGACAACTGAAAGCAGCACCAATGTCAAAGCAGGGTCCCTGCTCCAGGTTCCCAAAAGCCGCTCTGACAGAACACACAGCAGCCCACTGCTCCCATATAGCTGCAGTGCTGACTGCTGGCATTTCCTTCTTTCTTCCCATCTTAGTATTTTCATAACTTTCATTCCATTTTATCACTGCTTAGAAAAATTAAGAAATCTAGTTCAGGTTCACTGTCTATTAAGCTGTATTTCTGTCAGGCTGCCAAAGAGTATGTCAAATGTAATGGGAGGCAGAAAGCACACTAGGAACACTTACACAGGAGCAACTGAACGGAAAAGCTCAATTCATTTCACACAAACCTTTCCATTAAAAGTCAACCCAATCAAAAACTGTCTCAATAGTGCCACATTTTAAGATTTCAGGTTCTATCCCAACTTTTCAAGGCAACATCATTAAAAATTAACCAAATAGTTTCATAATTTATCTATTTCAGTGGCTTTATGGTACAACAGGGATCACTTGGCAGCAAAGCCTCTACTGAAATATACTCTCTCTTCATGACCCCAGATCACAAAAGTGATCTTCATTCTAATGACAGCTTGTCATTCTGACTTTGCAAGTGAAGTTTAGTGTTAGAAAATGAGATGTAGGAAGATATTTGAAAGGTGTTGGATGTGTATTGTCTCACTAACACCACAGCATCACATTTTATTGAACTGAATTGAATTAATTAAGACTGTACTTTTTCAAGTTTCTTCTTATAATTCAGTTAGCACTGAAATGTCTCAGATTTTGCCTTGAGTAGATCTGAAATACACACAGGACATTTTACAAGCTGCAGCGTGATTATATCAGGCTACAAGCATAATTACAGGTCGATTTAAAAAATCGTAATGATGCTCCAAAACTTGTCTCTGCAGCAATTCAGCAGCTCAGGCTTTTGGCGTGAGCTGAATGAGCTGCTCTCAAGCCAAGGAACCAGGACTTAAAACACTCAGTCCCAGGGGACCCTGCTACATGAGCTGTCCCTGGGCCAGCCTTCTGTCTGCATTCACACACACGTGAGAGCTTGAAACAGCCCAATATCCTCAAAACACGACACTGTTCTGAGCCACGAACCTTGAAAGCTAAATCCTCAATGAGAATATTGCTTCTCTTTAGCCAGCTGCAGAGTTCCTACTGAACTAATAATATTAGAATAAATACTTCTTGAGACCCAGATATGCAAGAGTTCTTATTAAAGAATTATTACTATGTGCATTATTCTTATTAGAGAGTTTTAAGAACCTTTATTAAATTCTTAATTACTTCTATAAATTTTTTAAAATCTGTAATTTACAATATCCAACACTGTGCCTTTTAGATCTAGCCAAATTATTAATTCTTTTAAGTATTTGCTTGTCTCAGCTCAAAAAGGAATTTCACTCTGCTAACCTTATACTGATGCAGGCTTCAATCAGCAAAAAGTAGCTTCAAGTTTCACTACTGCTGAAGATCCTCAATATTCTATCAAGCATTAGAATACAATTCTGTCCATTTAGAAGAATCCCTTCAGTTTATTTTTCAAGTTAAAAAGGCAACGCCTAGATCTACTTTTAACTTCACAGTATATAAATACACTAGCTTTCAGGCCTCCTCTTTCTCTGCTAACTTTGTCAACATATTTAAAAATTAAGTAGCGACTAAGAGGTTCTGACTCCTGTTTTATAACTCCTGATATGAAGTTTAAAAGGCCAAAAGAGAAATAAATTTTCTATTATTTACATTTCTGAATTATGATCATCATAGCATGGACTCTCTCCTGCAGCCCTCACAAGGTACCATAAAAATTTTATAAGTAATAATTTTTAAGTTGTTTTTCTTTTTTGCTCCTTACAGTGAGTTTTTCACACACTAAATTTCCTGTGGAATGAACATGACCTCTGGAAATGCAGCATCTTAAACTATATTACTTCACTTACTTAAAGTCTGTATGCCTCACTATGCTTTATGCATTATTCCTAACAACTTCAGAATATAAGGAAATTTCTAAAAATATTTTATTATTAATGTTGCAACACTAAAATCAAAGTAATTTAAGTGGAAATAGAATTCTCTGTGCAGCTTTCTAACTGTATGAAGGTCCTGCAGCTGATAAAGCAAATCTAGGGCTGGTCCTTTCACTTCAGTTCGCCTGGCAGGCTTTGAAAGGCAGGAGAGGACTGGCTGGCTGAAGCCAGGGGGAGTCAGACAGGTAACTCCGAGCAAGCTCCAAGCTCACCTATGGAACCTGCCTTCACATTCATGCAGTATCTTCAGAAATTTATGTGTATGAAAGCATTCAAACCCAGTTAGGCCCCTAAAAACAAAGAGAAAATATCCCCAAAAAACATTAATGAAGAGTAATATCACCTCTTCTCGTCCTCCCAAGTACTCCTGAAAACAAGATGGGAAAATTCATGAGTCCAGCTACATTACCAAGACTGACCATCATAAAACCACTGACTGGCACATACAAATTGCACACGTTGATGAGGCTACTGCTACTATTGGTGGCATCCTGTAGCTACACTAGTAATGTTAAACCTGCTTACGTTTTCCGAAGTAAAAATTAAGATGCCATCAGATCTTAAAATCACCCACATTGAAAATATCTAACTCCGAGTACAAACCTTCCAAGCAGAAGCACTTGAAGGAAATCTAAGGAGCAAGAGCTAAAGCAAGATAATGAATTCAGGAGTGATAGGAATTTCAGGCTTAAGTGCTCTCTCACCGAAACAAATGTGGCTTATCTCACACTTAACACTGTCCAAACATGTCTGCTGGAAAAAGACCAAAGTTCAGAATTTGAGGAAGTTTTAAGAATGAGTGTTGGAGCCGCTAACAAACATGCAAGATTGACTTAATCTTACTCAAATAGCACTTCAGAGCTCAGCTATGGACTACTCATTATAGTTGTCTCTTCTGTAGCATAAACACTGAGTTAACCCCAAAAACTATGTAATTGCTTCAGGAAGATGTTTAAGGCACATTCAGAAATCCGGTAAGTTTAACAGAAAAGACTTTTTTACTTTTCTTTTGAAAGCACAGTTGATGTATTTTGAAATCAGGGTTTACTTTCTCCTTATCAAGCCTGACACATGTAACAACTCTTCACTCAGTTGGAAACTGATTCATCTATATAACACATGGGTGAATGAAAATCAGAAGAAACCATTGCAGGTAAGGAACATGAAAGACCTAAAAAAAGAGGGATCTCCCCAAAATGTCCACTATTTAGTATTATTTACTCCCTTATGTAACAGTAAGGGACTTACTCACCAGCACTTCAATCCAATTGCCTCCTGTGTAGTGCTGCTCATCTCTGGAAGTCAATTTTTATCACTCACTGAGTCTTAAACTCATGCTCTTCACTGAAGCATTTAATTCAATGCAAGTGTTAACTGATCTACAGAGAGTGGGGCAGCAGGGGAAGGAGAAGTATCACTGGTAAAGCACCATGTAACTTATCAGTAGAAAAGGAAATAGAAACAGCTTGTAACACAAGCAAGCTCACTGGTGTTCTGAAAACCTATTTCCTTGCTATTCTCCCTACACTTCAAACACACACACACGCACAAGGAAGGTACACACAACTGGATTCTGACGGAGTGCAAAGCTTCCCTTCCTAACAAAAGGTATGTATTGTTATCCCTTGTTTAGTTTCTCCACCTTTGTCCTCAGAGCAGTATCATTTGATATGACATAATATAGCATAAAGTGCATAATCAAACCCCCAGGATATTTTAATGTTACAGAGTGAAATGCAGGCCATTCTATTTCAACTTTTGAAGAAAATCTGTAATGGGTTTTAAAAAAATTTTACTGCAGTAGTAAATTTTTTAGTGGTGTGAAAACCTACCAAAGCTCATTACACACTGTCCTCTGATAAAAAAAAACAAAAAAACAAAACAGATTGTGAAGTCAGGACATTACACTGCTGCTATGAGTAGATAACACACGACCTGGTCTTCCAATTTGAGAACACTCTACTGCTTCAAGAAGCTTTTCTTACAGTTATGAGTAACATATGAAAATCATGGTCAGGATCCTTAACTGGAAAACATACAGACTGATGAAACTGTCCAAATATTCCTTGTTAATATTACTTTCTTGACTTTCATACTTTGATAGAGGAAAATGTGATGATTAAACATTAATAAGAAAAAAAATATCAGCAATGAGAAGGACAATTAGGTGTACTTGCAAGCTACTACTGTGACAGGAGTTGCTGATGTAAAATACATCACACCCTTGCTAACTCAGACATCCCACGGGACATCAACCTACCAGAGTCTTAATCACTGCACTCCTAGGAAACAGAGCGTGCAGCAATTGAAAACAAGACACAAAAAAAGCCTCAAACACTGGAAGAGCCTGACATCACCTCCTTTCTCCCTTTTCTTTCCTTCTCCTCAGATTTTTTCTTTAGATAAAAGCGTCCTTTTAATACCTGCATTTGCAAACTCCTCAGTCAGAGTCTATGGAGCCAGGGGCTGACAAGCACCTGTGAATCCTCCGTCTGCTGTGATCCAGCAGCAGCACGAGTTAGGCCTGCTCTGGAAGCACAGGCACAGCAAGAGATGACTTGGTTTTATGGGAAACACCACACATGCTGTGGAGTATTAGGAAGAAACCTAGCAGAGCCCTCAACAGCTGGAAACAAACACAGCCCAGCTTGTTACATGCTGTCAGGTACACACATCCATAAACCGATGCCCCCTGATCCTACCAGGAAAAGGCAAACACACTGCAATTGTACAGAAGAACTACAAAGGCAATTATAAACATGTACAAACAGTTATATTAATACAGGAGGAATCAATAAACTGAATATTCTCTCTTACAATGGTACAACCAAAAAATCCCAAAACAGGATCCCAAGGCACCAGACAGAAAATAAAAGTTTTCTATCATCAGGGACAGTCCACAAACCATATATATGTATTTTTAAAAAAAACAAAACCACAACCCAAAACCACAGTGTTTGGTATTTGCTGTATTTGAACTTCTCCAACCCCTCCCCATGCCAAACTTTGAGAGTGACTGAAATTCAATTGATTTCCCTTCACACTGTGGTCATGGAATCATAGAAGCCACTGGGAAGACCAGCAGATATCTGGAAATTGGCACCTCCATTACAGATGTTTTTATTGCAGAACCCAAAACCTGTTCACACTGAACAAGGAGAGCACAGTGTGTGCTAACACACAAAAGAACATACTTTAAAGATGAACACTTTTTTCTTTTAAACTGATTTTATAAACTAAATCTCCTCAGAAGAGCAAGGTCCTTTCATCTACTAAAGCAGATACCTCTAAGATCTATCTTAATAGACACTTGTGTTTCAATAACCAATCTTAGAGAGAAACCAAAGAATAGTGCACTGAAATACAGATTTGGACAGACTCCTTCAAAAGGCTGTAAAGATGTATTAGATCTAATCCTTTGGGGAAAAAATAAATCCAACATTGCCTATAATGAACTGTCATGTTAGATTTCTCTTAAGATATGAGAATATTACAGTGAAATTAACTAAACAAAAATATTTGTGAATATTCAAACATTTCAAGCAATGTTAAGGGAGCACCCTAAACATACTACATGAAAAGAATATATGCAAAGACAGTATGAAGCTACAAATAAGCTTTAAAAACTAATATGCACCATTTGTCAAACTGACAGCCTAAAGTAGCTCACTTGTGACAACCGATGCATACTGCATAAAAAGCCAGAATATTAAAAACCAGCAAAGAGTCAAACAATAAATTACAATGTTATCTGTGCATCCTGCTTCTCCCCTTTTATCAAAGCATACTATCTGTTATGCTTACTCCCCACCCCTTACAGCATCATTTTAGAGATAACATCTGTACAAGTTTAGGACTAACCAAATGATTAACTACCAGTGGGAAGAAGGGTTTTTTAAGAAACAAAAGAGAAGGAAGAAAAAGACAAACTGGTACAATGGTATTTCATTTCCTAACCCAACAGTATTTTCATACTTTATGAAAGGATGGCTTGTCTTTGAGACGCTGGGCAAAGCATTCCATATGCCAGTTATGATATTGAATGTACTGGGGGTCAATAACAAGCTATTGGTAAAGTGACACTTTTGAGCTAAGGTTACAAATTTAATTTATAGTCTATAAACATTAATTGTAAAAAACAAGTAGAAGCAAGTACTTTGTATCAATGGAATTAAAAGGAATTAAGGAGGAAAGAGTATGGATTTTCAATCCAAAAGGCAAGAATTTAACCGAATTCTTCTGCGTTGAATGCCTACGGACAACTACGAGAAAGGAAAGGTCATGAAGTCTTAGCAGAGATTCCAGGTTATATTTACAGGAACAGACAACCACAACTTGTTTCCAAGTATTCCTTAGATCCTATGATACTTCTTTTCCTGTGAGTGGAAGATACATGTCAAATGGACTCCAAGGAAAAATGTGACACTTAATAAGGCTGATTCCAATTAGGAGTCTCAACTATTAGAATTAACCTGTTCTTATGCTGATTATAGGCTTATTTGGTCAACATGACATAAAATCTCCTAACTCTTAAAAAGCATTAATAATATTCTCAGCTATTATGTCAGAGTTAACTAAAAGGAAGAAGAGAGTTCCTTTTGGAGAATGGTGACTTCAGGGCTACAAAATTTCTATACCTAAGGCTTCCCGTGTGCCACAGTATTTAACTTTACTTTCCCTGGGGAAAGCCATGTCCCCTGTGCAGAGTCCCAAGGACCTTTAAAACTCAGTGCCAGATCACAGATTTCTACTTTTACTGTGAGAGATCACTGCATTTCTAAACTCTGTTGCTAATAGGCTAGAGGTGAGACCTCTAACTTGGGTATTCCAGGATATGCAGGGGTACAACACACCAGGCTCGTTGGTGTGTTTCAAATAGGTCTTTCACTTGACTACTACACTCCTCCTTTCCTCTTAGGTTTCCATGCTACTCTGCATTCTTCAGGAAGTCTCAGTACTGAGAAAAGGAAAAATGTCTGTGGTCTAAATTGGAAAGTTCTCATCAAAATCCTTCCAAGTCCTTGACAATGAAATATCTAGTAATTATTTAAGTTACTCCATACCGACTTGTCGGTACTTTTATGCCAATACTTAAACAATACATACGACACCATAATTAAATTTGCATTCAATAGTCTTAGCACTGTTCAGCATTAGGGTGGGTTGTACTTTAAATGTTAAACTGCATCAACTGACAAGTGCCTGACCAGTCATTCTCCCTCTTCCTTCACAGTGTAGGCTTACATCAAGGAGAGAATTTTTCTACATGCAGAACATTAACCCCATGGAACTGCTTTTATTTAAAGAACAAGTAAATAGGACCCTGAATTCCTTTTGTCTCAGGCAAAAACATCACTGGACAAAAAACCAGTATTACTAATGAATTACAGTCTTTCCCACAATTGCTGGTTAGCACTAACTTTACTGGGAAAGTGTGAAAATATAAAAAACGCAATACGCCCTTCTTCCACAACTGAAGATCTACTTAATTCTTCACAGAAAGTATGAAATAAGTACATATCATGTGGCCTTAACTTTTGGCTGAATTGTTTCCTTAAAGCAATGCTTCACTCCTTCCCCTGTCCTCCCTCTCCCCCTTCCACACACCCTCACACCTCTTTTTTTGTTTATAAACTACACAGATGGGAAGAGATCCATATGGAGTGTCAGCAAGCTTTTATCTTCCCCAAAGCAGCAAATCACTATCTCCTTCTTTGTAAAAACAGCAGCCTTGTTCACAAGAATCCAGGTATTTATTGGGACCATTCCAAAATCCTCCTTTGGACTAGTCCTTACCACCAGGTTGTATAGTGATCAGCTATAGTTACAATCTACTCAGGATGGTATCTGTGCAAACACAACAAAATCAAACATTCTCACTGAAAGACAAGAGTCATCATGTTTAATTTGTTTCCATAAATTCAGAGGGCTTCAAAGCAGAGTAGTACCTTTACCATAAAATCTGTAACTGATTAGCATAAAAAAGAGAGCTAAAAAATACTCTTACAGGCCTAAATACACAGGCACATATGAAACAAGCATTCCCTTGCAAAGATCAGGATCTGGACTAACTTGAAGACACCCTGCTTGGCTGTGTGAGTGGCTACACAGACAGACTGACAGCACAATAGACAGCATGAAGGTGGAAAATCACTTGTTTAATTTCCCATTCAGGGCAGAGGAGAAATCAAGGAAGCTACAATGGTAGCAAAAGAAAAAAAATTAAAGCTTTTCTGTATTCAAGATATACTCCAAAAGCACATCTACTTCCTTTGAAGAACTTTGCATGAGGAAATGATGAAATTTTTTGCACAGGCCGCACTTATGGAACACATGCTAAACAAACTCCTAATAGTTAATTTTGTAAGTTAAAAAAGTTCACTGCTGATTTTCAATGATACAGCTAAAATAAAATTTGAAATTATGTACTGATATACTTGAAAAATATCTGGCTATGAAGTCTGTTGAAAAAATTTGGGGTGGGGCAGAGGGGGGAAAGGGTCATTCTCAAGTGAAAAATATCCCATCAGTACTCTGAATCTGATCTGTAAGTCATATGAAATTGATGAGTCACTTCTAACCTGCCAAATAAAAGTCACATGCAACAAAGTCTATTTTGAATGAGTTCATTATATTCTCCAGCTGATATACACACCCATTTACCCATTTTGACCAGAGAGAATTCCTACAGGTATCTGTAAGCAACTCTTTGCCGAGCATTGTTATGAAAAAAATTCAAAAATTAGTCACAACATTTTACAGTGTGGAGAAACATTAACTTTAGTCAGAGCTGTCTTTAATCCCCACCCAATAAGCAGAACAAGTCAGTTCTGATCTACATGTCAACTCTACATATAAAAATGTAAACACCATAGAACAAGGGTTTGTAACACTCATTTGCACAAAAACAATGTTTAGTAACCTCATTTTCTGCACAGCAATGAATACTCACTACACTTCCCACACTCTATGTCCTTACTCCAGCTACAAGAAGCATGAAAAACTATTCCAAGTCACCATTACCATCAGATTGCTTGCATTAGTTCTAGATACAGTAAATTCTCCATAACAGTAGGCATGGATCATTGCTTCTTTCACATTTATTAAAACCCTACAGAATTACTTCTTTAAACTGTTTGTTTCCAAGAAATAAACAGCCACTTAAGATAGTTACTAGCAAAACTAATGACCCAAATACATGGAAAATCAAAGCTATAGGAACTGAAAATTGCACCCAAACTGATCAAATATGAATCCATCCAGGTGAGGATCCATCTCTTCTCCCAAGTAACAAACAAGAGCACAAGAGAAAATGTCATCAAGCTATACCAGGGGAGGTTTAGATCAGAGATTAGGACTGGACAACCTGAAAAGGGTTATAAAGCATTGGAACAGGCCATTCAGGGAAGTGGTGGAGTCACCCTCGCTGGAGTTATTTTAAAGCTGTGTAAGTGTGGCATTAAGGGACATGTTTTAGTGGTGGACTCAGCAGCGCTGGGTTAACAGTCGGAATTGATGACCTCAAGGATCTTTTCCAACAGTTCTATGACACTATGATCATCTCCAACCTCACTCCAAAAAACACTTGCCTACATGACACATCTGCATTTAATACAACACAATCTGAGGACAGAGTCTGCATAGTGGAGTACCTTATTAGAAGGAATATCAAAACTAAATTAAGAAGCCAATATAAGTACTTCTGCATCTCATCAGTATAATTAAGTTCTTAGAGCTATACAAGCACATCAATGAACAACCCCTCTCACCCAAAAAAGTGCTGACTACCTAAGTTAGAAATTGTAGAACTTCAAAGAAAAATAGTCCATGGGGAAAACATTAAATTCAACAAATTTAAAAATAAGGAGTGGAAGAATAACTAGCTTGTGAGAAACAGGGCATTTTCACACGATAGAAAACCCACTTAACAGTGTTTTACATTTATTTCCAGCAGATAATTACACCATCTACATATACTTTCTAACCTATTTCTACATCTCTTTATTAATGAAACTTTTCTCCAACACAACAGTTTTTGATAAAATGTAGTTTACATGGACACAAAGGCACTTGTGACATTGTTTTTGACAACTATTTAAGAAAAACTCAACTGTTTAATAGACCATGAGCTTTTTTGTCAGAAGTCTAGCAACAAATTGGACTACACTAAGTAACAAACATAAAGGAAAAAATAAGGCCTGCATACTTTGGGGAAAAAAGACATCTGGGCAATTCCACAGCAAAACCTGAATGTATCAAATATATCCCAAGGGAGATGTGAAATTAAAAGACACAATGTAAGCATGGTATCAACTTGAGGCAGTGATACAGTATTTCCAAATAAGATGCAAATAAAGGGAACCAAAGTTACTAAATGCTAAGTTTTTTCTTCTTGTTTTTGGTGAAGGGGTAAGAAAAGCTCTCACATTTCACATATAAAACCATGTCTTCAACAGCCTAACACTCTGCAGAAGACTGCATTTGGTTGTAATTCATGGGATAAGGTCTATTCACACTCACAGCTAATCTGCTATCATCTGTTATGTCCAGCTTTTCCACTCCTTGCCAGTCCTTCAGTGGGTCAGGGAATCCAGTTATCCCACGGCCATGCTCGCTCCGTCTGCCACACCATGGAGCATAATGATTTAAAAGTGACTTCTTAGAAGGAAAGCCTAGAAGAAGTCCCTGAGTGTGTGGAAGCAATCCCTTTCTGCATTAACTGCTGCCCCAGAACAGTTTTCACCCACAGAGCAAACAGACTATCACACATCAAACATGCCATGTAGCAAGCCCCAAACCAGTACATTTTATGAAGAGAAGGCCTCATTAAAGCAGCAATCAGAAGTGACTGACCTGGTCCTGAATCCAACTGTGCATTAACCACAGCAGTCGGAGACATGACCTTTCTTCTTCACACAACGTGGCTGCTTCTCACGCCGCCTGACTCGGAAGTGGCAGAGGTGCTACACTGAAGTGGTAATACCAACCTTCACTTGATATTTACCTTCAGGGAAGAAAATAATTGGATGTCACACCTACTAACTCAATTTCATTCTGCTAATTATTCCTTAGTGATATTTTTCCTTTTTCTCCCCTCATCACTGCATTTTGAATAGGATTAACGAAGACACTGGGAAAATTATTTTGAAGGCTATTGATCACATACACACAGTAACTATCCCCTCAATATCTCTTCAGAAGAAACCCCAGCATATAGAAACCAGATCAAGTTTGATAGATTTATATTGTAGTCTTCAAAGAAAAAGATCCAACATACCTCAGTTATCAAGCATTTTTAAAGTAAAAATGTAAAGACATGGTTATTACAGTTTCACACCACTGGGGGGAAAAAAAGAAAAACACAACCAAAGAAACAACCAAAGAAACAAACAAAAAAACCCAAAACAAAACCAACCAGCCGAACCACAAAACCCCTTGTGATTTAAACACTAATGAGCCTACTTCAAGTCAAGAGAACCAGTCCTAGTTTCTGCACCACCCAGTTCTCTGCTGCAATGCTTTTGCTCAGCGTGGTTTTTCAAGAAACCCACAGAGGGTGAGTGCCAAAATCTTTCATGTCCTATTTCTGTCACTGAGAAAGCATAATTACAGGGAAATACATTTATGACTAACATTCTGTGCCAAATATGTAGTAGATTCAAGTTTTTAGAAGTAAGAATACAAGTGTTTTGTCAGCTAACCTGGTGATCCCAAGGGCTGAACTGAGGGCAGTGAATATGCCTTAAACAAAAGTCAAATTGTTATTGTTTGATTTTGAGTTTGTTTGGGGGTTTTGAAAGAAAGTTTTAGAGTTATAGCATCAATAAATCTTTGCATAAGTCCAGTGACAATCCAATGCCTAAACGCTATAGAATATTTAACAAGTACACAAAAGTGCTAATTAACTGTTGCAACCTTCGATCCCAGAAGGACTGAAAGGCATAAAAACTAGCAAAACAAGCAAAACTGAATGAAGGCTTGGCATTTTGAGATTGTGAATTTTCATAAGGAGGACAGATTCAACAGTCAAAAACTACATAAGAAATCCGTCCCACAAGTTATTTCACAAGTTAGTGCACAGAAAATGAAACATCCATGCACATTATCATGGATTTGCAATTACTATACGTCATTATCCTTCCCAAGGCTTTGACAGGTCAGCAGGACAAAAGGCTCCCAGGTGGACTCTCCTGGCTGCTCCATTTCATTTTGGGCAACCTCTAAATGTACTGAACAGTGAATGAGCCGTGCAGGACACAGCAGAGGGCAAGCAGCCAGCACAAACTTCCACACCTCCTTCTTCCCCGGCCCCCCAGTCTCCACTACAGGGCAGGAAGAGGCTGAGCCTTTCCAAGGAAAGCAGGGAGAACATACGCAACCAAGCCTTGGGGGCAGTGTAAGAACTCTTCTTCAGCACCAGTAGACTCCAGAGTATTTGATGTTAACCCAAGAAGCCATTACAGGCTGCTGAACTGAAAAACTTCAGAACTGGGCACAGCAGAGTGGGGTTTAGGGAACTGCTCTACCAGCCCTCTCCACATTCTGCCACACTCCATGTTTATATTTATTCCTTTTAAGCACCTCTGCTATTCTAGTTGCTGTTATAATAAAAACACAGCTTTTGAGATCCACAGCTCTGATGGACAGATTCTCCTTAAAATGCTGCAGTGATGAAAAATAACATTACCTGCAAACTTTGCCCAACTTAACATTCCATTTCACATTTATACATGTTCCTATTACTAAAACATCACTGAGATTAATATATCCATAAGAATTAAGTCTGTCTCCCTCAACATCAGTTCAAGAAGGTAACCATTTATACAAAGTATTTATGTGAAAGTGCCCTGGAGACACACCAGCTGAAGGGATTGCTTTGTCAGCAGTCAGTCCTGTCTCAGTGAGCCAGTGGCATCCTGCCAGAAAAACACCTGCAGCCTGAACAAGCTGCAATATAATACGAGACACACAGAGAGAAGAGCAGAAAAGCAAAACAGTGACAGCATTAATTACCTGAACAGCTCAATGACTCAAGCAGGACACCATTTATGCCAAGTTAACACTGGCATTTCTTCCCACTGGCAAATTTCAACATTTTGATTCTGCCATCAAAACAAGTTTCATTTTTACCCACTGCCTTGCTCCCTGTATTTAATTACTCACAAACACAGAGGATGCTCTTGTTCAAATCCATTGATCTGGTCCATAGCATGATGGTTTGTGATTTATTTCCTTAAAAACAGCACCACTGCAAAAACAGCTTCTATTTTTCTCAGCTAAGACAAAATCCATCCTAACATGTTTGAGCAGCAACTTTATTCCCTATGAGTATGCTGTGGTACACTCTCCCCTGCAATTTCACAGCTCTGGCAACACTAAAACCATTGTGATGACCATGTTGCATTTGTTCCATTCCAGTAACCCAGTAACTGACCTCCCCACATGGGCCTGTTCCACATGTATCATGAAACAATAAGTGAACCTCTGAATACTCCTCCCCTTCAAATCAGGTTTCCTTCTACACTTCAAAAAAATTATAAAGCAAGTTAAGTCATGAAGGACTGAGTTGTTTGGGGTTTTTTCCCAAAGAAATTAAAAACCCTTTAGTTTTCCAAAAGGTATGCCGGTAACAACTCAATCTCATGAGCTGTACAAATACACAACTCCCATTTTCAAACCTGCTCTACTTACAGGCCTTAATGTTCTACAGCAATGATCACATTTCACATTTCTACTTGCTCCCTTCTATTTCAGAGACACTTACACCTACCACTGTTTTGCAGACTGAGACAGAACTTCTTTCAGTACCTCATTTACCAGTGCAAATCAAGTCTAGTATTAAAAAAACCCCATATATTAGAAATATACTGAAAATAAACCAGAAACACTGAAGACATTTTATTCACTATTTCAGGAAATTTTCCCCTTAGATTGTATATCTGGTAGAAAGGGCACAGATATAAAATGTTTTGTACACAATAACTACAGAAAATATGCGAGTTATCTTGGGGCTTTTTTAGTGATGTCTAGTAACTGGCACAAGTATTCAGCAATTCCTAACCTCATGAAAACTAATAGTCCTTTTATCACATTGCTAGTCAAAGTTAAATAACCAGAATTTTACAATCGTCATCATTTTAGATGCCAAAATTATTAACCACTGACTCTGGCCAATATTCTTTAAAAATATGAACTCCATAATTTAAGCTAATAACTACGGTTGCTGAGGTTTCTATAGTTACTTGTGCAAGGGTCACAGCTCCCTGAAATACATGCAGTCTCTAATAATAAGCTCCACCATAGTACGCTGAGAACCTTTAATGATTAATTAGGCTAAGACCAAGATCCTGGTACAGCACAGAATCCTAATATACTCATTACCTAGTGAAGCAGCAAACAAAACAACTTTAGATTTTCAGATAAAACTGTGACTTTAGGTTGTATCTTTGCACTCTGGTAGAAGATAAAAACCATGTCCAGCTCCTCAGACAGCACAGCCCATGGCAGAGTTCCCACCCTGGCACCACCAGGTAGGGCCTAGCTATAGTACATATTTGCATATAATATGTGTGTGTGTATCTCTTATAAGTATTACATCTAATACAATGTTACATATAAGTGTTAGAGGAACTGCATTCCTGCTTTTGATCCAGAAATGTGTTTTGAGCTAGAAATGAAATTATAAAGCTGGAAACAACAAAAATAAATGCAAGAGCTCAAATCTGTGCCCAATACCCAACAGTGAGAATCTGCAGGCTGAAAAAGGAACACTAACTGCAGTGAGGCCACACATACCTATTGCTGCATATTTACGTCCTTTTTGGTTTCTCTCATCTCCAACAAGGCCATCAAGACAAGGTCAAGTGAATCCTGGAGTTCCCTCTTAGGAGACAGGACTGCTGGGGGGCAGGTTGGTTGGGTTTTATTGGGTTGGTTTACTTCTCGGAGGCTTTCTGGTCTTTGTTTCGTTTGGCATTTTTACAACATTACTTTCAATGAGTGCTCTTTTTTCTGTGTATTTCTAAAGCTGAAAGATTACACAGCTAGTGAAAAATCTGAAACCACAACAAAACAACTTTTAACCTGTCAATATCATACTAATTTTGAAGTCAACAATAGTTAAGTAATTAATTTCTTAAATCCTCTGGGATGGAGAGATAAGTTTGCTTCACCTATAAATTGCTCTAAATATTAATTTTTTTTTTGCTTGCCTACTGGGACTAAATCAAACACAGTTAAAATGGTTACTGTGGTTACAGTGATGGATCAAGAAAAAATAAAAAAGTTATTTAACCCTCAAAATACAAATAAAAAGCCTGCAGAAAACAAAAAAACACTACTGCCATTTATACGACAAAGGAATATACAGATCCACATCTCATGCAATTTGTGAAAAACAAGGCTCTTGATCCCAAATCCCTGAGAGGCTGATCTTTTTCTTCACTTTTTATAAAAGACATTTACACTTTTTTTTTCAGAGCATAGCCATAAACGTATCATGACATCTTCTTTATAATCATTATAAAGAAAAAGGAAATTGTTTATCCAGCTAGTGAGGGAGGGGAAGAACAATGGCAAAATGGTTACACATACCAGCCAAAAGGTGGACAAATATGTGAGAGGGAACAAGGAGCACAGGACAGATACACTTTTTATGTTAACCTGCTAAAGGCAAAATAGTATTAGTACAGTTTTGAAATGAAATTATGTTGTCACAAAGCAGCCCATCTGCACAATAAATGGCATTGCTCACACAAACAGTGCTAAAGGATAACAGCAGAAATCCACAGCAAGTATTGAAAAACCAAAGCCCAACACCCTCAAAACAGTGTCCTTTTAAATCAAGCAGCAATATGAAATGTTTCTGTAATACTGTAATTGAGCAGTAACCCACACTCAGGGGTGGGAAGAGAACAACTCTAGCTCAGGGCTGAGTTCCTACAGCTTCGAAAAGAGCACGTGGCACCACCTACACGGGACAAAGACACTCCAGACCTCCTGAAGTGGTAGTAAAACAAGCAAAATCAAAGCAAGGGATGGGGGAAAAACTGAACTCATTTGGAACTGAAGAAAAAAATCAATAAAATACTGTAACTATTTTAATAGGCATTGCAGCAAAAACATCTAACCACCACTGGAGTTTCACATACACACTGGGTTTTCTGCTACTCCTTGTGACTATCTGCAAATCCTACCTAATTCTAATTATTTACTTGACAAGAAATATGGTTTACATTATTTTTTATCTGTTGCATAGATCATTTTTTATTTCAAAATAAAGTTGCTCAATAAAAACATTACAATTCACATCTTTATTAGATTACAAAAAATTATATGGGCCCCAAAAAATTGTAAAGTGGCTTTTTTAATACTAGAATTATCATGTTTTCTGTGATCTGTTTTTGCTTTAATTAGCATGGTTAAAAAAGGGGAAGATCATCATCCACTGCTTCTCATAGTACGTTGTGTTAATGAAACAATCACATTCATTATACTTTAGGATGAAGTTGGAGGACCAAGCAGCTAACAGCCATACAAAAAGGGTGAAATAAACCCAAATACAGACAGCCTTACACATACACAAGTGATTTTCATAAAAAGTTAACACTATATGGTACTGCATTTTTATTTCAGGGATATTGAAGTAGCAGTCTCTTGTCCCACACACCAGCAGAAACTGAGAGTTCCAGCTAAGGCACATCTGTAGTTTGCCTGGCCTCTCAGACTGACCTTGCAGTTTCCAGGTGCCCATGGAACAGGGCAGTGCTGGGGAAGCATAAACATTTCAGTATATGCCAGGCTTTCTAAATGATACACATCATCAGTCAGTCATCCAAGGCTGGAGCTGCAGACAGCTATTGCAAACCACCTCTCTCTGACTCAAACAGAGGCTCACCCAGCTCCTACCAAAATTCTGCATGTAATAATCCAAGTATGTCATCGAGTGTCTGCTTGTGCTTTATCATCATAGCAGTGTCTCATGCATCGTAAAGCTTAAAAAATTCTCAATCTGTTTTCAGAACTTTACCTGCCTCATTAGTCTTCACTTTTTGGCTCTACAGACTAGCAATGACAAAAAATATATAAATTATTAAATGCAAGCTAGAGAGACTGTGGAATTAGACATCAAGCCCACATTTTTTTATTGTCTGATTATATTGAGAACACACTACTCTCTGACAGCTCTAGATAGCTTTATTTCCAATATTAACGTGCTTGTTTTGAAAATGAGCCTGCCTTCTCTTTTCCTATTGTCTGAAGATACACATAAAGCAAATATTGGATATTGAAATAGAATCTAAGAAATTATTTCTAGTTTGCTAGTTTGGAGAGAGGATCAGATCCACCAGTTTTTCATAAAGAAATATGGAAACAATTCTAAGTTCCAATAATTCCACTAATGTAATCTCTGTCCTGCTGCACTGTTACATCTAAATCATTGTCTCTTCCATCTATCTAAATAGGATTTCGAATCTTCTGAGAAAAGACCTGGTATCTTCAAAAAACTTGCCAAATTCTGGGTCACTCTGTGACAGAAAATTTTATATAAAGGAAAGGAAAATATGTAGATCACTTGAGGCACTTTGCCTTTTTGCTCCCAAGTTCATTATTTATTGTATACATAAATGATGCTCAGGGCTAACACTACAGTTGTTCACTCTGCAGTAATATCCTGTATTCTTACATAAGAGGTATCATCCCCAATACTGCCCAGCCTGCTGGAATGGCATTAACCAGCACAGCTCCAAGAAGGGCACAGAGATGTATTCATTTTAGACCAGACATTTTATAGACACTGAACTGTTTCTTTCATTATTAGTTTTTCTGCTGCCTCAGGACAACTGTCAGGAGTTCTTTCCACCTCTCACTATTTCTTCTAGAAGTAAATATAACCTTCCAGTGCTTCTTTTTCCAACAGAAACGGAAGTCTACAAGAAATGGGAAAATATAAAGGAGAATATCACTGCTGTCACTTCGAAGCAGCCCAGCAGCAGGAGGGGCAGAGAAGATGAGACTTGACGCAAAGGACCTTTTTGGTCCATTACCAGTATAAGAGTTTCACTGCATTACAACAGGCAAAACAGATCTCCCCTTCTCCTCTTCTTCCTTTGCTCACACTGTACTTCAAAGCCCTACACATAAAGGAGAAATTCCTGTGAAATAACTAGCTGTTTCATTCAATAGGAAATATTTCCACTTGGTACAACACTCAATTTTCACTTTGAATTTTCTCTGCAATTAGAGAACAATGTGATTTCAGTGCAAATGAACCCACAGTTCTGAGTTATCTGTAAGTCCTTTTTATCATATTAATATTTTTTAATATAAATACAATATGGAACATTTCTAGGCTTTTCAACAGATTTTTCAAAGGTGGAGAAATTCTACATGAAACACAAAAGCAAACAACTGCTTTGTGTCACAGAACTGTTCAAAAGGAGATACTATAACAAAACTATTTTTAAGCAGTTGTTACACAAGTGTTGACTCATTAGTCCACTTGGTCTAAAACAGGTTCCTATTGGGCTTTCCTTTATGAAAAATCTAATTAATTGTAAGCAATCCAAGTGGCTCAGAGAGCATGCACACAGAGGTATACGAAACAAAGAAGAGCCCAGCTCACAGTTGAGCAGTTTTAGACAGGTGGGACCAACAACCATGAAAAAAAACTCCTTGGAGACAGCAAAACCACACCAAATAACTTTTACCCTAAGATGCTGACTCAAGACAAGTAAGATAGTTAGCATGAGAATAATAAAACAGAGCAGCTTTCAAAGCTCATTTAATTTTGTTATTTAAAATATGATCCTAGGACTAAATCTTCAGATGTTACAAGCACATACATGCAAGTTCATTTAAACAGCAGCTTCTAGTTTCGTGTGATGCCATAGGGTTTTCATGAATTTGTAGATTTTTATACTTCTAGGTAGTTTCTTGCATTCAGAGCAGCTAGCAA
>JAWWEE010000162.1:25229256-25255870 GCA_035221455.1 Xenops minutus | reverse complement strand
ACCCCAAAACCCTATAAGTAAAAGAACTCTTCTCTACTTTACCCACATAAAGTTGTCTTGGAAAGTTTTTTCCCCCTTTCCTTGCAGCAACAGTGAAATTTGACATCTCCAGGGTTTTTGTAAAAGAGGCAGATGAGGAATTTGCAGGATCTTTCACCATTACTGTGAGGCTCCACAGGAATAAAGTGCTGACTTGTAGCACAGTAATAATCATCTTAAAGCTAAGTGAGTCCAATGCTCTTGTCATCCATCATTCTGTAAAAGTGTTTTAAGCCAATTCATCTATAAACAGAATCAGTGAAGGCTGTATAAACCAAAAAATGCTGTTTTTTTAAGCCCTGCTCTTTAACACATATCTACCTGCAGGCTGTGCTAAGTTAGCAGGTATCTTTGTGAGTGGACTCGAGGAGAAGAGAACAAACTGCTGAATGGAGTCCCTGTTGGGAGACACAGGGACTAGAAGCAGGAACAGCAGGCCAAGAAAACAAAGCTGTTCATGTGCCAGAGGACCTGTCACCAAAAGGCAAGGTGCTGCCCTCCAGCAGACACGGAATGTCCCAAAGTTACCATTAAGGCCAAGGCCCAATAGAAAGACCAGAGCGATGAACTACTGCAACACTAGCAATTTGTAAAGCTCGTGAAAATTAATTTGAAGGATGAAATTAATTATGGGCAACCCAAACATCAATTAGCTTGTGTACAGAAGACATCAAAGACCTTCATTAGCTCACTCATTTTCCATGAAAGTTTTTAAGAAATCTCTCAAGCAAATACCCCCAGTTCAGCAGAACACAAATCCACTTTACTAACAAACTCCGATTACGGGCTGTAAGTTCCTCCTGATGACGCTCAGTTAGGGATGTGTTACACATGTTGAGCACACAGAGCCGCAGACTGGATCGTGCCAACAGCACGTGATAACCCAAAGGAGTGGCAAGAAGAGAGATCAACTAATATTAGAGAGTCTAAGAAAAGGAAGAAGAAGAAAAAGCTTATTTCTGATTCAAAGGAGTCTGACATGCCCCTCTTTTCAGTGGCAACTCTTTCTTCCTCTGATCTGCAGATGAAAGGAAAGCATGTATATGGAAGGAAGGGAAATCCAGATGGAAGGAGAAAAGACTGAATCCACAAGCAATTGCCTTTATGCATCTTAAAGCATTTACTTGAACTGGATGATCCTGCAAGTAACTACCCCGTTCTCCTGGGTTGGTAACGTACAATGGCAGCTCTAAAAAAGCGTTCATTCTCTCACACAAGACAGGGAAAATACTACTAGATCAGAAGAAAAGCTTAACCTGCTCAGAACACACAGAGATACTCCACAAAGTCAACTTCAGCCCAAAGAAATCAATATTCTTGTTGCTGGGTTTGGTTTTTTGGTTTGGTTATATTTGTTGGTGCTTTTGTAAATTGAAAAAGTTCAGTCAAGACAGGGTACTACTGTGATGTATCCTGGCAGGACAAAGGTTTCCTACACTGCCAATAACACATCAATTGAGAAAACAGACCTTGTTTAAAAAGTAGTGTTTCTCTCTTTACCCACTGATGCCTTAAAACAAGGGAAACAATGTACTTCACTCTCCATTGCACAGTTAATGGGAAGAAAACGTGTTGTCTCCCTGACAATTTTTAAGACTGCAATAAACTGCCTTAGAAGTCTCTAAAACCACAGAAAGCACATCCTGCAGGCAATGACTTCAGCTTTGACATTACACCATCATTTGCAGCTGGCAGTACCAATTCTGACAGATACTACTTTGTCTACAAATTCATGGAACAAACAGGTATCAATATTTGCTTCCAGCTAATTGCCCAGCTCATTTCATGTGACACAGGGAGTATCAAGTCTACAGGAAGTTCTCATATGATTTTCAAGTTTCCATCAAATTCTCACCAGTCAAAAAGTCAGAGAAATAGAAAAAAGTACTTCATTTTGCTAATATTGACTACACGGAAGTTGAGCTATAACCCCATAAGGCAGCTCTCTACTCTTCATAATTAGCAGGAAAACAGAATGTTTTCAAGCTCTCACAATTTTGCTCCCGGGTTGATGTTTGCCCATTGAAATTTGCTTCTCTCAAGGACTGAAGACTTTTTATAGCTGTTCTATTAATTCTGTGTAATAAAAACATTTTGGCACTTTCTGCTCTTGTAGGCAGTGACGTTTACACCACCTTGTGAAAGGGAACTACAACAAACAAGAAGGCAAGGGGACACAGAAAAAAGCTGAGAGAGGTCCTGGGGAGAAATGCAGAACACTGTCACAGTGCTCTGGGAACAGCACAAAAAAGCCATGTCTGTCCTTAGAAGACAGAGCAGAAAGGAGAGGTGATATTTTTAAGAACAGGACTTAATATTTCAACACAACTTCAGTGCTTCTGTCTGATCCACTGGTTTCTTTCTTCTGGCAAGGAACAAAGGAGAGGTGAGAATATTTTGAACTCCCAAAGCTATTATTTGATATACCAAAACCCAAAATAAAATTTGAAATAATTCCTAACTGATCGCTTACTCCTGTTTCAGACAGGGCCACTACATGACTTACTGTGAACCTGCAAAACACAAGGGTAAAATCTGTCTATGTAAACGTCATGCTAAAGGTGAAGACTCAAATGTCGAGGGCTAGGGGGAAATACTTTTATCAGGAAGTACAGTATATTAAGAAAACTGTACTTCTGAAAACACATGGCATAAAGCAGACGTTTTCCCTAAAAAGATAGAGATACCAGTACAAATCAATCATATATGGGCTCCAACACCTTCTCCCTCCCTCCAACAAGTTTTGCCTTTCCATTGCACAGCAAGATATGTACTCTCCCATACTTCTGTTGTCTGAAAGACTCGATTTTTGTTAGAAGTGCTTAACACCACAGCCTGCTGTCAGCAGAAATCAAGACAGAACAGAGCAAGTTGTGCCTTCTGCAAGCCTGCTGCTTCTGCAAATAAGTTGTGACATGCCTCACGTGATTTTTTTTTTCCTTCTCTTAAACTGACTTACGTGCAAAATTAGACTGATGTTTAAATAGTGTCAGGCTGTCAGAGGGAGAAAATGACAGTGCCATTGTGACACAAAACATGACAAGAAGAAAGATTAATCACTTACTCGGAAGTGAAAAGTTGAATACAAAACCCATAACCATGTGTCTCAAATTTGTTATAGCAGGTGAAAGACTGAATGCTGATCTCAAAATATGCTTCATAAATTCAAGTTAACTGAAAAAAATGAGTTTATTATAACAGCAAACACACTTTGAAAACAAAGATGATGGAGTTGAAGGTAAAAATTCCCTAGCATAAAAACATTTGCGTCAGGGTTAAAATCTGTATACATATACCTGAAACAAGTTAACTTCCTACTCAGTATTGGAAAAGAATTTCCAAACAGGAAACAATTCCACTGAGAAAGGAGGGGGCAACAACTTAGCTGTAAATAAAGCCAACAAAGAATCATGGCTACAATCAAAGTATTTCAATTGTTTATTCCACTAGTTTACATTAACTGTACTACAGCAGGATATACACCTATCACCTCTATTTCCATCACATTTTCTTTTTCCCCCAAAAAGCATCCTTCCCTTGGGCACCTTGCAGAATGATTTTTCAGCTTTTGTGCAAGTGGGTCATGCATTAGTTTACTTATTAGGCATGTTTGAAGCCTGAAAAGGTTAGTCAGCAGTGCTGTTAGTGAATAGGTTAGGAAACTGCTGGGGAAACAAAAAAGGAAATAGGAAAAATGTAAACTAATTAACACTAAATACATTCATAATGATGTGGCGACGACCACAACTTCATGATTAAAGAGTTTTAATTCTTCAAGTGATAGGATATTTTGTTTCTAACTGCAGCATACCTGAATTTCAGCACTGGAGTGAAAGGCATAAAATCATGGAAATAGCAGGTAATGTGCTCAAAACCAATGCGGCAGAAACCCCTTTTAACAGAAGGTTCTTGCCTCCCTGGCCCAAGCACATCTAGCAACTTCTTTATGTGGTCTGTAGTTAAACTACTCCCTGAAAAATTATTCCCTATCAAACCTTTTTCCCTTTCACACATTTCAACCCAATTAAAGACAAGAAAGATTAGTGTGAAAGAGACAGTTAATTTTAGAAAATTTATGCATAGACCCAAATGTGTTTAATTACTTCACTATTTCCCACATGTAGGAAAATCACTTTTAAGTAGGCTGCAAAAACAGTGCTTTAAAAAATAAAAGCTCTGTACCGAACTGCTCCTGTCATTGACATCAAATGCACAACAAATGAAAATTTAGCTTCTTCAATATTTATTTTTCATCAGATTTTTAAAGAAAACCACAAAACATACTCGAAATGTTCACTTATGTGCTTATCTGTAAAACTGGAAGGAGTCTTACAATTGAACTTGCCATTTCCTTCTGTCCTTTTCCCTTCTCCCAAGAAAGGACAACACAAACACCATGCCTGGCCCTAGTCCCGTGTGCTCCTCCTCTCTCTTGGTAACCAGGCAGCTGCTCCAGGGCCCACATGGACCCGGTGAGAGGAATACAAGAGAGGGACTGAAGGATGCACAGAAACCTTCAGACTTCCACAAAACAGACCAAGACCGTGCATTTACAAAAGCATTCAAAGACTAATTTTTTTTAGTTAGTTAGTTTTGCTCCAACCAATGCTCAAACTACCTAACACAGAATAGCTCATTGAAAAAGCCAAGGGCAGTAAGAGTTAAAATTTGACAACTTTAGAACCATCCAACAACACAGAGCTGGGATTTTAACTGGGTTTTTTTTGGAAAAAGGAATAAGAAAAAGTGGAAAAGATGAAGATGATGACAGCCAAGCTCAAAGAGTACTTTTAAATAAGGTTTGTTGAGCCAGAGATTTGAGAACTGTGACTTGAAGGCTCTGCATCCATGGATTTCATATGGAGCCAAACCTGCGAATGTCAAAATTCGTGCTATTTGTACCTGGAGACCTCCACATGAATCTTACCAGTTTAACTATCCATTTTCCCACAATCAAAATAAATATGCCCTGCATTCTTGCAAGTATAAACCTACGCGCACTTTTGAAGTCGCCTCAACATGGTAGAAAAGAGAAAGAGCACTTAAATAACCAGGCTTAATTTACTGGGAATCAGGAGTTAGAGCATTTGGAGGCCCACTCTTCAGTCTTGTCTCTAGAAACTCACATTTTGTTCAAATCTACCCTCATCCATTCTTACTTCAGCATCAAAAATACTTCAGGAGCCTTTACTAGCAAAAAGCTGCTCAGTTACAACACAGCCTTTAAAAACTTTGAAAGTCATGCTGTGCACCACTTCTTTCAAATTCACAATTTGCTCCAGAACATAAGAATCAACAATGTTCACTCAACAATAGTCTATTTAAAATCTGTGGGGGAAGGAGCATGTGCTGAAGTACAACACACAGCACAAGCTGCTATTCAGAACCAAATAATCCAAAGCCATTGTCTTAATGCATCACAACAAGGTCCATATGATTCAGTGTTCAAATGTTATCACATCCAGGAAACAAAATATTTCAATTCACCTTAGACTTTTCTCTCCAAATGTTTCTGAATTTTTCAAAGATAAATGATCTATTCATTTGTCATTTAAAAAGCTCCCTTAGCTTGGCTTACTCAGTTCCATTCTTAGCTAGAGCAGAGGCTTTAAATTGAAATATATAGCACAAACTCCAAACAATATATAATTTCACTGCAAGCCACTGCAGACTATCTTTCTCCAAACACTGAAGTTTACCCAGATGGATAAATGAAGAGATACTGCCTTGCTACCTTGTCTAAAACCCCCAAGAAACATTATCTAAAATATAAAAGTATGTGAACTATTGAACTATTCAGTTTATTTATATTTTGCACTGCTGAAAGCCAATGCATGCAGTAACAAACAACTGAATTAAACAGAAATTGTTTAACAAGCCTTTTGCAATTAGCAACTGGAAAGAACACATCAATACCTAATTAATAGAAAAGGCAATTCTTGTACAAGTTCAAAGACATGTCTCTTAGATCTCTGTAAAAAACTTTGTTACAAATTACTCAGTGCTAGCAAGCTAACAAAACACTAGCTATTAGAAATAATAAAAAGTACTAGATGACTCCAAAGTGACAGTTTTACTTCCTTCTCCTGAAAATATTTAATTGCTTAAAACGTCAGTGCATTCACCTTGATGATTAATATTCTACTGCTTAACTGGGTTTAGAAGCCTTCTTTAACAAAATTTTCTTTCTGAATATACTACATGTAAGAACCATTTGACATATGAGGCACCATGCTTCTGCCAGAAATACTACATATCACTAACCCTGTTAGTTAATGAGTGAAATGGCCAACAAATATGATTCCACTGGCACTCAAATACCACAAACGAGGCTACAAAGGCATGGGAAGAGAACATGGGAGCACCAATGTGCCAGGGAAAAAAAGGAATGGTGGCCAAGCCATCCATAAGACACACAAAGCAACAGCACAAGCCTTGCCAGACTCTAAACACAGACTTTTTACACGGGAACTTGATCACATAATCAGCAGCAGAGCTGGTGTAGTTCAAAGCCTTACAATGGTGGAGCAATGTAATCCAGTGGAATGTGTACTCTCACTTTAGATTTACGTGATGACAAGAGCTCGTCACACCACTGAGCACTGCCATCCCTCAGTGCCACGCCATTACTGACAGCAGGTCCCACAGCACGCTGCCCAGGGACATCACTGTGCACACACCCATTAACAGCAACACGTTCTGCTGCCACACCCACGCTGGGCATCTGCACGGAAATTCTCTGCAGAGAATCCCTCTGCAGTGAAGGTGGCAATGCAAAGAGAGGGCACATCCCAGGGCCAGGTTGGGCTGAGAGGACACTCATTCTAACCCAAGCACAGTTCCATAAGAGCAGAACGTGAGGCTGGACCCACGCTTTGGTATCCAGCAGTGCCACCACACGCAGTGGAAGACCCACAGCCCTGAAGCTGTGTTTGAGGCTGATCTTCTCCACCCACAGTAAATCCTATTACAAACACTACTGAAAAAAAAAGATATTTAAGAAGTTCCTTATGTGCTCCAGTACTTTGCCAAAATAAAGCAATCTCCCCTAAAACTTGGCAATCTCAGCTTGGATAAGCAGTTGTTTGCCACTCTGACAGAGCCTCTCAGACTTTGTGTTAGACTTTATTAAAGAAATTGTCTTGTCTGCAATATGTTCATCCAACCAACTGTCCTGTATCTATTTTTCCTGGCAAGACAGCAGCTGGAAACAAGGGAATTAACTTGAAAAAGTTAAAAGAAATAAGGAATATGCTTTCTACGTTTGGGAGTTCTCTGGAAAACATGATTCAAAGAGATTTAGCAATGGTTACAGACTAGTCAAAGAGACTATGCTTCTCCATGCCAGTAGTTCGTATCATATGGGCCATCTAGTCTTTGAGCCTTTAGCAGCATAGAAGAGCAAGAAAATAGGTATCTGGCGCAATTAGTATGACTTATACGATTAGTAAGATAAATACAAGTATAACAGTTCTGAATGTCACACTAAAATGTGTAGGGTGTATGTAAATGCACACACACAGAATGAAGAAAGAAACACGACATGGTTTCAGGCCAGAGCAGAGGGAAACTTTCCCCGGAGTGATCCAGGTTTAGCCCATTCAGCTTCTCCAAAAGCTCAGCTGATGACATTGACAGTGTTTCCTCAGAACAAACATTTAGACACCACTTGCTTAACCAAACAAGAATCAACACCAAAAGCTGGCACTGAGTACCTTCAAACAGGAAAGTGAAGTAACCCATTTAAAGAAGTGACTGGAACCAATCCTTTGACCAGACTAACACACCCTCTTCCAAACTATAAAACAGGAGTTGCCTTGTACTTGCATACTTAACAGAATACTGATGGTGGGGGAGCGAGCAGAAATTGGAAAGCAAGTTCTCAGGGTTACAAAACGAGGATGCAGACAGAAAACTCTGAAATCACACAAAATCTGCAAACCTTTGTTCCCTGGGCCAGCTAAACAAGTGCTCAAGTGCTGGTGCTCCTATTGCCATAATGTAGCAGCGGTTTGGGGCTTTTGCTTGAAGTTTTTTGCTGCTGTTTTGGGGTTTTTTCCTTTCACTTTTTGGAGAAGGGACTTCAGAGGGGAGACAGGACATCGGGGAATCCAACTGTATGTTATGAGCCCATAGGCTGGTTTCTAGCTATAGACATTCGTTTTTTTCATTTCTTTTGATCAGTTGGTTGGTTTTGATGGGAGCTCTTTGTTTGGGGTAGGTTTTGGTAGCTGTTTGTTCATTTAAGAGGATCAGAAGATGGCTTACTCTTTTTCCCTCATTTTTTTACCTATTACTTCAAACATTTTTTGGCAAATTTTTAGAGCTGATTGGCAGCAAATAGCATTCTGTTTCATTATACTGTAGCTTTCCTATATCTGATACCATTGACACTTTTGTCAACTGCTTTTCAAATCCTGAGTTAACCCTCATGAAAAAACCTTAGATGCCCCTGCCAAACACAAGAATGAACAGACAAAGAAAAAATCTGCTGTCATCCCTAAGTAGTAGAGATATTCCACTCACTACCCTCTCCACACAAGTTCTGTATCTTGTTCCTAATTTCCCACAGAAAATACATTAAATTGTTAGGTCAGACAGGAAGGGTAACATCCAGTTGACAATTAGGGGCAACAAGCAACAGCACATGAAGACCACAGAGGGCTAGAAGATGCTTTTGTTTTTCTTGGGACATGAGCAGTCTAGGAGTTTTTTTATAAATACCTGCACTTTCAGAACAAGGAATAAAAAGTTCATCGCCTTTAACAGGTAGTTTGGTTTTCTCTGTATCAGATACAGTCAATAACGTGTCTTCTATTAACTGAATGAAACCATTTTCCACCACTTGAAACCATACGGCAGAATACATTCACCAGGCAACTAAAACCTTGTTTATAATGTGTTTGCAGCACAGTTCTGGGTTTAGGTTTTTTTTGTTTCCTGAGGAACATACTGGAGAAAAAGCCAAGTACTGGAAGTCCCAATAACACCCTCTGTTTACAATGCAATCAAATGTTAACACGATAAAAATACTTCAAATGCTGTTTGTTATTCTCCCTCAATTCTACCTTATATTATTTGAAGATATTTAAACTATGTTTATATTCTCAGCATCCTCCAAGAGTGGCTAGTGTTACTCATTAGACAGCCAACAGCAAAAGAAATAGTATTTACTCATTTGCTCTACACAATTGGAACAATTTCAATATTACCCCTTTTTCTCATTTTCACTTTAAATGAACAAATAAGCCAGGAAAAAACCCACTTCTCACTTGAATTTCCAAAAGAGTTACACCACATATGTCTTTATCTGTATTTAATATAGGGATACAGGTGTACATCTAGGACTAAAGTATGTGCCATGCTTTGGTTACCAGCAAGCTGGACATTGCCATCCTCACCTTTCCTCTTCTTCTATGGGGTTACCAGCCAGGTAGGCCTGATACAGTTTTTGTGCAGTCAACTTTCGAGCTCAGTTCCACTACCAGAATATAGTTAATTAGAGCAGAAAAGTAGGCAGCCCACAAAACACCTGATAGCTCATGTTTATGATCCAGATCATTCTGAACCTTTTGACATAACTCTCCCAGTGCCTGCTGACAGGTACATACAAGCTGGGGCTTTTGAAACAGTCACTGATCAATTAAGTATCACAGCACAAGGACAGTCCTTTCTGTCAGCCCACAGTCTCTATTTCCAGCTCTAGTACTACTTTTCAGACTTCCAAACTGCAGAATTATTCATATCCTCATTAGTTTTAATGAAGAAAAGCTGAAGTTCCAAATGCTGCAATTATCAGGTTTTCTTCTCCTATTTGTGACCAATCATGAAGTTTTCTAAACTTTGAAGCAGCAAAGCTGACCAGCATAGCTACAAAACCTTTTCTGCTGGAGCATAATCTTTCTCCACACAATTTTTTTTTTTTTTTTTTTTTTTTTTTAATCCAAGAAGGTAAAACCCAACTCCTCTGCAATATTTTTGACTTCATGGAATAGAACTTGCTCATTGCTGAATGACATTTAGATGAAGCAGTATATAGATTTTTTTTTTCAAAAAGCCCATGGACCTATCCTAAAAACTAATCCTAAAACCTCCCTTAAGAGCCAGACCTACAGGGCAGGACAAGAGGTGCTGTCTAGCAGGCATCTTCTCCAGGGGAAGCAGAGAGGACTTTCGAGCAAGCTGGGTACAAGAGGAACAGCCCAGACAGGAAGGTGCATCAAGTGGTAAAGGACAGTTCTTATTACATGTTGAATTACAATTTCTAAGTTACTATATAAATTACTCATATATTCCCTTCCTTCAAGAAACAAAAGGAATTTCCCTGAAGAGAGGACACCAGTAAAAATGAGACGCTGCAATGGCAACAAAATCTCTGACACTTGTGAGCTGCTACAACAAAGTCCAGTTCAACAAAGCAGTGCAGTCAAAGGAGTGAAAGATGGCCTTGCTTTCCCAAGGACATTTATTGTCCCATCCTGGTGCATTATTGCTTAGCAACACAATAGGAAACTAAAGTTCTTCCTGGAGTGGTTGCAAGCAAAGAAGAGGAGCCTCAACTCCTTATGGGTGACCACAGCAGTGTGATCACTTCAGCAACAACCTCCCCTACCCAGCATTGCTGCCTCTCACTGCATCTGAATGGTATAGAGTCCACAGAAGGAGTTACTTTGTAAAACTGTTCTCGGTAAAAACAACTGTGTTTGTGTCAAACTACTTTAAATGCAGAACAGCTCCTGTACAGTTCAGAGGGCAAGGGCAGCAAGACTGAGTGGAGACAGACACCACCATCTCTTCTGAAAGCAAATGCACACTTAGGCTGGCTCAAGGCTGCCAGCACACCACAGCCAAAGCAAAACTAAGCCTAAGAAACACTCATTGCCTTTGCTGGTCCTTCAGAAAGTAGAGCCTTCAGACACTGAAGTAAAAGCTCCTTTTACAGAGACAAAGACAGCCTAACAGGCTATCTAAGCACAGGTGTACAAAACTGCTGCCACCTTTGCTTTTGCATGGGAAGGTCAGGACAGCATCCTAAAATGGTTATAGGGAAATGGGAATGTGACTCTCCCCTACAAGACAGCAGAGACCATACAAAGCTACAAGTCCTTTCTTGTATCCCATGCTAGCTTTGTGGGGACTTGAAGGAGCAGGGAAGGTTTCTGAGGAAGAGATTCTGAACACAAAAACACTGCACCTTTTTAAGCTTTCATATTCACAAAAATGAAAAAAAATGAAACTTTTATAGGAGGAAAAAAGAAATAACCTTTGCTGAAGTGCACTTTGTATTTGGTTTCTTAGATTAACTGCTCTCTCCAAAAGAATTTACTTTTCCAGGTTGTATTTATACATGAGACTCCATAGAATTCTAGCTATGAAGGTGCTACTTGAACTGCCATTAAGTGAATGCTGCTGCTATACAGAGTAATAGAAGCTGCCATCTAAAAGGAGAAATTAAAATTCTTCACTCCTTTATTCATCAGGTATTATAACCAGTTTGCAGAGAGGAGGCACAGAAATAAGAACTACAGTTCTATACAAGGATTACAAATAAAGCCAGTGGGTAGTTTTAGCTTCATATAAGATCTGATAACTTGAAAACTAAATACACCACACGTGGTGATCAAAGCTCCTCACATAATACATTTCATACCTACCTTCAGCAGCTTAGCTTCAATGTCACAAAGGTAAAGCATCTTAAGACACCCAGTTCCTGTTGCTGCATTGTTTGTCCATCTCACTATCATTATTCCATACTGACTTATAGGAACGTCTTGTTCAAACATGGTTTTTTCCTTGAGGCTTTGACTGCTATGGGGTAGATATTAGACATAAAGGAAAGTATGGGAAAAACCTTCCTTAAAGGCTGAACATAAAACGATGTAAGAAACATGTCATCTAAGAAAAACTTTTCAGAAGTGTTAATATAAAATGCATTACCACCATATGAAAGACTCCTCAGATTTTAAACACGTAAAACATTAAGATCAGGAAAATCTCAGTACTCTGAAATTCTGTTCTTTGATTTCTTATCAGTCAGTAATCTTTGTGTAGTCCCAGGAAGGCAAGCAATCATATCTTGAAAGTGCCACTAATATAACCTGGGTCAAGCTAAACCTAGCAGTTTAAGCTTAGGACCTCAATCAACAGCAAATGAGGACATTTCTTCAGCAAAAGAAGAGCAAGTCTTCATCTTCTCTAATGGAAGTTCTCCCAAGAAAATGATTAGCAACCTGATTGCATGATCTAATGTGGTGTATTTTATTATCCTCTTAAGAATTACATCTTAAGTTAAAAATGCATTGGAAAAGGTGTACTTTTAAAAAAAAATACAAAAAATGAAAACCCCAACAAAATAATTACTATAATTACTATACCCTGCTAAATAATCATGTCAGAGTAGAACTTGAGTTCATAAAAAAGTTAGCTCTTATTTGAAAAAGCAAGGAAGATACGAAATTGCTTTGTTAGGAGGACAGTAACAAAAAAAACCCCTATAGATTGAAACCCAGATACTTTTAATTAATGAGAAATCACACACCACATCAAGAAACAGAACTTTTCAAAAACAGCAGTATAAGGCATGTACTGTTTCAATGCTGTTCCAGGGAGCCACACAATGCACATCTGCACTTGGCTAGCTTTTCATGCGTGTTTGTTTTAAGTTCTGATTATTGCTTGTCTTCAACTCAATTTTCAACTAAAAGAAACAGGAAAAGCAACGGGAAGGGCACCCACAAATGAAGCGTTTAACCAAGGTGAAAACACGTCAACATCATACATTCAAAAAAAAATAAAATTTTTAGAATTACACTTTGCCACATACACATTGCAATTGACATTTCATGCCATTTTTCCACCATAAGATAAATGCATTTCAGTGGGAAGTAAAAGCTGTATTTTATTTACCAAGATTCAACTACAGTTATCAAGCATTTCTTTGTATCAAACATTTTTATCCTACTGTTTCTTCTGGCACAGGAAATCTGGGTAAAATTACCAAGGACCCTTGAACTGAGTACCTAGAGGTGGCCTAGGCACCCTAAATTTTTTCCTCCAGTTCTAGCATTCCCTTCCAAAGAAGAAACAGAGCAAGACAATCTCTCAGAAGTCAACACTTCTGCAGCTGCTCTGTGGCCACAGAGCCTGACCAAAGGTAACAGCAGAAAGCAGTGACACTGGGAGCTGCACTCAGTGCACAGCCTGGTCCTCTCCACAAACCCAGACACCCAGAAAGATGGGAGCTCCTCTGGGGAGTCAGTGCCTCACCTACTGTACCACCTGGGTTGGAGACAGGTAGCTTCCTTCTCCACTGCAGCCCCTGTCCTCAGCAAAGGCAACAGTGAGTACACTCTAAAATATTTTTTGACATCTCCTTTGCTTTTCACACCACTTCTTTCATACTTGTCCAAAATGGTTCCAACAACAGCTAAATTTCAGTGATTCTTCAGATTCAAGCATCCCATTCTGATTCTCAAATCTGAGTCATTTGCAAAATCTCTCTTCTTTTCAGACAATGTGGTAAAATCCTGAAAGCTGAAAACCCTTCAAATCTGAGGAAAACATTGTTGACTTTCCTTCTTTTAAATAGCCACTTTCAATTATATGAACAGACAGCTCTATCACTAGAAAAATAAGAGTCTGAGCATGAGCTAAACCCCAAGAGAGAAAAAGCAGGACATTCGAAAAGGCATATGAACAAGCAGCAGCACTATCTACCATCCAACAGCACAAATTAAGGAAGTGTCTGCCATCCTTTTGTGTTAGTTTTGCTACACAAACATGAAGTTAAGATAGCCTTTGCACACTTCAGAACACGTTTTCAAGAAGTTTTTCTTATTTCTGCTTCTCAAACCTTTGACTTCTGGATTACCTGGAATCCCTTGTAACAGGGAAGGAATCTTCAAAAACAAGGAGGCAATTAAATGTCTGAAAAGAGCCTGGAGTAAAAAAACAAGAATTAGACTACTAGCACTACAACAGTCAGAAAACAGTTCTAACAGCTTCATAAGAATTAGGGGGAAAAAAAATCCAACCCCACCAAACCCCCAAAGGAACAGCTGCATGAGAAGCCAGCATTGAATGGAGTCAGCAAAAGGGCTTATGGAAAGTGCCGCACAGCAAACACATTGACCTGCCAGAAAGTTCTGAATATTTTAATATTACAGTAATTTTTCAACTGGACTACTTATTCCCAGATATCTTCTCTTGTAACAGTGTCATCTCTAGTACTGTTTTCCTGAATGCACATTTTTATTTATTTAAAGATTGTTTTAACTTCATTTTATTTTTGGTTAATTAACTGAACTTAGAACACAGAGGCAGCATTATATCTTGACCTTCAAATGTGTAACTGAATAAGATTATTTTTTAACTGAAGTTCTTGAACTATTGTTCCATTTGTATTTGAAGAAAGAGAAGAAAACAAAGTCCTCAAGACTTGAGTCTTCCAATAATTGTAACTCAATTTTGCTATTAACACCATCACCACAGAGTAAGAGAATGAACACAAAACCATTAATACCCAAGAGAATCATAGAATCATTTTGGTTAGAAAAGACCCTTAAGATCATTGAGACCAAGCATTATCCAGTACTGCCAAGTCCCCCACTAAACCATGTCCCTGAGTGCCACATTCAAACCTCTCCAGGGATGGTGACTCAACAATTTCCTGGGCAGCCAGTTCCCATGCTTGACAATCCTTTTAGTGCAGAAATTTTTCCTAATATCCCATCTAAACCCTTCCTGGTGCACCCCGAGGCTATTTCCACTTGTCCTATCACTTGTTATTCAGGAGAAGAAATTGATCCACCTCACTACAATGTCCTTTCAGTAGGTTAGAAGGGGAAAAGGTCTCCCTTGAGCCTCCTTTTCTTCAGGTTAAACACCCTCAGCCACTCCTCCATAAAATGTGTAAGCAGGTTATGAACACAGTCAGTTCTGGCTCTTTGCAGAAGATATTTCTGAACTCCCAAAAAGATGAAGGCGTGTTCTTTTATTCACACACCTGCGCAAAGATATTTCCTGCACAAGTGGTACACTCAATGCCTGTATGTCTCCACCCCTACAGCCTCCAGTGCACATCAGCTTCTCCACCCCCTCAAGGAGGCACTAACTCACACTCATTTGGCACTTGCAATGCAAGTCTACTATTCCTCCGCTACAAAGCTATTGAGGCAGCTCAAGTACGGAGCCAGTATCCTGCCCAGCCTTTTGAAGCCAAGCTAAGCCAAGCTAAGGCAGTCTATGCCAATCTGCATAGACTCCACATTGCATATATTAAGAAGTAGGAACATACAATGGGGTTATATGTGTACATTTTTAAAGGCAATTTATAATTTTATAATTTATATATATAATTTTCCTCAAATGTGACAACAGAGCCTTAAATAAATAAGGATTGATGTCTCAAACCTGCACACAAGAATTGAGTTGGCTTTGTTTTTTTTTTAATACTTCTAGGAGGTATTTGCTTTCACAACAGCAGTCATATTAGGCCATCTCCCCTAGAATACCATGCCCATTGCAACCAGAGAGTTAAAAAAATTCCAAATTGTTTGCACCTGCTGGAATGTAAATGAGATTTCTACATTCAACCTGTCACAGCTTCAGCTTTCTGGAGGGAAGAATCACAGGAATTAGAAGAATAGACCTCGACATAGGAGTTGTGTACAATCACAAGTCATGCAAGTCTACTAAACTGAAGAAATTTCCCAAAACTCTACCAGGACCAACTTCAGTTCCTTGGGCCAGAACATGGACCCTTCTGAAACGGAACGAAATACCAACACAAAACTTCTCCTCCCTCTCCACTGTCTTAAGCAAGGTATACCACAACAGATGTTTAATTCCTTATACTGAAGCCCTTGTACTTTGGAGCCCTAACTGTAAACAGAATAAAAAACTCTTCTTCAATCCATATGCAATCTAAGACAGGTGAAATAATAATATCATAAACAATTTGAGTTGCAAGGGACCTTTAAAAGTCACCTAGTCCAACCCTCCTGCCATGGGCAGGGACATCTTCAGCTGCATCAGATCACCTGGAAGCCCCTTCGACTTGATCTTGAATGTTTCCAGGAACAGGTGGCATCTCCCACCTCTCTAGACAATATGTTCTAGTGTTTCATTACCCTCATTCTAAAGTTTTTTTTCTTCTATCTAGTCTAAACCAACCTTTTTTCAGTTTAATACCATTGCCTCTTGACCTACTGCAACAGGCCCTGCTAAAAAGTTTATTCCCATCTTTCTTACAGACCCTCTTTTAGTACTGAAAGGCTGCAATGGGTCTCCCCAGAGCCTTCTCTTCTCCAAGCTGAACAACCCCAACTCTCTCAGCCTCCTAAACACATCAATTAAACCACTATGTGGAAGCATTTACAAGCCCAGCTTACTTTATAGCAAGACAATCCACCAAATTATTTTACGAGGTTAAGCATTTTCACAATGCATATCACCCCCTTGATAAACATCAACCTGCGTGCTTATATGCACTTAAACATCAACATGTCTATATAGAATGCCAAATATTTATTACATCAATGAAAATCATTAAGGAGGAATAAGTCTCCCACCAGGTTATGCTCACACAAAGAGATATTAAGCTCCTTTTCATCAGGACATTTGAATGTTCATTCAGGCCCCCATTTGTGGCCAGCTGCACTCAGAATGACCTCCCTCCCTCCATCCCTCTCATTGTGCAAGGAACAGAAACACAGACAGCTTCAGTTGTCAGACAACCAATTAGCTCCGGTACTTAGTGCCCAGATGACAAAACACATTTTCAGGTCGAGAGAAAGTGTTACAGCTGCACAGCTGAACACTCCCCAAAAACTAAATGGCCCAGGTCCCAAACATTCTGCTGCATGTTTTTAATACTCTTTGAAAAGGCAAAATACAGATCAGAGAGAGGGATCAACAGAAAATCAAATTAGGAAAGCACAAGTCTCAGATTCACGTGTCTCTTACATAAAGATGATTTTAACTCCAAAAATCCCCCTTTTAGCATTTAAATAGGCAATCTTATTCCAAAACTGTAAGGAATCTTGTTAGTGTCACAGATCCACTGTCACTGTTATTATTTTTTTTTTTTTTTTTATCTGAGAAAACTAATGGAATAGTTACCACAAATGGAAAAACTCTGGTGGTTACAGATGTTCAGATAAAGAGTTCACAGTTCAGAATGTTCAAACACAAACATAACACAGGAAAAGTGAAACTTTGGAGTTCATCTGGTATGAAACTTTATAGGCACACTATGATCAAGTAGGTAGAGCTGAAATAAGTAACCTTTGCAATGTGTTCCAAGAAAATTTTTCTATTTTAAGAAAAATTATACATCACTAAATATGTAAAAGCTTATAATTTTTTCTAGGATAAACAGGAGGTTGATTAATGCATACAGGCACCGTGTTATGGCTCTAAATCTATAAAACCCAATTTTCTTTAATAACCTAAGCAACATTTGACCAGGTGTCTGTTCTTAAAGCTATGAACTTATCTTGAAGCATATTGCTAGACCCGAAGTTTATTACAAGAATGCTTCCAGTAACCAGGAGCACGATAGTGTAATCGCACACCCCAGAATGTAATACCACGCTTAAAAAATGGTTATTTCAATGATTACACTAATGAGTTCTGAACTTCCAACCCATGTGCATACAGTTTCATAATTACACAGCTTGAAATCCTCATCAGCAAATCCAAATGCTCCTGAAATCCAAATCATTTTATAATCTTGAATAATGCATGGCACCTCTGCAGCAAGAAATTAAAACAAATTTCATAAAAATGCAAAGCTTCATAATCTGTATTCTAAAAGAAGCTGCATTACTGAAATAAAGTGTTGCTTAGTAAGTACTAATGATAGTGATTTTTTGCCCCCTCCCCCTGGTATTCACAGTTCAAATCCCACTTCAAAAATAAACAGACTAACTCCTACCAAAATATCCTTTTATATATATATATATGGTGGCTCACAGCATAGCCTACTACACAAGAGTGAAATCAGACATCTGTTTCCTAAACAAGCACTGACTCAAAATGGCATGAAACTTTTTCTTCCTGAAAAGTGTGAAAGCATTTTTTTTAAATCAGCTGCTGCTTAACTGGCTTGCATACCGTTTTGTCAACAGCAAACCCTAAACTCTGTCTTGGCTCCTTCAAGGGCCAGCAAATCAAGACCTACAGTTTTTTGTAACAATGTCCCCATGCCCGATGCCTTTGTTTGTTTGTTTTTCAACTCTTGACAAACTCTAGATAAACCTAATGGAATTTTTTAGCAAGCATTGGTGCTGTCCCCTTTAGAACAAGTAGAAAAGCCATCATCACAGTCAACGCAAAATCACAGAATGCTCTGCGTTGGAAGGGACCTTAATGATGCCCTTGTTCCAACCCTCCCACCACAGACAGGGACACCTCTCACTAGATCAGGTTACTCAAAGACCCGTCCAGCCTGACCTTTAACACTTCCAGGGACAGGGCATGTATCCACAGCTTCTCTGGGTAGCCTGTTCCAGTGCCTCACCACCCTCATAGTGAAGAGCTTCGCCCCGATATCTAACTTAAATGTCTTCTCTTTCAGTTTAGAACTGTTCCCCCTTGTCCTATCATTATCTACCCATGTAAAAAGTCACTCTGCCTTGTTTCTACAGGCCCCCTTTAAGAACTGGAAGGCTGCAATGAGGTTTCCCTGTAACCTTCTCTTCTCCAGCTTGAACAAGCCCAACTCTCTCACCCTGTGTTCATAAAAGAGATGCTCCATTCCCCTAACCATCTTTGTGGCCCTCCTCTGGCCCCTCTCCAACAGATCCAAATCTTTCTTGTGCTGAGGAATCCCAACCTAAGCACAGTATTCCAGGTGGGGTCACATCAGAGCAAAGCAGACAGGAAGAAACACTTCCCTCAACCTGCTGGCAACACTGCCTTTGACGTGGCCCAAAATGATAGATACCCTGTTTTGCTCTTGGATTTTTTTTTGTCTCTCACATCATCATATTTTAAGGTGCTAAAAAGGGCAAAGACAGTATTTAAAATATGCCCTTTCTAATACTTCCCTTCCTTGTAGAGACATGTGATGCAGAGCTAATTATCAGATACCTGAAGAGCTTCTAGTGGGGCTCCCTTAGCAGAACAGAAGTTGCATGGAGGTTTTATTCACAATTCTGTTTAGTCTTTATAACTTCATCACTCAGAACTAGCTATGAATATTTACGTAAACAAATACTGCCAGCAATACTGATTTCATATCCTAATAACTTTGATTATTGGAAATTACAACTGAAGCGTATTAAAAAGTATTTATACAAGGAAGAAACAGTACTCTAAATGTAACAAAGATGATAATTCTGTATTAGGCTTTCCGAGGTTGTAAACGTTATCCAGAACAGAAGAAGTTAAATCCATTTTAATTTTCACTAATTTAGGGTTTTAAAGAAGAATGCATTATTTGTTATCCTTTTGCTAATAAAATTTTAAGATTTCTGCTTGTCTGTAGGATCTCATTACTGAAACCACAAAATATGAATACAAACTCAGAAGTAGTAAGGAAGAGTAGCAGAGACAAACATCTACACATATTCTGGCAGAGATACTAACCACAACCTACAAGTCATAATAAGGGTGTAAAGAAAAACCCCAAACAACAAACACACAAAAACCAAATCAAAGAACATCAGCTCTTACATACCCATTTTGCCAAATCTTGGCAATTTCATTTTCCTCATCTTGAGCATATCAGGCTTTTTGATCTACTAATCCCTTGTTTTACCTCATTAGCAGTGAGGAATGAAACATCAAAATTGGCTGCCCCTGGCCACCAGTTTTTCACACAAGGCATTCAAACTCACAGAAGTGTAACCAAGACTCTGCCAGAAGCACTAAGTACCAAAAGTTCGAAGTGTGTATTTGCTGCAACCAGTCTGACAGCCAGCAAAAGCACACACATTAAAACAATAACTTCACCATGGTATTCATGAACTAAATGTAACATTGAGTGTCAAAACTCTAGTCCAGAGCAATATTAACCACCTTACAAAGAAGAACTGTAATTTTTTTCTTTGATGCATGCCTTTTTGATGCAGATTTTACAAAAGATACAGAGCATCCAAGTTATAACACATCACTTTGAACAATCCCATGTCCATTACACACTTCAAATGTTACCTCCACCTGACATGAAACCAATATTATTAAACTGCTTTCTGTGTTACCAGACACCTCTCACATTCTTATAAAATAGATTCTTTTAAAATTCTCTAGGAGGAAGATGACTAATAAGCAACAGTATGTAGAGAAGTCTACATAAAAAATCTCACCGTAGCATATACTTCAATAGCTAAAAATTCTCATTTATAATACATCTCTTACATCTCTTGCTATGTTTTTTCCCAAACAAGTGTAATATACTATTGCACAATAAACTGAAGAATAAAAAAACCCTTCTATTCTGCACTCCAGTTATCAGAAAGTTACAAAACCCTAGAGAGCTCAATTACACAGACTTCTAGAGTTTGAAAGACATTTCTCTAACTTAAGTATGCATTACTTGCATGGATCATATACTTGAGAATCAAAGCACACAACAAAAAGATCTGTAAAGCATGACATCTCCTGGCTCTGACACATTGGAAGGTAACTTAAACCAACCAGCACTGAGGCCTCTGCCACTGATTTGCTGAGGAAGCTTTTAAAAGAGCAAGCTGTAAATCCACATGAAGAGAAATTCCCTCTGAATTCCACAGCCCTTTCTTTCGTTTTTAAACTACCAAGATATTTCTGTCCACTAGCCTCCTTCTCGTTCTGACTTCATTTTGCCATTTTTCAACTTGATGCAGTTTTCTTTATCACCTCACACTCTTCAGTCACAGTTTCAGTACTTACCTAAAGGTTACTTTAGCTCTGATTTCCTTCTCCATTTCATGATGAATTTGATGGTTGAATACAACAGAAACTGTACAAAGCTGGAATTCACTCAATATAAGTTAATTCAAATACACATTGCACCTTAGAGTGTGCCATCACTTTCACAGTCAAAATGACAACCCTGAAGGTCTACAGAGTCAAACCCAGGTCAGAAAATAAATGCTCTGTAAGTGCTAATCCCAGCCAGCCATCACTCCCAGTGCCTAAAACCTGCTGGAAACAACAGAAAAGTTCAGAATTCACTGACAGAAAACATGCTTGTATAATTATATCAGTCTTGAAGTTCACACCAGCTTCATTTCAACTGCTTTTCTGAAACAACTTCTCCAAACCAGCCTCACACTCACAATACCATCACTGAAACCAAAGCTACTTGCAAAGACCTCTGTCTGAAGTAAGACTCCAAAGAATAACTTAGAATCCTCTACAAAAACTTCGGCCAGATTTTGAGCTTCTTATCAGGACCTTGCACAGGCCCAATAACTATTTTGAACAGCCAGCAGCTGATTTCTCCAGCATTTGGAGACCATCCAGGAGACATGTTTTCTCAAAATTGCACTTCTGCTGGTAGTGAACTGAGATGAAAGAACACAATGATTTTGCTGTTTAATATTTCATTAAATGCTTAGGTAAAATAGGTATCTGAACTACACTTAATTCATACCATTTACTTGATATCATCATTAGAAACACTTAAATGACAGTTACAGTCACTACAAATCTTGAAAAAGTGTCACTGTTTCAGCATTTCACTGATGTTGCTTTGTGTCCTTCAAAAGCTTCTGCTGCTGTTAAAAAACACAAGTCATCCATATTAAACAAAGGAGATTCCCAATCAAAAACTAATTTCTAAGATCATATTGGCATCCTGCTATTTCACTGTCAGCACAATGCCCATCACAATCCCTTACCTTTTCTTCCCCTCTTCCACTCCTAAAAAACCCACCTCCCACCACAAACCCACCCCCCACCATTAGCACTGACACTGCAAGCAAACAAGGCTCTGGAGAGGTTAAACCTGCACCACCTTCTAGGATGACACAGCACTGACCACAAACATTCAGCAGCTTTGTTGGCCAAATTGTAACTACTGCAACACTGCCCTTGCAAGCACAGTCTCATAAAACAACATCCAAAGAAACCCACAAAAAACCAAAAGACCCCCAAACAACAAAAGAAAAACAAAACAAACGAGTAAAAACCTCATGAAACAAAACCAAAACAAGCCAAATGAAAAAAAAAACCCAGCACCCTGACAGTAGACCATCACCTACTTCTCTGCTCTGCTGATAAAAGCATACCCATAAACATGTTTTGCTATGATTCTGTCAAAATATGAACATACAGATATATGTACAAGTTTGATAGAATGAGTATTTTCCCTGTAGACTTCTACATGTATTCAGAAAGCAGAACTGTTGTGATCTAGGAAGCTTATTTTCCTATAAGCTAAGAAAGTTTTAACTTAACACAGGCCTTCATTACATCCTTTAGTCTCCCCAGGTGCTTGTGAGTATTTAAAACATGACTCCATGTAAAAATCAGAGGGAATCTAACTGGTACATTAAGTTTATGCCTTTAAGACATGTGCCAAACAGAGTGATATGAAAGGAAACACTTTGCACTCCATCTTTCACACAGTCAAGATATTTTCTCAGGACATTATCTTCCCCATGAAGAAAAGTCATTTCAAGTGAAACACCTGTTAAAAAGTGGACTCCATTTACAGCTTCAACACATTAGAATCAGACAATTTAAACAGTGTGTTTTTATTCAATTGACAAAATTTGGGGGGGTTAATTAATCCATCATTCAGATTATGAGGGCATGAACCAATTGCTAGATAACTGAGTTAACTAGATAACTGAGTTAAACTATTTTAAAGCTACAAAACTATGTCAACTACCTCTGACATCCAATTCAGGCCACAGATTATTGCTACAGCAGCAGCAAGAGGGACTCTCAGCAAGTAAAATTTCCAAAGCACTTTCACATGACACATTACCAAGCACAAATAATACTAATTTAGACTTGTTTTATACACAAATAAAACAAGCCACTCTCTCCAGCATGCTTAACTGTGCAGTTGACAGCAATTGATATCATCCACTGTACTGCCTACTTGCTGAACTTTGATTAATTTTGAGTTCAAGAAGTAGTCATGAAGTTAACATAAGCAGATCTCAAAACCACTGCCACTCCCGATAATGGGAATTACACATCCCAGTGTCAGCATTTCAGTGTTGGAAACTGACCGTTTATTCCATCTTTGTGTTCCCTCACCCACCACAGCACTTGCTCCTTAGCTCATGAGTAGCTGTGCCTCCTTAACAGTCTATTGTCAAGGACTGTCAAAAGCTTTTGAAATTCCAAGTAAATTACATCTGATAGTGCTCTCACTGTTTTGTTGTCACAACGAAAGAAATCAATAGATTAGCAAGGACATTTTCCTCTGAAGAAACTGTGTTAATTTACTGCTATCAAAATACAATCTAGAGCAGATGATCCCTTTAAAAAGCATCAGCTTTCCTCTGCTATTGAAGAAGAGCTTGATGGTCAACAACGTCAAACACACCTTTGGTTAAAGATACTGAGGTTAAGTGCAATGCTTATTTTTATACAGAGTGACTGATTCAATGGGAAACTACATCCCTGGCTTAGATGCACAGAAAAGGCTGACAAGGACAAGAGATCAACAAAGCTGTAGCCTACTCATTTATCACACATTCAGGTAATCATAACTGAAGACAAGCAGTGCACAGATAAATGTACCAGAAATTCCTTCATCCACACAGGGACTTTAAACACCAAATAAGACTGCAGGTCAGTTCGACCTGACTATCTCCTCCCCTTTTTTGTAAAGCTTAAAGATCCCCTAGTCGAGATTCTCAGTGTGAAATAACACTGGTGAAAGCTCAAAGGCTAACAGGCCACAATAAAACTATCAAAACTATTTGTAAGCCTTTTATGGGCCTGGTTCTTTGTTATCAGATCATATGAAACCTTCTAAGTAGGTAGTATGGACAGCTCCTTACACATGCTACAGAACAATTCCACTCTCAAATGAAAGAATTCTTCAACCTCTCAAACCAGCAGATCCCTAACATCATTCCCGCCACTTTAAACAAAAAAATCTCATTTGTCACTGCAGCTGTTGCTGTTCAGCAAGTCTCTTACCCCTGTTTCACTAGGCCATTCTGAAGAAGACGATAGTGATGCATTGCATGTAACTGATATATCACAGGAAGAGAAAAGGAGTTTGCTGTATTGCTAAAACACCTCAGGCCGCTTCAGGGACTAAGATCCCAGTTTTCCTGTGGGTTTTCGTGGTTTTTCCTCAAAGCAGCTTTAGTATGACAGTCTCATCTAGCACTGTTACAACTGAAGAAGCTCCAGTTCACAGCTGTGTGTGAACCAGAAGCTTCATCAGCAACATGTCCTCAACCAGTGAAACCCACCAATGAGGTACAGCAAAGTCTCTGGTCACAAGTTATAAACTGGATAGCATATCAAATATTCAGAAAATTCATGCTCATATTTGCATAAGTGCTCCTCTATTGGTGTTTCCAATAGACAAAGTCCTGGGCAGATGTGTTAATTTTCATTAACTGGTGAGAACAGTAACACATTTCCCTCTAATGCAACCTAATTTTATGACATCTTACGCTTACAGTCTTGTCCTTGATATACAGCTCTGTCCAGTCCAGAACCCAATCTTTTAGTCTCCACAAACTCCTGGGAAAAATAGTCTTATGGTGTTTTAAGTACACTTGCAGTAAATACGGACAAGCAAGAAACACGAATATGATAAAAGCAATATATATCAGAGATTCACCGTTTTTAAGAAATCCCACACAAACCACTATAAAATGACACTGAAGTACACCTTAGACAATTTTCTGAGGTACTGAGAAACAGCATCACATTAATCATAAGCAAAATGTTGCACTTTGTATTCACTGCAGAATCAACAACATATAAAGCTAGCAATTCTGTTTGCAACGTAGAGAACTATTTTTTAAGTCATCAAGCATGTGGCACTTAAAAGAGACAAAGCTATTTGTCTAAAAGCACAGGCGTATCCCATATTTGGATCTTCAGTTTCAAGCCACTAGGTACTTTTTCCTCTGATTTCATGAAGGAAAAAGATAAAATCAGCAGTTTCATAAATTATACCACTCTTCCTCTTTGCTGAAAAAAGTCACCAATTAGTTTCCCAAAACTAAATTTTGCTGTTAATTACAAAAAATTAAAAGGGGCTTCTCTGCAGTTACTACTCCACCCAAAAAGGAAATCTTATTTTCATTGGAAGTTAGAGACCCACAGCTTTCAAAATTAATAACTAGGCCTGCTTAAACTTCCAGTACCAAATCATAGAAACTCCACCTGAAATTTAACACAGCTGAAGCAGCTGTTCTTGTCACCACAGGATTTATCTGTTTTGTCACATTCAAACATGACATTTGCATGATTCTCAAAAACTTGATTATTTGCAAAGGAAGAGATTACAGAAGTTATTTTAAGTGACATAAAAAATGTCTTCAAAACTCACATTCATTTACCATTCTATTTTAATATAGGCATAAAAAGAAACACTTGAAAAGGCTAAGTCCTAAATTAACTATACTAGGCTTCTCTCTTATTATCTTCACTGCTTTGGTCATGCTTCCCACTCCCCCCTTCTACTCCAGAAGCAGAGAGCTATAGCACCTATGGGCAGATGTGTTTAAGATTATTGAACACCCATTTCACCCGCCAGATATCCAAGAAATAAGAAAGTAGCACTAGTTATTTGAAAAGACATCAAAAAGCAAAAGTAATATTGTCATCCAAGCTCTACCTTATCTTTGTCTTCCACAACATCTGCCAGCACATCATCTGGGTCCAGGATTCCTCCATCTGTATACTCCAGGTGGTGAATATTTACCCAGGAAGCTGGATCCTGTAAGAGAGATACAAGACTTCTTAACCTAACTTTGCATGATATTTTAGTGCTATCGGATAAAGCAGCTTTGTATCCCACTTGTTTTCCATCTATTTCCCTCCACAGTCACAAGGCAGAAGCTTGGAGTCAGTACCCAAAATCAACCCTGAGAGCAAATGAAAACTAGAAGACACTACCTGTAGAACACTAGGCAAATGATCTTTAAAACAGATGTGTGCAGGTTAAGTGTAACTAAGATACAGGATGGCTGCATGACAAGCAAACAATTAAGCACCTAAAGGTATCTCTGTAACACATCTATTTCATCTCTAATTTACCTCTTACTACAGTCACTTTGCTTTGTACTGAAACCATCCATTTGTGAAATAGTAAATGTTTGTTCCTTCTAGATATCACATGCTCAGAACTAAAAAAATTAAAAAAATCAATTCACACACTTGTCTCTGCAAAGTGATCAAGCTCAAACAACTGTTACAGCACAAAGCTCTATCTTAAAGCTCAAGTATTTTTACCATAATCACAAATTTCTAAAATGAAAAGGCAGAGAATAAAAGTACCTCTGTGCAGTAAGTAAGCATGTTAATTTAGGTCATACAATTTACCTAATACAGATACCTTGAGAAACAGTATAGCCTGGTGTCATGGGTTTAAGATTGGTTTCTGTTGAAAGCCTCTGGAAGTTTCCCTCCATCCTATAGAGCAGAGCCAATG
>JAWWEE010000162.1:25207192-25228749 GCA_035221455.1 Xenops minutus | reverse complement strand
GGCTGATCCAGCAACAACTGGTTGTGAACTTTCCATTTCCCTGTCCCCTGCACCATTGTGAGAAGGATGGGGCATAGACAGACAGAGGGGTGGGGGTGGAAAGGTGTTTGTAACTTGTTTCTATTTCTTATTTTTAGTTATTAGTTTGTTAGTAATAACTTTAAGCATTATTCTAAGTTCTCCTTTGCCTGTGGTGTTAATGAAAGCTCCCCTTTCGGTTATCTCTAGCCATAAATTCCAAGCTGGTTTTTTTTTTTTCCTTCCTTCTGGAAGGGGAAAAGGGGAGGGGGGGGGGGGGCGAGGGGAAGGCCTTGAAGGAGCTTTGCTGGACATCAGGCATTTATTCAGGGTCAAACCTCCACACCTGGCCCTACCAATAAACTTACAAAGCATGATGCTCTCAAACTGGAACACATCGGGAGCTACAGATGTTCCTCCAGAATCTTTTAACTAATGCAACCACAAAAGGCTTTCATAGTTAGCAACACTAAACCAGCATACTTGAAACTCACTCCTCTTAACTGGACAAACTTCTGTGGCTAACGTTTTTGACTAATGATATTTTAGAACCTGTTATACGTATTATGCTGTTTAAGCATCCTCTAGACAGAATAAAGCTGAACTTAACAAACTAAACAGCTGATTAGGATATTTTATTTTCAATGTTCACTTCTATTTGTGATTGAGTAGCTGCACCAAACTCAGGTCTGTCACTCTATTGTCCCAACAGAATGCTGCAAGTTGGCAGGACACAAGGTCAAGACACACAGCCACCCTAAACAATGTGAAACACAGATTCTTATCCTTGTTTTACTTTGAGCCACAACAAATACAGTAATTGAATTACTTTTGTTAGTGGTCATCTCAAGAAAAAAAGTCTCTAAATCGGTCTCAAAGAACAGAAGATGACATTCCTCACCAATCTTTTGGAGCAAGCATCGCCAATATAAGATTTTATTTTTTTTAAAGAAAGGAATAACAATTCACACTAAAATACAAGAACTAAACCAGAACAGTATTCAGTTTCCGTCGAAGAAAAATAAATACTTGTAAATGTTTAGGTACTGCTCCCACACATACTCCGACTGAGGATCGTTTGATCTCAACTACCACAGACTACAGCAAGACTGAACACTTGCTGTTTCAGAAATGCAAGTGTGAAACTGGCTTCTATTAATTTATATGAACTTCATCCCTGAAAGTTAAAAAACACACACAGGGTGGGCAGGGAGCCTTTTAGACTTGTTTGACGAAGCAAATAGTAACTACTGCTAGGTAGCCTAGGTGGAAAAAATTCCCTCTGCAGTCACAGAAGTAACAATGGTTCATCTGACCAGCAAAATCACTCACCCATTGCAAAGAAATTTCAGAGTCAGAGAACATTTCCTGTTTATTGGATGAACTCCAAGCACCGCTATGCATTGGATAAAAAGTGCCTATTCAAAAAAAAACCTCAAATCTATATATCAATTTCTTCTGTGTTTCTTTACTCCCACCAAGAGTCCAGACAGCTTCATTAAATAAAACACTGATATTTTAGATAACTCACCATATAAATAAGAACTGTATTCTAAAATGACAAAAAAACAACCAAAAAACCCCAAAACTTTTTTACTGACTGTGTATTGGGTTTTTAGCTTTTTCTAGCTAGAGATTGAAGCCTTATACTAATGAATGACAGTGTCTAAATGATTTCTCCTCACAGTATCCTCTTAACCATCATCACTAAAAGTCCACATGCTTAAAAAAGAGTAATTGCTTTTGAAAAACAAAAGGATGAGCCTCTTGTAAAAATGAAACACTAACGGCAGCCTGGAAGCTGCAGGCAGCATTCAGGTACAATTACCATCTATCTCCACTCCTAAATGCTCTCCTGTAGAAGGGTCATCTTGAAAAAGAGACATCTACGGTTCCAAAAAATCCAAACACCGCAAGTGGGGGGAAGTTCTCTTACAGCCCAGTCTAAAACTGGCAGAAGTTCAGCTTTGGTGTACAACAGAAACATCTAAATATGTAAAGAAAAAGTATGAATAAGTTACCTGGTGTAATGCATACCAGCACTTGCCAAATGAATATTGAACAGTTACTCTAATGTGCGTTTTACCTTAGGGCTGCAAGTCATGTTTGTGTTTAACATCAAGCCACTTAAAAGCTGTTTATCATCATTTCCTTTATGTGTGGGAGAACACTTCAGGAATTACTATGCAAATATTTACCAAATGTTAAATTAAAGCCGGGTCACATGAATGCACAAGTGCGATGTAGGCAGAGAAGTGATATAAATTTTAAAAAGTGGGCTTGACATTCAAGTTGATACAAGATCCTAACTTAGCTGTTGCCACCTAATGCAACACCTTTACTATGCAAATAGCCTAAAATAAGTTCAAGATTTCTTCTACACCTTTATTTTCAGTCAACCCTTACATTCAAGTGAAAGACCAATCAATCTACAACTAAAGGCACTCTCCTTTATTCTTAGGGTTTTTTATACGTCCATAGATTCACATTTTTAATGTATCAAAAACTTGGAGTACATTGTTGATTCTTTTTGTTCTGAGCTTGCACAGAAAAGTATCAGTCTACTTTTCTGAAAACTAAGCAACTTACTAAATGTTGCAGTCCATATCGCCTGTTTCACAATGTCAATGAGCAAGAGAATCCTAACAAGTTGGAATAGATTTCAGCTGGACCATCAATCAAATAAACCACCACTTAATGATTTCACAATTAATTATTGTTTGATGCTGTTATTTCTTCTGCTGTGCACAATGCATAAAATTAATTGCAAACCTTATACTGGAATTTTTAATTTCAACATAGTAACAATAGGATACACTACAAAGTTCAGTAGTAGGAATTACTTGGACTCCCCCCACAGTTATTTCTCAGGCTGGTATTTTAGAAGCACCTTTATGTTAATGCTTCACTAGAGCAAACAGACTTCAATGAAATACAGTATGCAAAAGGATGTATTAAAAAATGGAAATCACATATGCCTGCTCCACATCCACAGCAACAGAGTAAATGCTAGGTCAAAGTTGGGGGGAAGGACTGGCCTCTGGCCACACTGTTTTCTGTCATTTCAACAGTGTAAAAATAAGAGTAAAAACTCCACAATCCTAAGTTATTTTCTGATAAAAGGGCTTTTTTAGGTTAAAGTCAGTCAGAGAAAGGTATTCTACCACTTAATCATTTTTTGATTACATATTGCAATGTGAGCTATTACTTCAATTGGTTAATAAGTATTTAATGATTTCAATAATCATTCTAAGGCTACACAAGGTATTACCCACAACCAAATAGCACTCAGTTTTAGTTACTCTCAAACCACAACTTGTGAAGCACAAAAAGCAAGTTGGAGAGGAACAGATGGATGAGATTGGTCACAGCCTCAGACTTCATCTCTAAATTCTTCTCATAATGACCTAGCACTGAACAGTTTCATCTCAGCAACAACACAACATATATGCACTTCAACACCCTAAGAGAAACCCTAAAGAGAAGGCATCACACCCTGTCCTCACAGCAAGCAAACAACTATTTCAGCTCTGTTCATATGTATGAATGCAGAACTATATCTTTTCATACAATATTGTAGGTTACAGAAGTAACAGTTTTACAGAATAAAAGCAACCACAAGAAGCTTCTGTAAAAATCAAAGCTGAGCAGCTACCTGCATAAGAGGTTAAGTCTGTTCCAGACATTTACAGAATTTAGCAGCTTCTAGCACAGACCTGATCCAAATGAGCCTCCTACGAGTACACTTCACATATAGATAGACAGATACCCATTTATAACTGAGTACAAATTAGGTCTTCTTTTCATAAACTTTGAAAAACAGAAGAAACAGCATTTAGGCTCCAGTGCTCTGGAAGCTTCCAGAGTTCAGTTTGCACTGCAGTACAAAAGACTAAGTTATAGGCCCACACTTCTAGGACTCACTGTTGAAAATAAATTTTTACCTGGAATTAATTACATTATCTTTATAGACCCCCCCCAAGTTTGTTTTTTTTTTAAGCCATGACTGAATGTGATATAACTAAATGCTGCAATTACAAAGTACAAAAAGAATTCTGAAATAAAAATAAATTTAGGTAAGGTCCCTTTAAATATTCTATTTCAAAAGTTTCTGTTTCTGATGGTGCTAAAAACCTGATGTCAAAAGAGGGACTAATCAGATCAGGTCAGTACAGAAACAAATTTATCTTTGTCACGAAGGGTGGTTTTATCTCAGTACACTCGCAGTTTTTGTGAAGTCTGGTCACACTGTTTGCCTTGCTGGCTCTTAAAGATGGAAGTATTAAGAGCACAACACAACAAAGACAACCAAACAACTCATGCATAAGGTCTAGTGGACTACCAGGGATATGTGACAAAATAATCTGTTATCCAAGCAGGAAAGGGCAGGGAAATCTTCCCTTGCCCTTCCCAAGCACAGCTGACAAGCAAAACTCATGCCTTCTTTTTAGTCTTTGGAATGAGACTAACACAGCACAAGTACAGCTCACCATCTGTGACACCCCAAATGATCCAAAATACCACTAGTCAATCCCAAGGCACCAGAGGGGCCTCAAATGTTTCTTCATCTTTAACCATCTTCTAACTATTACACTGAGAAATTAAGGGGACTAGGTATTACCATGACAACCAGTCAAAACACAACTGCAAGGACTGGTAATCACTTCTGCCTTCATCTATGCTCTTCACACCAACCACACACCAAACTTCACTTTGGATGTATGAAACTCATCCTTCTCCCATCCTTACACTTCTTCTCCTTGCCTGGTTCATTTTCATGTATAGTTAACACATTCTGTTTTCCTTGGGTAGATATAACTGGTCAATGTTTGGTTTTCTAGCAGCTACCTCATTACAGCAGAGTGCTCTCAAGGTGCAGATGCACCTGTGTACAAACAACCTGGCACACAGGTTATACAGAGTTTCATCTGTTAAATAAACATGTCCCAGATCACATTTTAATACAAAGATCCTGCTGTGAGATCCTGGAAGACAAACCACAGAGCATAAGCACAGTGAGAGTTCTTCAGAGAGGTTATAAAGCAAAGATCACAGTGAATAGGTTTCCTCCACTGGAGTCAATCAACACTTCCATACTGAGGTCACAGCAGAAGGGAAGGACAGTGAACCTCTCCTGTCCCTCAGAGACCATGGTCGCAAAGAGGAACTAGAATATTTATTGATTTGAGAAATTCACGGGACTGTGTCCTAGTAATACAAAGCCTTGGTTTTTCACAAGGCAGAGAAGGTACTTATCTCACCAGTGAACTCCACTGTCATTAGAAAGTTGAAAGCAGAGTTGGCTTATACTGGTAGTTGAATATGCAGGGGGGGAAAATATCCATCTCCCACATTAAGTCTGAGCAGGAAAACAGAAAAAGCTGCTGCTATCTTCCCAGCATGGAACATATAAATCCAAAATGACCCTGACTATTTTAACTAATACCCTAGCTTTGCTTTGTAGCACTGGATCTCTCCAAAAATAAGAGATTTGGATTTTATATTGAATGTGAATGAAAACCACTCTCTCAACATGACCCACTGAATATTATCCAAATACAATATGATGTAGAGAATTCATCAGTAGAGGATCACATAGCCCACCCTTACACTATGCTCCAACACTTTAGGAAGACCGTTTCAGTGAGGAACAAGTATGCCTATTTTGGTTTTCCAAAGAAAGCTGGAGAGACACATGTAGACAGATTTACACACTGCACTTGTAACCACTATCAAAACCCCTCCTCCTTGAAGCCTCAGTTGAAACTGGAGCACACTGCATGGCAGGCACTGAATCCAAGATAATTACACAAATGTAAGAATACAAGTGTATGCTGATTTTCAGTTATAAACTAAGATTATCCTTTAGTTCATCAAATCTATTAGACCAGACTGCTTCAACAATGCAGAAACACAAAAGACTCACCCTCATGTAAATCAATGTAACAGTTTCAGAACAAAACATCTCCAAGTAAAACTACAACATTTTAGGCTTTAACTTCCATATCCCAAATTCACTGTGTCAATTATTAGCTACAATATTCAGAGTAGCATTGTTATGCTAATAAACAAGCTGCTACACAGCTCCAGGCACCTGGCAAATAATTAATTGGCATTTAGTCTGGCTTTCTGTTTGATTATCTGAAGGTAACACTGGGAGGGCTACGGGATCACAGGCATGATTTCTTAAAACCCAACATAAAGTGAACAGACAGAACTATAAAGCTCCTCCTTCAAACTGCCACACATTCTTCACACAGAAATGAATGGTAAAACAACTTAGAGTAAGAAAGGCACGTGTATAATACTGTATTTCAAAAATAAAGTCCAGGTTGAGTGAACAATGCTATTATTTTGCCAACTAAAACTGATGACACCCTAAATTCAAACCATTCAATACAGCTACAGATAAAAAAAAAAAAAAAGGCTGACTGTAAATTCACACAACTCAGTCTGTTACACACTCAGCACTGAAGTATAACAGATCTTGAACAAAAAATGATAAATGGCTCAGCATCTACAACAAGAGCAGCCAGCACTTCAGTCCTGCATCTAGAAACCATCTAGGATTATTTTATTTACAACTGTTTGGGCCTTCCTTTGATAAAATGATTAATGCATTTGCAGCTGATACAGGACTGCTTATCAGAAGCAGCTGGGAGCTTCAAAGATGTGATTGAGTAACACTGGACTCCAAACAAAACAGAATACAAATGCCTGTAAGTCACTGCAGATCTGGTATACTGAAATCATGCAAAACTTTAACATAAACTGAGCTTTAGACAAAGCTCTAGTAAGACAAAAAAACCCAGCAGTAAATTATAGGAGTATATCCTTAATTCCACGTAGAAAGCCATAAAATTTTTTTTTTTGGAATTTCACAGAAAACAGCAGGACTTTTATCTTATTTCCTGCATGACTCAACCACTAACCAGAGGCTGGGGAGAAATTTTGTCAGAAGATTGCCAGACTTGCACTGTCTGCACAAAACTCAGGCCACCACTCCCTTCTCACATGTCCAAGGATAGTGCATTTCAGCAAGGTCACCAATTCCCATCAGTGTCACTGCCTATATCAACCCTCACCAGTTGGTGACATCTCCAGCTCTCTGACAGCCTGCTACCAGATCCAGTTCCCTGCTCTCTTTAGAGAAGTGCTAAGTGTGGATCTGGGGTCTCTTTCCTCACTCAGAGAAAATCTGTGACCTTTCACAGTACATGCAGTGACTGTGCTCCAAAATCAAGCCATTAGGGACAATCATAGGCCCAGTGCTACAGAGATGGTGACAGTCAGGGTAGTTTTAAATGCCCAAAGCACTAGAAGTATTTGAAGATGTAAGAAGAGTCCCTTTGAGGGAGAAGTAAGTTCATTACAAGAGAAAGGCAAAAGGAAGAAAAAAGGTGGTGGTAGAAAGTAAGAGTTGAAATGGGACGTGCAGGAAGGGAAATAAAAGATTTTCAACCATACAGGTGTTAGAACAAGGTCAGTTCTAAATGATACCATTACATGCCACTTTGCTCTCATGTGAAATACTAAATTAAGCAGCTTTCCTCCTCAGTAGCAAAAACAACTGGGTCAAGATGTTCTGAAGGCATAACTAACAGTCAAGCTCTGTCTAATTCCATAAAGACTAGTCAGCTTCAGTGGTTCTGGCTATTCTTTGAAAAAAATGAGCAGGAAGTTTAAAAAGTTAAAAAAAATATTTACCAGGTTAATATGAGACTGTAGGAATTATTATATAATCTATCTTACATTTTTGTGCTATATTAATAAAATTTATATTATCCCAGTACAGTGTCGGTAAGTTTTAGTATTTGACTTCCAAGATACACCAAATACACCTGATGAACAGCTAAAATAACCTCTACCTCTAATCATATTGTCAGAGTCAAGTGACAGAACTGGATGAAACCCAAACAAGGCTCCTGAGAACAACTTCCACCTTCACCTGATGGAGATACAAAAAATGCCAGAATTAACACATCATCAAAACTTTATGCCATATGCCTAGCAACGTCTCATGAAGTGGATTTTGGCCAGATGGAAAACAGAAGAGAATGAGATTATTTACTCTTTTCACTGAAATTTAGTTTCACTAGTATGCAGAAGGGTTCTCCCTGCCTGGCTCTGCCCCAAAGAACAAAAAGGACCATGTTCTCCTGCTACTCCAAGTGCCTTCAGGAAAACAGAATCACAAAAGCATTGGGAAGCAAGAGCTACAGAGATTTACAACGGAACAGGAAGGCAGCAAAGCAAAATCAAAGGCACTGCAAAACAGCTAAGAGACAGGGAGGTGCAAGTAAGTCAAGTAAGAGATTCAGTCCAAATGTCAAAAATGACACCTGAGGCACGTGTTCCAGTTACTGTTTTGTAGCAACTTTCTCCAGTCCAGAGTTTGCAAGAGTGCCACATGGAAACTCCCCCTACACATTTTGAATCCAGTCAGTACAACCCCACAACAAAGTTAATATGAAAACAGCAGCTGGTAAGTACTCTTGATTAAATGCTGTATTTGCATATATTTTGCATCAGTCTTGAGCTGCCATTACAACTTTCATTTCCATTTGCATCTCAATCCATCCATCACTGATACAGATGAGTCCAATTTATTTTTGAGTCAGCTACCTCATCCATTCTCTTTGGGCTCCAGAACTGTATCCACATACATTAGCTCCACATACTATGCCATGCTCAAGCGCCAACAGAAATAAGAAGCAAAATTAAACAAAGGCTTATTGAAAATGCCTACAGCAAACAGGACATAACACAGCCATTATTCACAAGAACGCTCAAGGCTAACCAGGTTACAGGAATGTTTTATCATAAGGCCCTGTTGTCAATAGGGCTGCCAGAGGAACAGTTCCCTTCTCATTACAGACACGATTGCATCTGTTTCCCAGCTCGCACACACAGAAACAGGTAGAGAGCCGCTCACTGCCAAGTTCAGCCCCAAGATGTTGAAGGCTTTCCAGCAAAGGAATTGGATCTACTTCTGCTACTTTTTATCACTGCAAGCAGTGCCTGAAAAGGAAAGCAGCACATGCACTGAAGCAGTTGATCCTCTGCTTTAAATGGCTACTAAGTAAGGACACAGACATTGTCAGTTAATAGAAAAAAATGATAACATCAGAATTTGCTGGTCTAATGCTCACAAAGTGATTTGGCTTCCTGCAGAACCTGCGATAGTTTTGGCTGCATTAGTAAACGCATCACTTACACTAACGATGAAGTTAGGCTCCAAAACAAATAAACAAAAACCCAAACAACCAAAACAAAAAATAATAATAAACAGGGAAAAAAAGCCTGAAAATTCAACAAGTGAGCTTTAGCAAGATTACAACAGTATTAAACAGTTTGATCATTGAACTGTAGCTTGCATCTTTCAATGGGAACTCACACTTACCTAAACCATAGTACAAATATATGAACCAAACTCATCATTTAAAAATTAAATCCAGCTTTACTCCCAAAAAGAAACTCCATGTCACAAGACCTCCTGTATCAAACTTCTCCCCAGACTGCAGCAAAACATTTCTTCACTAATGAAAACCAGCAGTACAAAACTTATCACACACAAGATGTTTCACAACTGAAACACCACCACTTTGCAGTGTTAACAGCCCACTGCAGCCTATTGCTAAACTACCACTGTCTGCAACATGGTACGTAAAGCTACGACCTGCACTGTCAGGTCTACTGAGGAACACTAACATCCTGGATTTCGCTACATCATCAAGTTGGGGTTTTTTTCCCTCTAAAATCCCTCTATTGATAAGCCAAACAGTTAATCTCTAAACACACAATGCATAAAAGGGATCATTTCAAACCAGAAAAATGGAAGACACTTATAATCACCACAGCATTCACATTTGAATGACAGTTAAACATAAAGACACATCAAGCATTCAGCCATCTGGAAAGATGCTGGGGTTTTTTTCTTTCATATTGTCTATTCTCAAACCCTTAAGGCAAGAGTCAGAGGTTGACCAAGACTTCCATTTAGTGAGATGCTCATTTCATATCTACAGCCATTAATGAACTGCACTATGAACAATAAACCAGACTCCTCCACTCTCATTGCATTCAAAAAGACAGTTGTGTCACACCAAGACAAAAAATCTGTGCATCCTGCCAGATGTATTTCACATTTGGAACATCTGAAGTTACCAAAACCAAAAATCTACCTCGTATTGTCCTAATGTCTTTGAATATGGCTCATTTAATACAATTATAGCAATTAATATATATTGTTCTTCCAGACAAGAAAGGATATGACACATCCATGACTTCAAAATTCACGGTATACAAATAAACACAACCAAAGCATGTATCCAGTCTCTGAATAATAGTGAATGTTGCTGTACAAAAACAAACAAAAAAACAAAACCACAAAACAAAAAAAGGACTCTTCAAGTATAGCCACCAGAAGCCTGGGATGACAAGAGAAAGACACAGGCCACCTTCAGCACTAAACTTTCAACACTATATGAAAGGTCTAACAAGAAAGAGCACCCTGAACGTACAAAAGCAAACCACCTACTCCTTTCAAATTCTGACTTGGGGTAATTATTCCCCCACAACACAAAATCCAATTTAAATGGAAAAATAGCCTAAACCAACATTTTTCCAGACTCAAGGATTAAGGGGCCAACACTGGCATAGTCTGGTCCATCTTACTTCAAGTGGAAGTATGTGAAAAGGATAAGGGTTAGAGCAACTTCGTTCTGTTGAAAAATCTGAAAAAATACGTGGATTGAACATCACGGCAATCATAAGGAGGAAAACACCCTCAGAAGTAATATATTTGAAATGCATGGGCCACAAGTGTTTTTTTTAAGCATTTCTGAGTTATGTTGTATATTTAGAGCAAGAATTCTTAATTTTGCTCTTCACAAAGTCAGTGGAGTGGTTTCTATGAGGGTTTTTCAGGTAAGTTAGCACCTGCCATCAGTCAGCAGCTGACAGAGCTATCCAAATAACTGCTCCTGAAACATTAATACAGAAGGCTTCTCTGGATTTCAGAGTGCTGATCTTGCCTCATCACTTACTATTGACACCACAAACCCTAATGTTAGATTATGATTTTTCCACACAAACATCTACTTTTTTTCCCCCTCCAAAAAAAAAATTATCTTCCTTTCGCATTACAATCTGAACAGCACCTCCATCATGACTACTACTATGCAAACATTGGCCTTTCTCTACATACACTGCTAAAATGTCAAAGAACCTTCTCCTTTTTGTCACCCAACACAACTATTTCAGGTTTCCAGCCCTTCAGGGAGTTTTGTTTTTGTAGCTTATAATGCCAGGGACTCCTGAAACATTTGTTCAGGATATATTCATTACAGCCAGCAGGGGAAAATTAATTGTGAATTGGCAGCAGCTCGGTTTTTCAAATGAGCCTAATTCTGTAGGAGCTGAGCATGTTAACTCCCTTCAGCCCTTGAAATATTTCAGCAAGTCTTTCCACCCCACGCAAGACATGGGAAGAGTCAAGTGAAGGGAGTCATCTCCTCTCTAATCTTCTGTTCTTTGAGCAGACAAAGAACAGGTTGAGAGGTGCCAGAAACAGAAGATGACAGTCTGATTTCCAATATCTACTGAAAAAAATACATAGGCCAGGTTTGTTAAATAAGGCAACTGTGAGAAACAGACTTGAAAAATACACAAAAAGTAAATTTTAAATTAGTATACTGGTGTAACCAATTTTATAGAATAGGCGGGGGGCAACCTAGAGAAAGACAATTTCCATAAAAATCTCAGTATAGTGAACAACCTAAAGAAAATACAACTGAGTTAAAGAGTCAAAGCAAAGCATGCTACATTTTTTACAGACCCAGACATTTCCTCAAATTAACTCATACTCAGGATGAAATAAACCAGCTTGTAAAAATAATCTAATAGATTGCTGACAACCCCTTACTGCAGCCAATTATTTTATTCAAAAAAAGTCATTATAACTCAACAAAAATCATTGGTATAGCCAACAACTTTTTAACTTGGTATGAGGGGAAGAAATGTGGCTTGGAGGCAAATTTCATAGAGTTCACAATGTACAAATATTTGATTGATGCAACACTATATTTGTATTTTTTTTTTCTGCAAGCTTAACAAATATTATATTGTTTTGGGGTTTTTTTTTCCTAAAAGCAAGCCCTCTGCAGTCCTTACTCAGCAAAAAAAAAAAAAAAAAAAAATCCTGTATGAGTTCTGGTTTTCATACCAGCTTTCATGGAAACCAATACACAGTACAAATAAAAAACAAGAAAATTAAAACAAAACTTCTTTAAAGAAATAACTTAAGCAGTGATTGGAAAACTTCAAGACTATTCATTTTAAAAGCAGAAGCTTGTTTCAGTTTAAAAAATGTACTGCTGAGATGCAGTACAACCATCCAATTTACTGATTACAAAGTACACCACAGACTAGAGGACCAGAGGATGGTAGTCACTTGGTTTTCTCCTGGATAGATAGAGGAACAGTTTTCATTGCACAACTGCAAAAGCCTTACTACCTCTGAAGGAGAAAGAGTGCAACTGATCTGTTCTAGGCTTAAACTGCTGAAAAACAGCAACATCACATTGATCAGATTCATAAAACCCCTGAATTACCCCTGTTTCTAAAAGAGCTACAGACATACAGTCACAAGCAGCCTTTCTTATTGCTTACCCTACTTCTGCATTACTGTGTATCTGTCCTGCTCAAAATACTACCCACCAAATGAGTATCACAGAGGATTAAAAAAAAAAAAAAAAAAAATCATCATTTTGGGCAAAGGTCAGAGCAGGCAAACTATGTCACTTAGAACTGCATTCAACAAGAAATGCCTGACCTAGAGGAACTGAAGTGAATGGTACCTACATTCAGCAGTGGTTAGACTCCTTAAAACATGGAAAAATGGAGGAATTAGAGCCCAAATCCCCTAAACAAAACACAAACAAACAAAAAAAAAAGGCTAGGAAAGACTACATGCCCTCAAAATTTCTGGCTTGAAGAGAAACCTAAACAGGGAGCTACCTTATAATGGACATCACCAAAGTCTGTAGAGACACATGGAAGTCTGCCTGTCCCACAGGCAAACCAGCCAAGAGGAGGCTGCAGAACAGCTACAAGCACCTTTTCAACAGTCACCTTCTGCAGCAGCTGCAGATCACCCCTAGACTTACTGGGAGGACAGAACTTGGCAATGGCAGCTCTCCATGAAATGTGAATAAAGTACCTTACCAGTACCTCTCACAGATAATGGGAAGGCCTAAATCCACACGCAAATTCAAAAGAATGATCTCAACTGTAAGATGGTCTACAGGTGAGTGCTGAAGAGTTTGAATACAAATAAATCCAAATAATCCAGGATTAACCCATCAGGATTTATGACTTGTCTCTCCTTCAAAGGTTCAAATAGAGATATGATGGATTCTAACTTCTTTTGAGCTGAAACTACCCTTAGTTGACTCGTACATTGACACCCAAATGAAAACAGGAGATGATTCTATAAAGAATCTTTGTCTCCTCTCAGAAAATATATAACTTAGATATTCAGGTTTGCCAATAAAGACCAATTCAACTCTCAGTGGATTGATGAGAATGAGATAGTATGTTCTACAACTATCTGAAGGTTGTCTAAGGTTTTAAGAAAGAGAGATGAACAGAAAAACTGACTAATCAAAGTTACAAAATAAAGCCATGCAATTTTCCAGGAATGTAGGTCTCAGTTACTTTGGATTTTATCTAATTCTCATTTAAGCATTCCATTTTCTTCTTCTGACTGAAAAATTACTTCATTTTTGTAAAGGAAAATGATAGGGACGGTGCATGCTATGACTCACAATAGCTAGCATTCTGCTGGTAATCTGGAAAACATTGTATGAGATAAGCTGTACTGCAAAACCATTTGGCTTAATGAAGCCTCATCTCTGAAGTCAAATCCCCAACCAGGAAAGCGGGGGGGGGGGGAAGAGTCCAGTGCCAGCTGTTTGCCTCTACCCACCAGACTGAATCCTGTGACTCCAAATATCAGCCTTGGTTAGAGTACAATCATTCATCTTCCTCCCCACTTACCCTTCATACCAATGGGATCCTTATCATAGGCTGTAAAAAGCACAGTCCTTCAAACACTCTTTTTCACACATATAACAACCAATAAAGAAAAACACTGAGGTAAATAGTCTCCCTGTGACAGCAAATGTTGCCAGTGCATTCTCATGAAACCAATGAGCAACGTGTCTAAAAGTCCCAATTCAGGAGCATTCCCAAGAGCAAATCTAGCACTGGCGTAGTGATGTGGCACCTGCCACAATAAAGCGAAGTCATCAGTTCTGAATGGATGTACTTACTGGTGACATACAAATTACAGGTTTACACTGGAAAGTAAGAGATTTGGATTACATTAAAACATTACAACAGTTTGCTTTAATAGAGGTGTCTATAGCACAACCATTAGGCATAAAGAGAAAAAAACCCCAAACATTTACAGAATCAAGTCTTACATATTTTCTCTTTAAAGTGAGGATAATGGTCAAAAAAAAGTCCTATCCAGTGCAATCAGTAATTTCTTATAACACAAAGTTTCCTTTACAAATAAGTTATTGAAGTAATCCTATGGAAGTAATAAAGTCCTGGTGATAAGACTTACAGAACTACCATAACAACATATAACCTAAGGGGAACAAAAAATGCGAATATTGCTGACAATATCACACAAATACCACAGTCTTTTTTTTCCAAAAGTGCTTGTAACATGGTGATTTTCTGAATTTCTCACATGAAGCAGCTTTGTGGCTTTACTGATATATTCAGACACTATATGGTCAGTGGAGTTTACAAGAGCATTTCTATCACTAAGTCGTTCAAATGAGCCTGTCATTTCTGTTTTGTCAGTTCCCTGACACAAAACGGGTATATCCTTAAGCATAAGCAAGATTCAAGAATGAAATATAAAAATACAAAGCCGAATCTGTTTTTAATTATACTAATTGCTCCAGACCTTTAGCATTATCATATTCATTAAGGATGAAACACAGGCATCTTAATAGGGGGCTGGAGGGAGTTTACAATAATGAAGCAATAGGTCTTCACGCCTAGGAAGGCTGCAGTTATGACACTCAAATCATTAGGAAAGCCTAAACAATGTTCTGCTCTCCAGGGGAGGAAATCTGCTGCCTCCATAGCAGGATGTGAGACAGCACAGTATGTTGTGCTGCAACTGGCCTATCACACTGAATGAGAAAGGAGGAAAGTACAGCCACATAACATGAAACATTGTGCCCAAATAACTTGATCTGTTAAAACAAAAACATTATGTTTTTCAGAAAATATCAATAGAACACAACCCTCCGTGTTCAGATACTTAAGGAAAAATACCCCAAAACACTAAAGCTGCATTGTGTGCAGCAAGCAATAGCACCTCTCGGTTCCATTCTATGCCAGAAGTACCATTTGAGATTTAAATTCCCTCTTCAAAAATTCCTACAAGTCTCCTCGAAGTTCACCTCTAACTGGGCAAAGAGCAACAGGAAGCAGTCACTACTGAGAACTCTGTACTGCTCTTTAATTGTTTCCTCCTATGACTGCTTTCTTCAGTTATTACACAAATCTTTGCTGTCTCTCAAGTAATAACAACAGACTAGTACTCAGAACTTGATAAATATGATCTGGCAGACAAAAACGGAAACTCAGCATTATGACATACACTGGAGGTTGAACTGCAGTATTTCCAGGATGAGTTATCCTCATTTTGCCTATTGAATTTCCACCCTCAGTTCTACCCTTCAACTGAGCTCCCCTGAAACCCATTAGCATCAGGCAACAACATTCAGTCAAAAGCCCAAGTTAGTGGCAGTAGTCAACTTCTTATAAGGTACAAAGAGGTCAAAAAATTTTACTTCAGGTTACATAAGTACCAAATGTCCTCAAAGACATTTTCTATGACAAACCTGATTAAGTCCAGTGGCAGTTTTTCTGTTTGGATTATAAACACCTGTGAGAAAGAGAAACTGAAAAGGAGACTGGAAATCTACCAAAAATGTCATTACATCAAACTAGTGGCTACAATACAGTCCAGCAGCAGACGTGTTACGCAAAAGTGATTAAAAGGCAGGCACTTCTTAACCCTCAGTTTTTCTGGATCACTGTAAAAGTGATCCTGGAAATTCTTTAAGAAACCCCATGTTTTGCCACTTGAAAGCTACCTCCAATTTCAATGAAATATCACCACTAATGTCTTTAAGTCAGTAAACAGTTTCTTGAATCATTGGTCTCCTTCCCTTTTCTTTACTCCTCCTACTTACATGGCCTATCTTCCCATTTATGAGTCAGTTCCTCAAACTCATACTATAGTAATGGGAAAGCAGCATAGCAAGTTATATTCCCATTTTTAGTACAATATCATAGTGGACAAATCCAAAGGCTGAGTGCAGAAGTGGTAATCAAGATGTTCACTAATTAATATACATCACTTTCCAAGACAAAAAATAAAATAAACTATGACAAATTGGGACTGGGGGGGGGGGGGGGGGGGGGGGGGTGAACAAAAAAACCCCACAAACCTAGAACCCAAGTGCAAGAGAAAAGTGCAAAAGTCCCACACAAATATAATTCTATTATTCTGCCTTTATAAAGGACAACAGTTACAATTTCCCCAAAACAGAAAAAATGTCCATAAGAAAGGATTTCTTCCAAAACTTTCCACATATAAATTCTTCTAAAGGAATCTCCTGGTTTTGCAAACTTCCTTTGTAAGCATAGAGTTTGGAGTCAAAATAATTATCATTCTCCCTGTCCCCAACGTATTTAGAAAAACTACAAGAACATTGAGTGCTCCTTCTGCTTGCTGGCTGATTTATGACAGCAATACCTAATTCCAGAAAACGAATTGTCATGTGATAGGCAAGCAGGAACAGAAAGAAACTGAGAAGGCATTCTATTAGTAGGACTTAACAAATTATATAGGCAGTCAACCTGGAACATTAGCTCTTTAAATATGTCTAATTTGGGAAAGATCATCAATAGAATCCAAACAACCCACTTTTTTCACTCTGATCAAAAACACACCACTGTTGAATTAACTCACTATATTATTGCTTCCTACTCGGTCTGCCTGCCAATCAAAATCACCATTACCCTTCCAGAATTAACTGCTGGCTTCTGTGCATTCTCATGAATGGAAACAAAACACACACTGCAACATCCAAAAAAAACTGGAGATCAAGTCCCTGTGAGACAGTTCAACTATTACTTGATTGTCTCTGCTGCCATTTCTGAAGGGAGGCCCACAAAGCCTGCTGAGAATGAACCACTCAAAAATTTAAGTGTGCTTAAAAGGACAGATTTTAAACAACAAATTGCAGTGCTTATTAATTTTGCTACATGGTTTCCATGTACCACTCATTCAACTGGCTCCTTTGAACAAGACTTCAGACAGCAAAGCAGTCACTTCAATCAAGCTGTCTTAAGTAAGGACTGTCTATGCAAACATGAGTAAATTAATACACAGGTGATAAACATCACTTCCCTGTTTCTGGCTCCTCCAGAAAGATTATAAAACATCTTGCTGCTCCAGAGGTTTTCTCATTTTCCTCATGCAAGTTTCCCTGCAGCTTAAAGAAAGGTCATTGTGGATTCCACTTGCCAGTCTTACAGCCATTCTCTTCCCTGGGCACACCTCACTTTCTGTACCAGCAGCATTCAAGGGTCCCCAGCTGACCCAAGGGCTGCACTACAAGGCTGGTAATTCAACTCTTGCCTCCAGCGTGGCATTTCAAAGGGCAGAGGTGAGAGCACAACAGTGCACTTTACCTGGAGTGCATTTCACCCCACATGGATTTTAAGGCATTGCTTTGAACAGGACCATGAAGATTCAGACAACATCACAAGACCATCTGGAACCCTTCAGTGCTGACCCAGAAACTATCCTTCTCCCTCCCATTCACAAACTCAGGAAAAACAAACAAACAAACGGTCTCTGACAATTCCCTGCAAAACAATCACCAAGGTACCCTGCCCTGCACCCAAGGCTATGCCTTATAGCTACAGAGAAGCAGTCACACTATCAGGCACAGCAGCTCAACTATTTTGCAGTACATCTGTTCTCACTCAAGCACAGAATCCTAACTACAACAGATGATGTGCAACTGCTCCCCAAGGCACCAAAAATATCAAGTTAGGGACTGGGCTCACAATAAGGAATCATTAATTCTACTGTATCTACCTGTCAGCAGGAAGCCTTAATGTACATTATTAAACAGCAACAAAAGCAGATCCTGAGTCACAAAATGTTACAAACTTCATTTTACGGAAAATCAAGTTACTTTCTAACAGTCACTTCCCTGACAAATTCTTTACAATTGTCACAAAGAAGCTGATTAACAAAAAAATTTCTTAAACATCTAAGACTACTCACACCATGATGATACTGTCATCAATACTTAGTTGATACTGTAATACAAAGTTCATGATTTCAGAGTTACTGGTATCCTCCAGTGAATCAGACAGAAATCCACCCATTCAAATTGCAACAGTACCTCTAAAATCCACCCACTGAATTCAGTAGCATCACAAAATAATCACTCCCTGATTTTTCAACTGAAATTGGCCCAGTGTTTTGTTTCAATTAATGAAGCAACTTCATCAGCTGAGCCTTCATGACCAAACCTTGCCAACAGAGCCCAGTCAAGAAGCCAAATCAAACTTGCTAAGGAAACACAGCAGGCTACAATAACCAACTGCCCACAGAGTTCTTGGCTATCTACCAAAAGCCTCACACAAATGGGAGACTTAATTACCTACTACATCAACTTTCCTCCCATTACAAGTATAAAGAAGGGCAAACTAGTTTAAACCAATTCAAAAACTTTCTATTTTTATACATATAAATTCAAATATTTTACAATATAAATGAATTAATAATGCAATCTTGTATCTTTCCCTTTGCCAGACAAGTGACTGCAGTGTAATAGCAAAACTGGACTTCCCAAAATTCAGAGCCTCTCACATGGATTTCTGTGGTATTTGTTCAGTACTATAACTAATAAAAAGTTCCTGAAGCTTGTATCCCAGCTACCTTTTTCATTTTTCAAGTATGAAAGATATTCTTTATATCAATTCTCCTCCCCTCTCCAAATACTTTAGGCACTTTAACAACACCATTTTCCACTTCATTCTTTTAAAGTATTTTAACAGTTGAAAAAAAAACCATACAAAAAGAACACTTAACATGCCAACAGAAAGAGCAGCATTCTGCCACAGAAAGTATTCTAAATATTTTGAAAAGAAAAACAAATATTCAGTTCTCTTTAGCACACACCTGTTTACATGCACACCTCACAGCAGATTTTAGCTGCTGATTATCTTGACATAGTGCCATTCTCCATATGATTTTACATTGTTTTAAAGAAAGGTAACTTTAGAGAGAGCCAACAGAAGGAAAATGGCAGAATACCCAATTTGTCATGTTAGATCAGACAAAAAATACTTCAACAGGTAATAAAATTAATTGTTTGAGATGTCTGTATGATCTGTTTTACCAATGCCAAACTTTCCCCCAGGAAAGCAATTTCATACTGAATGATGCTTGTCAAGATAAGAAGAAATTTGTCTATTTATCTTTTTGGCCAGTTCCAATGCAAATCACGTAGACTGGAAGCCAGCTAATCACAGCACTGCAAGAGCACTGTTCACATTTCCAATAAACCGGGGGTAGAGAGGGTGCAGAGGCAAAAAGCCTTTTTCTGGCGACCTGAATAAAAACCTAGTCTGCTTTTGAGGTCCGTAGGTAGCTCCCCCCATGCTGCCTCTTTACCCATCCTTGCAGAAGCTCTATCTCTGAAGTACCATTACTCAAGGTGATCAGGAATTTTTGAACAAACGGGCCAGTACCCACTTTGCCCAACAACGATGCAGAACTGGGAACTCAAAACTTCTATAAGGAAATAAACCAGAAAAAAAAAGTTTCATTTGCAAAGGAAGAAATACAACAAGGTCAAAAACATGAACTCTGGCCTCTGGCTGGCCTATAAAAAAGGCTGATGATTTTGACCTCGCAGATAGGAGATGACTACTTGGTATAAAAAAAAAGTTTCTTTAGACACTACCTAAATAGCAAATTGGTTACAAAATCATGAGAAGCTAATTGAACTGTAGTACATCTTAAGTGTCTGACATTTATCTGAACCCTTCTCACATTGTTGGAATTTATATCCTGTAATTGCTTATTGAGCCTTCTAAAACAGACAGGGCTTCACCTAGAAAGGCAGGCACCCTTCTACTCCTTTCTAAAGGAATAAGAAAAGTAAATAAAGAGAGAAGGAAAGGCATTTGAAATACTTATACCAGGGTTTTGTAGACCACCTTCAAGCCATCATCATGAGACTAATTCCAATGTAATCATGAGCACAAATCACAGCTGATACCAAAATTTAAACTTCTAAATTCAATTCAGCTGAAAGCAATTCTGTTTCTGATAAAACCCCTCTCTTGAAGGGGTACTTTAGTACCCTGAACTATACTTCAGTACAAAAGATCTCACTAACTGTTGGCTCTAACAGCACCAAGAACACTATAAACATGCAGTTATGATACACAGGCAACACCATTAGGGAAAACACTTTTTATACGAACTATTTATTAAGCTCCATGTATCTTAAGGCAGGCTAAAGTACGACACTCAGAAGAACTAAGGTGATGACCATAACAATCTCTATTAGAGGAGTCTCAGCTGTTCATGACGTATTTAACTTATCAGTGGCAAGTTTTTCTCAAAACAAACCTGCAAGAACAAGAATTTATTCGCAGTTATGCATTCAGGATATCAAACAACTGACTGGGACCATAAGAAACCAGCATAGGGCACAAAACAGATCCCATAAGACACTGGCTGTGCTTTTGACTGAGACGTGTTAGGAGGATGGACAATCCCACAGGCCCTCAATTCCGGGCTTGTAACTGGAATCTCTTTCACAAAGCAGTATTTGCAACACTAGGCCTTTCATCAATATTGAACAGTACCCCATTAGCCTTCAGCACCTGCCTCTTGGAGGGAAAGAGAAAAAAGTATTTTTATGCTCAATTAGGTGCAACCAAAGAAAAACTCAAGAGCTCCTTTCACGTAAAGGAAGCTACCAACCCATGCAGGCAGCACCTCACCGAGCAGCTGCTGCCACAAAACACAAGCTTTAATGAAAACAACTTAGGGCTCCGCTTGTGTCTGTACCAAGTTTGCCAGCCAACACGCAGGGCGGGCGGTAGGAGCCATGCCGGCTGTGCGGCGGAGCGGGACACGCTCCCAGCCCGCCCGCATCAGCTGCGGCCGGAGTGCCTGCTGCCCGGGGCACCCCATCCCATCCCACCCCATCCCATCCCATCCCATCCCATCCCATCCCATCGCACCCCAGCCCGGGCCAGCCCGCGGGCCCCGCCGCCCCTGCCCAGCCCGGCTGCCCCTCCGCCCCCGGCCGTGCCCTGCCCTGCCCTGCCGTGCCCGGCCTCCCCGGCCGCCCCGCACCTTCTCCTGGGCCTTGCGGTAGCGCTGCAGCGCCTGCTGG
>JAWWEE010000162.1:25101141-25205948 GCA_035221455.1 Xenops minutus | reverse complement strand
CCCCACCAACCCGGATTAGCACTCAAAAAGGCAGTCCAAGCCCTGTGCTGTATGAGGTAACCAAGTGACAGTACCAGAGATGTTGCAGTGGAAGTGGGTCAGAACAGCTTAAGCTGGAGGTCAAAGTGAATAGTGAAGTTTTGGGATGAGATGGGAACAGAGCCACATAAAATCCAGCAAATGGAAAGTTCATCCTGCTTCCCTAGGAACAGGCACAGGTGGAGTGTGGGACTTCTGCAATGGTAAACAATTCCTCTTTGCTTTTTCAAATCCGGACGTGTCTGCCACCAGCCCGCAGCATTTCAGAGCAAATCGCAGGGAAATAATCTATTAAACCATATATAGAATTGCTTTCCCTGGGCATGTACGTGTGTTTGCATGTGCAAGTGAACAAATGTGCATCCCATATGCTTTGAACCAGAGAAAAATTACTTTCTTTTTCCCTCCAGAGCAAAGAAGCAATGGAGAGGAATAGGAATGTTCTAGTTCTTCAGAAAACACTGTGGGGAAAGTAGCACAGCTTGCAGGGCAGAAACACCTCCAGAGCAGTTAGGGCAGTGCTGGGGACAACTGAGAGGTTCCCTGGAGTGAGCCCATGCACCCATTTTGGCCCCACTGCTGTGTCCCTGCCAGCTCAGCCCCAAGCCAGCTCACCACTGGCTCCCAATAGCTGAGCAGGGCCCAATGGCTTCTTGTGCTTTAGCACCACGGTAAAGTATTCACCATGGTCAGTACTTACTCCTCCCAACTGCTGCAGGGACCAGTGTTGCCTAAAACAGGAGACAAGAACTTTGGAGACAATATTAGTATAGATAAAGAAGAGAGCTGGTCTTTAACGAAAGTGCTTTCAGATGTCACAATACATAAGTGCACACCCAGTATAGGGTTCTTACAAATACATAACACTACTTAATGATCATATCTAATGAGTACATCCAGCCCTAAAACCTTTTGCCCTTGGTACCCCCTCAGAGCAGCCCTGTTGGAGCCCCTCTTAAGACTCTGGGTCTTCTGTTTTGATTTGACTACAATAATATCTTCCAGGCACATGTGTCCCTAACAAGATGTCCTTGCTGAAATCTTGTTCCTTGAAAAGACGGTTAAACAGAATTTCAAGAATGTGACACAAACTGTGAGAAAGAGGTTTAGAAACTGTTAGCTGCTACCTCAAGTGTGAGAAAGTATACAGCTATATTAAAATCTACAAACATATTAAATATTAAAATCTACAAATATATAAAAATCTTAAGGCACCACTAGCAAACCAGCCAAGTTATGAAAATGATTCACATGAAAAATAATCCAGGAGGAGAAAGATGGAAGCCTTGGTATAATTCCTAGCAATTTTCTAAGCTGGGTTTGTAAGGAGGGAAGAGCAAGGGTACCTGGGACAGGGAGCAAAAGCTCCTCACTCCTTTCTGTGCTCCTGAGAAATGGTGAAGGGGAGCAGTCCCACAGCAGCTTCAGAGCTGAATCAGTGGGAGCAGGAGGCAGGAGGACTTCTAGACGCTCCTCTGTTTCAGCTGCTGAGGTGCTGGTGGGAAGCCTCAGTCCCTGTGCTTATATGGTTTTGACTACGGAGTACAAGGGATTCTTAGGTTAACAATGGACTGTGAACATAAAGGCTTCTCCGTCTTTCTCTTTCTCTCTCCTTTTCCCCCTCTCTCTCTGTTTATAAGCAAGGCCTGACACACTCAGGAAAAAACGTGGTATGATTTTCTTTTTTCTCAAGTTCTAAAAAGTGCAGGTGATATGCTCTGTAACTGGAGCTGGATGGAGCTTGTTGACAGAGAAAGTGTCTTGTGTTAGACCAAATGTCTGAAAAAAATTAAACCAATTTTGTCCCCAGCACCATACCTGAGGCATAAGCAGAAGGTTTTAAAGTGTTTATGGTTAGATCATAAGTAGCTGTTCCAGAAAGCAAGAAAATAAAAGGTTTTCTTTCAATGTGTGTGCTTAGTATCTTACAGAAACTGAAGTTGTATTTAATTATCACACATCAACAAAGGGGAGTGAGAAAAGGCTGCAGAGGAATCACCAGTGTGTTTACTGTCTGACAGTGTTTGTTTGAAAGTTATGCATGGTATTGCTAATAAGACATTATTGTGTTCTGGGTACATTACACGTTTGTTTATGTTGAAACAGTCTGAAAGTCTTTGAAGCCATCTGGTAACAATTAACACCTACATATCATATAGTTAGCTCTAACTATCTCTGGGATAGTCTGCACAACTTTCTGAAAAGAAACCCTTTTCTTTATCAGAGAGTTGACCGTGATATTTTCCTTCTCAGGGTGGGGAGCACTTTTCCAAAAGTAAGTTCCTCCAATGCTGGTAACAGCGTGACAAGAAAAACTGTCCTACTGGCACAGCTAAGAAGCCAAGTATGGGAGGACCGGGAGTGTTAAATGGAATTTAAACGAAATACTTCTGAAGAAACTAAGGTCTGAGTTGCAATAGGGTGAAAGAGAGCTGAGGGTAATTTTTACTTATCAAATCTCTACATCATTTGCTCCTGCATGAAATCATTGGGAATTATGACCAAAACATACTTTTCTGAGAAAAAAAATACCCGGTGAACCTTTAAAAGCTGAAGGCTTTTAAAACCGACTCATAATTGAGGTGGTGTATTTACTATACTATTGTGCATTTGTGAAGGGCTGCCTGCTTGGCTCTTTAACAGAAATCTAAACCATATTTCATTCTAAAGAGATCATCATACAGCTAATGCTGTAAGCAGCATAAACTGCCTTTGCCCCCCAGAGGAGGACTTCTGCTCCCTCCTGGCCCCAGCTGTTTGTTCCCATCCATTCCCTTCCATATGCCAGCATACACAGTTGTAGGTCCATGCAGAGATGCTGTGAAAATTAATTTTTTGCCAGATTAGCTTTCAGCCAAATCAGTTCTGCAGAAACCAGAAAATCAGGAGAAATCAGAACTCAGTTCTGCAATGGGGTTTAAAGCCTGTGCTGGCCCAAGGAAGGACACGGCACAGAAAGACAGCAGCCTTTTTCTTTTGATTTTTACCAGGTTACAGTACTTTGCAGGCAGCCTAGTTATGAGTTTCAGACACAAATACATATCCATGAGATAATATTCATAACATTCATCATTCATGTATCAGTTCCATCAGAGAAGGTGAGCAGATTTAACAACTTACTCTCACTGAAGGGTACGACTCTTGCCTTCCTCCCCTCCCATCATCCTTTCCCACCTGATGCTTCTTGGGTATCTCTATGAGCCATTTCAGTGTATCAGTCTGGTAGAAAACTAAAAAAGAAAAAAGGAAATTATTGTTTTCTGCTTTGTTGGAAAGCTAAGGCCACTCAGGGAAGGTTCTGACATATCCCAGAGCAAGCTAGAGAGCACCAGCAGGGCCCAGCAGCTGGCAGCAGGCAAGGAAGTGGATGAGACCTCCACTTTCATCAACCACAATAAATCCTTTGCGCAAATGACTGCCTTAGCTAATCTTTTGCACTTTTCATGTGGGTTTGTACTACAGCTGACTGGTCTGGCATCCCTTCTGGCTTCTCTCCACGTAGGCTGCAGGCTGTCAGCTCTATACATTCAGTTTCTGATCTCCTGAGCATCAGATGGGAAACTCCACAGCCACCACACAAGGTGCCGACCAGGTCTAAGCTCACTTTGTAGTATCACCATCACTTACACTAGATTAGCCCTCTACAGGAAAGCACAGGGCTTCCATCTCCCCTCGTTGTTTCCAGGACTGCAGGGACCGACCTGGGTCACACTGATACTGCTGGGGGCTCCCTGCTGTATGGACACTGGACCAGTAATGCAGCCTCACTGGCATCCCCGCCCCCCCTCTGGCTGTGCATTCCCACAGTGGTACTACGTTACCACAGTGCTAGCCAGAGGGATATAGTTTAAAACTCCTGAATTCATATTTTTCTAAGTTGAATGGCTCTTACACTCTCTCTGCTGTAATTGGAAATTGCAATAGGAATAATCAGCACTTTGCTTTTATATCTATGAGGCTTTATCTAAAGATCCCAAAACAGTTAGCAAATGTCAGTGAAGATTTGCAAACATTTTGCCAGCAGACATGGACTGGTTAAGCAACTTGCCTAAAAACACAAAGGAATTTTTCCTAGTTTTGCTGGTAACAAGACAACACAAGTTTTGACCTTTAGTTTTTGGCTCTGGGCAATGTCTCCTTCCTACACCATCACCCGTTAGGCATTTCACTACTTGACATCAGGAGCCAGGGTTGCCAAAGGAGATGCTCCTGGAGCACTATTGGTTCAGCCTCTTTTCTGCCACTAATAAACCACGTAAGAGGAATACAGGCAATCTGAGTTCAGCTACTTTCAAAAGTCTTAAAAGAGCCTTAAGTTGTTGTTATTATTACAGGTATATTTTGTTCTGGGGCTTCAGACTAGCATGGATTTGGGAATAAAGTTGAACCAGATGAAAAGAAAGTAAAAAACTTATCATTTAAATCAATCTCATAATCCCTGGAGATCTGGTTTGTGATTTTTCAAACTTTTTTTCTGTTAACACAGTAAAATGTATTTGTTTGCTACTTACTGAATGTTGTTACCAGTAAACCCTTCAATTACTAGAGGCAAAAAGGGTCATAATTCCTGCTGCTTATATTTTGCATTTCTTCTAGCTTGGATAATGAAAATCAATAAAACCACTTTCACTGCCAAGTCTCAGTGGTACAATGTTGGTGAATAAAGGGAAAACAAACTAACAAACATTCTTGGGAACTGCAGTAGAATTTTTTAAAATACAATATAAAAAAATCTTGTTTACAATCTATATAAAATTGAGTTCTTGCAAAAGTTTAATTTGAACCTAATTTAAAGTTGGAATAATAAATAAAGAAATTGTGAGACTTGCAAAGCAAGATAATTCTCAGTTTCCATTCGTGATGCCACCTTTAGTTCACCTTGGATCTTATTTCTGCTCATATACCTATATTGATTTAGCTCAACAAATACATTTTTTCAATACCCATGTTCTATACAGATCTGAAAGAAGAGTGTGCTTGGATATCCAGTACCATACCCCCTGTACTATCAAAATAAAAGTCTGGAACCAGATGGGAGAAATCCACTTTCAGTTATTCTGGGTGGACTTGGGATGAGAAAGGATCCCTTCTCCCTGATGCCATTCCCGGAAAGCTAAGGGAGGGCTGGCAGAGCCCTCTCCTCCGCTGGGCAGCCAGCCAGGCCGTGCTGACCTATGCACTAAGGACCTGTGCACCCTTCCAGGTCCTGCTGGCACCAGGCGTGCCTGTCAATATGTGCACGCCTGTAAAAAAAGGGCTGAGTGCAGAGGAGCTGAACACCGAGGGCCAAACCCCACCCTGCAGTGTGGAAAGGAATGTTTTGCTCATCGGATAATGATTTGTTTACAGTTAATTAAGCATAAGAGCTGTTCATAACATGCTCTGTTTACAGTGTGGGCAGGAGATGGATCTGTCTAAATAGGTCCAAAGGATATTAACATTCTTAAAAGTTTGGCAGGTGTAGAAATTGGTCCCTCAAAAAACCCTAAAAGTATGTTCAGAGAAATCCAGAAAGGGAGGAAAATCTTAATAGAGCCCTAGGGGACATGTATGTATAAAAGTTAAATGTTTAAAGACGTCTTTAAAATAGTCCTCAGCCACAAAGTTATGTAAGCACCTTAGTGATACAATCACTAGGACACAGAGAAAGAGAGGAAAGAAAGCCTTTTGAAACTAACTTAAAAGCATAGGTTTCTTTTTTATTTGTGTTCACATATCTAACAAAAAGATCTTACTCATTGGGTTTTTTTCCACTTTGACAAGTAAATTCTGCTTAACTTCCATCTCCACCTCATTTTGCATGAAAGGTGATTTTGTGGTCCATGACCAACACTAAGGTCCCTTTTATCACTTCATCAGACTTTCATTCTTGTTCCATCTGTGATGAACCTTGTCCAGGATCAACAAGATGTTTCCCCAGGACATCCAAAAGAGGAACAAAGTGCCCTTCTGATCCACAACAGCATAGAAAGACTCAGCATTTTGTGGAAGATGTGTCTTATGTTAGGGAATGTCATCAGGCAGTGAGATGGTAGAGAGCATGCCCAGCTCTGGGCTCTCCCTGATTCTCCATAGAAAGGCTAAACTACAATTGGAGGCTTATTAACTCTGTAATAATGTCAGCTTTGTACTGTCTATCGCCTGGCATTTGGTCTGAGCCACTCCTCCATGATGGTCTTGCTCACCTCCAGGTAGCTCAATGTGCAAACAGCATATATGGTAAATTGAGGTTATGAGGAAGCACATAGGCTTCCCTGAAAATCAGTCAGCCCAAACTTTTTCTTCACAGGGGTTTTTGAACAAAATTCTTTAGCAGATGGTTATACGGAAATTTCCTCTTGAGCTAGAGAGGTAAACAAACATACTGGCCTTTTACTACAGCACTGATCACAAGGAGATTCAAGATTAGGATTCTGGGGTCTGTCAAATAAGTTCTGATAAAAAACATCATGTGTTTCATATGTATTTTAGAGCCCATGTCCATGGATGTTCTCCTGGCCCTTGACAGCTTTGTAGTGGTGTTTTGCTGTCCTGACCACGAGGTCAGACACTGTCACCCTTCCTCAGGGTGGTTTGTATTTGCTGCGCAGCAGAGCTGCATTTGCTTACTGATCTGAGCAACAGGGATGCTGCAGTGGCTCTCTGTTCTTCACACCCTAAGGCTACTCCTGTAGCAATGCAATTTATTCATCTCTCCTTGCTCAAAGCTGTGCCTAAAGGCACAATATGGCCTTTGATTATCTGAGAGAAAAAAGTGAGTTTTCAAGGGCCACCACTGTTTTTTCTCTATGAGTATGTAATTTCTAGATCATCTTTACTTCCAGCCTTTAACATTGTTTTCTTTTACTTTGGGATTCATTACTGGGGGGGAAGGTGGGAGGTGGTGGTTTGCAGCCATTGTTTGTGGCTGCTAGTGGCAACATCTATATTTGCTGTAATCTGACCAGTACCTATAATTTTAATTAATATATGTGATTTTTAAATACCTATTTCAGCACAAAATCCATGAAAATACCATTTCCATCACAGGTAAAGGTGCAGGTTTTTAAAAAGATCCTCATCAATTCTCAGTTTTCTGTTTACTTTCTCTTGCCTTTTCCCTTTTTTCCTTCCTTCCTTCCAGGCTGTTTTGTACTGTCCAGTCATATGAGCTACAGATGCTACAAGTTTTTACCCATTCCTTCCCCAAAGCTGAAGTATTTGCTCTAAATGTGGTAAAGTTGTGGGCTCCCAGGACAGAGCAGCCTGGGGGGGAACTCAAAGAAACGGGGAATTTTGGTCTCTGAGATCACAAATCAGTCTTTGTAGTAACACGGCAGGGAGGAGAGAGGACTCAGTGGGAAGAGATGCTGTGCCTGCTGCCGGCTGCATTACCTTCAGCAGCTGAAGGAGGAGGCTGGATAAGTGTCTGTTTCCCTCCCTTGACCACAAAGGATTTATTTAAAATGCATGCCAGAAGGAGGATTAGAGCAGAGCCCTTCCTCCTCTCCTTTGTTCAAGTGGATGAAGGGAGCATAGCCCTTGGCTACTGGTGTCTGGGCTCTCCTACTACTCGCTGCCTACTTCTATTTGCCTTCCCTTCGTCGTTTGCCATCACTATTGAAAAGGATTGCTTGATATTCCAAGAATGGCATTGTGCTTTGCAGGAGTATCAGAGTTTCCAGACTGCTCCATAAATTGTAGTCTACTTATGTAGACAGTGCCTACAAAACTATCTAGGTCAGGCATGCAAAGCAGCCTGCCGTTCCATTAATGTTTTACGGTGGACACTCCCTCATATGATCCTTTTTCCAGATGGTCCCTAATCCTTACAATTATCCAAAATCCTCCAGCTATGATTTCTTGATCTCCTCAGCAACAGATATTTTTCTGGAGTGTATACAGTACACAGTGTGCTTTCTGCTTTTACAGCACTTTGTACTATTTCCCAACAGTATTTCAAACTCTTCATTCTTTTCTATTGTATTCCAGCCTTCACACCTAAGGCAATAGCTGAACACCAGTGAGCCAAGCCAATGGCCTACCAGCCTGACTTACGGTAACAGATACTCACCTTTCCTTCGGAGAAGTGACTCTTTTATGCAGATGTTTTCTGCAGCTGTTTCTGGAAAAATCACAGATTCATTGAAGGGGAAGTCTAAACAACAGCACTCTCTACCTCACTGTCTACCATCATAATCAGTTTCTCCTGACTAAACCCGAGCTTGCCATTCACAATTTTCCTCTCCACCCCTCCTATTTTTTTACCCCAGTGCAGCACATCTACAAGCCAAGCACTCCCAGTCTTTTCATTACTAAATACGAACAGAGTGGCCTCGGTGCATCTGCAGGGACTTGAGCTGCCTCTGCAGTGTGGGAATCTGCTTCCTCTGACTCCAGCTGAGCCCCAGTACCCAGCACGGACATGCCTTGCTGACTGCAGTGCAGTCTCCTGCTCTGAGCTCCTCACCCTCGGCTGGGGCCCAGTGGAGGTAGCAGCCTAGTATCAGTAGGATGAGCAATAAAACAAGTGCTGCTGAGACAGCTGCTACTCTCAGGACTGCTTTTGGATAGAACATGGCCAGTAGGCAGAAGAAAGATTTTTCAGCCATGATATTCAGTGTTTTGAATGACAGATTAATCTTCCTATTAAAAAAAAAAATCAATTGTTAAAACTTGCCCTTGGTTTCTCTAGGGGTAGGATTTGGCCCTGAACATACACAACTACTCAGCATTCTGGATGCAAAGTGTATTTTGTTGCTATTTGTATAGTATCCAATATCCTGTCTTTTGTATTCTCACCTCCTTCCTCTTTCTTTCTAAGGTGCCCAATAAGATATTCTCCTAAGAAGCACATAATTATTTAGTTATTGCACTGTTTTATGATTGCATTGTTGGTAATTGCTCAATATTGCAAGTGATTTATTAGTAATTGCAGAGTCTTTCAGATCTATCTCCAGTAAGAGAGCAAATAGCACCTTGCATGAATAGACATCAAAGTCTTCAAAAGGGATTTTTCTTTAATGATCTTTTTAAAACTATTTTTCCTACTGCAACCCTGAGGGCCAATGTTTCTTTCTCTCTTTACACAATAACTTGAAGTTTCACTCCTGCCCTGCAGCGGAAAAATACTTTACATCAGTCTTTGAATAGGATTTTATTCTGTAGTCCAGCTATCACCCTCTTGTAGTTTCATCTGCATCTAATGGGATTTTGCTGCGGTGATATATATTCAGACTGCATAACTCCTCAGCCACTCAAATTCTTCTTAGAGCTTTTTGACAATAATTAAACTACAAGCGGTTTTTAGATATTTCTGCCATTTAGACCTTCCCACATTGACTTCATTGGGGATTCACAGGTGGAACAGATGAGAATTCAACTTCCCTCTCATTAATGTATGCCTTCTGGTCACAGCTTGCCAACCTTTGTACAAAAGCCCTCCGTCATTTTATCACACTCTTCCTCCTTAGGGATTTCTCAGCTTTCCACCAGCTACAGCAACAAACTCAGGCCACTGAAATTTGGCTGTGTGGCAAACAGGAAAAGATTTTCCAGCTCTCCTCAGAGTGCTTGGTGCTGTGCCCTGCATTTCCTCAGGCTGCCACTTACTGCTGCTGCTTGTTCCTGCCACCAGTGCCTGCTGGGAGCCTGGCTCTGCCTGCACCCCGGGAGCACAGAGCTAGCAGAGGACTAACTCCCTCTTGGCTCAGCAGTTTACATTCAGCCTCTCCTTGGTTATGTCCACCTCAAACCCACCTTCCCTCTCCCAAGCCTTTCAGCAGGAGCTGGCAGCTAGTACATAAAAGGCTGAGGAGGCCACCCAAATCATCCCTGAATAGCCATTCCCCTATTTTATGGAAGATATGAGGAATGGAGGGACACCCTCTAGTGTCCCATCTCCAGGGATTCACTGTGACATGCCATACAAAGGGCTTGACTTAAATCTGCAACACAGACTCCTGGCCATGCTGGGAAGAATGCTATTTTGAAAGATCTGAACTGGACAGAAGAAATGAACCCGTCAGGGACGGCTGCACAGCAGTACTGTGTTTCTCCTGGTTAGTAGGTGTGGTTGGCTTCAGGAAGGCAGGTAAGCACCGGGATGGACAAAAGAAGAGAAACCTCAGCCACATCTGGAAGGTACCTGAGGACTTTTTGTTACCTCAATAAGCAGCTCACTTTTCTGACCTCTTGGGCACTAGTCCATAGTGTGACATCTATCTGTAGCTGCACATTCAGGGCTTTCTTGAGTTACTGCACCCTTAGGACTAGCAAGTACCCAATGCACCAGCTATATAATCCCACAGGTGTAAATAAATCAATCCAAGACATAAATACTCCTATCAACAGCTTCCCTCCTTGTTCCAGTAACAAACTGATCTTTCCTGTGCTGGGGAAGAAAATAATTTCCTATTGAAGTCACTGGCTTCAAATGGGAACGGTGTTTTTCACAGACTTTTCCCAAATTTTCTTTGCAGAGGTTTCCACACTACTGACTCACCACATGTCTGCCAGGGACAAAGCTGCCCCAAGTCAGCTTCTGCAAGGCTTAAGGCAGCCAGCACGAGTGCTGTGAACAGCAGAGGAGGCAATGGATCAAAATCAGACCCTTGCAAAGAAAGGTTAAAAATAAAAAAAACCCAACAAACACCTCCCCCCAAAAAAACTGAGCAGTAATACTTCATCTCCACAAAGCAAACCTACTGTCCATTTTATTAAATGTTACCTTTAAGGATAACAGGATTTTACCTTTGCTGTCATTTAATTGGATGAGACAGAGGAATTGGCAATTTGGGGATAAAGTGCAAGTAATGCTCTTGCTAACTGTGTGCAAAGATAAAGGCAGTTTTTCAGAAAATAAACCAACATTGTACTAGTTTAGAAAATGTTAAGTATTTTCCAAGTGATGGATCTGTCTAAAAGCCAGAAAAAACCCAACCCTTATGGTTCTAGTCACTGCAAAGCAATTGCTGGAGGCCATAATATTGATATTTAAAGTAAGACACACTGTTTAATAATAAATAATTTTCATCTGTAATTATTCTGTCCCAATGTGTAGAGAGAGACATATTGCAGCGATCAATAAGGATCAAAAATACAATCTTATGCATGATTTAGTTTCATTATATTTAAGTATTAATTAAAGGACATAGCAATTTAAGCAAATATTGTTTAGTGTTATCCATTACCATCTTGCTCCTTGGTTTCTCTACTTTAATCTCACATGGGAGGAGCTTGGTTCTCAGAAACCTCAAAGCCAGCTGCCCTGGCCAAAGTTTGAGAAGCACAATTGCATATCTGCCACTTCCCCAAAGCGGCTAAATTTGGATTTACTTGCATTTTCAAAATCTCAGTGATTTCTGCTGTGATGAGAATTTACCCCCAAAAACGCTGCAGATAAAGCCTACACACACTGTTCTCTGTGCACATATTTACAAACACAGAGGGGAAGTTTTCATACTGGCATTAAGAACAGCTTCTCACCCCACCAGAACTCACATTAAATGGATGGCAAAGTGCTCTTTTTGCCCTCTGCTAGGCTTTGGGAATGAAATACACCCACTAATTCCACAAGGGAAAAAGCAAACAAACAAACAAACACATGCTGATTTCTTTTGCTTGCTGTTTCAACAGCTCATTTGGATTTTTAAAAATAGATTATGATCTGGTCATACTAATTTTGTTTGCATTTGTATTCATCATTAATTAACTTTGAACACCGAATAATCATTATTAATACTATGAAATAACATTATTCATGTTTTTAGATTCTTTTCAATTAATGCAACAAAGCATGGAAATTCTTATTTTTTACCGTAACTGGCCCATGAAATATTTCACTCTTTTTTTTCCCCATGATTTCTGTAGTGTGGATTTTTCTCTATAATGCTAACAGTTTTTCATCTGTTTCCACAGTTTCCTGCAGCAGTTAAAATTTTGGCCCTGATGTTAATTTTATGGCCACTTCAAAGTCTGCTTCTGCAAGGTCTGGGTGCTTTTCACAAGTGGCTGACCATTTGCCCGCTCAGCCCAAGGATTAGGGTTTTTACAGTGTACTGTAGAATCTGGGATAATTTGGGGAGGACTTTTGATGCTGTTTTGCAGTAGGTCCCAGGGAAGGCTTCCCAGCACTGTCAGTGGGTAGTCACTGGTAGGAGCCGACAGAGAAGGGTGTGGTGCCTCCAAGAGCTGCCAAGGTCTTGGCATGGCCCTGCTGCCACTCAGCACTTCTGTACCCGAGTTTTGAATCAAAGCTGCTCCTTCCAGCTGCAAAATTATCGTCTAACCACTCTACCCCTCAGTTTGTTTTCCCAATCCATGAAAGTGAAGTATGAGACAGGCTGTGGGACACAGGCAAGCCAGATGTGAGGCTGTGCCACCTGCACCATCCAGATCCATGGCACACAGCCACAGAGGCTTCATTCGTGCCTGTCTGCCAACACCCTCTGCTGTCTCCTCAGCTCGGCTGAAATCACGCAGCCTCCCAGCTCCCAGGCTGCCTCGGCAATGCTTGTAATTAGAAACATCTTTGAGCTTCAGAGACAGACCCTCTGTTGCCATTTCGAGAGGCAGGGACACCCTCCAGTCAAGAGTGAGCTCCTCCGACAGCCTCCAGGCAGCTGCAGGGCTCAGGTAATGATTTGCATTCATGTGAGTGCAGCAAGTACAGGAGGTAAGGAGCAGAGACACATGTGGGGCTTTCTGCATTCTCCCCCATAAGACCTTAAGGAGGCTGAACTTGGTTTTGTTTGAACTTTTTCAAGCTGACAGCAAGAGATCAGCTTGGGAGAGCCCCAAAGCGTGGAAAATTCCAGCTCCGTTGTTTGCATCTTTATTCAAGTTCAGGCTGTTTGGGAGCACAAGATTCCTTTTTTCACTGAAAATTTTGCAACTTCAGTGACAACAGCTGTTTCCAGGCAACCAACATAAATGAGAACAGTTTGAGCCAATGAGACAGACAGTTTATTCGAGTTGCTTGGTGCCCAAATACCATAATCATGAGAACAGCACTAAATGAATAAATAAAATAATACAGGGGAGGCGAGGAGTTAGAGTGAGGAATGGGTAAAGAAAAGCAAACCTGACTGCAAGGAAACCAAAAGCTTGTGTATAACACAGCAGGAACAGAAACAGGAGACATGGAAAGGAACAAAAAACCTTGGCAAGGAATAGCAACCCAGAGAAGCTGCATGGCCAGGCCGTGCATGGCACCCTGGTGCAGTGGTCCTTCGTGCCAGCTTTTCTTTGTCTCTGCTTTTCTTCTGATTTCCTGAGACAGAAGCACTACAAATATGTCCTGCTCTGCTGTGAGAAAGTTTGCCTGGAGCATATGCCAAGGGCAATGGATATTAGAGGTGAAGCCTTGTCCTGCTGTCACAACCCATGTGGTACATATTGCCCATTAGCTGATGCTGAAGTAGCAGCAACACTTCAGAGCCCTCTCCCAGTGTTTCCCTCAGGACTGGGATCTCATGTTGCCTGATGGCTGTGGTGAGAATGGTGTGATGGGAGAAATGCTTAAGGTCACAGCTGTGGGACAGACATGTCAGAGACATATAATTTTGTATTTGTCACTTGAACAGTGTGTCATGCTTTGGATGCCTACACTTCAAAACTATAGAGGCTTTAGAAGAGAGCTCAGATGGAATTCTACAAAACAAAACCTGTGCTGTGGTCAGAAACCATCAAAACTAATCACACTGAAGAGGCAGAACCATGGTGATCTAGCACCTCTGTGGCAAAGACATAGGAGAGACAGCTCTTTAATTGGCCTGGATGGAAGTATAACAGGATCCAATGGGCAGAAGCTTCATATCCTGCTAGTCATGAACTACCAATAAAATAAAATAATGATTTCCCCATTAAACTCCAGCTCTTCTAATGGAATACATTACAGTAAAGTCAGTTTTGCGTAAGAAAGCCATAGGTGTCGTATTAGGAGGTTTCTCATGCGGTGCCTCACCGTAGGGAGTACACTTCAGAGCCTGATGACATTATTTAATTATGCCAGTGTGTCACTGCGCGCTCCGAATTACCTGAACAGGGTATTAATGCCCTGCCTCCCTGCACAGGGAGCTGTGCATGGGAAATGGCATGGTTCAGACTACGAGGGCAACCGCAAACAAACATTTTTAGCAGTGCTGTGTAGAAAAATGGTGTTAGTGAGCAGTGATTAAGCACACAATGCTTTAGAATGTAATGATTAGAAATATAGAAGCAATAGATTAAAAAAACCCAAAAAACATTTTATATTTTGGCTAATTTATCTGTGATTTTTTTTTTGGGGGCGCGCCCTTAATGTCTGCTGCAATGATTGACACATGCTATGGAAGTGGTTTAGGTTTTTCTAATTTATCTGACAATTTTGCAAGGAGCAGTGGGGGTTTTTTTCAGTCATTAAGATTTTTGAGGTAATCATGTAATGCCAGTCAGAACATTTATGGTCCTTTAAATTTTTTTGTTGACATTTTGAATTGACTTAACTGGATTTGTAACACAATATTTTGACTAATTAAAAAACACTCTCTTGAAGGTATTAAATCAGGCTACTCTCTTTTTGAAAAGAATTTCCAGATGAATGGCTGACACACTAGAAGCCTTAACAGACTTCTTAGCACTTTTCCTCTTAGGATGCTCTGTTCTCAAGAGATCCTTGGGAAGAAGGGCTTAAGTACAAAGTCATCCTGACATACATGGATCTTTTCAGAGAGTCTGTGAAAAAAAGGTGCTACTACCAGTTTGATATTTTATTGAAGTTGCTGCAGAAAATTGTGCCAAAAAAGTAGTATTGGTCAGCACTATGCAGTCTCAGGAGCTGTAACCTCATTGTTAAATTTTGAAGGGAAATTTCTATTCAGATATGTCCATTTCCATCGCAGGGAGTTCAGTGCTGTAATCACCTGCCCCATCTGTGCTCCCTTCAGATCCATTATAGCATTTAGAACCATGTCTTCTTTTGTTACTTTTTGCATTTCTGGCAGAGGCAAAAGCTTATGAAACCACGGGGATAGCTTTGAAAATGAAGTATTCTTTTGCGATTGATGGTATGTAGTATTCCTGATCCAGTGGGCACACTTGAAATACTGTCTGGTTACTTTCTTTCCTTGAGTTAGTCACAGTTTTATGGTCATAACCTCACAGCCAATGCAAACTTCTCCCTTGTTAGCTGACAAGCTCAACTTAAGATAAAACTTTGAATGGGCAAAACTGAGTCTCACAATACTTAATACCACACCTAGAGCCCAGCAGATGGAGTCAACTTATACAAAACGATTTCAGTCTTTTTTTAAACAAATAAGCTAGCAAGACCTTCAAGTATTAGGGCCAGAGATTTGAGGCATATGTTTTTACTGTGCTGTAAAGGCTCAGAATCCGAAAGAACATGTTTCTTTTTTTTTTTTATTTGAATTTTAGGTAATTTTCCAATTCTTGGGATAATCTTGCTCAGCTTTAGAGTTGTAGCATGCTTTTGCTTGGCTGGAGACTTTCTGGCTTGCTTTTTTGGTTTGTTTTTTTGCTTGTTTGTTAATTTGTTTTCTTTTTTTTTTTTTTTTAACTTGTGCACTTGTTTCAAAAGAATCATCATTTCAAGCACGTCAGACAAAATCATGAGTTACTATAGTAAGTGGTGATGTATAAATAAACCAATCTATTTATGCATGCCTAGATGACAGCTAAGGGCTTTGCTGTGGAACAGCGTAAGAGAACACCAGCAGCAGTCCATTTGCATCTGCCTCCTCTGCCAATAGCTGGAATCAACCTGTGCCAAGCCATGGCCCTTCTCACCCCTCTGCAGCTTTGGTCCTAGAGTAAAAGCCAGTGACAGTCACTTCTATTTCTCTGTAGTGTAAATAAAACTCAGTTTGTCAGAAATGAAGCAAAACCTGTTACTCCTTTCCACCAACCCTGTGTAGAACTAGCAGTTCCCAGAAGGGCTGCATCTATATAGGACACCATTCCTGTGGTCAAGAACACTTCCACCTCTGCTAGTGGGGCCTCACTTAGCTCTCCTGCCTCAGCTCTTGACCCGGGGCCCAATCTTCCTACAGGCTTTGCTCTAGCCAAGTTCCCATCAGCTTCAGCAAGGGCATCAGAAACTGCTCTGCTATTACAAGAATCAGCAGCTCTGGTTTTTGAGGCCTCTTGACTTTGAAGCTAATTATTGCAACTGTTTCCCCTCCATGGCATGCTCCAGTTTAGAAGACAGAGCGGCAGCCTGGCTCAGAAAGCCCTGCATTACCAATCTCAGTGCTGTCTGTGCAGGCTCTCTGTCCATGGCCTCGTGGCAGCAGGGAGAGCCAAGGGCACTGTGCCTGGGCTGTGACCCCACTGTGCCTGCTCACACCTTGCCAGGTGAACCACATTTGCACGTGTTGTTCTCCTGTGTGTTTGCATACAAATGAGAGTAGAGCACCTAGACCGGAGCCCAGTGCAATTAGAATTTGTACACGTTCTGCCTGTGGGGATGCTTCCAGGCTGCAGCACAGCCCGAAAAGGAAGCAGCTCCCAAGTGAGAAGGATTGCTCACCTGCCCATTTCTACAGATGTGGGAATGGGATGTATATGTCCCAAGGTCACACTGAAACTGCTGAGGAACAGCTAGGAATGTATCCCACACCCAGCTGACACCCACAGGCTTAGGAGAACTTTCTTTGGTGCTCTGATGGATTTTCTGGTTTTAGAACACCATGGAAGTGCAGTGATGCTTCTCCGAATTCAGCCTTGGTTCCTCACGCTCTAGACTGTGACACATGGCTCTGAAAGGCTGACAGCACTTGTCCTGCATTTTCTCAAAGATCAGAATGTCATCACTTGTGGTTAAAAGCTTCGGATACATGTTGAATTACTTTTCTGATTTTATCTTTATGTTTTTTCAAGAGCTTAGCATATTCCAAACATTAATCTTCTGTGCTGTCTTGAGGAAATGTGACCAGAAAATGCTTTGTCAGCTAAGGTTGTGACAAAAATGCCAGGCATGACTTAATAAATAATTAATTAAATAAATAGGACCCTCCCCCATACAAGTCTTATTTCCCATGTATGTTTGATGAGCCCATCGGTTCAGCCACAACACTTTGCAGTCTTTACAGGCATCTAGCAGAAGCCATTTATTCTTACTGAAATAGGGCATCTATGGTAAATTTACAAAGGCACACACATGAAGCAGTTTCCAAAAACTCCTCAGTATACGGGAGTTCCCTTTCACGAGTTCCTCCAGAAGGACCAATGTCATCAGTGGGTCCCCAGCACCTTTGAAACCCAGACCCCACCTTGCTGATGATTACCTGATGTGGGCTCAGGCAGCCACTGCTCTGCAGAACACCTCTAAGGGCAGTGCCAGCCTGGGGACAGCTGGAGTGACAGGAGGACCACCCCACAGAGCAAAAGCAGGAGACAAAATGATGCTATGTACTAACTGAAAGCACCCTGCAGCTCAGCAGTGTGGAGCTGCACACCAGCAATAGAGGAGTAGGCACCCAGAATACTTCACAGCTTGTATTCCTGGGACAATAGGCTCTTACAGGGGGACAACAGTAGGTAGGGACTTGTTAAATTACCCCAGTACAAATGCCATGCCTCAGCAGGAGTGACCCAAACATGCATCTCGCTCCTACTGTGTTTAGTGCTTCATATATCAACAGAGATATTGACAGTTCCTAAATCCTTCACACTGGGGACAGCAAACGTGAGGCATATGCTCAGCCAAGCAGAAAGAAGCAATCCTGAAGATTAACAGCCAAATCTGACACTCCTTCAACGCCCATACTCTATCAAAACCCCTATCAAAATCAATACAGTTTTTAAATGGGGACTCAATCATACTACTGCTCAGAGTAAAGGGACAACTTATTATCACAGTCCTGGAGTAGACTGGAGCTGCCATAAAAGTCCTGATGGCAGTTCAGGTGTGAAGCTCACGCATGTCAAGCTCTTGTGCATGCACACTCAGCCCTACACCAGCCTCCCTCTATTAGAGTACAGCCTCAGTATCACAAGTCTATTTGCTTACAGGCTTGTCCTAAGGGATAGAGTGCGGGAACCATCCCTTTTGGCTGTCTTGGGTGTAAGATGTAAGACTGTTTGAAATACCTGTACCAGCTGGGTTTGCCCATGCTCACAAACAAAAAAAGGGTGTAGAAATGCTTGAGTGCAGCTTTTCCCACTATGCTGCTACCTGCAGTCCAGGAACATGATGATCAAGACTATTGGGGCTTTGTGCTTCCCAGTGTATCTATGCAAAGCACCATGTGACCTAGTTGCAATGAAGGAAATTCAGGATCAAGGCCCTATTCCATTCCCCATCCTTCACAGGTTATTTTCCACAAATTTCCTCAGGTGAGATGAATTTCCTCTGAAAGACGTGTAACAAAATGCTCTATTTGAAGACTGTGTTAATGCACAGTGAATGGGGGCTACCACTGTAGACTGTGATTGCCACAGAAATGGTAACAAAAGCAGCATTTCAGTGGCAGAAGCAAAAGGGACTCATTGTGGAAAAAGCCCAGGAAAATCAGTGCAGTCAGCACAGAAGATCCTAGAAGAGCAGCTGCACCTAGTGAGAAGGGGAAAGTTACAGCTTTTTGCCAGAGATACACAAAAGAACTTCACATCTCCACTCCTACAACATCTGGGTAAGAAACTGTTAATTTAATATCTAAAGTTTTGGGTTAGAATAATATAATTCATTGGAGAATATCTGGCTTGGGATATAATCCCTGTGATTTGAAATGCTATTGCAGGGGGCAATTTCCAATAAGAAAATTATTTGTGCAATTTTGAGAGTGTCATATTCCAACCTGAAGTAACCCAGACAATGTCAGGTGTTAATCCAAATGCAAGGGTGTTTTTACTTAAACTTTGACTCTGAGCTCCTCCTGGAAAGAAAATATGCCAGAAAGTCAACCATCTGCTAATGTGCACAGGTAGCTTTGAAAGTGAAATCAGGAGAAAAAGGTAGACACTAAACAGAGGAAATGTCAGAGAAGTGAGTAGCACAAGCAAGAGTGACACCCACCTCCTGAGAATGCATGTTTCCTCTCATGTGCAGGGTGTACATTCTTCTAGGAGGATTGCCATTCCCACATCCTGCTTTTATATGCTTTAATGTTTTAGCAGCTGAGTGACCCCACAGGCATCTCTGTCAATGATTACAAATCCCCTCCCTCCTTCCCTGCTAGGGACTCGGTGTGTCTAGGACACCTGCTATTCCCAAGATAAAGGTGGAATCACTGGGCAAGTATCAGCTGTGATATAACTTTTTTTCATGTTTAATGTCCCTGAAACCACAGTGCAGGCTTTGCCTCAACAGTACAGTAAAAGCATAGGCATTGAGCATGTATAATTTAGAGGCTGGGGTTTTAGCCTCCAGGGCCTTGCTTAGCTGATGATAATCCACTTGACAGGGTGATTTTTTCCCTAAATGATTCAGCGTATCACATCCCTTTTGTCCTGCTTATTCAAGGAGAAAATACCTAACTGAAACGAATAGCTTGTGGGGTGAGCCCAGAATGGGTTTGGTTCCCTCACAAGGAAAGTGCCGAAGGCATTCTCCAGCCATGCTTGTTTTACCCAACATGGCCACACCCTGCCTTTCTGTGCGGGCTGTGCCTAATCCTGTGCCAGCCACAGCATTGCTGCCCTCTGCCCGGGTGAGCAAAGGTTGAGAGGTGCCTTCCCCAGCCCTGCTACGGTGATTCTACACGTACTTGCACCAGGGTGCAGCTGGAGCCCCATGGCTATACCCAGTGGCTTTCAGCGTGGCCGATGCAGGGCAGGCTGTGAGCAGCTGGAGGGGTTCGTGAGCCCTGTTGCCTGCCGTTCGACTGTGCCTAGAGAAGAAAGAACATAAAGCCGGCTCCAGGGCAGCAGATGAACTGCTCGCACTGGCCACATTCAGCCCAGGAGCCTTGGATTTGTCCCTTCTATGGCAGTGCGTTTCTCGCATGCTTTCCTTTCCTATGCCTTGGTGTCTGCACAGATTAAACCTTTAGCAAAACTAGCATTTCAAGAAAAAACACATTCCTCCCTTCCTTCCCCCTCCCAAAAGACCAATGCAGAATTACTTGTGCTGAGCAGGTTTAATTGTAAAGGTACATGCCCCTGAGTGGGCTCATCCAGCACTAAGCAACTCAGCCATTTGGAAGCCTGAGGCCCCTGGGAGCCCAGCTTGGCTTTCTATTTTTGCAAACACTGGTTTCTAGGCTGTGTTTAATAATTTCTGTTAGATGTACCTCCACAGGTGACCCAGATTCATTCAAAAAGCCCCTTTGTTTTAGATTGTTATGCACATATTAAAAGATGGGCTTAATGGCTTTCTCAGATCAGGGCCACATCAAAGAGTTTTGTTCCTGAGGAAGGAATGATTGCCTGCATTTGAAGTAGCTGTGCACGTCACATAAAGCTTGTCAACATGGGGCAGATTCATCTAGGGATTCTCTTGGTTGCTGCTTAGCCACTTAAAATGTACATCTGACGTAGCCAGGTTTGGGTTTTTTTCTCCACTTTTGAAAATCCCTGTTAGAGCAAGCATGCAACTTTGATGGCTTCAGCCTGTCTCATGTGATTCCTCAGATGAAAGGAGTGCACAGCACCCTCTTTGCATGGCAGTATGCTCCTCCCCACCACAGAGTCTACAGCTTCGTCATGTTTCCTACAGTCTTAGGTGACTGTGCCAGACTGGAGTGTCAGCTACAAGAACTGGAGGAGGGATAGCTGTATGCTGTTGTCTTACTATAAATGTAAAGTTGAATTTGAATATTTTACATTCAGTTTACTCTTTGAACTAAATGGATGGTTCTTCCTCTCATCTCATATTCCTTCTGACTATTTTCTGTTATATGGTAGACTTGTTACACAGTGATACTGCTGTGCTCCAAATTCTTTCCCTTCACATGATATTTCAGTTAGACTTCTTACCTGGCCTTCTGCCATTTCTTAACTGTTTCAAGGTGTGGGTAGGAGACTTTACACATTCCCTAAAAGAGTACATGTGAAAATCTAAACAGCTAATATTCATGCCAAAATATTGCTATACACACTGCTCATCTTTCCAAGGGTGCAACTAAGATAGGTACCAGATATACACTGGTGTGACAATTGGCTGCAGGGTGTGCTTCGGCAAAAAGGTGATCTGTTAGTCAAGTTGAGAAAGGAGCAGCATAGAATATCAGAACAGAGGGCCTTTACAATTCTGCTAATGAATTGTAACATAGCTGAACGTGTAACTTCACCTTCACCATCTCCATTTATTATTATTTTTGGAAGTTAACATAAACTATGCCATAAATAATATCTGATGAGAGAAGAGGAAGAGAGGGGGAAATCAGGATGGGGAAAGGATGAGGTTTTGTTCTCCCTTTTACAGAGGGAGGCAAATGATGCAGAATGTATTTCTTTCTTTGCCAGAGAAGCTTGGACACCACTAGTCCCATATCCCAAGGAAGGAACTGCCATTGGAGAAGACCATTTGTTGGCATAGACCTTTTTTCCAGTGGTGTTTTTATTCCATTCAACAGAACAAATACTGTCTGGGGCAAGCCCCAGGCACGTGCTGTAACTGAAAGCCTGTGGAGTCATCCTCTACATGAAATACTTTAGCAATCCCAAGTACAAAGTACAGCTGCAATCCCATGAGAAGGGACTGAGTTCACGTTCCAAGTGCTTCAAGCCTAGTTAGAAAACACACCTAAAAGAGGTTTCAGCTTAAAATTTACCAGTTCTGAGAAGGATTTGAACCAGTCTCTTGACATTCAGGGAAGGGTTCTTAGGCATTGAGCTACTGAACAGGAGAAGAATAACAACATCATTGCATCCTCAAGAGTTTTCTGAATTCCAGTCTTTGTCTCCTCTTTTTACAGTTTTTTTTTGTTTTCAAATTGAACTAAGCAAAACTTTGGGAAAGAGAAAAAAGTAATTTTGTTAAGCAGGACAATAACTGATCTAAACCAACTACTAAAAATGGATAACAATTTTTTTTTTTAAATCCATTATTCATGTGGACCTAATCATGAAGACATTTGATGAACACATCATTTTTTACAGTTACAGTCTTCCAATAAATTTGCAGGTGCAAATTTAACTGTGTAAATCAGCATCCTGATTCTTTGCCATGGCTACAGTTGCTGAGAAAGCTGTAACTTCTTTGGAAAATTGGATTAGATTCAGGGACTAAAATAGGGGAATGCAAGTATATAGCTAAGCCTGAAAATATTAGCCTACAGGAATAAACACAGTATTTGTGTGTCTCTTCTCACATTTATTTCAAATAAAACCTTCTTTCCATGTACATCTTTTGGCTAACTGGGAATATTCCCCAGTCAGAGCCTGGGGGGTAATGTGTGGAGAGGCAGGAATGACTGTGTTATAGCTATCCTTACGAGTCTTGGGTTCAAAACCACAATCACTTACACTTATCGATGCCAAGAAGCTTACAAAAGCCATGTGAGATTGCAACAATTCACTGTAAAATTGGAAACACATTCATTTGACTCCACCCCACAATAAGATAATCAAATAAAAACTTCAAATGCAAAAGCCTTGGAAAACGTGATGCACAGCTTTTGCTATCCACCCTCAATCCACCTACCCTCAAATATTTAACCCAGGCAAAACTGAGAATAGGTGATTAATTTTGTTTTATCTGTGGGAAGGTCTTAAACTTCAGACTGCAAAGTGGGTCTGTAAGGTTGTTCCTGAATAAACTATGGCACTGTATTGAAATGAGCTGCATGAGAATAAAGCTAGATGAACTCAGTGTAGAATAACAATAAATGATTCTTAAATAATTCTCTCCAAAATGCTGCAGTCACGCAATAGTTTATACTAATCTACGGGTTTGGGATAATTTAATAATACTATTCCTATTTCTACTTCAAAGAGAGCACAGATAAAAGAAAATAGTTTTATTTTGTTAAATCACAGTTATTTTTCTATAATTTACATGAACCTCCTCATTCTATGAAGAAAATTTGAGTTAACATCATTCCCAAATTGTAACATATAAATCAGGACTTATTCCTGAGAGCAAGACCTGACACACTAATGTTTCTTTTCACCTGGAGGCATTCCTTTTCAGTTTTAATAACACAAGAAGGAATGACTACACAGCTATGGAGCAAGAAAAGAAATCTTATTGTACATATAAAAACAGAAAAAAAGATTCTTTAAGGAAAAACTAGTTAAAATGAAAATCTCATACTATTTTCTGCATTTTGCAAAACTTGCCTTTAGCTGGACTATGGAATAAAATAAAGATGAATCTTATTTTTATTATTATACAACCTTCCATCTCAGGAACTCATAAGGAATTTCAACAGTGACACAACACCTGTGTGGCTTTTGTAAGTATTACTGTTCCCAAGAGCCAGAGGGTCACCTTGAGAACCAACCTGGGGCAGTCTCTCTCCTGTACTGAAATGGCCTTGTCATCATAGAATCACAGAGTGGTTTGGGCTGGAAGGGACCATAAAGACCATCCAGTTCCAACCCCTGTGGCATGGACAGGGACACCTTTCACTAGAACAGGTTGCTCAGAGCTCCATCCAGCTTGGCCTTGAACACTTCCAGGGATGGGGTATCCACAGCTTCTCTGGGCAACCTGTGCCAGAGCCTCCCCACCTGCACAGTGAAGAATTTCTTCCTGACACCTCAATCTCTCCTCTTTCAGTGTTCTATCACTACATGCCCTTGTAAAAAATCCCTCTCTGACCCCCTTCAGATACTGGAAGGTGCTACAAGGTCTCTTCTCCAGGATAAACAACCCCAGCTCTTTCAGCCTGTCTTGATAGAAATTGTTCTCCAGCTCTCTCATCATCCTTGTGTCCCTCCTCTGGACCTGCTCCAACGGGTCCATGTCCTTCTCATGTTGGAGGCCCCAGAGCTGGATGCAGTACTCCAGGTTAGGATATTTTTGCAACAGTTTTGTTTAAGGCTTTAACCTCTTAACCATAATTTATTATTTTTGTAAGAATTTAAACATACCTATTAATCACTTCTTTCCAGTCGTCTTGTTAAAAAACTCCAGTTCCAATAATGTATATGGGCAGATTCTGGTTAGGGGAAACCCCTTTTCCCCTGGTAGCCTGTGACAGCTGCTGGCTCCCAAGACCAGCCCCAGCCCCAGATGTGTGGACCCATGGCCAGGGGAAAGGAGGTCTGCACTGGGACATGCGGCTTTAGAGCAAATCCCCCCACACGTAGAGCAAAGGAGCGGGTGGGTGAATGAGTTAAAGTAAGGGCAATGCTCAGGGCATGGCAAATCCTTTGGAGACAAGCTGCTCCTCTATTTCATGCGTCATCAGGGCTCTTAGAAGAGTTCCTCAGTATCCACAAGAATTTTGCTTCAGAGACCACTAGAGAAGGCAGGAATTTACTCTAATTCACAGCCCTATTTTATTTTCAATGCTCTGAAAAGAAATTGTAGGCAGTCACACAGTATAAGGCCAAGGGGACTCCAACAAATACCTAATCTGAGCTCCCACATAATCAAACAATTCCTGCTGTGGGTACACTCCGCCAGCAATACATGAACTGTGCAACTTTCATAACAAGATCTACATAGTGCTTCTTTTCTTTTGAGAGAGCCTTAAGGCAGACAGATTATGGACGTAGGCCTCAGAAATCTCTATGAGGTAGTTCTTACTTAAGAAAAAGGTAAAGAAAAATTGCTACTGGGCAGATCAGCACTTTGTCACCCTTCATTATTAAATGAGGCAGGAACAGAAAAGATCAAAATTCTCAAATCAGTCTACTCCTAGTCCCTGTCAAATACTTTGTGGTTTCCCTGCACTTTGGCAGCCCTTGTATGGCTTGTTATGCTAATAGCCTTTAATTGAATTCTATCAGTGGTGATGTTAGTGGAGTGCTTACTGTGTACAATTGAGTTACCATGTTCTGCAGGTCTTTCAGATGTAACCAGATATTGTGTGTTTTCCTGTTGTTGCCATCAGTAAACTTTAAGTTATCCATCAGTGGCAAACCAGATAGGCCTTTAATGTAGTCTGTGTGGAATCAGATGTTTCTATTTCCTACTAGCCTTGAAGTGACCCTGTGGCCCATGGCAGGAAGGCTGCAGAGAGCATTCTGTCATCTAAAAACACCCAGCACGTCTGGCATCCAGCATATTTGGGTTTATGTTGCAAACATGACACCTACATGTAATAAACTAGCAATTAAAATGTTAGTACCAGGAAGTCAGTGTCCTTTCTTAAGATGAGTTCACCTTCTCCAGATTTCAGCTTCAGGCCTGTTTTTGAAAAGCTTGTCTTTCATTTTCTTGAAACCTTAGAGGGTTGCAGGGCAGAAACAAAAAAACCCCCTCAAACCTATAAAAATAATGAAACTAGAGATGGGGGCATATTTTACGGCACATTGAACCATGAGCAAATAGGGTAAATTAGGGAAAAATAAGAGACTATAGAGTGGTTATACAGTCAAACCAATATTTTCCTAGAATCTGAAAAAAATCTGCCTAATAATAAATGACAACTGCCATCCCACAGCAAAGCAATAATTTAAAACTAAATTTACATTGTAATTAGCCTTTCAAAAATGCAAAGAACTTCAATATAGATGTCCATTAATAATCTCACTGCTGTCAGGAAGCCTTTTCCACCCACACATGCTACTTAATTAAACTCAGAGTTCCTTATTCATACAAACAGACGGTTATGAGGAACAGGTGGTTCCTAATTTGAAGATAATGGGTAAGTGAATCTCAGTATAACTTCAGAGCCTCAGATTATTTCATTTAATGCTTTACTTGTACCTTTGAAAACTTTACTCTAACTCAGTTTTGTTTTTCTCTTACAGCCATGACGTAGCATGTCTATAACAGAACACGGTCCATGTTTATCTTTTAATAAAATGACACAGATCACTTTCAGAGCCCTTAAAACTGCTTAAAACAAGCTCAACCTGTAATATGCTGCATTTTTTATGTGACCACAGAATGGTTGTTCACTCACACACATATGGTAGGTAAGTGCTTGGACATTTTGAAAGTGTTAAACATTTCTGACTCATCTCCAGGCTTAAGAAACTTCATTTTCCAAAGACAGACTTGTTAGGATTGCCTTCTCACACAGCAACAAGCCTCAAAAATGTCTTTGAGGTGGATCTAAAGAAAAGACTTGAGAACAGTTTCCTACCCTTACGTGGCCTGAATAACTTCTTCCCACACAGACTGGCCATTTGCAATACAAGCCCCAGTTCCATCAAAAGGCTCTGTGCTGCAGATGATAAGTGTAGTGATGGGAAGGCTGGTGTGCAGCAAGGGTCTCTAAGGCTGCTTGCAGCTGGAAAGTTCCCTGCTGGTCTGCAGAATATTGAGAGCATCCTCAAAAGAATCAGTAAAACTTCAGCTGGCTGGTGGGAGAGCTTTGTACTGTCAGAGGAGTAGTGAGGGGAAGAGTGGTCTGGAGAGAATAGATGTAGCCAAGGAACAAGGAAGTCCACAGGTTCTGTGCAGGGTTTCCAGCCCTGCACTCAGCCAGCCCTCTGCTCTCCAGGGGTACCCAGGTGGTGGTAAAACCCCATAGAGCACACTCAGGGTTGTCTCCAGTGTTTTGAGGGTTCCCTTCTATGTTGCCAACTGTGCTGTGTGAAGGAAAGCGGCAAAGCTCAGGCCTCGGGCTGTGCAAGTGCTGCTGAGCTGGCTCTGGACAGTCACTGAGGATGCCCCTTAATTAATTAGTATTCAGTCTAATTAATTAACCACATGCCAGGCTGTCTGTGGGTTGATAATGGTCACAGGCTGCACAATATTTACGGGGAGTTCTTTGCCTGGCAGTTTATATCTAGAGAGAGCACTGAAACCTGAAGGAATAGTCTAGATTAGAGGGAGTTTTTACTGCCACCTGCAAATTTTAAAGCACTTTATGTGGGGTTTCACTGTCCTCGGCTGACAGAGCATGAAATGTTGTAAGAAAGCAAGGCAGGGAAGAGTTGTGTCTGAGACTCAGGCCTCCAGACACCCTATTTATCTGAAAAAACAAAAATCACTTTACTTAAGCTGAGACCTTTTTGTTGTGGAGAATTATTTGAGAATTTGTGGCACTGCAGAAAGTCAAGTTGTGTCTCTGTACACGATGATGAAAAAAATGACTTCTAAACTCTTTATATAGGATTTGGACGTTCCTTTGGAAGGCCCAAAAATGAAGGGGATAAAGGCTGAGAGAGATAGCTCTCAGACATCACCCAGAAAAGCATCACATTTGGCATTTCAGCTGTGCAAACTGCAATGATTAATTCAAAACAATGAAGCATTTAAAGACAGAGACTATCTATAGTAGAAACAAATGAGTCCTTTATACCCGATTCTAACAGCTATTTAAAGAGAAAATATAATCACAGAATAATCAATGGAGTGAGTAATATTTACTGGTTGAGTGATGAATGACTCTCTCTGGAAGAAAGAATATTTTTATGTATGACTTCTGACAGCTAAGGTAGCTGTAAGATGTAGTCTGAAATAAACAGCCATTTTATTTTAAGAAAGCAAATGATTCAAGTAGTGTAGGCAAAGACACAGTAACTCACACCTCCACTAAAAGTTGACTCACTACTGTTTCACTTGGTAAACCCTGTTCTACCTCCCACTGTTAGTGAGGCAACTTTTATTTTTCAGTAGAACTTTATTACCAGTTTGCTTTTAAGTAAAAAGTCCAGGGATGCTAATGCATGGTGTTACAGGTTAGTGCCCACCAGCCGTATGCTCAGTTGCTCTGCTTTGCACAGCTCAGCTCAGCTGAGATCCTTCAGCAGGGGCAGGGCTGTGGGAGCAGGTGAAGGTGCCATTACTCAGCTGTGTGCCAGCTCCACAAGGCAACTCCACAACAGTGGCTGATTTTTATGTGCTGAAGCTATCCCTTATTTGTATCTATTCAGAGGAACATTCAGGTAAAACCGTTTGTCAGTTTGAATTTGAGGGTATGCAATCAAATAGCTGCATCTTGAGCAAGTGGAGAACAGACATACCATAGGAACCACACACACACACATGTGTGCAATATATCTGAGTTAAATGAAAGGTTGTTGGAAGTTTTTAAGGCTGGTTTTTGGGTTTTTTTCCTATGGAGGAAAGACTGTACTCAGAGGTATTTTTTCTACTTATTTATTCTACAGGCCCCTTGAAACACACCACCTGTTTCATGTTAAGGATATGGATAAGGACTCTCACTGAGAGAGTCCTGTGTTTAGTGCATGGCCTACACTATATTTCTGTATCATCCATATTTCCAATAGTTCAAATGATCCTCATATTATACAGCACTCAGAAGACAGATAAAAATGTAACAGTTAATGCTAGTAAGGCAGATGTTGTGTATTGAAACTCCACCATCAAACTATAAACGTATGGTAAAGGCATCAAGAGCAGATTGGTTCCTTATCTTAAATTAGCTGTAAGCCCATCAGGTGATCTCTGTTCTCTGTTCCTTTACTCCTACCCAAGCTGCTCTCTTGCTCTTGATAGTCAGCCTCCCGTTTTACTCACAGTTTTACTCCTCCTGTTTGTGTAGCCATACGCCACAATAAGGCTAGCTGGAAAGCTCCAATTCAGTGAAGCAGAAATAAGAAAAATCAAATGAGAGGTTTGGGTTTTCGTAAATCTGTTGTGGTGTTGTATGTGGATAAGGGATAAGACATGTCTGCTTCTATCACTTTCCTCTTTCTAAACAGCACTTCATCATTCCTGTGGAGTGCAAAATCTCTATGTTCAAGTCCATGCTTTGCAACTTTGGTACAGACCATAAGCCATTTATTTCAGGGAGTGAAGAGTTCAAAACCTGTGAGAGTGGAAAAGGTGTGTATTTGTTTTTCTTTTTGGCCAGATCTCCAAACAATGTTACTAAAGCCTCAAAGAAAATTTCATGTGCTCAGAAGTTCATCTGCCCCCTTCCCATCAGCATATTGGTTTATTTAGTGAAAGGGAGTGCCTCCCTGCAAGCCTTCTCACTCAAATAGCCAGTATCTCCTGAACCTCTGGCATGACAACCCTGATCTCCCACACACAGAGTTTATTGCTTTGCTGACTTTGGCCCTGTTGAACACAAACTACGAGGCCTCCTTCCTCTCTTGTTCTTATATTCCTATTGATTCTTCCTTCCCATTGTGTCTTTATATACATGTCTTCCTAAGGGCTATGTGCCACAGCTGGCTGATTTGATGCCTAAACACTACCCTGAGCAGAAATGCTGTCCCGAGTAGGGGCCTCATTTTGGAACTGCCCCAACTTCTAGTCCAACAGGCTCTTTTCTTTCCTTCAGAGCCCTCTTTCATCTAAGTGCTCATTTCATAAAGCTTTCTGCAATCAATTTCCTCCTCAATGTCATCTCCACTTCCCCCTTTATTTAAACTATTGCCCTCTTTTTTTGCTTCTGTCAGATTTAGAATGTAAGCGCTGTGACCAACTCTGCATGCCTTGATGGCACTAATAATGTGTCATTATATATAATGATGTAATCAGAAAAAGTTCAAGAGGCAGTTCAAGCATGGGGAGGCTGGAACTAGACCATCTTCAGATGTGTAGAGCCTGCCATACAATTTGAGATAAAAGGAAAATATGTAAATAAACAGTTAAACTATGGAGGGGAAAAGCAAGGGGAAAGCCATGATATTAAATTTGTATTAACATCATATATATTGTGGGAAGAGAAAAGGGAAAGTGAATCTGAATTTTGCAATTCCTCCAAATAGAGTTATATCACTGAAGATTTTGCATGAGACTATTGCATAATGGGAAAAGCTTGTGCCTGCAGGACACATTCCAGCAGCAGCCAGGAAGAAAGGCACATTGTGTGGCTTTCACCTTATCTTGCCAGACTCCCTGTTATTATTTTAGGAGGGCGCAATTACAGGCACACAATTTTCATAGATTTTTGAAAAATGCCCCATTGATTAGATTTTACAAACTGCTCAGAAAAGGAACTCCAGAATTAATGGCAGGCTGACATAGTCTGTATTAGTTTGTTCACAAAACCTCTCTGTAAATGTCAGCATGTGGACCCCATGGCTGTAGGATACACTGTCAGTTTCTTAGAAAGATGGAGGGACATGGCCAATTCATTTTTCTCTGTCAAACATTTCATTTATTATTGGGTCTGTATGCAAGTTAACATCTCTCTCCTGTGCCAGCACTACTGCAACAATAACCATTTTTGCATTTCACTTGCCAGCTAAGTTTGTGCTACCTCTGCTCTAGTACAAAGGAGAAGGTCATGGCAGTATGCACGTAATAAATGAGCATAATTAGTGAGAAGATGTCTCAGCAGGCTGGTGAGGTGGCAGCACACTAAATTGCTACATAAAATGTAAAGCTAAATGACTCCCACACCTGGAGCTGGTGATAAATATGCTTGACAATACAGTTGCTGGTCTCTTAATATGTCAGTTTGCGTTCACTTTGCTATGGACTGGAAGCTGGGAGAAGCCATGTAAGTGCCCTTCATCATCCTGCATCCCTAGGCTCTGGCTCATGTGCCTGTGGGCAGAGTTCCCTAAGCAATGGCAGGAGCCTGTAAGGATGTCAATGACCCCCCAGTCTTTGATATAAGGTATTCCCTTTCCTTGTAGCAGATTTGGGAGAGTGAAACAGGCACTATGCCTTCAGCAACTCCACCTTAAGGTTTGGTAGCTGAGAACAAATCTCCTTTTGCTGGTGATTCAAGGTAGGAGGCTGAGGGAGCAGAGGCAGCCTGGGAACACTTCAGACTGCTAGGCAGTGGCCTCTGGGTGGGACAAATGACTTGAGGAATAGCCACCTTGCCCTCTAGAGGCAGGTGTACCAGAGTCTCTGTTGTGCTGGTGATTCTGGAAAATGAAGGTGTAAAACCAAAGAGAACTAAGAACAGGAAAGGTACACCTCTGCTAGCATAAATCTTGCTAGCAAAGGGAAGGCACCTTTTTCTGCACTTGTAAACATTTCTGGGCTTCTGTACCATGCCATGCTACTGTCTGCTCCATGCTGTCTCCAGCACCCGTGACTGCAGATTTGTCTTTCTGGGTAAAGCTGGCCAAGAGGAGACTGGTCTAACTGAAAAAAGTGAAAATGGAAAACTGGACAGGTGCTTAGCAACAGGAGAACTGGCAAAACAGACACTGGGATCACTTCATTCTTCCTAAAGGCAAAACAGAGCTGAAATGAAACTAAAGCCTGGGTATCTCTATATTTACAGAGTGGGGCTGCAGCCGAGCCATTGCAGGTAATTCAGCATGTGAAGGGATGTTCACAGGGCTTTAGGTCTGTCCAACCTGGACAGTTTATTCTGGGCGAGAAAGTCTGCATGAGGGAGTCACACCAATGCCCCTATAAAAGAGCAGCACGGGTAGGCAGGCTGGCTCACAGCCATGTCAGCCTGTTTCCCTGTGCTGCTGTGCCCCCAGCTGTGCCAGGGGGGAATGAGCTGGATTGTACTTGGCATCTTGCAGAGTCAATCACAACCACATTCCTGGGTCTTTGTTACGAATGATGTTGTAATAAGCATAAAGAATGCAGCTTGCAGTTTGAGATCCCAGGATGAATTTGCAGTGCTGACAGCTGGAGAAATCATCTCTTGATATATAATCAGAGGGAATTTGATACAGGAGTCACTGCGAGAGGATAAATGTGTCATTTTTAGAGTCGCTTTGACTATAACCCCACTTTAATTGCAGAAAATACAAAATAAGTGCCAAATGGAAGTATGAGAAGCAATTTTTCTGTTCATTACTGACACAAAATAAGCCATGAGCTTATCCTTTCAGACTCTGAAAATTCAAAACACCCTCTACATTTTAAGCCCTGTTCCCCTAGAATGAGAAGTAAACCATATCTGCATATTGTTACAATTATAAAGCTATAGGAAAAAAATCTTTCTTCCCTGTAAGTAAGATTGATAGGCACTTTGCACTAAAACTTAATTCTGAATGAGCATATAAATTATAATTTTTATGTATGCCATTCTGTATGAATATTTTTAGTCAGTATGGACATATTTCACATTGTTCAGAGGAGACAAAAGAAGGCCACAGCATCTAACAACAGCTTTACTATATAGTAGTCCTTCCAGCTATAGTTTGGCAAGAAGTTGCAGCTTGCAGAAATCAAGCCACCATGGTGTCTTTACATCTTCTGAGATCAAATGCAGTTTAAATAAGCACAGTTAAAACAACTTTCTTTGGGAATATAGTAAAATTCAGGGAACACACCTCTCTTTCAAGACATTATATATATATATATATATATACATACACACGTATACACAAACAAAAGCTGCTGTTTCTGACATCTGCAAGGGAATTTAAGCTACAGGAATTAGGTATTTGGTAAGATACTTTCTCTTTACATATATTATCCTACAGAAACTTTATCTTTGGTAAGATGCTAAGATATTGTAAGATACTATCTTGACTATTCAAGTTTTAGACTTGTTTGGATTTAGAAAATTGAAAGCGTATGGATCAATTAAGAATGAATTAATGTGACATTCTAGCATGAAAAGAGATGCTTGGAAACCAATTGCAAAATAATCAGTTTAAAATGTCATAGAAGTTTAAAATTACTCATAAAAGAACCAGTGGTGAAACTTGGCCTTCAGTGCACTCAGAGAGATCCTTAAAACCAACATCATTTAGAGTCAGGTTTACAACTATAAATATTTCGACGTTTGCCCTGCCTTGTTCTCCACCATCCTCTGGCCATCCCTTTCCTCCCCATTTTAACACATTTGTTTCAAGCTTGTTTTCAAGAAAGCTCTGATCCTGAAAATATACATGCACATTTGGACCTTAAACATTGCAGACAGGCTCTCTAGGGGCAAAACCATCAGTTAACCATACCCGCTCTTCCCTCCTCCTGTCCCACCTTTCCCCAGTTGTCTCTACACTTTCCTCCCTGACACTCTAATTGGGGGCTTTAAACTGTTAAGTCTTCAGGATACAAATTATATCATCTTTCATGTTTGTGCATTGCCAAGCACAAGAATAGTAACTGCTTGCCTTTGCTGGCAATCCTATGACACCTTTTGTAAGGGGGTGGAAGCTCTGGAGGGCTAATTAAATGTCAGTGTGGGTGATCACATTCTGCTTTCCTAAATTCCTTCAGCTTCTCTAAATTCTTCATGTAGTTACAACCCGATACAATATTTCTGCTCACTTCCCACCCCAGCTCGCTGTGCAGCGTGGCTGTGCTTTGAGACAGCTGCCGCCGTCCTTGCCGAGCACCATTTCATTAGTGGCTAACACAGCTTCTGGCTGTGTTGTCTGCAGCGTGAAACACGCGTCTCTGTGTGTGTGTGTGTGAGACAGACAGAGTATTTTATTAGTATGGATTTCTTTAAAGCGTAGAATAAGACACTGATTCTTAAACGATGCTCCACGGAGCACTTGTGGATGGCCCATTACGAGCTGGTATGTCACACGGTGTTCATTTGCTTCTTGTTTCCAGCTGCTAAATTGCACTGTGACACTGTTAAATATACGTTAAATACTTTCCTAATGTTACTTAAGCAAGAAAATTGCTTCCATTGCCTCAAGGAAATTCTGCAATTGCAAGCATGGGGGGAAAAGAAGATCAACAAGAATCTCGCTAAATAATGTGATCCCTCAGGTTAATGTGATCCATGCCACAGTGGATTCCTGCTCTCAGACAGAAAAACTATCCTGTTGTAGCAACACTTTGTATGTTGTTCGGGACCAGGTCCCACTAGTCAAGCTGTGTTTTGGGCCAGACTTCTGAGAACAGTTAGTTCTTTTCTTGGCTTTTTATCAGACATCCAAACCTTTCCAGGATGCTTGGCACATAATAATTAAATCTCTTCAGGGCAGTCGATCAATGTCCTTAGCTATAGACTGAGGTACCTGGAATGTGGTGGGTCACACACAGGTGGGCAGGCTCGGGGTAGTGAGGAGGGGGTCCTACAGTGGCACGCTACACAGACAAGAGTCTCACCATGTTACAGCAACTTGGGCAGCTGAAGCCAGAGGTTTTGCCCAGTGCTCAGAAAGTGAAGTATGATATTGCAGTCTCTTGTATTACAATACTCGAGATACATGTCTGTTTATGTAATGAATCTGAGCATTTCCAAGAACTGATACCATAGTCCATATGCCATTTTCTTTTTCTTGCTCTCTGTTTCTTCTTTTCTTTTTTTAAAGCAAACCAACAGAATATAAAATTAGACTTGCCATGCATATTCTGCTTATGTTGCTGTGACCCTGAAGATAACATGGAAAGTGTCGACTAAAAATGTAATAAGTGAAGGCACTTTCTACAAACACATTCCTTCCCCTACTCCATTTGTATAAGGACTAGTCAGAGTCAGAAAATAAGAGACTTCTTGCTCCTAGCCAGGCTATCATCTTTGCCTCCCAGCCGACTCCCAGTGCTTAAAGGGAGGCTCCAGCATTGTGGACACAAGGCTGTGCAAACAGCATGTTTGCTATACAACTGTGCAAACACATGGACACGGACAAGTTCAGCGTGGCCGTGCCATGGCAGCCAGGCTTGTGCTAGTGGACCACGTGTGCCCGGGCAACACACAGCAAATTTGGTTGACTTTGGCAGGCTTGTGCTGCTCTCTGCTTGCATTAGCATCAGAACATGTAATAGGCTATTCAGAATAGCTGTAGAAGTTGTTGATTTTAGATTTCTGTTTCTAAGTGAGCAGTTGGGGTTTGTGTCCTGTTACAGAACAAGGACCACAGATCAGTAACACGAATATTTGAAGCTTGTACACTTCCATTCTCATTATGGTGTTTGTCACAAAGATGAATTAATGTTGTGCCATTTTCAGTTCTCATTACAATCTTTGTCATGAGATGAAATATTAGACTCTTAAAGTCTCTATGAATCATAGCAGCTTGCTCTACTACATTGACCTTTTCAATATTCTGTGTTTGGACTGGCTGGCATTTCCTCTCCTCTTCCTCTGTAATAGCCATACTAAACTTATTGGTAGGCTGCACTGGGCTTACCAATAAAAATGCAGAATACTGATGAAGTCAACATTGCATAGACATGTCTGTATTTTGAACACTGCAGAATTTGAATTCTATTTACCATGCAAAAGGAGGGACTAAAAAAATGAGCCTATGAAAATCCTTAGTTATTGCTTCAATAAAACACTCTTGCACATACACATGCTCTAAGAAAAGAAAGTCCTAAATAGATACAATGAAAAAAGAAAACAAGCCCTGTCTATCAGCAATTGTTTGGGGGGCGGGGGGGTGGGGGGAGGAGGGGGGTGGAAGAAAAGAAAAAAAAAAAACCTAGGTCATAAATCTGTTGTTAAATGGCCTGAAAATTGTCATTCTTCGTTCTTTCTATATTTTCCAGTGCTGGTGTACAATTTCCTGCTTTCATTACAATGATCATGGCAACACTGCATAACCAAAGCCTGGATGGGGGCATTGCTCTCCAGTTTATATCAGACTGTTTGTATGATACCCAGGATCTTTTAAGAGAATGCTGGAAATTATTTCATTCCTGAATTGTCACAGAAGAGGACAGAGTTCAGATGACAGTCAACATAATAGCTCAAAATGCACTATTAAAATGTCCCCTTGTACGCCCATTTTAATTGCAAATATGTGTTTTCCCCTGGCTGTGAAGTGACAAGACAAACATGTGACCAAGGACCCCAAACAATCCTACTTCCCTCATAATTCTAAAGGGCATTTTAATCACTTATGGACTACTGAGGCCTACAGACCAGTGCATCACTTTGACAAACTCACCCTGAGTGCAAGGACACGACCAGCTCTGTGGAAGGCTGTGCTGCACAGCCCCACGGCCACAGGCTGTGACAAGGGCAAGAGCCCTCGCAGGGAGGCTGAAGTATTCTGGCCACACAGAAGAGTGGGGCTGCAGGATTTCTGGTGCAAGGTTTAGTGCCTGTCTTGGGCCCATCCTCATGAAGGAGATGGGGACAGACACTGTCCCAGGGCTGTGAGAAAGACCAGACACGACTCAGCATAAGGAACTTTGGGACCTTAGCTCTGTCTTAAAACATCTGCATACAGTAGGCTGCTCCTGTAGTTGAATATCATGCGTGCTATGGAGCTGAGACCCCTCTTAACTGCCTGTGGTTTCTGGTCCACTTGTCACATTCACAGGATCAAAAACCTTTTAAAACCAGGAAGATTTATTTATTGAACTTAAAATCTGTGAGTTTGACAAAACTTACTATTTTATAACAGTGTGTGAAGTAAAAAGTTAAATGGGTTGGAAAACATGTCATTTTAGTCCTTGTGAGAATCATAGCAGCAGGATGGAAAGAAGCACATTGCATCTCTGAGAGCATGGAGTATGGACTTGGAAGTACAGCTGGCCCGAGGGTTGTTTAACACATACCCACCTCGGTCAGCCACTGCCAGACCACTCTGGACACTGCTCTAGTGCAATATCTTTCATATGAAAGTTCACAGGCCCCCTCTGTGCCAACAAGAGCACACTGTTCAGGACACCCACCCCGGCAGGTGGGTGGTGCCCACCTTCATTACACTTTGCATCCCTGCAGTGCAACTCACCCCTTTTGCTGCTCCTCTCAGTTAGCACAGAAAGGGCACAAGAGTGATTTCAGGACAACCACCTCAGTGTGCAATAACACGCTGTCCTCTCCCCAGACTGAGAAGCACTCACCTTTGGAAAGATGTACATACAAACCTGGGGAAGGCCCATCCCTGTAGTCCACAGCTCCTTTCATGTGGATAACTTAAAATTATGAGGGTAATGGATGCCTACAGCTGCCTCCACACCCTGCAAGCATCCCACCCCAGATGAGGGCAAAAAGTGAGAGATTGCTCCTTTCTGCAGGCTGCCATCCTCCCTCTGGGGAGGATCTGCATTCAGCTAATGCAGTCTCACTCTAGGACCCAGTGTTCATGGGATGGAAATTTTAAACCTTTTTTCCTGACTTCAGCAGAGAACTGCTATTGAAGTTCCTCTTCCAGTCAGGATGCAAGGCTCTGACAAGAAACTCTGAAACATGAAGATATCACCAGCCTCTGCCTTACTATTTAATTTCTTGGTTCAGCAGTGTCACCCAGTCCTGACCTGGTGGTCTGGCAGCACATATTCACTTCTGCCAATCCTATTGTGAACAGCTATGGTGTAATAAGGAAAACTGGAATATGATAATCTCTTAAACCAGCCCATCTGACCAGCATAAATCACAGCATTTACTTGCTTCAGCTGAGACTTGCACACTGGTAGCAGAACACAGAAACTGAATTAAACTGCAAAGCAGCAGTAGCAAAGCAATGCCATCAGATCCCCACACAGAAGATGGGACTGATGTTTTCAGGTTCTGGCCCAGCCAGTCCAAGAGTTTTCACCTTGGTTGCTCTTTGTGAAATAGCTATGTCAGTATAACCTCTTCTATGGATGAATTCACATAATTCTGAGGTATCTTTTGTGGGCAATATATTCCCCTTTCTCCTTAGGGAAGTGTTCCTGTGGAACAAGTGCATCAATACACCCATATAGTCTCCCAGACCGATTCCTTATTCTACATATCTAACTCACAAGTATGGACCAGGTCTTGAGAACAAGGACATTCTTGTGCTGGTCTCTGTGAACATTTCTGCCTCCCAAAGAAGTCACTGGCTGAACATCTTAGCAGGACTGGACTGAGAATCTGGGGACACCTGTTTCAAAGATGATAAATGGACACATATGACAAAGTCAAATGCTTAAACAGTACAATCAACACTCCATATAGGAAAACTGTTAAAGCAGAGCCAAGTGCTGCTTCCTGGTAGCCCTGGAGTTTGGTTTACAGAAGTTCCTTTTACAGAGAAAAGGGCACTGAATTCCTTACCCCACCCCCCCACCCCCTGGGAGATATTACAAAAGCTGGCTTCCTCCACTACCTGTAGGGCTGGCAATGGGGGTTCACACAAGGCCCCTCCAACTCCATAACAACGTTTTTTATTTAAAATCCAAACACTCAGCTCAGTGCAGCACTAGCTGTGAAATAATTCTTCCCCCTTAAGCAAGCTCCATCAGTGTTTTCCTTGTTTAGTGGTAACAGACCTGAACATATAAACAACCTCATGGCACACTCTGGGTTAGTCAGTGCCAGTCAGTAAGAGCCCCCCTCTGAGAAGACACTACAGAAAGGAATACTTCTAATTTAAAATCCTTCTAAGTGCTAGAGACATTTAAAGCATTAATCAGCAATTAATACAAATAAGAAACTCAATCTCTCACATCATTAATACTAATTATGCTTTATAGTTGCATTTTCTGAGTAAGATGACAGGCAACATGCATATGGAGGAGGCTGCTTGACAGAGTTGCAGAAATGAGAGGCAGTTAAATTGAAGGAGAAAGCAGTCAGATGTTTTAAAAGACCTTTGGCTTCCTTGAGCAGATGAAGGCATTTCTGAAAAAGCTGGAATTGGGCACACAGAATGTTCAGGAGCTCACACAAAGTGCCCCTCAGTGTGGGTGTCTGAGGTTTGCTCCTGACACAAAGTGGTTGGTGTTTGCTGTGGGACAGCTCCTGAGACTGTGAGTGTTTGACAACCCTGGGATTCAGACCCAAGGTGTCTCCAGGTGAATACTGAGCACCAGGGTAATTCTGGGAAAATCTGAGTTCAGCCTTTGCCTCAAAAAGTGTGACACTATTGACTCTGAGGACATAAGTGATGATGCTGAGGACAACTGAACTGCAACTGGGCCAGTATTTTCACACCCTGCCTCTTTAGCAATGGATTTCCTGTCTTGCATGGTGAGAGTCACCAAATACCTCAAGTCCCTGTAGGAAGACCTGCTGTCTTTCACTGGAAAGGTGAGGATTCTATTTCTCAGTATGTTTACATGTGAAATGATGAGTGGCACAAAGACTACTGTAAAAATCAATCTGGCATTAATATGCTTGCTGGCAAGTTTGCTGTATCCAGAAAATCAGGAGTCAATTTCTGCTGGAGCAAACAAAGCACATACTAAAGATTTAATTTACCTAATTTTCTCAGATTAGGACTATTATCAGACTCAGACTGTCACACCTTAATGCTGATACCTGCTCTCATTTTATACCTTGTACTTTCCCTGTAGTCATGACGTACTCCTGCACTGGTCTGGTGCACCACACAACACACAACTTCTAAGCAAGGACAAGAGGTCCAGGGCTTAAATTAATTAAAAGTTGCATACTAGTCAAAGGAAATCTGAACTATGATTATGACAAATGCTTTCTGTCTTGATTCCCTGTTGTTTCCTCTGGCATGGCTCCAGCTGCTTGTCCAGTCAGGAGGAGACTTCATTCAGAAAAGTCAGCAAAAGCTGGAGAAGTCATTAGGAAGGTTGTCTCTATCCTGCCTAGTGTTGTGCTGGATTATACTTGTGAGACTAGAGAGGCATTTGCCTTTATTTATTTTCCTCCAACATGGAAGCAGAACATCTTAACTTTAAGCTCTTAAAAGATGGCCTTACATAATTCAAGTTCACATGTGGTCAGTCTCTGGATTCCCTGTGCGAAAGAAAGAGACTCCTTGCACCATGAATAAGATGCAATGAGTAAGAGCAACTCAAGAGAGACTTTCTGCCAATCAACGAAACACAGCTAGCCTGGATAAGGGGGAAGGAGGGAGCTCATCACATTTCACTGTTGGCAAATACTGGGTAATAGTGATGACATCTCTTGTGCACACAGATGCTGTCCTGCATCACGTGTCTACCCCTCAGGTCTGCCAGATCAGTGAAGAGCCAGTGCCAGGCAGCCACAAAAACTACCACTGCAGTGTCCTGTGCTCAAGGCCTGCAAAGGCTGTGCACAGTGCTCCCTTGCAGGAAGCAATAGCTCTGATCCACAGCGCAGCTGCGCTCTGCTGCTGGCAGCAGCCCTCCAGAAGACCAAGCATTTCAGCCTCAGAGAAATCCTATACATAGCTTTAGGCAATGGACATCATGCTGGCAAGAAGTAGCAAGGCTTCTTATTCTTGGCTCCATCACTGACCTGCTGTGTGACCTCAGACAAATCACTTCACTTCTGTGTGCTTCTTCTACTTCCCATCTTTCATCTGTCTTGCCTGTTTGACTGCAGGCTTTGGGAGGGGGATCGTCTCTTACGATGAGCATGCAGCACCAACCACAGGAGAGCTTTAATCTCTGTTGGGACTCTGAGCCACAGTACAAAACCTACAGCTATTCTGTAGTCGATACTGTCTACATTAGCACTTTGCACAAAAGTATTGCAGAGTGGTCAAAATGGGCCCCTACTCCAATATTTGTCACATCAGCATTTCTCATATCACTGAGTAGGTACCTTGGCATTTTGTCTGCAGAGTAGGCAAGACATGCCACTTAGCAGACCTTCTATATTTTGATTTTGATTGTTGAGTCTGCATGAAAAATGGGATTATGAATGAGGCTACTTTGCCTTGAGGATATGCTTTGAATGTACTTTTCTACAAGAGAACAGACATGCTGTAAGAAGGTTGCTGCTATATGTGAGCATGAAAAGTGCCAAATAAAATGATCTTTTATGACAACATTTCTTAAAAATTACTGTTAACAAATGGACGAGTAACAGTGTTATTACTGCTAATGTGATGAAAATACCCCACATTTACAAGGTCCAATGTCAGATGCCAAGAAAAGACCTGCCTGGTAGATATCCTAATGGGATGGGTTTCATTGGCTGTAGAAGGTGCACACTCACCACCAGCACAGTTTTGACTATAAATATAAGTTAATGGATGTCAGTGTGTGTTTGTCTATAGACAGAGAAGAAACAAGAGATAATAAGACTGAAGGCAATGTGCCAAAAGAGAAGTCAAATAGAGAGATCCCACAGGTAAAAGAATCCAGTTGCTATGTGGACCTGTTGCTTCCCAGATTTTTTAAATACATAATTTCCTGCAGAATTATAATCTTTCAGCAGTCATCTATACTTAGTCTTTCTTCCAGTTTTCTGGGACAGAGGATGTGTTATGTCTCCTGAAAATACTCCTTTATGATCTGGAGCTCACTGAAAGATCAAGCTGTCTCCAGGTAGCCTCAACCAGCCCCATGACACCCATAAGCATCTCCCTGAAGAAACTCTCACAAGGCATAACTTTCTTCTCTTTTATTGCATGCTCTGTGGAGTCTCTGTACAAGGTACCCTTGTTCAAACTGTAAAGCAGCTTTGGGCTTTGGTAGAACCTGTAAAGAACAGCTGTCAGCAAAGACAGCAGATCATGTTATCACACAGCACGATGCTCTGCAACGTTATCATTTTGCAAGTTCTGCTGCTTACCACTGTCCCATTTGTGAAGGTGCTTTCTGGCTTTCTCTCCCTCTGTTGTGACAGCTTTTGTCTTTGTGCCACTGGTGCAAAACGAAAGAGATCTCTGAACAAGGGAGCAGCTTTGTTCTCCTGCAATAGAGAGATATGCCAGGCTTTTAGATGAAAAATAAAATATAGACATGTTTTTGAATCCCCTTTTGTTTTTCCAAAGTTTTACAACCTTACTTATCTGTAAACAAAATCATCATATATATTTTTTTTTCATAGCACACTGCATAAATACAACTTCATGCATCTGGGAAGCTGACAGCTGCCCTATGAGATAGAGTGTGACAGTTTAAAATCAGGGAATCAATCACTGAGATTTAGTGCCTGGGTGCCGTTTTCACCAGGATGTATTGCAGGATCCAGGAGCTCGCTATTTGAGATATGCCATCATAACTCTGATAGATTAAAGCACCACATCCAGGAAACAATTGTGTAAGAAAAAAATGGTGTCATAGATCTGCCAGGTTACAGCACAGGCTCCAGGAGCCAACCAGGGGAAGGCAGGGCTGTATCTCTGCTCCCAGAAGCAGCCAGAGCAGCACGATGACAGTTCTGTTCTCAAACAGCCCCATTATGACCTAATTAGCATACATGAATTGCAGATTTAAAGCATTAAAGTGATGTACAAATCATTAATTTTTTGTCAAATCCATGTCAGCCTTGTGTATGCCTTCCTATTTTAATGTTGCATGACAGTGAAAAGAAGTCTAATCCTCTGTATATAAAGAGGAGAGATTTGGTGTAGCTGATATAATGAGATCTATTTAAACACTGGATGTTTTGCAGCTTTGAGTGTATCTGCTCAGAGAAGAAAAAAATGCCACATATGTCCCATTAGGGTTAATTGTGAAAGGATGTAAATATATTCAAAGCCCCAGGGGCAGTTCTGCATGTTGTCTGTATGAAAGAGAAGAGATAAAACTTGTTTTCCATCAAGACTTCTTTTTAGTTTTGCGACAAATAAAAGAAACCACCTGCTCACACAAGATGGACTTGATTTTCGGAGGAGATGAACACTCAGAAAAATCAAGCCTTCCCTTTGGAAACCAAGTCTGAGCCATAGTCTCAGGAATGACATACAAAAAATTCAAACAAATATCAAAATCAAGCCCACATTGACTTCAATGCATCACAAAAAGACTCACCACAAAAAGGTAGGACAACTGCTTTAAGGTGGGACTTCCTAAATTGTTAGTGCTTCCCAGTGGTGCTGGGAACCCCAGGCATGACCTGCAGGCTGTGGCTGGCTGCCTCCCTCAGCCACCACAAACTGTTTGCTCATGTTTCAGCATGGATCTCCATCTGTTCTGGCCTCATGGGTTTCCTACTTTTATACTATCCCATTTCATGACCTTCTCTTGCTTTCTCTCCATGGCTTTAAAAGAGCTCTTGCATCTTAGGCTCAGAACAGCTGATAGAGCCACTTTTCTGAGCTGGGAACACTATTCAACACCACTGGGCAAACCCTCCTGCCACCCAGCTAAAGGGTCATCCAAGTTCCCTTTCAATGAGCCACTTATGCTTCCCCAACAAGTGGCATTTCATGGGCATGACCGAACATCACATTTCCATCAAACAGACTCTCATATTAGACTGACTGAAACACAGATTCATGAACATAGAGGTATTCTTTGACTGTCTACTCCATCTCTCACACAGCCTGGCCTGGGGACGGATTGAATTCCAGGGAGTTGCACAGGAGGTAGGTAAGAGGAATAGTCTTGACAGTTATGTCCAAGTATTTTGTGCATCAAAGGAGAAGTACATCAGTGGCATAATTACAATGAAGTACAGAACTCCAGATGCTAGCTGAGATTTTTGTAAAAGATAATATAGCTAATCACCCAGTTCCAATTTATCGGCCATGGGTACTGCAATCTTCACCTCTACATCCCATGGAAACCACCTGTAATCCCAAACCAGCAGGTTTGGTCAAGCTCTGTGTCTGTGTGTGTGTCTGTGTGTGTCTTGGTTTTAGATCTGTGTTTTCTGCAGTTGACAGCACTCCTGGGCAGATGATTTTTCTTACAGTTCACTAGAATGACTTTCCCAGCAGCAAATAATCAGCAGTAGAGCTCATCTTTTCTGACAGGAGTTGAACACAGAGATAGCTTTCCTCAGGCTAGCAAAAAAGGATATAGAGGAATGAAAGTGCCATTGAGAAATGTATTGAACTGAGAGGAAGCCTGTGTCAGCTCCACACCTGGCCAGGTGCTCAGCACTTACCTCTGAAGTGTTATTTCAGTTGCTCAGATAGTAATTCAGTAGTGGGGCCACTGGCCTACTATTCCTGCCTGACTACTTTCATTGTCCTTGTGTTCTGGAAAAATAAACAACCTCACAATTTAAGTATGCTATTATCTTTCTAAATGAGAATGCTGGACATTTACAAAAAATATGAGAATGGCTTCTAAGCACACATCCCCTTATTCATCTACATGGCAGTAACCCAAATCAGCTTTGTTCAGAGCCAGATCATTTTCTGTGATCACCATGACAGTGGCTGAAGGAGACACATGATAATGGAGGAAGCTGGTGTAGGTTAAAGATAGCTTTGGAATTAACATTCTGCGCTGGCTTTAAGAAATAGAGACAGCAGACCATTTTTAAAATTATTTTTGTTGGTATTTTAGGAATCACAAAGAGAACAGATCCTCTGTGGACTCAGGAAGAAGAGCACTGATGTCGTGAAAAGGAATGAGCCATGAGCACATGGGAATCCCCCCACTTTGGATGTGTTAAAGTGTGTGTGTGTTACAGTGACACTTGGGCGTGCTCTTGCAACACAAGGGTATTAGCAGCTTTGAAGTTGAGGAGGAAGTGGGCAGGTGAAAGGCTATGCTAGGAACAAGGAATGGGAGGAAAACCTATAGATTTCATTTTCGCTTCAAATCTTGACAGGTTTGGGGAGCCCCTGAAGAAATACAGCTCTTATAGAATGATTCTATGATTCTATTCTATGATTTGCAGTCTGCACAGTAGTACTGTGCCTTAAAGTGAAAGGTGGAAATAAAAACTGTATGATTTCAGGGACTGTAGGGAGAGCAGAGGCCATCTCTGAGCAGAGCCAGCACTCAGCAGCCGGCACAGCTCCAGGAGATGAAACTAAAGAAGTCTCATGGTCCTTGTGAAATTAATCCCTTTGTAAAGGGCTAAGGAATCCAGTCAAATGTTTTTGCGAGACCTTCCTGAAATCCTCAAGGCAATCTGTGAGCATGTAGGCCTTGTTCTGGCCTTTCACAACCTGGAATCCAAGGGAATACAGTTGCAGGGACTTTCTCCCTAAAGGTTTGAAGTGGATAGGCAGAATGCAGATGAACTGCTGAGCCATGCAGCCCCAGCTCCTGCTGCTCAGGACACTGCTTGGCCTCCGCAGAGCAGAGGTTTCATTGCTGCTTGATGAATTCCCTTCTGCTCATCATTGTCTTCTCTGCGCTTGCACACGCAGAGCACTGTACAGGACTGAGCCAGGTAACCTGCTGAAGCAGCTGCAAAGCCTTTCAGATGTTGGAATTTCAGGCCTGACCTGCGCCTACTTCAAAACCTCTGTGCTACAATGGCTCCTTGGCTGCTAACTCCTGAGTTCAGGATTTTATGGAGCTGTGGGAGAACAGTCTGAACAAAAGGTCCACTAATGAAGCAGCAAAATCAGCAGGCTCCAGGGACTTGTTTAATTTCATTAACTTGAGTGTTGATGTAATATCTCCTGCAGTAATTGGTATGTTGATCTTGTCCCTGTGCTGTGAAAGAGTGAAACATAAGATCTCCATTTCATCCCAGGGCTCAGAAGAGCTGGCCCTACACTGCACTCTGTTAGTGATCTTCAAAAGGCATTATTTATAAAAGTGGCTTTCTGGGATGCTGTTCAATCCATGCCCATTATCCATGCAAATTCCTCAAGCTGTATTGGGTTAGATAGCTGCTGGTATAGCTGGAAAACCAACCAATCTGCAGAAATCTTTGCTTAGTTCTTTTTTGAGCATAATGTGGTCAGGATTAGTCAGTCGAGGCATTGGATTAGCACTGTTGGTAGCCATGGCAATTTCCATTTTTGTGACAATCCATGTCACCTTTCCCATTAAAATTCATCTTAAAATACCTATAAGGATCCCACAGTCCTCACTGAATCCCAGGAATATCATACAGCATCATTCGGGCTAGAATAAATCCATCTGAAGCTTTATTCAAATAAGCTGAAAACCACAGTAAGTTCAATTAAAGAAGAAAAGCATTAAAACCTGGAAAATGGGCTGTGTATATTCTAATTCCAATCTGGGTCTTGCCATGATTAATCGCACTTCTAACTCTTAGAGTTCCTTTAAACAAATAAGGGAACTGTTCCCTCTGATTCTTGTTCACTCAGTAGTTAAGCCTGGGAGGCCAAGGTTTCACCTGAACATAGGTGAAATTGTCTGGTGAGGTCAACTCCATGGCTGCTAAAGATGCTGCACACGTATGTTGAGGAACCAAAGCCTTGCTGTACAAGGCCACACCACTGATCCTGACAACCCAGCTTGCTCACATCCCATTCTGAGTTTCATGTTCAGTTTCTCACATAAAAATAAGTGTTTTCTTCACCTCAGGCCTGGTGAGTTTTTCCTCATTTTGTATAGTCACCAAACAATTATTATAACTGTGCTGCCAAAATTCCTGTTGCAGGGCCAGAGGCCAAAATTTAGGCACACTGAGCACACTGATTGTTAGTGGCTTAAATACAGAAGTGGAACAGGGGGTGACGTCCTTCTGCCCAGCCTCCAGTTCTCTGCTCCCTGCTTACTGACCTCCAGCTGAAGGGCAGCAGCAAGCAGCTGGAAAGCACTTACATCTTCAACTGCCTCAGCTGTTTGCAGCTGGCCTGCGTGGCTGCATCCTTTTACAGCCACTGCCAGGGAGAGAAAAAAACAAATTTTCACTCTTGTGCTTCCCTTAGGAAATTACTACCTTAGCTCAGTGTGAAAGGCCTCTGCTTCTGAGCTCTGCCCAACCAAGAATCTCTCTTTTGAAATGCAACAGGTGCCTACTACTAAGTCTCTACACACAGTAGTTTCATTAAAAGATTGGAAGTAAATAATAGGAGTGGCTTTATCAAAGTGCAACAGACATTTTTATTCCATTGTTTTGTGTGTTATCCCAGTTTTCTACACTGGGCCTCTCTTAAAGCAGCAAGTGTTCAGTTTGGCAAATTTTTCTGTGTGAAGGTGTACCCATTGAAATCCAAACTATGGTTATATATTTGTTATCTAACCCTGAGTTATATCTTAGGTCAGCAGAGGGGAAGGCCTGAGAAACGAACTTTTCGCACTGATCCCTCCTCATTCTGAAACAGTTTTGTTCAGAAGATATTGGATTAAGGTGTTTAGAAATGCAGTACAACAATAAAATTAAATTAAGTTAAATAAAAATAAAATAAAATCAAACCTGGCATGGAAAGTTATCTGTGCACACGAGTAGTGAAATGATTTCACACATGAGCTGGGTACTCTTTTGTCCATGGCAAGGAATCCAAATAGCACCGAGGCCACCCAGACCTTTGGGAAACCACATCACTTTTTCCTGGGCACCGCAGGGCCAGGAGCACTCCCAGTACCTCAGCCTGAAGCAAGTCAGGGTGTCTCACTTTGAAAAAGCTGTAAGTACCCTGTGTCATTCCTAGAAACTACGGCAGATTTCGTCCTAGATGTGAAACCGCAAATTTGTCGGATTTTCAGAGGGGTCTATTCCAACACACAGCCCACTCATTTCTCATGCACAGCCTGCATCTGTCATGCTGCAATTTACTCTTGAACTTCCCTTCCCCGCCACTGTGTCAATAGCCAGCCTTCATTTCTACGATCTGAACCCTTTGACATGTTGTGTCATTGCACATAAAGCCCTTCTCCTCTAGTTCTTGTGTTAAGATGATTTTTGTAATTCTGTTGCTACAAAAGTCTTATGTTCAACTATAAGCTAAATAAAACAATTTTCTTGCCATCAAATATTTAAACCCACTGTGCTGGCATGGGCTCAAAGTGAGGGAGTGAAATATGGCTGAGAAAAAAAGGGAAAACTGAAACCCTTTATCCTACAGACACTTCCATCAATACCTTAAATTATGCAGCTGTCCTCAAACAGATCAGATTCAGAAACAGCATAGCTCTAAGATGTAGAAAGAACCTGATGAAAATACATTCATTTGAAAATATAATTTTTTCATGCATTCCAAGACATTTTCTTAAGCCTGGGACTGTCTGAACCACTGTGAGAGGTCACAGAGCTGTGAATGTTTTTTCTCAAATTGCATGTGAGGTACTGGGAGAGTTGATATGTTATGTACCCAAATGAAAGCCTTTTTTTGAAACTGAGCTCAAGCGAACTGCAAATTCAAGCCAGCAAGGTGCCAGTGCCCTCTGTGCTTGCTGTCTGTGTCTTTAAGAACACAGAGTCAAAGACTGCCAGCAGAGACATACAAACATCATCTTCTCACTGCCTCCTGCACTAGCTAGGGATGTTGCCCAGTTGCAAAACCTGTGAGTGCCTTCACAGAACACTGGAACTCTCTTCAGGCACGTCAGCTCCCTCCTGCAGCACAGCTGCTGTCCAGGGCCCTGGTGCACAGCAGACAGGGGGGCTGCTCTGGGGTTCTCCAGGTAAATGTAGTTTCCAGGGAGTTCTGGGTCAGCTCCCATCAGCGGGGGGGCCACGATGTGCTGGGTCACCTAAAGCCTTTATCTATGGAGAAGCTGCCCAGCAGTCATTGCTGGGCCAGCAAATAATCAAGAGAAATGTGAGAGAGTAGTCCCCTTCCTGAGCATCTCCCTGCTCTTTAAGGACAAGGGGGAGATCTAGTGATTCTTGAACACAGGAAAATTCTGACAGCTGATGTGCAGGGCTGGCTCACCTCTGTCCTCTGAATTAAGGGCTGTGAGCACAGCAGAGACCACACCAGATGTGTCTACATGATTAGATACAGATTAATAATGCCTACCTGTGTCCATTCAGAAATAACTGGGACACACTGGCTCAAGTTCTCAAGCTGTTCAACAGCTATGATGCTTGTGGGTTTTTTCTCTCTACAGTGTGCCAGCTGAGGGACAGAAAGAAAGAGAACCAAATATCACAAGTCTCCTAAAACAGTTGCAAAAGCTGAGAATATAATGGGGGAATACAGGTGCAACTCACAGAGACAGAGGTGACGGGATGAAAGAAAACTCATGGCTTGCCTTCTAGTGTTTTGTCACACAAAATGTGTCCAGTGTTTTGGACACGCAAAATTGCACACTGCATCTGAGTTTAGTCCTATGATTTGATAGCTTTTTTTAGTGACACCATATGGACAGTCTAAAAAAGAAATGACTGGCAAAGCTACAGGAACAGTGCTTATTTTTTTTTGTGTGGGGAGAGAAGGGGGGCATTCCTAGTTATTTTTATTGAATCTGGATAAATCATGCTATCGTATACTGAAAATGGACAGCAAATTATATCTATGGTCTTAATTTGAAGTATCCATTGAGGCTTTTTTTTTTACAGAAAGCTTTAGTTACTTCTTTAAGTAAGAATTATTTAATTTAAAATTACATGAAAGGATCTCACCCATCACCATTCACAGACTGAATCTGTCCAGAGCCATCTTCACTGGTAAACACATTTTGGCTTTTACACCTCTACTTTGGTGACAAAAAGATACAAGAGTTTAGGGTTGCTTTGCGGCAGCAGCACCATACAAGGGTCCTACACACAGGCCAGTGAATCTGGCATTCAGTGTATACAAAATACTGTTTGGAAAATAAGTTTACAAATGCTAGACTATGCAAAACTTTTTTTTCCTGGCATTATTAATATCTGTGTAGTTATCAGACTGCAAATAAGTTTGAATCAAATGCAGCAGCACTTTATGAAAATAGAGTGTATATATCAATGTACATTGTGTATAATTGGTGCCATTTGAAATGATGAAGTACTACTAACTGATCTTCATAAAATAATACTTTGCATTTATATAGTGCCTTCCATGTGAGATCTCAGAGCTCTTTGCAAACATTACTGAATTAACTCTCTCTGAGCCCTTCGACTTAGCTATTGCTCTCACTAGTCTACAGATGTGGAAAGCAAAGGCAAAGAAAGATCATATGAAGAAACCGGGGCTCTAAGGGCAGACACTTCCTGCCCTGTAAAAACACTAATAACCTCTCTTTTTTGAACAGAAGCTGTAAGCTTTCAGCACCTCTGAAAATCAAGCTGCTTTAGTTGCTCTTTTGGATGCAAATGCCTAATTTAGCTTAAATGATTCCTTCAAAATCCTCCAGGAAATGTGTAAGAGAGCTGACAAAAAGTATCCAGAGAACTTGACCCTGTGTTTTGGCTGAGGGACTGTTCTCCGCACAGGTCTGACTGCAGCTTGTGAAACCTTGCTTTGTCTTCTCATGCTTTCCCTCCTCCCCACAGTTTCCAGCAAAGAAATAAAGGCAGAAGATGTCCACAGCTTGACACAGGAGTGCTGGATCCACTTGAGTGGCACGGGAACCCAGAACCTATGGGTTGAAGGGAAAGTTGACAATCCCAGCCTCAGCAGATTGGTGAGGAACTTCAGAAATCAGATCACATCAAATTGAACAATTTAGTCAAATTAACTAATCTGGTTAAAAACACTCTCTGAAGATATGATCAGACTGATTTGGGATGGTCTGAAAGAGCAAGGCCAAACACCTGCTTGGAAGGTATGAGTATGGGTATGGGAAGAGCAGCTGGAGGAAACCTGGAGTGGCACCAAACCCTTATCTGTGTGAAACGCAGCCAAGGAAGTACCTTTGGTTTTACAAAGAAACTGGGGCTTTGCCTGCAGAGCTGCATTCAGGTATCAGTGTCCCCTACTTTATAGTATACAATGCATGATCCAGAACATTGGAGTCTTTTGCAAGGTGTCTCCTCTCTCATCAAGCTGAGTCAAGGACATAAAGTCATCACTTTATCTCAGACACCAAAATTTAGTCCTGAGGTCTCGAGGAGGCCTGTAGGTGGATTCTTCTCCTCTTTCTAGCACTGATGTTGCTATGACTGCAGAGAGCTGATTTCCCTCCAGGTCCTTCAAGAGAAGAGCTCTGTGGTGGGAGTTTGCTCTCAGGTCAGGACTTGAGGGCACGCAGAGAGGCAGGCAGGCAGAGGGATGCTGGTTAGGCTCCAAAGGAGAGTGCCAGACACACCTCTTTGTTAATGGCAGTTACCATGAACTTGCAGTGCTGCACTGGTACATCAGCCTCAGCAAGGAATGATCCCCTCCTTGCCAGGGTAAAGACGAATGATGCCACTACACAGAAAGCATACACACTCACATGGGAAATCAAGAAAAAAAAAACATTAACTTAAAGTTAATTTTAAAAAGTAATAAAGTAATATAATTGGACATGTTCCCTTCTACTCTGTCCTGGGTACAGAGCCTGCCATTCCATTTTTTCATTTGACCTAGTGCATTGATCTATGTCTAGTGATTTTGGCCTGTGGTTTTTCTCTGACTTGCTTTTACTGTCTTCTTTCTTTTTGAAGACAATGCATTCTTTGCCTTGCTTCTCAATTTATTGTTTTAAGGAAATATTTATTAAGCAAATATGAAATGCATCAGAAAGCTTTGCAGAGCTGCCAAGAGGTCAAAGGTCTGGGATAAAAATGATGTTGAAACAATAATTAATTAGCTGACATTCTCTTAGAAAATTTGCTTTGGGAAAAGCTATAGTAAATCAAGACAACAGACAAAGTGACAGAAAAATGAGTAATGAGGGAAAGAGGGATAGGAAGAAAAAAAAATCTGTATGGGTAGATTTATTCCCTTTTGAAAATGATCTGATCTTTCTCAGCCATCATCCTGGCCCCAAAACAAAAATCTTCTCCAATAAATAACTTCAAGCTGTTTTCAGTGACTAAGCCTCAAAATGTTCCATCCTGAATACATTCTTATTTACTGCATGCAAAACTGATTAACATCCTTCCAATGCATTTGTAGGACTTGTGGTCTGCAGAAGCCATCTGTTTAGGGGAATTTCTGGGCTAGCAGTGTCACCTCTCCAGCAGGACTACCAAGAAGACTGGAATCTCCACCATACTCTATACACAGCTGTATAGATGACTCAGGAGCTAGTGGGCAAAAAAGAATTTGTGCAACTCACTGGGCACATATGCCGTCTCTGCTTACATAGAGAACCTTTCCTAAACCTTTTGTCTAAATCACCTGCTACTTTATAGCATGTTACCAAACCCTGTCTGGAAACAGCATGTGCTGAAGATGCATGGGAATGCATTTGCTCTGCATGCTATTTTCCTTGGAAACCTGCCTCACCTGCCTTCATACTCTCAACACCCCTACTAGGATAGGATGCCAGAGTCTTGAGATCAGTAAATATACTAGGAGAAAAGAAGCGATAAATCATGTTTGCCCTTTTAACTGTTCACTGAATTGGGATGAATTTGCCACAAAATTCCTGCAGGACTGGCTGTACTTCTCAAGCCAGAAAAATGTCCAGACCTAAGGGTCCTGCCTCAAAGATCTGCTCAGATCTGTATGGTTTATATGGTGATCAACCAGGACTTAAGATCACCAGAGGGAAGGGAAGCAAAAGATAGGACCACCAGTGCATATGTTGAGCCCAGGATATGTGGCCAGTCCGACACTGGAAAGGAATGGGAGAAGAGTACAGCATTCTTTTCTTGGCAGTACCCTCTTCCAGTGCTACTGCCCCAAGGCTGAACTGCAAACCACCAACTTGGAAGTAATAGACTGGCAGTAAGAGGATGAGTTTCAAGTAGTAGTGGATGCATGCTTGCCTGTGCCTAGGGAACTGTTCAAGGTCATATTTTCCCCCTGCTGAGGAAAGGAGTCCCATGAATGGTCTGGCTTCAATCTATTCAAATCCCCCAGCTTTCCTTGGAAGTGGAAAGCTCAGCAGCTGCTTAAGAAACCCTGAGGATGTCTGACCAACATGCTTATTTACTTCCTTTTTTAGCTTCCTCCCATGCAGGAAGCTTGTGACAGCAAATAAATGCAATAAATACTATTCTGTGAAAGAGAAGCAAGAAATAGGTACATTTGGAGAACATTTTGCAGGGATATACAAAAACCTGCTTGTGATTTGGAAGCTTAAATGTGCCCTAACATACCGCAATTATTAAACCCCAGGTATTAGGGAAATCACATCTGTCTGTGTTGCAGAGCTGAATTAGCGAGACTGGTTTCATTTTCCAATAAATAGGCTGTTCTCATGTATTTCTCAGACTTATATGTGTATTGATACTAAGAACCAAGTTGTCACAAGCATTTTTTTTAAAAGGTGGTATTTAGAGCTAATAGAAAGTACATAGGGAAAAACATAATCCAGAATTTGTAGGTCTAAATGATGAGATTTGCAAAGCTGCCTCAGGACTCTGTGGCATCCTGTTCCTATTCAGGATGAATGTATGAATTGTAAAATACAGCAAGGGCTTGAACTTCTGTAGATTAGGGGGATGATCCCCCATCTTAGCTCAAAGAATATTCCTCCAGAAGACAAGGTGAGTTCTGTATGGATTAGGGGTATAGAATGAGTCTGACAGGTTGCTTGCATACAAGGGGTTTTAGGTTTTGATATCCTCCTTATGGCGACCACAGCTCTTCTGTCTCTCTCCCCATAAGGATTCCCAAAAGAAGCCTATTTTCACCTGAGTAAATATTCTGCTCCTATCTTCATTTTTACACATGAGCGTTCCACTTTGTGCTAGAAGCAAGCTACGGTAGCAGTACTCTGGGGATGCTGCTCTAATAGATTCACAAGGTTGACTTGTTTAAGTGGGATTTCATTGTATTACACAGAGGATTTTTTCCTAAGGATGTGATTATTCCAGGACTGATCCTACTGCTGTGATATGACCACTTTTGGCACTGTGCATGCATGGCATGGGATTAGTCTTCTGGCACCGTATAAAATGACTTAGACATGTTGTCTTACTTATTAGCATGTGGTATTGCAGATCATTTTACAAAGGCAACAGCTGCAACCATTACTCCTACAATTATGTCATATTTTGGTATGTCAAACACCTCTGTATAGTGCAGGCAAGAGGAACATTTATTCGTCTCACTTGTCAATACATTTATTTCCATCTTCTTGTGCTTTTCCTTTTTGCGGTCGTAAAACAATCTGCTCTCCATACAGCTAGCTTTCCTAGGAGCTGATGAGAGGATGCCAAAGGGAAGGTGCTCAGGAGCTATGAAGATTAGCACATTGCAAGACCCTATACAGAGTGGATTCATACAAATTGATGGGATGAGCACTATTTCTCTCCTTGCCATGACAGGTATTTCAACTCTTGTCTGTACAGCACAATCATTTTTGTGTGTGTTTGGCACACAACTGCCACATTCACTGCAGTCAATTGCCACTGACTTCAGCTTTGGGGATCCAGGATCTCTGGACATCCAACTCTGCCTGGGGGCTAGGGAAGGGCTCAGAGAGGCTGCATGTTCAGTCCATCAGGCGGTACCCCTGCTTGCAGGTGGCTCCCCAGCCAGCTAGCTCTGAACCATGACATGTTACCCCAAGGAAAAGAGTGCATCAACTTAAGCATATGCAAACCTTGGCTAGTTCCAGGTAGGATGGCTGCTGCTCAAACAGGAGCAATGTATTCAGACAAAAAGGCTCTGGACTATAGGTGCCTCTTTGGGACTACCGAGTGCGTTGTGCAAGTGCAGGGACATGAGCTAGTCATTTGTGGCATTTACACCCTGCCCATAGCCTTTCTCACAGCACTTCTGCCCCATAGCACCAACTCTCCAGAACCTAGGCTTGCTGAGGGAAGGATAACCAGCTGGTGAACACCACCTGAGATAATACTTTCCTTCAATTTCTCTTCAAATAGTAAAATTGCAAGTAGTCACAGGTTCAGTGTGGCTGTGTAGGAGGTCTAACACAAGAGGACCTCAAGGAATGGAAGGTGGTTATAAAGATTTCCTCTGCCTTTCTATAAACTCAAATTGCTGCAGGAGGTTAGAGGCAACCCTGCTGCTCAAGTTCATGCTGCCTTGCCCCTCTGAGGTTGGTCCCTCCTAGATCTTCATGTCTCTCCCTGCTGCTGATGAGAAGCACACAAAGCTCAGTGAGATGAGCTTTCTGTGTGAGCACACCTTTGTCTACATTGGGAAAATGAGCTGTTCCCAGTGTAACACTTGTTACAGTCTTCACTAAGGCAGTCAGTCCATTTTGACCTAAATGGACGAGGAGCATTCAGAGAAGACATCCACCAGCAGGTCAGGGGAGGTGGACTCTCTCAGAGAAGTCATGAGGAGCACCTAGGGTAGGCCCCAAAGTGGCTACCACTGGAAGAGACTGTGCTTTCAAGCCATGCCTCCTGTGAAGGGAGCTGCCCCGAAGTCAAATCTAGTGGATCACTGCAAGCAACTATGACATTAGAGCTGCTGTTGGAGGAGACAGACTCTGACTTGAGCCCTCTCACAATTTATGGTATCTCAACGTAAATCAGTACAAGTTGGCATTTTGCAGCAGTCCTGCCCTTTGACATCTCCCTCCTCCCCATGACTTATCTATTTGCTTTGAAAGAAGGAAGAAGAAGGAAGGGAGATAGGGGGAGCGGAAGAGGATCCAGATTGCAACTTGCAGCAGCTGACATTTTTATTGTCTTTTAATTAAATAAGCCTCAAACACAAGAGCACATGCAAATTCCCCTGTGTACCCACTCCTCCTCCTCTTCCTCTTAAAAACTCATTAAGTAAGAGGACCGCAATCAAACCAGGAATGCAGGGTTGCCTCTCCTACTTTCAGGCTCTCATCTGCACGTCTTTGCCTGCACAAAAGGTCACTGCAGAACAATGCAAGATGGCTATGGCTGGTTTTAGTCCTGTCGTCAAAAGGCAACAACAGAAATCCAATAAGAGCCTCCTTTTTCTTTGCAGTCAGTGTGCAAGTGCAGGGGGGCAGGGGGGTAAGTGTACAAGTGGTGGGGGAAGTAGCTTGTGCTTTCAGACATCCCACTTTCTTCAGTTTGCTAACTGATCCCACAGATCCACTAGAAGCCACAGCTGAATAAGAGGGACTGTGTTTACATTGCAGTGTTCTCTCATGAATAGCAATGCCCAGCAGGGCAGCAAGCACAGAAGCTGATGCCCACCTTACTTGTCTTTTCAAGGCTAGGTCTGGATGCAGGTGAGATCCTGGCTAAGAAGCACTGGTAAGAAGCACTTTGCCCCAGTGCCTCATGAGCTGCTCTTTGCTTCAAGGCATTTTCTTTGTAGGTTCAAGGACCTCTAAGTGTCTAAAAGCCTTCCCTTTCTCTTCATGCAAGTAAATGGGATCTCTAAGATCCAGCTCTGAAAAAAGAGGAGATCTCCACCTGTACAGACCCTGTAGAAGTCTGTAGCTGTTAGTTACCTCCACTTTGGAGCTAAGTTAGAGCAGTAATGTTAAAATCAAGCTTGGGACCACAGTGGTACAAGCGTAAGCTCCTAGCTAATTTTATGCTAAACATACACAAACACATCTATACCTTTTTGTGGCACACTTTCTGCGTCTTGGCCACTGTGACACAACTGACTTGTAATCCTACCCACGCTTTTGTCTCATGATGGTTCTTGTGGGACTGGGCCAAGAGAGTAACTTTGTCCAGTGCTCTGTGTAGGCAGTTCATACCAAAGCTGTGCTCTGTCAAGAGGTATTGCTCTTGCATAAAGGAAAAACCCGTCACAGGAGAAGAATAGCCTGAGGTAGATTAGAGGGATGCCAGCACTGACCTGCAAGGTGGCCCGGCACAGTCAAGGCAAAGTCCTTTAAATGATCTGTCACCTTTTTTTCTCTTCCAACCAAGGATCTGTGGGGAGAAGGCCACTGCCTCAGCTTTGAGAGACACTCTCCTGCCTGCCCTCTGGAAACACTTGAGGGCCAGGTGAATTTATTTGCTATTGCATCATTTTTCCTTGCAAATCTGACAGCTTATAATACCTCCGGTGCCTGACAGCCCCTCTCTTCTTCAATTGATAAATAATCTCTTTCTGATTTGAGCAACCAAGGAACATCTTGAGCCTGTCACATTGGAGAAGATCCATCAGTCTCTCCTGCCACGACTGAGGTGTTTGAAAAATGCTGTTTGTGCAACCATTCTGTGGTATTAATTCCTGGCATCCCACTTGTATTTTGATTGTTTCTCAAAGAACAACAACATATTTTAACTCTTTGCAAATGAAGCAGTGTTCTGTTGTTATGGTAACTTATTCTAAAAATAAGGTAAAGAAAAGACCACCTTTAATTGATATCACAAGAAGTTGTTATGGTAACTGGAATTTTAAAAGTAACTAGGTTAATCTCCATTTCTTTTTTATCCATAGCTTTTCATAAACAAATTCTGATTAAAATATCAGGTTTAATTTAATCAGTTAATTAATGCCACTAAATGTCATTGATCTTATAACTCTCATTTATATTCAGTGATAAATTACCTAACTTGCTGAGTTCTGACTATTCATCCATCAGTCTGGTAGCCTGGAATAGGATGACTGTACAATTTATTTTTGGTCATGGAGTGGTTAAAATGGAATGCACTGCTTTTATATTATGTGAGGAGCCTAGTTTTTCCCTCAGTAGCATGGATGTAATGCCATCAGGTAATCCTGCTATTAAAGTCAAACCCGTGCTCTCTGAGTGAAGGCTCATGCTCTGCTGACTTCTGTATCTCTCCAAAGCAAGTATTCTTCAAACCCCTCTCTACTGTCTGTCTCATTTCTCCACAGCGTCCAGACTTTCTGTCTCTGCACCCTCTCCCCCAAGGCTGTCTCACCTTTCTGCCCAAATTACTTTCTGTTCCCTCCTCTGTCAGAATTAGCAAATGAATTCCCACCCTAAACCCCTAAATCAGCAGTGACATTTCCTCCAGAGTGGGCTTATTTTCCTCTTTCAAGAGCTGTCTGTCACTCCACTGCACAGTCTCTGCCATTTGCATCTGTTATACTTCAGTGTTCTCTTGGAACGTCCCAGATAGTCCCATGAGTGCTTCACTGAGCCTGCAGTTACTACAGCCAAGCCCAGCTCTCTGTCCACTTTTTTTGGGGCTGGTTTCTCTGTAACTTCCTTTTACCTTTTCCAGCAAATTTAATAACCTTGTCCCTGCTATTCTCAATATGAACTGCATAGCTCCTGGTTACCTGTGTATTCCCTGCTCATTTTTTCATGAATCAATACAGTGAAAGGCCAGGAAAGGTTCATCATGACCATTTAGCCTAACAGGCCACAGAATTTCACCCAGGAATTTTCACGTTGAACCTATAACTTCTGTTTGAACAATTAGCGTGTCTTTTACAAAGCCACCTAGACTTGATTAAAAGACTGCAGCTAATGGAGAACCATCTACATTCCTAGACAACTTGACCTAAACATTTAACCCTCTCTGTTAAAAATAAATGCATCGTATCTTTCATCCAAATGTGGCCAGCTTCAGCTGACAGCCCTCAGACCTCTCTATGGACTTTAACATTTGAATAGTTCACCTCAAGAGAAAAGATGACTGCAGGTCAGCTTCCCTGAGGTAATCACCCCTGTTCATGCTCTTACGTACAGCAGACTACAATAATTGCGAAATTATTTATTATCTCCCGTGATGAAAGGGGTAAACACACACTTGCACAGAGGGGACAAACAGCTCTTGCAGAACAGCTGGTAGAAGGTAACCTCTTTTTCCTGGTAGTTTTGTATATCTTCCTTTCTGCTGCAGTTTCTTTCCCGTATGGAAAGATCAGCATCAGAAATTTTCTCATGATATCGATACTTGCACATCTCAGTCAAATTACTTCTTAACCTTCCATTGGATAAGCTAGAAAATAGCTGTAAGAGCTCTTAAGTCTCTTATTGCAAGGCAGAATTTCTTTCAGGTTTTTAGGCAGTGCTTTTCCAGTTTTCTGCATCCTCTCTGGATGTCTGAGCATGAGCACTAGCCCTCCCTAGCCCTATTAAATACATTTGTTTACTTGCCCAAGGATTGCATCAGTCCCTGTAGCACCAGCTTCCCACTGGGAATTCACATTCATTAGCTCATCCAAAATAGCCCCTACATACTTTCCAGAATCTCTGCTTTCTAGTTCTTGTTCTGAAACTGAAAATATACTCTGCATTCTTGGTTTGTGTGTATGTGACCTTCCCAGTGGCTGTGTGTATACAGCTTTCTAAAAGAATCCAGCTTACCAAGCAGTCCAGGTCTTGCCTGAGGAATTCTCCATCCTTATTAGCATCATTTACCATGCCAGAGATGTTTATTTAATCTGCAAAGTTTACCAGCAGTGCCACGCTCTTCCACGTCAGTTGTAACTTCTTTTGCATTTGCCTCCAAGCTTTCAACCTTGCCTTCTTCTCTGCTCTTAAATCTCCAGCTTTCTAACTCCTGACTCCAAAGCAACAATTCCCCAAAAGCAACGAGCCTGCCTCCACAGCAGTGCAAGCAAATAATGATTGAAGAATCCCCATTTAAAAAAGAAATCTCAGAAAATACTGTTTAAGGGAAACACATGGAAAAATGCCCTTGTCAGTCACAGCACATCCCAGGGTACTACATCCACTCTTCAATTAGTCCCTGGCTGTTCTCTAAGCTGTTGCAGTCAGGTCCCTGTGTTGCAAAGCTTTTACATACAGTTAATACTATCAGCATATTATTATAAATCATACTAACAGCAAATGCACATGCAGTATGTGGTTTGTAAGCACAAGCACACAAACAGCTATGAATCAATCTATTTGCCTTTTTGATGTAGTGTAATCAATCCATAATCCAGTTGTGGAAAGGACTATGTTTTGTTCTTAAGAAATGAAAAATTCTCCAAGTACAAATGGCTTCATAACAAATGCTTCTTCAAAAATTAAGCATCTATTTTAATAACATGAATTAAAGAAAAAAGAAATCTTTCTCCCTTGTAGCTGTCAGCTAGAGAGAAACAGATTCTACTTTAAATCTGAAAAAACCTTTTAAAAACCCCAAATAACCAAACACAAAAACTACTTTGTCTTCCTTTTAAAGGTTTGGTTGCCATTTGTGACACAATTTGCTGTAACTTTCCTGCTTAGCTCGTCATTGATAGGGACATTTCTAAATTTCTGGGAACCGTTCTGCTCCCTTGTAATGTTTTACATTACATGCTTGTTTTACATTACATCCATGCTTTCCCCTGCAATAATGGTCTTCAGCAGATATGAATGGTGTTACCTGCTTGTACCAAGAGTAGAATATTTTAACCAATGGAATTCACAGAGTAGCTGAGAGGAGCATGTTAACTGGAGTCCTACAAATTTACACACCAAGCATTATTTAATGTTATTGTGTAGTTTATGGAGAAGACACATCTCTTCTCCCATGCTTACAAACTGACCTCAAATCTTTAGTCACTGGGTTTATGGAGAGGAGATTTCTTGTGTGAAATGACAGGGAGGGAGTCACCAGGTATTACTGGTTAACACCAGTGAATGCACAGCTTTGGAAAATCACAGATCACCAGACTTAGTCAGAGGTTCAGCTAAAGTCTCCAATCTTCTACCACACACCCATACTGCCTATTACTAAAATCCCTAGGAGTTTAGAAAATGCAGATGATTTTTAATATTTTATGTTTGAGGTGCACATAGCAGAGCAATGTGCAATCCATTTTCTAAACAGTAATTAGGTTAACAGAACATATTCATCATTTAATATGGTCATTAGTGATGACTGAAATTAATCTCTTTCCTGTAGAAGCTTTTAAGAACTTTCCCCTTTATCTTTTTCAGAGAAGTTTCAACTTTTTGGCAAAAAATCAACCCCTGAGTATTTACATCCTAAAATACATCTTTGGCATGCATTTACATGGCGTTCCCTTCTATTCTGACCCTTTGGCTCCATGGCTATATTCCAAGTCTCATGCCAGCACCTTCCGTGCTGATCCTGCTGTGGGGATGTGGCTCTGCTGGTGTTACAAGCACGATCTCAGCCCAGGGCAAGCTAGAGAACAGGTTTGGCGTGGGGCAACACAATTTTAGAATAAAGACTGTTGGTACTTGTTTATATACTTCATATACAAATAACAGGAAATTTCTGAAGAAATCAAACACCTTTCAGCTTTGTTTTAATGTAATTTTCTTCTATAGAGGAATTTTCAGGGCAAGTTCATGGAGGAGCTATAGTAATCATCTCATAAAATTTTGATAAATGTTGTCAGAACATAAGATCTCCCCTTCTGGGCAACCCAAGCCATGGAGGTATGTGATGGGGTACCTATGAACCTGACACACAGGACTCTGTGCCCACAGAAGCAGTTTGCTGATCCAGCACTCTGACTGAAATCTTTCACTTACAGGTATGAAATGTTTGCTCATAGCAGGGTGCAGAAATAGTTACTATATATTTTTCCCAGTCCATGCAGAGGGAGATTTGAAGTCCTGGCCCAGCCAGATTGTTCCATCAGAAAAATACTTGGAAGCATACATCCAGCTGAACGAAACTGCAGCCAGGCCAAGCCTGTGTACAGCAATTGAAGTTACTAGGGGCATAACAGCTGGAGGACAGGCAGGGGAAGCCAGAAATTGCTCAGTTGAATCTTCTCCAGACCATGTTTGACACATTATTTATCTTCTTCTTTTACAGGTGTCTCCTGCCAAGGAAGTGGGGGAGAAAAGTATAGCTCAAAGGGATATTTACTTTCCTGTTGAATGAACAATTTTGAATGAGCAAGATCAGTCTACAGGGATGAAAACCCAGCCTCATCTTGCTAAAACATAGAAATATAAGAAATTAGCTCTTCAAAAGTTTTTCTACCTCTAGGAGAGGTGATGGAGATTAATTCCCTCTGTCACTCACTTCCCTCTCAGGAGGGGACCTTCTATCAGCCACCAGTCCAAGAGCCTCCACATCAGACAAAGCCAATGTCTTCAGAAGTGACATGCAGAGACGTGTGTGTGGCTGCAGCATCCCCAGGCAATCCACGGCCTCTGAGCACTCTTAAAATCCGTTGTATGATGGCACAAAATCCTTTCTTGGCTGTGCCATCACCTGCTGTGCGTTAGTGGGCATGTGGGATAAGGACTAGCCAAGCTTCCCACCTCTCTGCCTGTAATCCATTCCCTCTGCAGGCCCATGTCCACTCTGTGACCCCCGTGCCTGAGGCAGTGCCAGGTCTGCCTCCTGAACGTAGGGTGCGGCGAGAAGCCTGAGGATACTCTGGAAACATGATGGGAATGTGACTTACACTGGAACCCTAGAAGGTATACCATATTAAACCAGTATACATATAAGTAATATAAACATAAAAATAGTGCATGCTATATTAGATATTGTAATACCTAATGATAATCCATGTGAATATTTTGCAATGTTTTGCAATCTGCAGGTGTTCCAGGTTATTCTTTTCCAAAATATCAAGGTTGAAAAAGATTGGATTTTTCTGTGAGCTTCCAGATTTCCAGGGAACCAGACAGTCTTTACTGAATATTGCAGCTCCGCTCAGGACATTCTCTACAGCAACAGATTTTGAATTTGGTTATATTTTGTTGAGAGAAGGTTCACAAAGTTCAAGACAGAGAGAGTGCAGCTCCTGGGCAAACACTAGGAGTATATGTGCTGGCTTCCCCAGGCCCAGAGCAATCCCAGAACAAACTTCCTTGCAGAATGGATTTTAGATTTCTTCTGAATTTGGGCTAAACCAATCTATCTCTTCCTTTGGTACTCTGACAATTTCCAGTCAGCTCTCAACCCAATTGCAAATGCCTGAAGCAAAACAATTACTTGTACTTACAGGGAGTACTGTAAACAAGAGAAGCATGAAGTTACATAAAGAATTTTGACTCCTTCGGAAATGAATAATGAGCAAGATGAGCTACTCAACAGAAGGAATTGCCCTTGATTCAGTCGATTAATTTGCTTGATGTCAGGAAATAAGACTATTTAAGGGAAATCAGAATTAATGTAAAACATTTGTTTTCAGACACAGTTAAACAATAACATGTAAGAGTGTAATAGTCAATAGTATATATAAGGAGGTTTAGAGTGTAATACTGCAGCCATCTTAAAAAGACAGTTTGATGTCAAATATTGTGCATCTATTTTTTTCTTATCACACCACAGTTGTTATATTGCTAACGGGTAACTATACAACCTTTTTATAGAGAGGCAGACTGACAAACATACTTGCTTCTGTTTATGATTTTATCTAACCTATTATTAGCCTTTGCTTTAGAGCAGCACCCAGGAAGAGAGGTTATAGAGTGGCTTGCTGTTTTGCAAGGTGCTACACAAACACAGACTACAAAGACTACCCTTGCCTTCAGAGAGTTTAAAATGTGCTGTCTCTTCTTGCTCTGACATGAAGTGCTGATGGGGAATGACCACAGAATCTTTTCATTTTTTCTCAGGATGTTGCTTTGAAAATCCACTGCTGCCTTTTTCATTGTTGTATTATGAGGGACAAATCTCTGTGAATCACAGATCTCCTCTTGTTTTTCAAGTCACTTTTCTTTGTGCTTTGCACCTGTTCAGTCACTTGGTCAGAAGATGACATTCTCTGATGGGCCTGAAGACACAGTGTGGTAGAAATAAAGCTCCAGGGTCTCCAGTGATGTGCAAGTTCACATTCCCACACATGGGTAGGTGATCTGAATCCATAACTAGCCCTGGCAGAAACGGGTGATAGATTGCCTTGAGCTCAATTTTACCATGGTACACAGTGCTACTAACACTGTCGGCTGCTCTTTGGCCACTCTGAGCACAGTAAAACTGCCAGCATGACCTGCTCCCGTGGAAATTAAGTCAGGGGATAAATCACTGTGGGTGGGCTTTCACACATTTTTTAAGTCCTGCAGCCTAGAAAGTGGTTATCCCTGGGCATATTACCAGCAGTATTTATCTATGGATGGACATGCTCCCCATAAATATCATTGTTCATGGTTAAGTGGGTAAATGTTAGAAATAATAATAATAATAAAGAAATCTATGTGAAAGGATGACTCAGCCTAATCACATTCCAGACATTTGGGACTCCACATCTCAAAGAAATGGCTCTGTGATGGCTCACAAAGTAAGAAAGAACAAGAAAGAAAATATACTGCACTCCTGGTAGCTGAGCTCAGCAGTGTGTATCCAGCACTTTAGCAGCAAGAGGATTCCCAGCCATGCACGGTGCCAAGGGCTGGTTTCAAGGATGTCTTACACCAGGACAAGAAGGGTTAACCTAAATGGACCAGCTGACTGTAGGTGGACAACAGATTCACAGATCAGGCTTTGAATGAGAAGAGATATCATTTATGGTTCCCAAGATGAACATCTTGTTTGAATGCAACTACACATAAAGTACAGGGTGGCTCTCTGCCTGCAGCCCATGTCTCCTGTCCTACCCATAGTGGCCTGGGGAAGCTGCCCAGAGGAGAGCTGCAGGCTTGGCTCTCTCTGCTCCCCAGGTGCTCCATGGCAGAGCATGACAACATGCGTTACACAGCCCTTCAGACCTACTGGGGGGACCTCCTGCCTGGGAGCAGCCAGTCCTTCACAGCAGCCTGGACTGTGCCCCCGGGTGGCAGGGACTCCTCCTCACTCACCTGGCCTTCTGTGTGCTGAACACCTGGTGTTCTGGGGCTTACAGCTCAGCTTAGCACTGTGGAAAGTAGGCAAGCCTCTTCTGGGACTTAGAAAGGGGCAGGGTATGTAAGTATACACCCCTCCCTCCACTGCTAAGTCAAACCAGTCCCCAGCTCCGTCCCAGTAACACAGAGCAGCAGTGGAGAGATAAGACCCAGGCTTGGAGAGGGTTAAGAACAACTGATCTATGGCTGTTACTGGCTGTGCTTTGCTCTCCCAGTTGGGGGAACACAGTCAGCAAAGAGACTTTTAAACTTCATTTTTTCTGTCTACAGGTGCCTGTCTTCCAGTATTAGTCTAGGGAACTGCACACCAATTACCTCATATATTCACTGAAAGTGCAGTACAATACAACTTATTGTTATATAGTGTCCTTGATAGAAAGCCCCATGAAATGCTTGACAGTACTATTGGGTCCATAAAAGTGTGCGTGGTCATGAATACATGTGAAGGTTCAGTCGCTTGCTCTTGATTCCTCTTCTCTGCTGGAAACCACTCTGTTACAATTCTCTCAATTTCAGTGGTGAGAGGAGGAGGAGGAAGGGAATATCACAGCTCTGTGTCACTGTCTGCAAATGTGTGGGGACACAGAAGGGCCATGCTGCTAGACCTAAGATAAATGGACCCAAGGGACACACAAAGACATGCAAATACTGAGGCTGAGTGCTGACCCATAGCCGAGCACTGTGCCTGGCCTGACCCTCGGCACCATTAGGGCTCCCAAAGCGAGGAGCTGTGTGCTGTTGCTGCAGCAGAAGGGACCAGATTTTCCATGGCAGTGTTTTGGCTCAGTCACACACACTGTACACAAGCAGCTTAATCTAATCTTTGCAGCACTCGGCAAATGAAGAGCATAATGTCATGTCATGAATCACCTGCTTTCTCCAGCACTGAGCTCACAGGGAAAAAAAAGGGATTTTGCTTCCCAAAGTTCAAATTATTTGTAACCATTTGACTAAACTAGTTTCTAAAAAACACAATAAAATGTCAGTGTAGCAGTGCTATCATGAGGCAGCTGGAGCTGTATTCAAACAGCCAACTGTGAGGTTGAAAACAAGCTTACCTGCCTAATACAGCGCCTATGCTCAAAAAATCTGTGATGGATTTACGGTGTGCTTGCCTTCCAGGGCTGCTGGTTTTGAAGTCTCTCTGTATGATCAGTGGAGAGGGACAGGCATGAAAGCTAACAAGCCATCAGAGGGTCCTGGGGTGCATGGAGGACCACTCATCAGCAGAGACACAGCAGCCCACCAAGGAGAGGTCGCCCCACTACCAGGGACTCAGCTGTGCCCAGGAACACCTACGGCAAGCCAGGAGAAGGCAGGGAAATGGGTTGCCCCTTCCTGCTCAGGGACCAGCTCCCCACCCAATCCTAGACATAAAGTTTAAAGTGACCCAGCAGGTGACGTTTTGTGGCTTCTGAGGGGCAGCTTCTCCTCTGGGTATTTCAGAAACCATTTGAGGCCCAAAGAAGGTAAATCAAAGCAATTCTTTGTTGCAGTCAGCGTGGCTGCAATAACACCCACGTACTGCCGCTCAGAGCCAGACTTGCCTTGGGTTTGTGGGAATATTTTGCAGAATGAGACAGGTGAATATTTAGAAAAAGTACCCAAATACTTTGATTTCTTCTTAACAGGCTGTTCTGCCTTATAACCCTTGAGTTTCCTTTGCAATAATCAAGGCACAGACAAAAAAATATTCCCAGATTTAATTAGGCCTGATTTTCATTAAAGCCTTATAGAAATTAAAAAAGAAAGAATAAAAAGACAAGAAAGCTTAAACCTCAAAAAATTGCCCATAACTAAGCCTCAGATATTATTATCCACACAAATAGGCAGTCATCTCTCAAATGTTTACACAAGCAATTGTTAATGAACTGTATTGCAGAGCATTTACAAATCCAAACAGGAGTGATCCAATGCCATTTAGAAAGAAATCACAATTCTCTTTGTTATGTGGTGCCCTGTATAGTGCTGGGTGCCCCTCCTAACAGGAGATGTCCAGGGAGAGGGTCTGTCTTGACGATCTAATAGAACTTGAACTTCGCAAAGCGTTAGCTGTGGGTCACTGACTGGGAAGCACAGAAAGGAAGGGTCCACTGAAACATGGCTATACTTTGACAAATTAGCAGTTCCAGAGGAAAAGATTGGGATGAAAATACTTTGAGGCTGACATTAGATACAAAACACTGCTAAACTGAAGAGTGAAAAAAGTTTGCTTTGGGTTGAATGAAAATTTGCATTCAAGCAGTTTTGCTGATCTGTACATTGTGTAAACAAAATCAAAATAAAATGTAGGTTCAAAAAGAAAAATGTCATGTGGAGAACCAAAAATCAAAATGTTTCATTAGGAATAAAATACCAAATTGAAATAATTTGAGTTTGGGGGATTTTTTTAAACACAGATAGTAAAATCAAGACTCATTTGAAAATTACCTTTGTGTTATGAGATCAGGTCATGTAATTCTCACGCAGGGACACTTGTGGTCCTGTGTGACTCCAATCTAGGGCTGATATCTCTGCAGCTGTGGGGATGGGAGACTAAGCATATCACTGTGTGGCTGGAGAGCCCTGCTTCTTATGTGTGCATCCAGCCTGGTCCTGCCCAGTGCAATCACCTTGTTGTTTGAGGGGTTTGGGGTGGTTTGCTGGGCAATGGAATCCTCTCACTTGTTTCTGTGGCTGCTGAAGCTGGATTCAGCAGTCCTTAGCTGACCAACCCTCAACTTCAGTGGGAAAAAGGCAAGGTTAGATCCAGCGCCCTTTTATTTTACTCATCTGGTGTTGATAATTGGAAAATGAATATTACACAGGCAGCAGAGGGTGGCTGCAATGGGTTGGATATAATCAGCATCCTAGTGCATGTCCAAGTTAGCCTTGTCTTATTTTAATTCCGGTGGTATTTCTGTTTAGAGTCAGCTCATTACAGGCCTCTGTTCAAAGGCTGGAGACTACATCCAAAATCAAAGTAGAAAAAAGGGAAAACAGATTAGCATAATGTGCTGCCTTTTCACCTCCCCTTGCTTATTTCCGTAACAAATTAACAGCAAAGACCTTTTAAAGCACCTCACATAGGCATCCCTGTTATGAAAACTGTCCTGCTAGTGAGAATCAGGCCCTGGGCACAGTTGCATGGAGGTGACTCCCAGTGCTGGATCGATAGCTGGCAGGGCCCCCTGATAAGGAGCTGACAGTGGTGTTGCAACCTGCTTGGAGTGCTCAGCATCCTAATTCTTTGCTGCATGCAACCATGGCAGGCCTGGAGGGAAGGAAATAAGGGGCACAGCACAGTGGATTCCTCTCTTCCTTCATTTCTGGCCCCCTGGTTGACATGCTGAGGTTCAACAGGAATTTCAAAATGTCGCTGAGCAGGAAAAGCAAAGGAGGGAGAGAGCGCATTATATCCTGCCTGTCACTGTTTTATAATGTATTTATGCGGGAATGGAAGGGGGGTCCTGGGGCATCACTTTGTATCTGGTTTGAAATGCCTTTTCTCCCCCATAAACAGAAAGGTTTCAGAAGGAGAATGCTAAGCAGAACGGAGAAATGACACACCATTTATCCAGGCTTTAAGTAATGAACTAGATTCCTCAGGGATAAATCTTTCCTCTTCAATTAACAACAATAAATTCCTCATAAAATATTCTAAACAATGCTGGACTTTCTTCTTGCTCTACATTATTTATGCAGCATGTTTGCTATTCTTATCTTTAAAGCAACTATATATATTATGTCTTGTTTCTCATCCAGAAAAACAACTTGCTCCTGTAGAATGATGTCGGCAGCCGGTTCTCCCTGCCCGGCTGATCCCAGCCGCGCAATGCACACACACACACTGCCCCTTAGAGGTGACATCCAGGCATGGCCACCGGCAGAAAAGTCACAGCTATTGAGATGTGTTTTGATTGCAACATGTTTGTGCAATTTTGACCAGCTGTCTGGCTTAGCAGAAAGAGCTGTTTTGGTTTTTTTGTATTTATTTATAACGAATGTCCATATTATTATCTCAGATAAGCAGTGCAAATCTTGCATAGCTCCTTTGACTTCAATACTGATTTTTCTCAATGAACACATCTGGTGTCATGTTCCTGACCCCAGCTCCTTTTCCTGAAAACTCTGCTACATAAAGAATTGCAGCTACTGCCACCTTGCCTTTCCAGACACTGTTGGACATGGCCATCCTTGGAATAAAAGAAATCCCAGAGTGACCAGATGCAAATTGACATGTTGCCATTTACCTTAACAAATGACTATGGAAATTATGAGAAAGGAAAGAGTAGGCTAAGCCTTTTACTTCATCCACTGCTACAACAGCCACCAACCCTATTTCTGCTCCACTCTTTTCCTCATGAAAAGTACAACTGTGACAGCCAAGCCAGGCCTCAGCCACCTCAAGGGACACTCTCTCATGTCAAGTACTTCACTGTCTCCTGTCCTGATGGAATAATAAAGAAAATCTGTCTCATCCTTTTCATCAACAGCTGCCTCTGCCCTCCCAAGCCAGGCAGGGTGACACACAGATAGACAGTGGAGGAAATGAAGAACAGCAAATGCTTTCTTGTGTCCATCTGCCTGATCTGACAGTAATTTCTTTAGCTAGGATTTTACAATAAGCAAACTGATGTGTATATGTCTCCTGTGCAGGGCTGGAGGTGGGGAATGAGCTGTAAGCTCTGTGGGACACTGAGCCATCATGTAAGCATGCTGGGAAACGAGGCATTTAATTTAAAATAAGCAGAACCATGAGCTTCAGGCAGGCAAGAATTATAAGCCACTTTCCCAGCAAGAGTTAGCAGAGCATCCTCATGGGATGGACTTAGCACTGAAATTTCAGCCTGCCACCCTCTCACACCGTGGCAAGGAGAAAGCAGGCATGCAGCAGAGAGCTGGGAACCCTCCTCACTGAACAGGAAAAGACTCCACAAACATGACTTGCCCCTTTTCTCCATTTGCTCCTTGTCTTGACTCCTGATGAGTCCAAATGCTAGGTGAAGCATCAACGTTTGCATGGTTTGTGACATACCTGTGCTCTGCACAAATTGATTGCCCTCCAAAGCAGAAGACCTTCAGGAGTGAGATAACCATCCCCCTGGGCTAGGGACATGAAGCAGGAAGAGGTGTGAACTAAAATAGGGAGGATAGGTCTGCTGAGAGATGGGAGAGAAACTATGAACCAACCAAGAACAGAGGAGACCTGGCCCAGCCTCTGCACAGGAAACCAGACTGTGGATGTGTAGGAAACTGGGGTGGCATTTGTCCTGTTATGGCTGTCCATACTGGGTTTGGGATCACTCTGAAATAGAAAAGTCCATCCCCAGCAGGGTGGGAATCAGGCCCTTTGGCAATGCTATTCAATGTCCTTGTTCTACACATTAAAATAATGACCATTTTGTAAATCATTACTGGAATTGTTCTGCCTGGCTTCAGTGGGAGGAAGTGGGATTCATTAATTCTATTAATTCCCATCTGACATTTCCTTTTATCTGGTGACCAGGGTCAACCTATAAGGGGAACACCCACCCAGACATTAACAAAACAGGAGGTGTGCATGTGTTTGTAAAGGAAGAGTTAGAAAAATGCTACTTTCCTTTAGAAAAACTTGCTACAAGAAATTTTAATGAGTAAGTATGTTCTTGGAGACTGTCACTCTACACAAAATTAATCCATCAGAGCTAGAGAGAGAGGTCAAAGGGGACGTCCTCTCCATAGGCTCTCCCTTTCCCTGATGGGGATGGTCATGCCTGGTCATCCATGATGCTTATTCATGATATCTGCAGCTGGATCAAACTGTGAACCAGTGTGGCTGAGGATATCCAGAGCCTGGAGGTCAGTAGACTAGCCAGTGCCAAAATAGGTCCCTCTATTCTTGTAACAAAAGCCTCCACTACATCTTCCCTTATCCCATCACGGTGCTTTTCCCTCTCTTCTCCCTTTAAATGTGCCTGTCTTCCTGCAGAGATATACTGTGGGAAAAATCTTGTTCACACATGCTCATCTTTGACACAAGGCCTGAGGTTTCTGAGGGGGATAATGCAGTCTTGCCATGCACAGCACTCAACAGACCTTCATCATGCCAGAGCAGAGGCAGAAATGCTTCTTGGGCTGCTTTTCTGTGTGCCAAGGATATGCCATTTGCATGCAACTGAGTTTGCAGAAGAAGAGCCCACCCTTCCCCTCAGGCTGCATCTGCATGTCCTTTCCAGATGGCAGTATGTGAACACTGAAGGAAGATCTGCCAGCCACTGGTCAGAGAATGAAAGAACCATGTCACTGATCCAAGCCCCTGCTTACACGGGCCACACCACCACACAGATCCCTCCATTAAATACATCAAGCCATTCTAAAATGACAGAATGGTTTTCCAGTAGCCATTGTAAGGAGGCAGACTGTAGTACTAATACACCAGCCATCATCCAAACTCTCTTCACTATAATAGCAGCTGCAACATTTTCACTGCGACTTGCAAAGAAGTGACTGGATGCAAACAACCCTCAAAGCTCCCTATGAGGTTGTGCTGGTCACACCCTGATCCCCAGACTTCCTCCTCCTCCTCCTGGGGAGAACAATGCTGCTTTGTCAGCACCAGGAGGAGTGAGCACTAGCAAAGTACAATGGCCTTTTTTATCCTACCTTCAAGGCATTTGTGGTTGGAAAAAGGAATGCATGCATCTTGTAAGAGCAAGGAATATCTATGTTAGAATTGGGCTTTGCCCACAATTCTGTATTTGACCTCCAGGGAATAGATCTGAACATGGATCACAGTCAAAACATTTTAGTTCATTCCTCTCTCTTTAGCTCAACTAATTTTGAGAGCCTGTGCTTGTTCCTTTACTTGAGTGTTAATTGCAGTGGTGATCTAACCTCTAAGGTCTTTAGTGTCCTCCCCAGCTTGAGAAACTTATTCCTGTTTTCAGGAAGACAGGTGGAAACACAGGCTTGCTCATTACTTGTGAACAAACTCATCTTTAATCTTTGAGGTCCATTTAGCCAGGAATGAGTTAACACCCACATCTCTCAGTCAAGAAATTGGCTTATCCAGGTAAAAAAAAAAAAATCCCAGAAAATTGGATGTCAGTAGATTATCCTTCTCCAGATCCATGGATTAGTGTGCTTGGAGAGGGTATCCAGGTGGAAAAGAATGTAATAGCACTGTATGTGCAGGGAGAGCCTTCACCTCCACTCTGGCTCAATTACACATTTCTCTTATCCCAGCCATCACATGATGCCTTCCCTCATGACTTTTTTTCACTTAAGTCTATTATTGCATTTTTATAAATATTGGAAAACCTCTTGAAATGGTGACATTTCTTGCTGTAATGGATCATATGTTAGCTAAATAACTTTGTTACCTCATTTGTCCCCTCACTCTGCTCTTCCAACATCACTCCCTTATTCACTTAGTTCCCCATATTAAGCAATTGCAGCATCCATCCTCCCTTCAGTATCTCCATGACACATCCACATATACAGGTTTCCACCTACAGCTTAACACCAAGCTCTTCTCTCAGATTCTCTTAGTCCAGCCTAAAGCAGGTGCCACAGGCTCAAACACCTGAGCACAAATAAATTGCTCTGGACTTCCTGTAGGCTAAGGAAAGTTTGGAGCATGGAGAGAAACCAGGAGCCAGCATAGCTGGTGCCAGCTATGCCTTGAATGCCTGATGCTTTCCAGTAGAGGAAATGGTACAATCAAAGCCAGAGTGGCTGAATGACATCTGCACTGGCAGCTCTTTAAGTTATTACAAGTCATGTGTCAATGTGACATTTCTTCTTAGAGTCCTAGCCTTGGGCTCCAAGCTTGTCTGACATTCTCTGCTTTCTCTTTCCTCTGTGGGCTTTTGTGCTTGGTTGGGTTTTTGGGGGTGTGTTTTTTTTGTTTGGGTTTTTGGGTGGTTTTTTTTTCCTTTCTTAATTGTTTTTTTCCCTCCATTGATTCTTCATAGTTATGGAAGGAACCTTGAAAATAAGAACCAAACATATTTAGTTTGAAAATGAGAGGCTGATTTACACCAGAAAGGGGATCTCCAGCAAATCGAGGGAAGTGACCCTTGCCTGTCCTCAGCACTAGTGAGACCACAGCTGTTCCCAGTTCTAGGCTCGCCCATGCCATGATGTAGGCATCATGGAGTGTGTGCAGGGACATAGAGGTGGCAGAGGAATCAGAGCACCTGCCATGTGGGGAGTGGCTGAGAGAGCTGAGGTTATTTAGCCTGGAGAAGAGAAGGCTGAGGGGCACCTTATCAGTGTGTACAGACTCCAGAGGGTGGCAGGGGTAAGGAATATGGATGCTGATTCTTCCCAGCTGTGCCCAGTGGCAGAACAAGAGGCAGTGGGCACAAAATGAAATACAAGAAATTTTATTTAAACAAGCTATCCAGAGAGGCTGTGGAGTCTGCAGTACCTTAGAGGTACTCCAAAACCTGATAGGGCACATCTTGGAGCAGCCTGTTCCAGCTGACCCAGCCTTCAGGAGGAGGTAGGACTGTGGGATCTCCAGAGATGCCTCACAACCTCAGCCCTTCTGCAATGCTGTGATTCTCTAACAAGATGGCAGAATTAAGACTTTAAATGTTAATTTCTAGCTTTAAAGACATCTAAAATTCTGGGAGGAGAGCTGATATGTTCTTTTTCAGAATCTTTATTGGCAATATTATATTATGTTTTTCTTGTGCTGCATTCCTCCCTCTTAAGTAAGAGGAAGCTCTGGGACCAGTCCTGGCCATAAACTGCAGAGCTGTTAAAACAATCACCTATGATGGCTTCTTGAGTGAGATATGAACACCACTTTAACCAAGTAAAGATGAGCCTGAAGCTTCAGCATGGCAGTATGCAGCACCTCGGTAGTTTCCAGTGTTTTTTCTAGGTGTAAATTTGTTTGATGTTTCTTTCAGAGATTTGCAGGAGGATTTTCATTAACATTATTGACTTTTAAAGGTCTTGCATTTCAGTTTTGAAAGTCTGATTAGAGTAATCAGTACCTTTATTTATTCCCCTTCATTCTTTTACCTGCTCACTGCCAACTGAGGTAGAAAAAACCCCACCTTTCCTAATATAAAAAAAATTAAAAGCAATAAGCCCAAAAGAACTACTGGAAAAAAAAAATCAGACTTTCATCTTCTTTTTGAGCACCTGACATTACAGATACAAACTCTTTAAAAGAGAAAGTGGGAGACAGTATTTTGAGATGTTCTTAGTAGTCCAATGCAGAGAGATGAATCACAGAGTCATAGAAACATAGAATTTCTTGGTTTGGAAGGGACACTAAATACCATCCAGTTCCAATCCCTAGGCAAGGACAGGGATGCCACCCACTAGATAAGTGTGCTCAGGGCCCCATCCGACCTGGACTTGAATACCTCCAGGAACAGGGGGCATCCACAGCTTCTCTGTTTTCTATTCCAGTACCTCACCACCTTCACAGTAAAGAATTTCTTCCTAATATCTAACCTAAATCTCTCCCCTTTGGGTTCCCCCTTGTCCTATCTGCCCATGTAAAAAGTCACTCTCCCTTATTTTCATAGGCCCTCTTTAAGTATTGGAAGGTTGCAATGAGGTCCCCCAAGACCCTTCTCTTCTCCAGCTTGTTCAGCCTGAAGAAGAGACTATTTAAGTATTAAGTTATAACTTAATCCTGTATTGAGTATTTGAATCAAATAGGGGGATACTTTTAATTAAATAAGTATATAAACCTACAAAATCAGAGAAGTCTCCAGACCTGGAGATTGCTCAATTTTCTGGGTACTTATTCCGAAAAAATGCAAAGAGGTCTGTTTTCGGGGAAATGGTAAGGATTAGTCTTCTGAAAAACTGTCTCTGAGTGATGTAATCCAAGTGCAAGAATCAGTTGGAGAATACTGTCCACAGCAAAATTGCCAGGGGAATTGTCTCTTGAATCCTTTATTCACTGAATTATTGCAGAAGAATATTTCTCCCTCTAGACACATGCTGAGTTATAATTTGATCATAGACTTGAAATTGCATTTGGAAAAAATATTCTAAAAAAGGGTAAGGATGAAAAATATTTTGACTTTTAGGAGTTCAGTACAGAGTGGACAGCTGTGATCATTGTTCTCCTCTTAGCAATTAACTATTGCAGTACACTAGAACTGACTGAGAAAAATGTAAGTGCTCATGGAATGAAAAATTCAAATTTTCTTTTGTTGATTTAACCTACTTTTTTGTGATCTCAGCCGTTTATTTTTTCTCTATATATTTGATCTCAGTTTTGAGTAACATGGTTCAACTGATCTGTTGTAAAACGCTTAAAGCATGAGGAATGCCTGTGCACTAGGACACATTCTAAGCTTGCTCAAGGCACTAATGTAGTTTATTGTGGAATTGAGGGAAGTATCTTGAAAATAAATTATGCCAACCAGATTCTCAAGAAAGAAGCTCAGCTAGACTATCCTGCTCAGGCGCCTGCAGTCACTCTCCACCAAAGTCACAAGCTTTTTGGAAAGGAGGGCCATTCCTCAACATCTGCAACATACCAACTATGCTGTTTGTGCCCTGTAAACAAATAATTTGAATAACAAATGGAAGGAATTGTTTCTAAATATAATGTTCCACAAAGCTTACAGAGATGCCATCTGCTCTGTAAGGTAAAAAGCTGGAGCATATAAAAACTTCTGTGTATGCGTAATTTTACACCCTCACACAGCCCCAGGGATATTCAAGCACATAAAATTGGGCAGATATGTAAACATTTGCAGAGCTACAGCTCCATAATTGGTAATTTTGCAGCCACTGTAGTTTTCAAGGATCTGGAAAGAAGCCCCATGGCAGAAGATGCCTTGAGGGTCAACAAAAACAAGCTGTGGACAGCTCATCTCCACTTTTATTCTAGTGCTTGGCTTAATTTGCCTGTCTCCAAAACTCACCCAGGTTGCAGTGGAAGTATGGCACATTCCCAGCACTCTGGCATCTGAGAGACAGCAGAACATATCTCACTTCTGCTCAGGGCTGGAAGTGAAAATAGAGTGTGAGGAATCCAAAAGGAAGTCGTTGAATGCGTGGCAGATGTTGTTACATTTGGCCTAGCAGAACTCCATGTGGCAGGCACACGACTGGTGATCTTAGCCAGAGAGGTTAATGGTGATGGGCACTTCTGTGTGAGGGTTTTCTTTCAAAAGAGAGTGGAACAAATGTTACAAGTGAACTAATAACAGCAGGAATAATAACAACAACAAATTAAACGGGGGGAAGGGGGCTCAGAAATAATGACATGTTGGCTGAGAAAATAGTACATCAACAGCCAGGAAGAAGCATAAAACCAGGGGAAAGTGGGCTGAAGAGATATCTTAAGCCCGCTCTAGGTACCTTCATCCTGTTTCCCTGAGTTTTGGCAGCCACACCTCCTACAGACAAATGCAGAGTGAGGAAGTGATACACAATGGTATGAATCATGGCTTTCTAGGCCATTATTTATAATGGGAGCTATGCCTGAGCAGAGGTGCATTACTCGCATATTGAAGATGATTTATGTGGGTTTTACGTAGCTGTTGGGCTTTAATTATTCACTTGATTATCAATAAAAAATAAGCAGTGAGCAGTACAGAATGTTAACATGTCTGAAAGGGACATGCAGCCCCTGTGTGAAACAAATGTGCACATGCATGGAGGCATTCCTGCCCTATCAGTGTCAGGTATGAGCAAAAATTCACAAGCAGGATTAGCACATTTCTTTTCTTTTCTTCCCTATCCCCTCCCTACTGTTTTTACAAACAAAACCTGCTGACCTGTTCGTCAGCTCTGTGAAGGCAGACAAATGTTTCAGCAAAACATGTGCCAAATATCCATTGATACTGGCTGAAATTCAATATGATGAAATGAATTGATGCTGGCGTCCCATTTGGTGCAATGCAATATCTGATCAATAGCAAGTAATTGAACATCATTTTGCGTAGGAAAGAAAGCTGGGGCTGTTACATCACTCTGAGTTATGGATCATATTAATCACTGCCTAACTGTTTCATCAATGTAATTTCTTTTCATCAACTTGCTGTGGCATTTAGAATGTTGGACATAAAACCTTGATACTGTATTAACTTGAAATTAAAAGCTGTGCAGCCCAACGAAACAGAACATCATTACCATGGGTGTGAATAGTGTTCTCACATTGTAGCGCAAAATTATACAATTGGCACCTTTAACAAGTGGAGCGAAATGACAGGGGAAGAAAATCAAATGGCAAGAACTCATCTGGACTGGGGGTATATACACTCATACAAGCCTTACCTTCAGTTCTTCCTCCTTAACTGCGGTCAGTGCAAGACCAGCAGGGAGAGAAATCTGTGTTTCTTTTAAGCTTTTGTAAGTTCACAGTTTTTTTGTAAGTTTCCAAGTCGTGGGACTACTGAGGATATATTAACAGGGCAGGTCTAGCAGGGGACAAAGTATGGTCTCTCCAGCCCCCTTTCTAGCATGGAAATAGATGTGCATCTGTCACTGATCACTGGGATTCCTATTGCTAAAACTATGCTCTTCCCATTTTAGCTTTCTTCAAGTCTCTTTTTGTACTCCTCCAGAGGTATATTTGCGTAGGTCGGTACCATTGCCTTCTATCAGATGACTTTGAGTCACTCTTTTTCCATCGCACACTGGCAGGAACCCCTTCCTCAGCATTTGGCAGTAAAGTTTTTAGACTAGTCAGTCAGAGGACTAAGTGCCATTGGCTCTGCCACAGCCAGCGATGAGAGGCAGCTTCAGTCAGACCATGGCACAGTCCTGCTCTGAGTGACAACCAAGCTTTCTGAGGGGTACACTTCAGACACCTGCCTGGGCAAGTAGCTGCACAGTCTGGCACTCACACTGAACCCAAACCTCGTAACACATACTGCTGTTTGCAATTAAAATCATCACAGAAAACTGAAAGCAATTCTTCACTCAGGCTGATCCTGGCTGCTTGCTGGGACAAGACATACTCATACATATACTCCCATACCCTGCTTTGTGCAGGAAATAAACTGTGAAAAGTAAAAGGATATTTAAGCCAGACCCCTCTTTCAGACCATAAGCACAGCACACTCAGTTTATGTCTTGCCCAGGAAGCTGAATGACCCTGTCTAAGCCTGCAGATAAAGCTGGCAGAGAACAGACTCAAGTCTCTGTTATTACACAAAAAAGCAATGGGAATGCGTCCTGCCTGAAGAGTGAACAAGAAGGCAAGTCAATAGCAGAAAAAAGCTGACAACCAGATCTTATTCTCAGAGCACCTGCATTTCCCACTGATAGCAGAGCTGCGGGTGCCTGGCACTTCTTAAAATGTAACCAGCTTATTCATCCTGTCTTAGGTGAGGGCTTTTTCTCTGTTCTCTGTTTGGTGCGAAGCCTGTTGGGAAAGACAGGATGAGAGTAGATAATAATAGCATTTCAACACCTCCAGCTCATGGTTTCTTGCCATATTTGGTGATTGTTTTCTTTAAACTCCAAACTCTGGGTCTCTGGGAATCTTAGCTGTCTCTTAAAAAAAATGCTCTCTGTTCCTTTTGATGGGGTAAGGAAAGCCTGAAAACCTGTCATCCAACAGAACTGCAAAATTATAAACCTAAAAAGAAGAACATTAAGAGTGCATTACTCATAAACATCTGCATTTTTAACAGTGACCTCACGACTTTTAAGAAGGTCTTATTGTTAGGTTTTAAATGCTGGGAAAAATTGACTTTCACAACAGTTTGCAGTTTGGATAAAGTTCTGAAAGAAATACCTGCAAGTAGCACTAGTCAGGAAAAAACATGAATTACGGCAAAATGGATTTTACGGGAAATTTTCTGTGCTTTGTCTTTTCTGTACTTCCAGCTGGAATTAGAAACACAACAGACTCAGTTCAGGGTGGAGGCAAAATGGAGGCAGATATATCTTTATTTCCAACCCTGCTAAAGGAAATGGTTCCTTACATGATTAAATTTAAGTATGTAACACGATTGTGACTTCATATTTCAAGTTTATCAATAGAAATGTTTTGTTTATGTAGAGAAACAGAAAATCATGTGACTACTGCTTTCAGAGCCAAATGATGCTGGATCTCTAAATAAACCCTGGAAGAAAGTATGGAAGTCCAGCTTGGTTTTGTTTTTAGCTAAAGAAGACAGAACCTTGTGTTAATGGTGAGTTGAGGCATTAATTTCACCTGCCCTCAGTGGCAAACCTATACAGTACTGTGTACAGCAGGAACCTGTCTCCCATTGAGGCCACAACAGAATTTCTTCACTGAATCTGCACATGAGACATTTTAAAAGGATTTCAAGATCAAGCAGTGCCTGTGCAGACAAGAGCACAGGGGGACATAGCCCAGGTTCTTTGCCTGTGACTGCTTAGAAGGTTTAGGCATCTCTGGCAAAATCTTCCAGTCTCTCTTTTTCCCGTTTCCACTGCTGACCCTGGCTGTTCCAGCCTTTAATGGCACATGCTAAATATGTAAATGTGTGCCTGTTGTTTGAGGGTTATTATTCATACTGTTCCATTAAACCTTAAAGTAATCCTGAAGATACTCTTTAGGGAGTGCTCTTTCTGAGCAAAGTCCATTGTAGTCACCATCACAGAGCAAATCATCTGTGCACACACATGCACTTACACATACAGCTTTCTCTTCATTTTTCCACTTTCCACTGCTGCCAGTAACATCAGTAACTCTCTACTGGTATCTGTCAGTGCCTTGTAATAGAGACCTAATCATGACATTGGCAAAATGGGAAGAAGCCTCTATATGCCCCAGAGAAAGTCAACTGTAATTTCTTCACAACTCCACCTACTTGGTTCAAACTCCCTGTCACTCTCTGTCTCCTCTTCCTTTAGTCTAAAACAAGAGCTGTTTAGAGTGCAAAGACATTTGCTCTTTGTCTATGGAAAATAACCCCCCCATAACCCTTTTGTCTGCTCATGTCACTCAGATGATCAGCCACATCCCCTCTGCAGTGACAGCTCTCCAAGCGCACTGACTTTCTGCTCCGTTGTTTTACTCCTCCATTTGTAAGAATAACTTATTTTAGCAACTAATTATACTAACAGCCATACAAGGATAGGGCCAAAAAATGTAAAACCACTTACAGAAGGGAAATGAAGACACTGTTATCTTAAAAGGAGAGATTCCGCTACTAAATTCACTGATGTTAGCCTGCTGGGGTTACCTGCCAGAAAAGGTCAAGATGTAATTATGATGGGTGTGCTGAGTGTATTGTATCCCTGATGCATGAGAATCTGTGAAGTCTAAGTATTTTAGCAGTAGCCAAGACAGATTAAAACTCTCTGAGAACAGTAAAAGCAAAGAAAATGGCAAAGTCCCACCAAGGGGACGATGTTCAAACATCCTACAGGGAGAGCACACCCTGGAGCTCTGGAGCAAGAATCTTGGTGCCTTGAGATCTCTTCCTCATTTCACAGTGTGTTTACTGAGGAGTGGACGGAGAGCTGTGCTACTCTGCTCAGCTCCTCACACAGAGATGTCATGATTATTTCAGCCCACCAAATTCTTGGAAATCTAAGAGTAGGTGTCACAATGTCAAAGACTATTGTGCTGTTTGTGTATTACTCTCATCATCAGTGTACAAAATGAGACTTACACAGTATTATGGTATTTATATAGCACTCATCACCAGGGTACTTGAGCTTCCTACAAAACCAAACATTAAACAAACCTGGTTTTCCCCTACAGCCAACTAAATCATTTTTACAGGCATTTAGAGAACTTGCACACTCCTGTAATTATTGTCACATTGCCTCTGTCATTCACTTGGTCACGTTCAGGAGCACAATTCACTTCCCCCAGTATTAATGAGTAATAAATAATTCATACAAAAAATAAAGAAGACACCTAACAAAAGGGACATGGGCATACTTCATGTGGTGACTGCATTTTATACTCTGCGATGTCGATTTCTGTGGTAAAACCCTGTAGAATTTAAGAGAAAATTATAATATTTCTTTACATTTTGAACATCCTATAGAATAGAATACAATTAACATCTTTGTCAAATAATATAATCTGGAAGGATGGCTCAAAAAGCTTGCAGAATACAGCACTCTATTTCAATTCCAGAACAGAACACTGCTGTACTTCTATAGACTCTTATGGGTTTCATCCCTCTCAGCTTCTGCAGAATTTTCCAGGAGGGTTTGCACATGAAACGAGAAGAATCATGGGAGAAAAGTTGCTGTAGAAAGAGACACGAAAACATCTGGCCCAAATTTACTACTGAAAACTGTCTTGGGAAGCTGAAACACAGTGTGACTATTCAGCTTCATGAGAAAGGGATCAGGTGTGTTCAGAAGAGGGTTAATGAGATAAAACCAGACAAATAACATGAGAGTGCTCAGAAGATACACAATTAAAGTGCTTTACCTGCCTAAAGGTGACAGGTGGAGTACAAAGTCCCTGGCTACTGCAATTGCCCCTCAGCTCAGCAGAGGCAGCAACCAACCATCCTGTGGAGTTGCCAGACTGATGAGTTTCATAGCCTGTGAAAAGCTCCTTTACCCCAGGGACTCAAAGGAAATGTCTGATCTCAAAAGAAAGACAACGTGAATTATTTTGAGCAAAGAAGAAATCAGAAATCTTTGTTCAATCAACATGCATCTATCTAAAATATATGGGATCTTTCAGTTGCATTTTCTATGAAAGAAATGCATGGTAGCCTGCCATGAACACTACTCATGTCCTCACAAAACAATCCCTTCCCGTCAATTGCCAGTCCTGTGTTGATTGTACTCCTGCATAAAAGGTAAAACTTAGTTTTATGTTTTCCTGTGGCCACTCAGCTTTACTGTTGTTTTTCAGGAGAGTGGCAGAATGAAACAGCAAATACTTCACTATTGTTGTTGATTCTCCTATAAGCTGATGCCGCAGGGAGTTGATCTTGATCTAAGCTCTAAGGGGGATCCTGCGTTGTTGGGCAGAGGGGACTTCAGTTAGGCAAGAGGGGGAAGCAAATGGCTGGTTGGCTTTAGAACACAAATCCTGTTTACATTCTGGTAGACAAACATGAAAGTTAAAAACAATCCCTTGAAAAACACCAAAACGTAAATTCAAAACCCCACAGAGGAGATGTCAGAAGCAAGCAACCTTAATTAACCCTCCTGTGTGCATGCATTATCTAATTGCATAAGCATATATTATTTCTCCCCACAGGGCCTGTGTCTCACAATGGAGGTGACAGACTAAACCCACTGTGCGAGAAGCTGCTCAATATTTTCCTTTCTTCTTCTGTTTGTATGGTCCGAGATTATTTACTGAATACTATTCACTTCATGCTGAAGGTAGGATTACTCATCTTATCATGGACATTCTTGTCACATTCCTGACTTTAGCAGCTGTGGACCTCACATAAATTAATACATTTGTTTTCATTTGTGTAAAAGGAGGGCTTGGCATTATCCCCATTTATCTGAGGAGATCACTGCCGAGCAATCTCTATGAGAAATTCAATTGCTCTCTCTAAAATGGTTAAGAAAGCTAATGAAATATGGTTTCACCATGAAGAGAGCTGTTCAGTTTTAATAATAAGTGATGCTACCAGTCCTGCATAAATTTTATATTTTTATCCTAACCAATGTGAGTACAGATATCCTCAGTCTTCTTAAGAATAATTAACCCATTTTTCAGAATCCCAGCTCCTTTTATTGAACAGCCATGTGAGATGAACCCAAACAACGAACCTGCCTTACTCTGCCACAGAATTATCAAGACTTCAGCTGGCCTGGAATGAAGTCTTTTGCACCACTGAGGCTGACTTTCTTAAACTTTTGTCACCTAGTTCCTCAATACACTAACTAGTCTCATTTGTCTTCTTCGGTCTCTCACAATATAGTTTTAATGTTCTTCAGGAGTTCTTCTATTTTGGAAATATAAGCCACAAGAGGAAAAACAATTTTTTCCTTTAATTTTAAAACCCCACACTTTTTAGAAACACCTGTCACTGTTTCCATCTCTCCAATCAGTGAGCAGTGCGGGTGTCTCTCTCAGTGGGAGATGACAATTTGATGATACTTCATCAGTGTGGGACTCCTGCTGAGAAGTAGATTGAGACAAAGAAAATGCCTCTCAGCATTGGAACAAATAAGAAATCAGATTTTCTAAGTTATTGTTAGGTAAGTTCAATTTCTTTTTTTTTTTTTTAATAAGTCTGCATGTGTCTGTACTGGTGTTAGTGTTGGCCAGTTCACTCCTGTTTCTCTCTCTCCGCTACACAGGCATTAATGCTACCAGCAAAATGACAGTCCTCACCAAAAAACACCAGGCTGAGATTAAAGAGCAGTACCAAAATGTTGGCCTCACCAGAAATTTCCTGCAAACCTCAGGTAAAGTTTCTTTAAGGTCTCAGTTCACCGAAGAATAGAAGCCTAGAGCAATAACCCTTTAATCAGAAAGTATGTCTTGTTCCTGGTGCTATGTGTGTTCTGATTTGTACTTTCAAGGCTGTCTGCGGTACCAGGAAGGACAGATATACTTCAGAAAAAGAATTCAAAAAGGCCTTAAAGAGCATGTATTAGTACTGGAAAGCAGGAAATGTAAAAATACAGAGCAAAAGAGTTGGGGGGTGTGTGTGTGAAAATCCAACATGGCTATAATCTCTTGGAGATGACAAACCCAAGGGAGCCTTCCCACTCATTCTTTGGAACAAAATGCCCTATTGCCTCCCAGATTGCTCACAGTGAAAAGACTCACATACTCCCTACAGGCTGACAGAATATTCAGTGCAGGACTGGCTGGCAACAAAATGCCCCCAAACCAGGACACACTAAGAAAAACTATTTGATGGAAATGGTTGTTGGAAATCCTCCTGACCATTTACTGTGATGGGGTTCCCTTTTCTTGTGTTAAGGACTGCTGAGGCCCTGTGAAGTTGCATAGCAGAGAGATTCCAGACCACCTGCAGCCATCACCTGGGCTGTAAGGAATAAGTAACATGAGCCACAAATGTAGTGTTGCAGGTTACAGAAAGCACGGCATGTGTGCTCTTAGGATGATATGAGTGCTTTTTGTACTTATACACACAGGGAATGAACTGGCCCAGTTCCTCTTTGCCACTGGGACAGTTACTGTCCCTTTGGTCAGGTATTGGGTAGCCCTCAATAACCATGACTAAGCCAGTATATTGCAGGAAGAAAAGCTGTCTTTCGGGGAATTTAGATGCCACTGGGGCTGATGGAAGTCCAAGCTGAAGAGGGACTTTTTACAAGGGCATGTAATGATAGGACAAGGAGGAACGGATTCAAACTAAAAGAGAGTATGTTTAGATAAGACATTAGGAAAAAAATTCTTTATTGTGAGGTTGCTGAGGCACTGGAACAGGTTGCCCAGAGAAGTTGTGGATGCTCCATTCTTGGAAGTGTTCAAGGCCAGGTTGGATAGAGCTCTGAGGAACCTGGTCCAATGAAACATGTTCCTGCCTATGGGGAGGAACTGGATGATCTTTAAGGTCCCTTCCAACCCAAACCATTCTATGATTTTATATCAGGAGTAACACCTGCCCACTTCTCACCAGACTATGAGTGGCCCTTCCGGGGTTTTTGAAAAACATGTTGCAGAGTGGATGCAAAAAGTCTTTGTCCTCTAAATGCAACCTCCTCCTTTCTTCCTCTCTTTATTTCTCCAAGGTCCAGGGACAATTCTCTCCTGGTGTCCCCACTCATTTCAACAATCTCAGGTAAAGGTGGAATAGAGAAAGTTTTCTTCCAGACAGAAGCAGAGTTCATGCTGCATTTCTTCTGCAGGCAGGTAGGTCTCTCAGGGGACCATGGGTGAACAGGGTAGCACCATCAGCAATAGTTCTGGTGCACAGTAAAAATCTTCATGGTGCCTCAGTCCCACTGACCCATAGCCCATACATCTGCATTTTTCTGTAGCTTTGCTGTACTCCCTGCAGTTCCTCCTGGGATGCCAGGTCCTGAACAGCCCACAGTACAAGCCACAGCTCATGATGTCCAGCTGACTTTTACAATCATAAACAAGATGATATTTGTTTAATTTAGTGAAATAAATGCCTCTCCTAGCTGTTTGGAAAGCAAATCCCTCCTTACCCTCTAGCTGGTATTTGCTGTACTTGAGTGAGCCTGGTAAAAAGCTCAGGTTATAATTTAATGCTGCTGTGTTTGTGCAGAACCAACAAGCCTTTCTTAAGGCCTTTTAAGGTTTTTCAAACCAAGGAACTGCTTTTTTCCTTGATGGAGCTCTCCAGCGCCTTGCCAGCATTGCACACAGCAGATCTTAGATCAGGGACAGCAAGCAAACAACGTATTACCTGCAGCAACACGTATTGCTGAGCATAATAATATATTGAGGCAGGATCTTGATGAGCTCTCTGAAGTTCCACATGGAACAGAATCATGTGAAACCTCTTGTGAAGAACACATTTTGGAGATGAGTACAGCCTGCTGGACATCCCAGTTGTTAAATGAAAACATGCTGGAAGTCCACCACAACTTAGGTGATTATTTAACAGCTCATTGTGCCTCTAGAATACTGCTCTGATAGATATTCTGGAGAGCCCACTGATGCCACATCTGAGAGTAAATCATGCTTTGATTATTCTGTCTTATAGCCCACTGCAGCACAGGGAACATCCTTTGCCAGTAGCTGTTATCAGTATTCTTGGAATTCTTGACTGAGATAATTGAAGCCTAATATGAGAAGAAAAAGCTACAAATTATTTTCACTGTACGTAAAAGTTAAGACAGAAGGCTGTAAAATAAAGAGAAATCTCTCTATTAGATAGAGCTGTCTCAGAGTCACTTCGTCCTGTGGAAATCATGATCTACACAATTTCATAAACCGATGAAAAGATTTTGACCATTAAACTTAATTGATACTGAATTTAAAACCATGAACTTAAATAATTTTGCTATTTTCTTTGACAATTAGTTTTTGGCATTGCATTTCTCCATCACTGTATGAAGCAAAAAATCACAAGTACTGAGGAAGCAAGATTAACATGTACAAAAGATGTAGCACTGTGAGAAGCGACATCTGGGGCAATGCAAAAGATGTTTCAAGGAGTGTAAACAGGCAGAAGTAAAAACAGAAAATAAAACCTGACTTTTAAGTAAAATTAGCAACAACTTGGATTTATATAGTGCTCCATATGTTCTAGATGAATAACACCCGAGGCATGTCAGAGCGAACTAAGGTAAAAAGCATACTGGAGGCAAGAAAGTAAGAAAATAATTAAATTTCTTTAAAATGTTTTCAGCTTTGAGTAGGTGCAATTCTTCCCGTTAGATGGCTGTAGTAATGGTGCTGAGGTGCTGTTGTTTTACATAATTGGCTTTGGATTGGAGCCATGCTGCAGTGAAAGAGCAAAGACTACATGTAGTTGAAATGCTCATTCTATTTGTTTTTATTTTTTTAATTTAATGCTGCAGCAGAATTCTGATTGCTTAGAAAATCCTAGAGAGAAAATATGAAAGCATTCAGCTCTTTGAAAATGCTATTGAGCTGGTTACGAAAGAAAACAGTCCTTGAGTGGGAGAGGAGAGAAAAGGAGGAATTGTACAATATGGATAGTCCTTCCCTCTGGTTTTGTGGTCTTTTACTTCACCTCCTATTTGCAGAGGGGTAAATTTAGGAAATGGTTCTCGATGATTGTGCCTAGGTGGATCTCTCCAGCTCTGAGTATGAGTGAAAATTATAACAACCTTGTTTGGATATCTACAATAATAAAGGACAGTCCTGAGCATGAAACTTGAATACCAGTGTTACACATTTTGCCTTTTTACAGAATGAAGAGTTGCACAAGTACAGCACAAAATGGAGTCTTTCCTTTCCTATTCCCATTCACCCAGCACATATCACCACACCAGCCAAGGCTCGCTGAACATGATGCTACTGCTATTCCATTTCTTCAGAAGCAAAGTGCCATGCCATGGATCACACTCTTCCACCCTGGGTTTACATTTTTCACAGGAGAAAAGCTCAGCTAGCCAGTAATTTGTTTGGGCCATCACTGGTGAACTGCAGGTGGGTAAGTATTTTGGATATGGCTATTTTCCTATTCAGAAGCTCCCATGCTGTTCTTGCTGTGAAACCTCCCCATGCTCTCTGACATAAAAGCCATGTTCAGACACTGGGCCACTAGTCCTGCAGGCCTGCATGGCTGGAACTTTAAACACAGACCTTGTAATAAAATTCAGATTTGTCAGACTGTGTTGGGATTCCCAGAACAGTAAAACAGGCAACCATTTCACTTGCTGGCTACATGCCAACAGTTGAAGCTTTACAGCTTATTAAAGCAGTCATCATGATCTTCACTTGAATTTATCAGCTATACTGTCCTGAAGGCCCCAGCCAGAAATGGGGTCTTTCTGGGGTATAGTTTCTTATAGACAGCCAGAAGATACAGATCATGTTTCAAAGAGGCAAAGATTTATGCATGAAAGAAGTTATCAAATAACTTCTGTTTTGGAAAAGAGCATTGACAGCCAGTACTCTGACTGTCCAGCTGGCTCAAGGGTGCTTCCTAATTTGGAAGAAGAAAACTTGCCAACTTTTGAAATTAATATGTTATTATTGCTAGTATCTTGTTTTTTAGTCCTTCACTATGTGGATAGCACGATCCTCATCAAAAAGGAAACCAGAAGGGTGCACACATGCTGCCAAAGATCTGCTAGAAAAGGATTCTTGGCTAAATTTTTCAACACTGCTTGAAAGGATTTCCTGCTGACTTCAGGCCTGTAAATCCATCCTTCATTGCATGAGGATAAAGGAGAGGCTACTCATCAACTTTTATTTAGCTTTATGGCCAACTTACATTTTGCCTTTAAACTGGGGAATCTTAGGGCCAGAGCTTTCCTTTTAGTGGTGACCCAGTCTGCTGACTGTGCCTTAATGCAAGAGTTAGAGTGAAGGCAAGAAGCCCTATCCACAGCCCATTGTGTAACAGAGATCTGCAAATTGCCACAACCCTCAACACTCACCTGATGGAACGAGCTGTGCACCTTAATCCAGCTCCTAAAGTCAAGGAAATACTGTTCACCATCAGTAGCTACTCATCACATGAAATAGGCAGCAAAAGGCAACTGAACTGTGCTTTAATTTCTTGTACAAAATACTCAACAGAAGAAGAGTCATAATAATAATCTAGATTAGGGCAGTAAAGCACTGATTTTGTGTTTATGTTTATTCATCAGGTGGAGCAGATATAAGGTCAGTGAGAGCTAAGATTTTGTTATGAACTGGCAGACTTCAAATAATCTGGTTTACCTCTGCAATGTGTTTCCCCTGAGTCTTATGTGCTAAATATTTCCTGGAAACTATTGGCAAATTATTAGTTCTGATCAGGATGTAAATGAACCAAAAAGATGTTCCTCAGGGCCATGAAGAGTTAAGAAAAAGGCAGTCTTGGAAAGATCACCACAGATGTGCAAAGCACATAAGAAAATGTTAACTCAGATTTATGTTACAATCTTGTTTTTGCTTCACTAATTAAGTCCTAGGAAGAACACAAGGATCTTATTCTAGTTCCTGTCAACGTCTCTGGGCAGCATATCAGACTCCAAAGGCAGTTTATGATGCTCTGCTGAAAAACAGAACGGGACTTCTCTGTTAACAAAGAACCCAAAGCAAGGGTACGTTAGTTAAACAGCCACCCATGACACTAAAAAAAGGTGCGACCAAAATAGCCACAAAGCAACAAAACTGCAATTTTCCATAGGCCATAGGCTTCCAATCAAACACCACAACAGCTTCCCTGGAACATAAAACACAAGATGCTGCTCCTTACCCTACATGAAACTGAAGAGACAGTACGGCATTGCGTGGAGTCAGTAACTGACAGACAGGCAACTTCCCCAGTGCAAAAAGAACTACCATGTCCACACCACCCTGTCAAATGAAAATTCTAACAGAGACGTTTTGTCTTAGGGGCACACAGCACTGTAAGTGTCCTCAGTACTCTCTACCTCTTGTTTTGGTTAATATAGAGGCTGTGTTTCTCCAGTTTTGTCTTTGCTAGAGCACACTATCTTAGTGGCTGCAGCCAACTTTCCCTTTATTATTTCCCTGTGTGGTAAGCAAGGAGAAAACACATCCTTCTTTACTCAAAGAAACCTTTTTTCTTTCTTCTACATCCACTGTGACCTGACCACACACTTTCAGTTACAATGCATAACCTGAAACACAAGAAACATCGTTCTTCTGGCCTCCACTCCCTCCTTCAGATTTTCCCATTGCCATTACCTGAGATGTGGGAGAAGTCATGGAGAAACAGAAATGGCTTGTGCTCTTTGGCTTCTTCTGTTCTAGCCAGCAACACACTGGCAGTAATCTCTTCTTCCTATGGAGATAAAGAGAGGTAATTAAGATAAACTAGGCCTGCTGTTGTGCTCCCTGCTGGGAGGTATTTTAAGAAGGAAGACATGCTGGCCTCTTTGGAAAGATTTGTGAGGTACAGATCAGCTTTACCACTTGGAGATACAACAGAAGCTTTTGATGTGTTCTACTTAGAACAATACAACAAAATTATTTACTTTTTTTTAGTTTTGTGCAGGGCTCAGTGATTGGACTTAATCTTGAACACACAACTTTATACAAAACAGGGGGCAGGGAAAGGCTACTGTAGTACCTGTGGAAAGAATGAAATCCACATTATGTTAAATGTACTAGAGTATGTTAGGGAGTTTAAAACTTCCTTCTGCTTTCTAAACTTGCTTCTTATGAGATGTGATAATGTAGAGTTTTAAAATACTTAACAATTTGCATTTATTAAAAAAAAAAAGAGAGGGAAAATCATATACAAAGAAAAACACAAACATGTTCAAAATGCCTACCGCCAGCAACATCTTGGCATTTGCCAGTACTTAAAGGTTATGTCTGTCATGTTTAGATGTGGCATAAAGTCTTTCACCCTTTCCCAAGTAATTGGACATCATACTGATAGATAAAATTGAATGTGTTATGAACAGCTCTCCTATAGACTTACAGGGCTTATTGACAGACAGTGCTTGGAGAGAAGGCCTAATTTTATTCATGAACATGTCACGCTGGAATAATTATGCAGCTGCCTGCTTTCCTGGTGCAGTACATTGTGAAACCCATGATGGTTCCTGCAAATTCATACCTTCTTCTGGTTTTGCATAAACACAGCTGCTCTAGTTAACAAGGGGAAGTACGTTACTAAGGCAAATGAAACATTAAATCAAGAATAAAGATCTGAATAAGGCGCATGAAAGTGACTTCAACCTACACACCTTTTCTAAAGAGCAGCAAATGCAAAACTGGCTCTCACTGGGGAATCCAGGGTCATTGATTCCCATCTACTTTGTTGTCTGAACTGATATGTGTGCAAAAACTAAGGTAGTCTTTTACCTCTAGTAAGCCTGACTTGTGGGTTTTGTTTACTTTTTGGGTTTTGATTAGTGTTTGAGTTTTGGTATTTGGTTCATTGCAAGTTTAACCAATGTGAAGTACCCCATCCTAGTCTAAAATGAGAAATCCTTCTGGATCATTGATGAAAATCATTGACAGCTGACTATAATCTTGCTCTCACCTGAACAGGCTAACTGAAAACTTCTGAGCTAGGAAAGGAAAATGTCAGGATAGGGAGGACATTTCTTGAACTGAAAAAAGCTTGGTGCTGGGAGGTTGGTATTAGGGGAATGAATCCTTTTGCTTTCTCTGTTCCTATTTTCTCCAGGCATCTGTTCACTGTCACAGTTGTAACTACTTTGTTGGTTTTTTTCTTAAACTAGTACACAATGTTCACGCCTATATATCACATTTGGAAATACATATTTCAAACAGCAATACAGAAAGTATCTTTGAAGAATGTATAATCTCTGGAAAAAAATGACAGCACTGTTTTCCTTATAAATACAAACCTGACTGCCATATTGCTGCTTCTGTTTGCGTGGTGAGAACAGTTCATTTTTTGTGTGAGTGGCATGAATGACAGTCTCCCTGTTTTGATTTCTTGCTCATTTAGGATTCTTAAGCTTGCAAATCTCCTAAAAAAAGATGCAGTGAGAGCACAGCTGGCTCATGACATCCAGTTTAGGACAGAACTAAAATGGTCTCTGCATTATTTACAGCAGAGGGGAAGTCCTTGAGTTGCTGAGTTTGTGGGACAAAGCAGGTCTGCAAGTTATTCTGTACCTGTGGCTGCCCTGCACACTGTGCTGTTAGCCATCTCAGTCTCCCTTTGTGGAGGGAAAAGATTCCTATTGTTAATTTTTGGCTATAACGTGGTATCCATTGCTTGTTTGCAGAAATAAGTATTACAGTGAACCCCCTGACTCTTTGACTTGGGAGAGGCAAATGCTTTTGCTAATCTGGATTTATTCCCTTTCTTCACCTTTTTCATAAGCAGTTTTGTCAAGCTGGTGGTTGTAGAGAGATTGCCTCTTCTCAGTGGGCTTGCTGCTGCTTTTGACCAGGCTTTGTGCTGGTACATCCCTGCTCCCCAAGTGTCATGCTGGGCTAGACACTTCATTCTTCCCAGCTGTTGAGGGGGCAGCATATCCACGTGCTCCTTCTGTGTGGTAGCGTATCTGCACGGTCTGTGCCTGTAGTAGGTCCAGTACTATCTGGGTCCCTGCTCCCAGCCCTGCCAAAGCTAAGTCTCACAGCAAACTGCACTGGCAGGACCTTTGGGCTGGAACACAAAGGTTGTTCTTATATCCCTGTAACATAGCACAGATCACAAACTGTCTGGCTCCTGTGGTGTCCTCATGCTGCAGGCAAGATGCTTACAGTGGAAATTCTCTTCTGCTGTCAGTCTGATTCAGCTGGTCTTTTTTCCTTCCCTCCTCTGGTAGGCTCCTTTGGGTCCTCTCCAGTGTGGCTGGCACCAGCAGCAGTACTGCCAGATCACAACTGCTCTCAGTGTCCCAGAGTGAAGGAAACCCGTCTCCCCATACAGCTGCAGCTCACACTGCAGATGCAGATTACTGCTGGCAGACCAGCAGAGACAGCCTCGAATGCCCATGGTGTGTACCTGCCTGCAGGCACCTGCTCGCTGCTTCCCTGCCCCAGCAGCTCTGCAGCTGTAGGACTGCCATCCACCTTAACACTCTCTGTCCTGGTTCTCATCACATTCCACTCACCCACAGCCTCCACTCCCATCTTTTCAGAAGTTTGCATGTGGTCATCCTGGGCCCCAGGAGAGGGAGAGGCTTCAGAGCAGCAGGGTGCCTTGGCTCAGAGCCCCTGTGAGTCCCAGCCCAGAGGACAGCAGTTCCTTCAGGCATCTGGGCCTAGAGCTGCACTTTCCAACCATGGCCCAGTGTTCAAAACCATCTAATTTCCAGTCCAATCAGACTCAAGACACACTAAAGATCACAGGAGTGGGTCTGCTCTTACCCAAGTTCCAACCAAGGAGTGGCAGAGTCTTTAAACTGAACCTCTAAAACAAGGGAGTTGCTTGCTCAGGTTAACCACTTGACTGCCCTTTCAAGTACCCAGCCATGTGAGGCATTCCTAGCAGTGCAAGCTAAACAGCATAATGTTTGTTGCCTCCCTTTCCCATTAATTTTGAAGCAGTGTCCACTTTTCATGCATTCATTTTTTCCCTTTTCTTTTCCTGTTTGCATTTACTCAGCAGCAACCAGAGCATATCCATTTTTGACATTAGTTAAATAAATGCTGTTAGTTGATGACTATCAATCCTGTACAAATGCTTGCATAAGAAGATAAGTTTTCTCAAAGCTGTTTGCTCAGAGGTAGATGGCTGCTCTAATGGTGTGTTTATTGAACAGTGATTTATCTGTTGCAATTATTTGCCCTTTAGGGCTGGTGATATTATATTAGTAGGTTTGATCTCTGCCAACACCTGGATCCCTCCTTGCAATTAGCAAAGTGACATGCTGCGTCTGCCACTCTGCTGCTCACCCCCTCCTCTTTTACCACTTAACAAAAAGGTAAACATAGCAGATCTCATCCTAAAAGCAGTAAAAAGGAATAATGTTGATCTGTACCTGCTTCTGGATTTAAAGGGAAGGACAGATTACTCAAAGAGAATGCAAGAACACTTTCCTTACATCAACAAATAATTCACTATGTGTATATGGGTATCCAGCAACTATATTATTGCAGTAGTGTGACAAATACTGTGAAGCAGACAGCAAATGGGACATATCATTCTACTGTCTTGACAAAGATTATAACAGGAATGGGAAATGGGACAAACATAACTCATTCTGGAGACAGTCCCTGAGCTGTAATCTCATTTGTTCTTCAGCATGAATTATACAGCAGTGCAGAGGATGAGATGGTGATTTGCACCATGTTGTATATTTTAATCACCTTTCTTTGCTACTAAACAAATAACTCACTGTGACATGCTAATAGATTGGTAATATTAGTTTCTGAACTATGAACTGAATGAGGAGAAGAAGATTGTAATCTAAGAGTTCTGCAACTTGCACTAAAATTCAATAGGGGTCAAATTCATCTCAGGTTTAGACAAAAAGAATTTCTGCAGATTTCTAAGAATTTTCTGCCATGTCCCAGAGTTGAGCTGGACTCATGCCCTTGCTTCCCTAAGCTTAAGAATTAGTCTCTTGGAAGTTATTCCATGGCTGGAACCCACAAGAAATGGGTGGCTCATGGGTGGGAAGTCTGGAACTTGAAGTTGTGATGTAAAAAATTATGGCCTCTAAGTCCCATTGGACCTAATTGTTCTGGCAAGAAGAGAAGGCAGCTTGACTGTTGTTTATGCCAACAACTGATTTGGTTGCTTTTTGATGTGGAAAGGCAACATCTGAAGCTTCCCGAGAAGTTCAATCCAAGGCTGAAATCCCTAAATAATCCATTCTGTAGTGGAACAGCTAGGAAGCTCCCTAAGGTACCAGCAGTTTTCCAAAGCTTGACTCCTGGGTAAGAGCAGCTTCCGTGAAAGTCTGTATTAAAGAGGGGAAAAACTAACCATTGGTTTGTGTGTTACTTTCAGAGTAGCTCACTCTCTCTCAAAACATCTCTCCCCACCCCTGCTGATTATATAAAATCCCCTAGGTTTCTTCTGCACATCATTCTCTGTCAGACCAAAGAAAGAGTTTCCTCTTCTTCAGCTTCATGTTTGCTGCTTGTAACTCCAAGGCACCATGTGAGGGTGAAGGGCTGACATGACTACCCATGAATTAGGCTGCTATGACAACCAGTGAGAACAGAGAAACAACCTGGGCCCTGAATTTATGTAAATGGAATTTCCATGTTCCGGGTGGCTAGAGGGCTTGAAGTGACGAATAATCCTTCATCAAAGTAGATGACAATATCAGGATTCCCCTGGTGGGCAAGCAATCATGGCATGTATGGGAATGCTGAAAACGAGGTTTTGAGTGTGCAATACACTCTAATGACAATGCCAGCAATGGAGTGGTCTCTGTGAATCACAAAGGAGCACATATGAGCAATGGACAAACAGTCTGAGCTCTTTGTATGAATGTAGGAAGGCAGTGGGTCTAGAGCTGAATTGCCTTTGGAAGCCCTAGAAACTGAAAGCTAGTTCTGCCTGTCCTGCAGACAGGGGAAAAAACATGCCAGATATGAGTCTTACCTGTGGTTCAACCCTGATTTTAACTTTTAGGACCAGATTTTCAGAATCTGTTGAACATAATTTTGTGCTATGTGCTGATGTTTCTGCACAAACCCAGCCTGCACTGTAAATTACTTCAAACTGTCCATCCAGTTTCCAGTACCTGACTCAGCCTTCTGACTTCAGTGGAGTGCTATGAGGGTTAACTGGTTAATGCTGTAAAACCAGTTAATTCTTGCTGGGTAGCAGCAATTTCTACCATTCTTGGTGGGAACTGAGGGGCAAGAGAACTCCTGTGTAACACTGAATCACTGTTTTGTTGGGAAGAAGGAGGCCTTTAAACAAACATACTTGAGTTCTGTTGGAGATCCCAGATTACATTTTGATTTCTTCAATTTTCTGAGAGAGCTGCTGAGATTAGACCAGCAAAGGAAAGATGAGGAGGACTTTTGCTTTCAAGTTGAAAGGCTTGTGGAGAAAACAGAATGTATTAAGATGGACATCTCTGGAGTACAAGAGCCTATCTTTTTTTGTTGTATTTTGAATTAATAGGAAGAATTTGGGTTAGCTGGAATGCTTCACTAGACACAAATTTTCTATTTCACTGTCCTTTCAATAAAAGAGGTCATGGACAATGTTCAGTGTCTGAACATTGTACAGCATGGTGGTTAGCTACCATAAACAGCATGGTAGTTAGCTAAACATGAGTGAAGTAAGAGGGGTCATTTAGGATTCATGGCTGCTCTAGGTCAGACCAAAATTTATTAGTCTAGAATGGAGAATAGTAATTCCTGTGAGTCCTGTCCAGTCTTCAGGCTTCAGTGATCTCAGTTTTTCAGAGGACAGATTTAAAAGCAACATGGCTCAAATAATGAAATATTAAATTCCACTTATTTAAATATTAAATTCCCTTATTTAAAAGCCCATTCACTCACATGGCTACCACACGATGTACCTCACCAAGCCATGTATAACAGCTGTAGTTACTGGAGCCCATCAAGACTGTGAGGCCAGAGTTGCCTCCTGAGGGAAGACATACTACTCCCTTCTAGCAAAAAGCACACAACCAATTCCCAGGGCAGTCAGCCACTCAGCCATGCCTGAAAGTAGGGTACAGAACCGAGGCAATCCTCAAGACCTTCCTGGTACTTTAGAGTGGGAAAGGCTCCCCTCTCTGAGTTCAAAATAAGGAATAGAACAGAGTACAGAAGATCACAGTGTGATGAGTGGCCTGAAGCCATCTCGTGGAAGAAATGTACCCCTGGCCAAGCAGTGGGCAGTGGGAGTCCTGCCAAAGAGCTTGCATGGACCCATCTATTTCTAGAGAAAGTATTTAGGGCTCTTGAAGCCTTTCTTTAATAGAAAGGTGCCCATGTTGATTGTTTCCATTATAGCAAAAGAGCAAAAATGGTGAGAAGAGCTTCAATGAGTTTGATCCCTCCAAAGTTCATCTGAGTTCACTGCCATTTAGGCACTGGAACAAAGATCGGGGTTTCTTTACTTTCTGCGTTGCCCAGTAAGTCAACTGATCCTTGGCTAGATTATTTGTGTACAGGGCCAGTTCAAATGGTCCTGTGGTGTTTAAGTTTCTGAAAACATGGCCAGGATTTGCCTCAGTGGCTGGGACAATCACTAACAATGTCATGGGATGGAAGAAGCTGCCACAGTGCTAATCCATTAGCATGGCAATAAACTTGTGTCTTAGCTATGAGGCATGAAGAGTTTGGATATACTGTTTGAGATAACCAAGGCTCATTTTTGGCTATCATTGTCCCTTCAGAAACTGCTGATAAAAAATGTTGTCTTAGAATAATGAACCAGGCAATGACCTGTTGTGGTGTCCACATGCCCTATGGAGACAATGGTGAAATGAAGTGATATTATTGAAAACATATTTTATATTTGTGCTTGTCTTTGTTTCAACTCCAAGTCCCCTGATTTCACAGTCTGGCTGAAGTCTGGACTCCAGACAACAGCTCAGCATAGTGCTGGCAATGCATTCAGTTTTCTCATTCCTTCCAAAATGGGTTCCCAGTGGGCCCCGATGAAGGGGCTCTTCACATCTCTGCTAGGCAGCCTACCCAGATTTTAGCTGCTGCTTCTCCTCTGTCTCCAGGGCAAGGGCAAAAGCACAGTTAAGAAGGGTCATATGTCAAGAGAGGAGCATAGTCCCAACCCAGGCTTCTTACTCAGCCTCCAAGTTCTGCATTGGGAAGTGCTGTTTTCACTCTCTAAAGCCTTTGTGTTCGGTATTACAAGGATTTGGAGACTGCACAGATATAGCAGTCCTTTCTCCCTTCCTCGCTATCTGCTCCAACCTGCTTTTGGTCACTTTCATTCATCTGTCCATGGCTAGCTGCCTGGATTAATTTCTTCATTGGATACAGTGCCTTGTGTGAACAACATATGTGACAAATAAGCAATGTGACTCATCAAGAGGCATGGGAATGCAATGTTCCAGCTACTGAAGGACATTTACAATTCAGCAACTTGACACCTTTGTGTCACTCCTAAAATACTGTAAAATGTAAACAGACAGATCTAAAAGGAGATGCAGGAGTACAAACTTGCCCAGAACTCCGCTTGTTTGCATTCTCAGCTTAAGTAAGTAAACTGTAATGAAATCTGCCGACACAGTTTTGGCAGTTTTGATTTACATTTTCTCTAAGACCCAGTAATTATTTCCTTATGGATTTACCTGGGATTAAAACTATTTCTGTGTTTCAACCCATACCTTTGAAAATGTCAAACACTTCCACTATAGTTTGTGTAAACCTAGTTGTTTTTTCCCTAACCTTCTGAAAAGAGTATTTAGAGGTGACATTAATAGCTTTTGAAGGGTGCTGAGTATAATTTTTGTGTAAATCATCTGTCCAGACTAAATGGTATGTCACTCTTCCAATTACAGGTGGGAAAAAACCTGATATTAAGTGGTAAAGAAGGATGCCAAGTGAGCTGTGCTAATCCTGCAAGTTTGAGTCCTGCTTGCCTTATGCACCATAGCTCCTGGTTATGTGCAACAAGTCTCTTGCAAAAATTCATTTCATATTCTTCAAGCTTTGAAGGTTCCCAGCCTGAGTTGCTTGCTGAGACACAGCAGCATGGCAGTTAACTTGGGCAGAGTGCTTCTCCAAGGAGCAAATGGGGCTGATGCACTCAGGCCCAACACAGAGTATTGCTCTAATCTCACAAGACAGTATCTGCACCACGCTCTGACCCTAAGCTTTGTTTCTTCCTACAAAATTTACCATGAAGCTCACAGGTACACAAGTACCCTAGGAAAAAAAAGCAGAAGAAACTCTTTATTTGGCTTCCCTGCCAAACCAGGTACTATAGCAAGAAAACAACCAGTCTGCTGAGACTGTCACAGTTTTTTTTCTGGGGACCCTCTCATACCCTCTAGAGAACTTGATTCCTGAAACAGAGTTTCTTCTTTGACATGGGCTGCAGAAAAGGCTTTGGGGTGTGCTGAGTTCAGCTGTGATACCCTATGACAGATTTCCTAACTGTAGTTGGGCAAGCTGAAGACAGACTGTCACTTCATCATTTTTGGACAGAGATCCCCCCTTTAACACTTAAATATTATCCACATAATGGTATTCTGGCAAGTCTGCTTTCATGCTAATCTGTTAGGATGGTCCTGTTCCCACTCATAATGTGGCACAGCATGTCAACTTCAACCAGGCAAGGATGCCAGCCTCAGTTGGATTGTGAATAGCCTGCAGAAGAGGCTCCTGCTGGTGGAAGAAGTGCCAAATTAGGCCACATGCTCTCTCATTGGGATGCACTGTGCCCAAAGCTGCTTTGGTTTCAATTATGGAGGGAGTAACTCCATTTTCCAGAAAAGAACGTGCTAACCCTTTCATTTCATGTGCTCTGCCTTCCCTGTTCAATTTCTATAAGTTATTTCTGGAGTTTCCATGTATAAAATGAATATATTCTTTACTGACAGCTAAGGGAAAAGGTCAGATATGGCTGTTCAGATTATGAGCCCCAACCGTGTTTGTTGTTGATTTCAGAGTTGTCTCTTTCTATTGAACAGTTTACTGTTAAAACAACAGCACTGGCTGCTGCATAGACACTGGTTCCAAAGGCAGACTTTGCCCCCAGTGTCTGTCTAACTGTTCGATGTTTCCTGGCAGCAATCCAGGTGTCCCTTGTTCCTGCACACCTTGGTTACCTCCGGAGTGCTGTTGGGTAGGCAAGAGACATTCTCTGCTGCATGTATCCCTCTGACCAGTACTTTCAGAAGCTGCCAGGATTCACCAATGAAACCCTATTCATGACAGAAGAGCTTCTGGAACTGCCTTTTTCTAATCAGGTGGCCTCTACAGCTTCTGGCAAGCAGCTGCATAAGTAAGAATATCATACCTGTCAAACTAAATGTGGCCTGCCAGCCTTAGAGTAGCATCTCATCGACAATCCTGCACGGATGCTGAACTGTGACTTGTTTTCTTATAGACTCATGGTTGCTTCTGCCTTTCCAGCTATGATGCTGTTTGTCCTTTGTAGAAACACCATCCTTTTCTGAAAGTAGTATGAATGGGGAACAACATGCCGCCAGCTAAAATGGTTGCCTTTCCACACTCACTCACCACAGGAACTCTTTAATCAGCAATGTCAGCCAGGGACAGAAATCTCATAGTTGAGAGATAACAGTTATTTGCTGGCAACTTCTTGCATGATAAGCCCAACAAATGGGTGATTACACACTTTCTCAAATAACACAGGAAAATGCCACACCACATTTCCGAAGGTACATGTTCCAGCATCTTTAAGCTGCATAAGAATTTTGTCAAGATATTTTCTCCTTCTGTTTTTTTGGGGGTTTTTTTGGTGCTGTGAAATCTGAATGTAATTCTTAAATTCTTGAGCTATCCCCCAGCTTTTCTGCAATAAAAGGCTCCATAGAGAGTACAAAGTCAATACTACAGACAAAGTGCAACTGATTAATGGGAGAGGATTTCTTCCATAACTACACTGATTAAGGTCACAGTTAAACAGTTTTTCATAGCTACTTCATCCACTGAATTGCACTCACATGGTTGTACTGCTAGTTGAAAGGGAAATGAGTGAATACATGCTGGTTGAGTAAATTATTAAAATGCATATGATACACCAAACCTATTTCTGCAAAAACCCTGCTAATGAAGAGAGACAATGTGTTTGCAGCAGCAAAATTAGTTTAAAACAAACCATTGAAAAATAACATTTCTAAACACTGACAGAGTGTTTCTAAGGTGTAAAGGAGCAATGTGTGAAGTAAAAAGGTTAGTGTGAACCACTCTGAGTACTGTTCCTTCAATGATGTCTGGGTTGTGCACCTTTACAGTTAGATAAAGGTATTTGGGCTCGTTTAATTGTGAACCTGGGTTTTCAGCAATTCTTGGGATTTGGGCCAAGCCAGTGTATGTTTTCAGACTTTTGATGTGAGACAACAAGTACTTGTGGGCAGATCAACTGCCTTTCCTCCATTGCAACCATGATGGATGCAGCAGGATGGAGCACCAAAGGACCTGAAGGGTCCCAGAGTGACTAAAGAAGCCACAGTACTGCTTAGTCAGCCACTAAAGACAAGCTAAACAGGGGATGAGAGGATTGCCTAATAGGGTCTAGAAGGAGATCCTGTATTTCATGTGTGAGACCTCATGGGTAGGTGTCTAAGTTCTGCAGTAGTCTGAAATATTCTTGAAATTTCAATCCCAGTCACAGTATTTTGTGATACTTGTGCCACTTTGAATGGGTGGGTCTTTTGAGATGAACTCTAGCATGGTAAACTTTTAAATTATTTGGGGGAAAACAGTTCACTGCCTTTCTGGCTTTGTTTTCAAATCTAGGGTTGTTTCCCAACAGGGGTAATTAAATCCAAATGTCCCTTTGTTCTTAATCTGGCATAGGGTGAGGGTTTGTGGTTGCTTTGCTGGCCCTCTGTGTCAGAGGCAATGAGTGCAGGCTGATATTTTTTAGCACTGAGTTGCACTTAGGTGAGGAGAAAGCCATCCAGACTGTAGTTCTTTTGCCCCTCCCTCCTGTCAGATATTCATCTTTCTTTTTGCAATAGCAGCAGCAGGTGCTTTTGTGCTTGCATTAGAAGTAAGAAAGAGACAGACCTACTAGCCTGCTGAATTTCATGGAGCGATTTTCTCAGGTGAGAAGAAAAATAGATATTAATGGAGCTTAGATGCTCTCATCTCTGTCTTATTTCTGCCCTGAAATTGAAGGTAGTCATTCCCTTTCTTTTCTGTTAGTATTCACTGACTCTTCCTCTTCCTTCTCCATTGTCTTGACTTTCCTCTTCTTTCCTTCTCTCAAGCTAAATGTTGTGCAACAAACTCAGGAAGGACCATGCATTATTTCTGATATTTATAGCACAATTGGCCACACCAATGGTTCCTATATAAGCTGAAATTGGGCCTTTCTCCTAGATGGCACATAATGCAAATATAACCGGGAGACTTTTTCAACAGCCCCAGATGAATCTGACTTTCTTTCTCTGGAGGATGGTCTTAAGTGATCTTCATACATAGTCTTCAGTTTCAATCTACAGATAGTGTAAAAGGAAAATAGGTCTGGAGATTGCCTGTGGAGATTAAAAAGGTTGTCTCTGGCTTCAGAAAACCACAATTCTTCATAAGTCTTTTTGAAACAATAAATCTACATTTATTCATACTGGGTGAAGTAGACAGCTGGCCCTTTCTGATTCCAAGGCAAACAGATCCTGTGGATTTTGCTGGCTGAAAAGGAGTTATTACTCCAGAAGTGGAAATCCACATAGGTCCCAACAATGAGACTTGCATCAGCAAAGCAACAAAATTTTAAGTGTACTGTGTGCTTGGCTGAGTTCCTTTAACCCGAGGTGAGTGCTCGTGTAAACAGACATTTCAGACCTGTAATCCAGGATGAAAATTTGACCTATTGACATCTGGTTAGGCAAGTATTTCTCCTTCTTTCCATATACAGCCACTTGTTGTGTTATGTTATTTTAAATGCTAGATGTTAATTTTCTCAGTAGTGGTTTTCAGAAGTTTTCCTTCAGAATGACACTTGCCCATAGCAGTATATTTTGAAGCACTATATGAGGTTAGAAAAGAAGACATTCAGTAAGAAAAATATGTGCTTGTCACATATCTTGCCTTTCCCAGTAATGACTTCTCTTAAAAAAACCCCAATCCTACAGTAACAGAAACCCTCCACTATAAACTGACTTGTTCTACAGTAAGACTCAGAATGTGACTCAAATCTACATAATTTCTCCATTTCTTATGCTCCCTCTCCATCTGTTGCCCTCTTGTGTCCTGAAGGACAATATGCCTTATATGAATGTTGTTCAAGCTTCTCTAACTTAGCTGGGAATTGCTAGGTGCAATGCAAAATCAATTAAAATATTATTCTGCAGTGTATGGCTTGATTAATGTTTATAATTCTCAGGAGGAAAGACTAAATTTCTTCATAAGAGCTTTCAAGTTGCTTCTCACCAATTCCACAGAAAATTCAATAGGTGAAACATTGCAACTAGAGCTGACATATGGGGGAGTTATGTGAGTTTGGAAATGAGGTAGGAAGTAGTCTGGGAATATTCTTGTTTCTATGCCAATCAAAACTTTCCTCCTTTCCTCATTTGCACGTTGTAACGAGTACCTTTTCTGAAAGCCACTCACTGGCAGAACTGGTCTGGCATTCATGGAGGCATTAAGCTGACAAACGGTTTGTATTGGAGAGCAGTGCTTATCTCTGCCAGAGAAACCACTCAATAGGCACAAGCAGACTTGTATTTTGCTTGGTGTGCTATTTGGTGTCTTTTGTGGATAGCCTCCAGAGCAGTATGGTGTGGCAGAAAGCATTGGGTCATTGGAAAGTGTCCTGTTTTTCTTGAGTTATACATAATTCCTCCATTGCAAGAGATGTTTTGTCTTCAGGTGGCATGACTGGTCCCAGGATAATGCATTAATATGTGTTAGTAACATATCAGGCTTTCCTGAAACAGGTAATTTGAAGCACCTGGAAGTTGTGGTGATAGTCTTCCTAGTGCTATGAAAACTGAACAGCTCTGCTATTTCTATAAAAATGGTGAAGCCAGTGATGAACTAGAAAGCAAGGTACCGGCTCATTTTCTTGCCTGTCTCTGTAGTTTGATGCTAAATGGCTTGTGTGATTTACAGTGCTCTGGCCAGCAGCCTGCAGGTTTGCCCACACAGGCATGAGCTAAGCAGTGGCAAACTTGTTCTACTACAAGAGTTGTGATGTGCTGTGGAGCAGTCAGCACATAAATAACTCTGCACATATCAATAAATTTGTGTAACAAGCAGGAATACATCAGGAATGGCACATTGTGTTCTTATTTGCCAAGGCATCTGGAGCTGATATACCTTCAGTCACAGAAATGTATACTGTAAATAGTGGTCTAATCCAGCTGGGGATGCTGGCAATTGTCTACAGGAGTGACCGTCTTGGGCTCTGGCACATGTTCCTTTTTCTTCCCACCCATGTTCCCTGTGCCCCGCATGTGGCAAGGTACATCTCTTTCTCCTTCCAAGCCTCCAGTGGTAAAGCTAATACCCTTGCCTGTGGGCATTGCCATCCCCCAAATGTGCCGGAAGGGTAGCACGTTTGCATGGGTGCTCTCCAGCTGGTTCCAGAATAAACCAACTGCTTTTTCTCAGCTCAGTTGACAAGAGCAGTGTGAGCACCCTTGCACATTCCGTGCAGATGAGGGACAGTGTCCCTGTGGCAGAGCTGTGAGTCTCTCTCCAACAAGGGTGTGATCTGACAAGCAACTGGGGCATTTCAAAGAATGGTGATAGATTTCCCGGACCATGCTGGAATGCTGCAATGACGTGCAGCAGCTCCTTTTTTGGCCAGCAAGCTTCTTTGTTATCCAGTGTGGATGGGAAGGGTGTTAACTTTGCTGCTGAATGATCCATTGGGTATCACTTGCCCAAGATGAGCAGTGTGAGTCCTTGGGTGGGGCCAGAGAAAGAAACAGACACGCTCTCACCTCCTCTTCTTTACCCTGTACCCACTTCTTTGCAGCTCTGTCTTCTACCACATGCCATTTTTGCTTATGGGTCCACTGGTTCTGCCCACCTTAAACTATTGGATTTGTACATATAGGGAGCCCTGATAACAGGCAGGCTCTGCCCATCTTGCTTCTTCCTTAAACTGTCACACCTATTCCCCTCTATCTGAGACCTTCACTGCACAGGATTTGCCCTGCAGCCCAGCCTGTGGCTGGAAGAGCTACTTTTTCAATGTGACAGCCTTGTTGTGTTGCCACTGCTTCTGTGTTGACATGTGTCAGACAGGAGAGCTCACTATCTTCTTTCAGTAGCCTTTTGTGGCCCTTCCGTCTCTTTTTGTTGTGAAAAAAAAAAACACAAAAACACTAAATCCATTTCACTTCATCTGCCTGCAAGAAAGCATCTTGCTTTAACCCTCTGCTGGCTTATTATCAACGTGCAGTCTCGGTACTGAGTGGCTCCTCTTCATGGAAGAGGCAGCTGTGTCCCTCCTTGTGGGTCTGTTGCTGTCCTGGTCTGTGCCTTTCTATGAAATGCTTTCAGAATCCCACTTTCTTGGCACTTATGGCTCAATTTGTGCAGAGTGGAATTACACCAAGGCCTGTGAGTGAGAGATGCAACAGCAGAAGGCAAAGCTGGGAGTAGTGGGAGCAGGTGTCTGGCACCTCATAGAGTTGGAGCTAGTTCCCTGACATTTAGAAGGGATAATGGCTGCGCTGTTCCATGCCAAGAATTGGGAGCATGGGATTTATCCAGCCTATGCCCACCTACTTTCTGCATGTGGACATTTGTTCCCCCACCCACCTAATTAGGAAAATAGAGTGTAGAAAATGAAGGGGTGGATTTGTTATTTTGTTGTGGCTGTTTGAAAGCAAAGTTTGCTTTGCAGCCTCATATTACTGTCCATGGAGGGACAGTATTGTCTCCAAACCTGGCATTATTGTTGGCTTTCCTCAGGAAGTCTAACAGGAGGCAAAGCTATGCCACAGACTGTCATTGTGGCAGTAAAAGAGGATCAGAATCACTGGAAAGAGCATCCATACTGATAGTGAATGCTTGGGAGAGAACTGCTGTTGGAGAAATAACCCCTGGGTAAACATGGAAAGTCGACACTTTGACTCTATCAAATATTTCAATACACAAAAATAATTTTCAGAGCCAGGGAATTTCTAATCCACTCTGCTGCAGTTCAGTTAACATTTAAAATTCAACTTCCTTGAGAAAGTAACTTTGTATTCTTTTAGCCATTTCCCTTTATGCAGTAATTCCTTTGTTTGCTTCTTGTGTTTTGGCCCCAGATAATTTGTTGTCTAATGGTAGGACATTCAGCATCATTAGAGTGTCCAGGGAAAACTATTTGCATAATTTACCCTAGTAGCCATTATCCTGTTTCATTCACCCCTAGGTAACTTATCAGGCTCACAAGCAAACAGTAAATAGGAGGTTTGTTTCAACCAAGACTTCTTAATCAGTCAGGATCACAGAAAGAGCTGGAAGGGATACTGAGGTCATCTTGTGCCCTAGGGCTGGATTTGCTGTAGCTACCTCACTATTGGCAGATGACAGTCTGATTTACTGTGTAACTTCAGCAGAACAGGATGAGAGAAGGGTACATGGTGAAAAGCTCTAGTCCATGACAGAATAAAGATCAATTGTTTCTTAGCCTGAGGATTTTCTCCCTTCCACAGAAATGTGCCTTGACAAGCAGGTAGTGGAGTATTCAGAGGTGGGATGCCTTGGGAATCTCTCCAAGGGATTGTGTGTGTTTGTGGGTTCTGAGAGATCATGAGTTTCTAATCTAAAGTACAAAACACTCATCGGGGAGCTGGGATGCAATTCTTGCCCCCTTATTAATTATTTTTGAGGGATGACTTCCCAAGTCTCAGGTAAGTTCACCAGCCATTGCTGCAGCACTGTTATACTGGTGACAGCCTATTCTGTCAGGTCTCTGAATCTAACCCTCCATTTCTTTTGCCTTTCTTACAAGTCCTTGAAAACAAAATATTCTATTTTGGCTCAGAGGGGCACTCATTCAACACAAAGGAAGGATAATGTATTTAAAAAAAAAAGCTTTGGTTTAATCCAAATAAAATAAAATATTTACACTTTTTTTTTCTGGTTCAGTTGCTGAGCTAAAAAAATCACTTTTTGCAAGCCCTTGATAACCACTGGCTGTCCCACTAAATTTGTGTCAAGTGGTTGCTCCTATTCTTCTTTGTCCTGGTAGTCTTAGAGCTGATCTTGTCACAGGAAAAGTATCTCTATTCTGGTTGCAGCCGTGCAGAGCTGTTCTTGTGGGAACAGACCCACAATATCATAAATGGAACACATCACACCAGAGATGGGTCTCTGGTGGTGATGATGAAATTAATCAGAGTGCCTTTTAAACCTGAGGTTTTTTTACTGTATTGTAAACTAGTTTGTATCTTCCCTAGTTCCCGGGAAGGAAACCCCTTACCTTCCTAATTAGTA